>JAYESD010000008.1:137209568-137809568 GCA_036927565.1 Tuctoria greenei | reverse complement strand
ATACAAGAATATACATACAAATCAACATGATGCACACACATTAATCAACATGCGATGATATGCATGCATGCACAATTCAATAATTAATTAACTAGGGTTATTTATTAATTAGATGCGACTAGTTCATACGTGTTCGTATGAGTTTACGGGGGTTTAGAGTGGATTAATGCCGCTGAAAATAAAATTATGGTGCAACTAAAATCAATTTACGCCTATTAGATTCAGTATGATTGCTAAAATTCGCATCGGGAACATGGCCTACCGTAGATGCGATGGCTTCGATGATCGTGGGATGGGGACAATGCGTAGACGAAGTAGATGAGTTCTCCGGCGGCACGACGACGGCGGCGCGATTTCGACGACGATCTCCGGCGAACGGTGGCGCCTTCCTCTTTTTCTTCCTCTTCTTCCCCTTCTTTTCCTCCTTTTTCTTCCCTGGGCGCAGCTCTCTGCTCTCTGGTGTTTTTTCCCGGCGGCGTTTCCCTATGGTGGCGGCTGGGAAAAACCCTACGAGGTTACCGTCGTATTTATAGGCGGTGGTACCGGGATTCGCGGAGTCCGGCTCAGTTCGGGAGACGGGGCGAGGCGCGTACGCGGGGCTGGTCGTGGGAGGGCGGGGCGGAGATCGCGCGCGGGACGCGCGGGAGCGCGTTCGGCCGAGCGGCTCGGTCGGCGCGGAACTCGGGGGCGGGCACGAGGCCACGCGGGAGCGGGAGGCTGGCGGCAGGCGGTTGGCGCGGGGCATGGGAGGGCGCTCGGGCGGCGCGTGGGGTCGGGCGGGCTGCTGTGCGGGCGGGGCCCA
The DNA here is from genome assembly GCA_036927565.1 of Tuctoria greenei. Classification (NCBI taxonomy): domain Eukaryota; kingdom Viridiplantae; phylum Streptophyta; class Magnoliopsida; order Poales; family Poaceae; genus Tuctoria; species Tuctoria greenei. Next base: position 137,808,766 of record JAYESD010000008.1, on the reverse strand, counting down.
GGCGCACTGCGCGAGCGCGTGGGGGTGGGGCCCGGCGGGAGCGCCGCGTGGGCGCGGGAGGCGGCTGCGGTCGGGTGGCAGGCGGCGGGGGACAGGGGAGTCGGGGCGGGCGGCCGAGCCGGCGCGTCCGGCGGAGGTGGGGCCAGGGCGCGTACGGCGCTGAGCCCCGGGCGGCGGGGCGTTTCAGCGTGCGTGGCCGGCTGGGCCGGTACGGCCTGGCCGGCGGATAGATTTTCTTTTTTTTTTCTTCTTTTTTTTTTCAATATACTACTATTTTTTATTACTTATTTATTTTTTTGTTTATTTATTATTATTTATTATTATTTTTTTATACAGTTATTATATATATATTTATTATTATATAATTTATTTATATATTTCTTTTTATATATTATTATTATTATTTTATATTTATTATTTATATTTTATTTTTTTGTATATATATAATTGTTATAAATATATATATATATATATATATTTTATACTTGTTCCCTATTACAGGTTTTAGGCAATAATTATTATTTTCTATTTCTTCTTTTGCTACATACATTTGTATATATATGCTCCATCTTTTATGTTTTATTATTTTTCTTTTATCCTACTAATGTTTAATGCATGATCATGTATGCAATGCAGGATGCGAAAATTTAGGGTGTTACAATTCTACCCCCCTTAAAGTGAATCTCGCCCTCGAGATTCGATAGCGTGGAGAAAAGGTGAGGGAATTCTGCCTTCAGGTCTTCTTCACGTTCCCATGTAGCTTCGGTTTCCGTATGGTGTTTCCATTGCACTTTGCACCAACGGATCCTCTTATTCCTTGTGAATCCAAAACAATGAGGTTGGCGGAGAAGTCTACCCCCCTTATTCTAAGGCTTACTTTCGGACATACTATATTTGTCCTCATCTCTCCTTCAGGAGACTTAACCAATAGAGTAAACTTCATATGAGAGACAGGCAAACTATACTTGGCAACATACTTCGATGCAATAAATGAATGCGATGCTCCAGAATCAAATAACATAGTCGCGGGGTTGGAGTTGGCGAGAAACATACCAATGACCACGTCATCCGCTTGTTGAGCATCCTCCGTAGAGACATGGTTCACGTTGCCACGAGCAAAATTCTGCTGTCCATGGCTTCCTTGTGGCTGTCCTCCATTAGGTCTTGGGTTTTGCCTCGGCGCATTGCTTCATTGACCAAGGCCTGACTTAGTACATTGATTCACAAAGTGTCCAGCTTCTCCACAAGTATAGCACCTCTTAACTCCACCGGAATTTTTGGGACGAGCTTGGTTTTGAGCATTGGTTCCAGGAAAATCAGCACGAGGCGCATAAGGCATTGCTTGCATAACAGGGCGCTGCTGCACAAACTGAGTTGGGCGTGGTGCATGACCAGGGCGCTGAGCAGGAATAGAGGAGCTGTAATGAGGCGCATTGGGTGGTGCAAGGCGAGGGCGCACATTACTTCCTTGTTGCTGTCCTTGATATGGCGCCTTTCTCTTAATTTCTTGCTCCATCTCACGAATCTTGTTCTCAACCACAATTGCTTTGTCTACAAGCTTCTGGAAATTGGCATAATCGCAGTTGAGTAGTTGCACTTGGATCTCATTGTTCAAGCCTCTCATGAACAAGTATTGCTTCCGGCTGTCCCGACTAACATCCTCGGGCGCATACCTTGAGAGTTGAGTGAACTTGTTGAGATATTCACTCACGCTTGATCTTCCTTGCCTTAAGTTCTCGAATTCTTGCCTCTTCAAGATCATAACACCTTCCGGCACATAATGAGAACGGAAGTTCTCCTTGAATTCCGCCCAAGTGACCCTCTCTTGATTCTCATGAGCATTGCATAGTGAATCCCACCAATCGGCGGCTGCTCCAACGAGTTGATGAGAAGCAAATAGGACCTTCTCTCGGTCACTGCATTGGACAATGGCTAGCTTCTTCTCCACGGACTTGAGCCAATCATTAGCATCCATAGGGTCGGCAGCTTGAGCAAAGGTTGGCGGCCTAGTCCTCATAAACTCTCCCAATCGGTTATGAGGAGGCGAGGGTGGCGGTGGAGGCATGTGTGGCCGATTGTTGATATTGCCAGCCTGCAGCTGTCCCATAGTTTGTATCATGGTCTGCATGAGCTGGTTTTGCATGGCCAATAGCTGCTCAATATTGATGGCTCCATGAGCAGGTCCTTGTCCATTGTTGTTCTGAGGCACTCCATTGTTCTCCTCCTCGTCATTGACATCCCTCTGGTTGCGAGTCCTCACCATCTGGAGAAGAGCAATAGGTAAGAATTTACAAATGTCCCCAACTATATGCATCAAGGGATATGGACCTAAACAACTAGCTATACTAGTCTAGGTGGACATGGCAATGCTAAAGCATCCCAAAATCCTCTATTAAGCACACAAGCAAACAATATATATAGCAAATAGCACACCAAGCAAAAACACATCGATCCCTGAGTGCTCCTATGTGCTCTAAAGTGTCCATTCTATCTAGGCTGCGTCCTACGGTCAACCTGTGGCTCTGATACCAATCTGTGACGCCCGGTTCCGAAAATGAACCAAGCTAACGTATATGTGTGCCCAGGATGTTCATCACACATACACGAGTGCAATCACAAAAGAGTATACAGAAAATTATCACAGAACAAGATTAATTAACCAAATTTTATTACACAAACCAGATTATCCTCGAATACAAGCTCTAATGAATATTAATGACAAGTTCAACTAAGGCAGCGGAAATAAACTAATTAAGCAATCTAAGCAACTATGCAGCATAAGCGACAGGGTATGTATGCGCAGCTCCAATCAACACCACAGGCAAAGCTGACGGTAGACACGGCCTAGAACTCCGCATTATCGCCATTAAACTCCCAAACCTGACCTGCATTTGTTGGGGGGGATTGCAAGAGTGAGTACGTGTCGTACTCAGCAAGTGTGGAAAGTATGACATGTGGCTGATTCGATTGACGACAATAATAATGGCAAAGTGCTGAAAAGTACAGTAAAACATTTGAAAAGCAATATATATATTATATGTATGTGAAGTAAACCCCTCATAATCATAAGTAATACCATAATACCAATCTGAATTCACTACCATCATCAATAATTCCAGATTTTACCATTGCCAATAACCATATTCAATACCAGAAATAAATCCATAACCATTACCAAACCATAACCATCCCAATTACCAATTTCCCTCTAATCATGTAGGTCATCCAGGCGCTCATAACCAGGAGCACGGCTATCATGATAGTTTATTTAGACTCTGCAGAGTTTGTACCTCTTTACCCACGTGTTTGTGATTTCATCACCCGTCGGCGACTAAAGAACCTCCCTCATGCCAATTACACTTCCTTTGGTGTATGGCCAAGAGATCACAAAATAGCTTTTACAAAGGGATTACTAGCCTATTTACACCCCACTGAGGTTTCACCGGTGGCGATGCCTCCAACTGAGCACATCTTCAACCAAGGGCCCCCTCTTGAGCCATTCGGATCCCAGGGTAGTCCCACCAATCATCAACAAACCCAATCCGACTACCCCTTCCCCGAGCATCCACAATGGTCCAAACAGCACTAGCAAAGCCCTAATTAATCAGCTACGCCGCACCCATACTTGGCCTCGTGGTGGCACTGTAGTCCTGGCTTATTGTCGCATGAACCGGTTCTTAGATCTAAAGCAAGCAAACCACCATTACATCCAACCCATCCACATACCATGCTTGCTTAGATCACCCATTACAATACCATATTAACCAGTTCATGTATCCATAATCTCATCCATGCATAAATAAGTTGATTTGTATAGTTGTTTCTCCATCCCAGTTGATTAAGCGAAGCAAAAGGTAAAAAGTCCATCTCGACGCTCTACCATAAATTCCAGGTGACAAGGGTGGTTTAACAACGCTAGTAAACTTCCTACCATAGGATTCCCATCAAATTGACACAACATGCAGTTTTGCAAACAAAACATTTATTTTAAAAACAGGATCAATATGCTTCAAGGACACTTGCCTTGCTCCGGCGGATGGGGCTGCTCAAGCGCTTCAAAATCTTGATTCTGAAAATCCTCGTACACGATCTCTTGAGCACTTCCCTCTACTCGTGATCACACATACAAGAATATACATACAAATCAACATGATGCACACACATTAATCAACATGCGATGATATGCATGCATGCACAATTCAATAATTAATTAACTATGGTTGTTTATTAATTAGATGCGACTAGTTCATACGTGTTGTTTACGGGGGTTTAGAGTGGATTAATGCTGCTAAAAATAAAATTATGGTGCAACTAAAATCAATTTACGCCTATTAGATTCAGTATGATCGCTAAAATTCGCATCGGGAACATGGCCTACCGTAGATGCGATGGCTTCGATGATCGCGAGATGGGGACAATGCGTAGACGAAGTAGATGTGTTTTCCGGCGGCACGACGACGGCGGCGCGATGTCGACGATGATCTCCGGCGAACGGTGGCGCCTTCCTCTTTTTCTTCCTCTTCTTCCCCTTCTTTTCCTCCTTTTTCTTCCCTGGGCGCAGCTCTCTGCTCTCTGGTGTTTTTTCCCGACGGCGTTTCCCTATGGCTGCGGCTGGGAAAAACCCTACGAGGTTACCGTCGTATTTATAGGTGGTGGTATCGGGATTCGCGGAGTCCGGCTCGGTTCGGGAGATGGGGCGAGGCGCGTACGCGGGGCCGGTCGCGGGAGGGCGGGGCGGAGATCGCGCGCGGGACGCGCGGGAGCGCTTTCGGCCGAGCGGCTCGGTCGGCGCGGAACTCGGGGGCGGGCACGAGGCCACGCGGGAGCGGGAGGCTGGCGGCAGGCGGTTGGCGCGGGGCGTGGGAGGGCGCTCGGGCGGCGCGTGGGGTCGGGCGGGCTGCTGTGCGGGCGGGGCCCAGGCGCACTGCGCGAGCGCGTGGGGGTGGGGCCCGGCGGGAGCGCCGCGTGGGCGCGGGAGGCGGCTGCGGTCGAGTGGCAGGCGGCGGGGGACAGGGGAGTCGGGGCGGGCGGCCGAGCCGGCGCGTCCGGCGGAGGTGGGGCCGGGGCGCGTACGGCGCTGAGCCCCGGGCAGCGGTGCGTTTCGGCATGCATGGCCGGCTGGGCCGGTACAGCCTGGCCGACGGATAGATTTTCTTTTTTTTCTTCTTTTTTTTCAATATACTACTATTTTTTATTACTTATTTATTTTTTTGTTTATTTATTATTATTTTTTTATACAGTTCTTATATATATATATTTATTATTATATAATTTATTTATATATTTCTTTTTATATATTATTATTATTTTATATTTATTATTTATATTTTATTTTTTTGTATATATATAATTGTTATAAATATATTTATATATATATTTTTTATACTTGTTCCCTATTACAGGTTTTAGGCAATAATTATTATTTTCTATTTCTTCTTTTGCTACATACATTTGTATATATATGCTCCATCTTTTATGTTTTATTATTTTTCTTTTATCCTACTAATGTTTAATGCATGATCATGTATGCAATGCAGGATGCGAAAATTTAGGGTGTTACATGTTGTTGACTCGTTAGTTGAGTTTTCAAGATCCAATTGCCACATTGTTCAATTTATTCAAAGTTCAAGATTCAAGTTATTCATTAATTATCATTCAAGTACTGGTTAATTCTAGAGTTATTCTTATATTCAAGTTCCTATGAGTAAGTGTTGATGACACTTTCTTGGCCAGTAAATGCAAAGGAGAATTCAAGTGTCTTCGTTTCAGACGGAGACAACTATTTCATCATTCTTCACTTCAAGTTCTAGTTATTATTGACTCATTTGGTTTGTTCTTCAAGCTCTAAGTGATAGGATCTTCGTTCCCGATCTTTCTATGAGAATAGGAGGGTTCGATTTGTGGAGGAGAAGACGTTGGCGATCCGACTGCACCGTCCCCAAGATGATGCGCCTTAGCAATCGGTACACCGACTTTGAAGTTGTATTGATCTTGCTGGCGCACAATTAACTTGACCAGAGGGCCATTGTTCCTGCAAGCAATCGAAGAACACGTAAGAACAAGAAGAACAAGCACTTATCTGTTGAATCAATCAAAAGTGGGGTTCTGGATACAAGTAGACGGGCGATCTAGTCGACACGCATGTACAAGGAAGCAGCAGAAGCTAACTTATGAATAAAAAAATCCACCATCTAATGAGGACGGCGGCTACCATTTATTACCTCCCTAGGGTCGTGAGAAACCCTAATCGCGAGTCCCTAATGGACTCCAAATGATACATGGGCCATGGACCCAATTTTGGTGACGAAGCACCATGGACAGAAAAGGTCCTGGTATTAAAATAACGATTGTGGCCCACTACGAATAGATATGGATATGAGGCCAGATCCGTTTGAATGTAGACTTGATAATCTTTCTAGGAAGTACTTGAACATCCAGATCGGAGTCCGTTTGATGTCGTGGTGGCCGTCACAAGTTGGTGTTGTTCTGCTGTCCAAATCCCGTCCGCGCGAATTCCATTCCTTTTGGCTCCTCTCCGTTGTTCCTAAGCAAAACAAGAAAGCACGTAGTTCCAGTCTAGATAAGATGGACATAAGGCCAAGAACGAGTTCACCGGATAGTTTAGTTGACGTGCACGAGCGCGAGCGATCGGACCAGAAACCGGTAGCTGAGTTAGTGTCGATGTATCGAGGGTGTTGATGTCCTCATCATCCTCCCCTTCTTGCATTTGAGTCGTCCGCGACTCAAGCTCATCTTCTTCTCCCAAATATGGCTTCAAATCTGCAATGTTAAATGTGGGACTAACCCCAAAATCCGCAGGCAACTCGAGTTTATATGCATTATCGTTAATCCTTTTTAACACTTTGAATGGACCATCAGCTCGAGGTAACAATTTAGACTTCCTCAAATCAGGAAACCTATCCTTTCGCAAATGTAACCAAACTAAATCACCAGGTTCAAAAGTGATAGGTTTCTTTCCCCTACTACCAGCAAGTTTGTACTTGGCATTCAAGGACTCTATATTCTTCTTAGTGGTTTCATGCAATTTTAAGATCAATTCAGCATGATGTTTAGCATCAAAATTCACTTGTTCCATTGAAAGAAGAGGTAATAAATCAATAGGAGCATGGGGTACAAATCCATAAACAATCTCAAAAGGGCACTTCTTAGTACTAGAATGTAAGGAACGATTATAAGCAAACTCAACATGAGGCAAACACTCTTCCTACATTTTTATATTCTTTTTCAAAATAGCCCTAAGCATGGTAGATAAACTTCTATTCACAACGTTAGTTTGACCATCAGTTTGGGAATGACAAATAGTTGAAAATAAAAACTTAGTCCCCAATTTTGCCCATAACGTTCTCCAAAAATGGCTAAGAAACTTAGCATCACGATCTAACACTATTGTGTTTGGCACACCATGCAATCTAACAATCTCTCGGAAAAACAAATCAGCAACACGTGTAGCATCATCACTTTTACGACAAGGTATGAAGTGTGCCATTTTAGAAAATCTATCCACGGTAACAAAGATGCTATCCCTCCCCTTCTTTGTTCTAGGCAGTCCTAAAACAAAGTCCATAGAAATATCCTCCCAAGGCATGCTAGGAACAGGAAGAGGCATGTACAAACCATGTAGATTAAGTCGTGACTTAGCTTTTTGATATGTCGTGCAGCAAGCAACGTAGCGCTCCACGTCTCGCCTCATCCTTGGCCAAAAGAAATGACCAGCAAGTATGTCCTCCGTCTTTTTCACTCCAAAGTGTCCTATCAGCCCACCTCCATGCGCTTCCTGTAACAATAACAAATGAACAGAGCTAGCTGGAATGTATAACTTGTTAGCTCTAAACACATAGCCATCGTTGAGGACAAATTTATTCAATGTTCTCCCTCTTTACATTTCAGCATTACATCTTGGAATCAGCATCATGTTCATATTGATCTTTAATCGTTTCTAATCCATAAATTTTAAAGTCAAGTTGAGATAGAAGAGTATAACGTCTAGATAAAACATCAGCAATAACATTATCCTTTCACTTTTTGTGTTTAATGACATAAGGAAAAGACTCAATAAATTCCATCCACTTAGCATGCCTACGGTTCAGTTTCCCTTGACTCCTAATATGTTTTAGTGATTCATGATCAGAATGGATAACAAATTCTTTGGGCCACAAATAATGCTGCCATGTTTCTAAAGTTCGTACAAGAGCATATAATTCCTTATCATAGGTAGAATAATTCAGAACAGGCCCACTCATTTTCTCACTAAAATATGCAACAGGTTTTCCTTCTTGTAACAAAACACCATCCAATCCAATCCCACTAGCATCACATTCAAGCTCAAAATTCTTAGAAAAATTAGGAAGTTGGAGAAGAGGTTCATGCGTCAACTTATCTTTCGGTATGGTAAAGGCGTTATCTTGTGTAGTGCCCCAAGAAAAAGGCACTAACTTTTCGTAAGGTCATTCAATTGAGCAGCAATGGTGCTAAAATCCTTCACAAAGGAATGATAGAACCCAGCCAGTCCTAGAAAGCTCTGCACTTGTGTGATGGTCTTTGGTAAAGGCCACCCCTGAATAGCCTCTACCTTGGCTTGATCAACTTCAATTCCCCGTGGAGCAACAACATAGCCAAGAAAAGAGACAATATCCGTGTAAAAGATGCACTTCTCAAGGTTACCAAATAATCATGCCTCACGTAAAGCATTAAAAACAGCACGTAAGTGATCAAGATGTTCAACTATGGATTTGCTATAAATCAATATATCATCAAAGTACACAACAATAATTTTCTAATGAATGCACGCAAAACCTCGTTCATTAATCTCATGAAGGTGCTAGGTGCATTAGTTAACCCAAAAGGCATGACTAACCACTCATATAAATCAAACTTAGTTTTGAAAGCAGTTTTCCATTCATCTCCTAGTTTCATGCGAATTTGGTGATAACCACTACGCAAATAACCTTTTTTTGAACACAACAGCACCACTCAATTCATCAAGCATATCATCTAAGTGTGGAATAGGATGATGATATCAAATGGCGATATTGTTGATTGCTCTACAATCCACACACATATGCCATGATCCATCCTTTTTAGGTACTAGAATAACTGGAACAACACAAGGACTAAGAGACTCACGTACATAACCTTTGTCGAGTAGTTCTTGTACTTGGTGCTGAGTCTCCTTTGTTTCTTTCGGATTTGTCCTGTATGGTGCTCGGTTGGGCAATGAAGCACCGGGAATGAAGTCAATCTGGTGCTCAATCCCTCGAAGTGGTGGTAGTCCTGGTGGTATTTCACTTGGAAACACATCAGAATATTCCTGCAAAATATTAGCAACAGCGGGAGGCAAAGAATGTTGCATATCGTAAAGGGAAATCAAAGCATCTTTGCATACCAAAGCATAGGCAACAGAGGTGGAAGCAATCAATTCATTAATATCAGATTTTGTAGCAAACAAGCATTTTCCCTTCAGAGATATCTCATTTTTCTCATCAAACACAAATTTGGCATTGTTATTGTTCTCGACGTTAGCATGGTCCTGAGATTTAGTTTTCCTAGCTCTAGCAACATCATCTTGCACAATAGCTTCAGGAGACATAGGATGCAACACAATTTTTTTATCATGGTAAAGAAAAGAATACTGATTTGATCTACCATGATGCACAAAATCTCTATCAAATTGCCAACGTCTTCCTAGCAGAATATTACAAGCTTGCATAGGCACAACATCACATTCAATAACATCCTTATATGATCCAATAGCAAAATTGATTCGCACAAGTCTAGTTACCTTTGCCTTACCGTTGTTGTTTAACCATTAAATGTAATAGGGATGTGGGTGCGGTTTGGTGCTTATTGCCAGCTTGGTCACCATGTCACTGCTGGCCAAGTTGTTTGCAGCTACCTCCATCAATGATCATGTGGCAAGATCGCTCTTTGGCGACACACTTTGTTTGGAATAATGTGTGCCTTTGATTTTGTTACGCTTTCTCCATTTGTGTACTAAGCACACGCTGCACAATGAGACTATCATAGCGCGTTGCATCTTCTGCACCAATACGCTCTTCTTGATGTTCATCGCTACATGCATAGTCAGCTGCAAGCAAAACACATGTATCGTCATCGAAAGCGCTAGCAGATGAGTACTCACCATCATCTTTAATAATTAGAACACGTTTGCTTGGGCAGTCGCGCTGCACATGGCCAAAACCCATGCACTTGTGACATTGAACGTCTCTAGATCGTCCGGTAGATGCTACGGAAGAAGCACTCTTGGTGGGCTTTTGGGTGGTCTTTACTGCTAAGCTAGTGGAAGGAGCACGTGGCTTGTTGTCGGAGGAAGAAGGTGCTGCCCAGCTAGGTGAAGAAGATGGCGGGGAAGCACGCCCAGTCGAAGGAGTAGTCGTGCGTGGTTGCCATGAGCTAGTCTTTTTGCAGAAATATTAGTTCTAGAGATAGCTCGTCGTCCCTGCACTTCCCTTTCAGCTTTACAACCAAGATGAAACAAACGGGTAACATTATTGTAATCTTTATAAGCAAGTATGTCCTGAATTTCATGGTTTAAACCACCCAAAATTCTAACCATAGCTGGTTCCTTATCCTCGTCTAAATTACAACGCAACATACCCATTTGTAATTCCTGAAAATACTCTTCTACACTTTTAGTTCCCTGTCTCAATTGTTGTAACTTATTTACCAGATCACGTGCATAGTAAGAAAGAACAAATCTAACCCGCATGAGCCGTTTCAAAGCATCCCAAGTTTGTGGTATGTTATTAGGATTTTCCTTTCCGTGTTCTATCCACGAAACAAAAGCAAAATCAGTAAACTCACTAGTGGCTGATCTAACTTTTGCATTTTCAGGCAACTCATGACATGCAAATTTTGGATCAACAAAAATCTCCCAAGTAATATATGCATCAGGGTCATATTTACAATCAAAAGGAGGTATCTTAAATTTGATCTTGTTAAAAGTATCATCATGATTGCGTACCTCACGCCGACGATGTCCACCCATACCTTGACGGTTGCGTTGTAGCCGGCGTCGTGGCCTAACTTCCTCATCTTCCCCAATCTCCGTATCTGCAGAATTGTCATCTTCATTGTCACGTACAATACTAGGAGCACTGCTCACCTGTCCATTCGCGGTGCATCCACGATCCCTCTCCTCAAGGCTCTGCAGGATGGCTCCAATAGAAGTGTTCAATGTTTGAATGGAAATCTCCAACGTGCTGATTTTGGCGTTGGTGTCGATCTGCACATTTTCCAATTGACCAAGACGATCACTGGTAACAGGAAAATCCTCATCAAGCGCTTCTGTGTGTATCCGCACTTGGCGTTGGAAGTGCTGTATAATTCCTCGTGCGCGAGGTGAATGTACATCTTCATTTGTATTTGCTCCTCCTGACATGGTTAGTTGACAAAAGGAACAATCCAATATGAAAGGGTAACGTTATCCCTAGCTACAAAGGGTGGTGGTAGGGATAACTCGCTCACTCTCAACCTGTTCAATCAAGCTCTTACCTGTTCTTACCAAGCTCAGCAAGGAGGTGACTGCAACCAGCAAGTAATTAACAACTTCAAGAGTAGGTGTCAATCTATGGATTTAGGTGGCTGAACTAGCACAAGGAGCAAACTTTCACAACGTTAGTCACAACAAGCTGAATAAATGTTCTATGACAGTACTGTGCTGGTCTTAGTCTAGACCGTACTAGAGACGCGAGCCGATACACCAATGTCGTCACCAAAAACATCCCAAACAACAATCTGATTTTTCCTCCGTCCTTTCTTTTTTGTTTTTTTATTGGGTTGGTCACCCAAACTCTCTCTAGATGGAATCAGGAGACCCTAGAACAAAATTTGCACATGCACCTTTCGAAAAGATGAGGGGTATATAGGTAATTGGGGTGGTCACCCAAACTCTCTCTCTCTCTCTCTCTCTCTCTCTCTCTCTCTCTCTCTCTCTGAACTTTGGTTTTGCAGTCGATCTAGTGCAGCTTTTGATCTTGCACTTGCCTTTTTCTTCTCTAATTGGTTGTGGCTTTTGTGCGGCTTTTGATCTGACTCAAACTCGAAGTAGCAATCTGATTCAAGCTTGAACTACTAATCCGACTCAAACTTGAACTACGAATCTGACTCCAACTAGGTGACCGAATGTGACACGAACTCAAAACTCTAGTGGTGCAAAACTAAAGACCAGAAACGTGACTCGTCAAAGCAACCATGAACTCAACAAGTCTAGACTAAGTAGAGAAAGTAAAAGGCACAATGGTCTAGGAATAATAGAAAAATAGATGTGGTATTTTTTTTTGTGCTTTTCTGGACTATAGGATGATAACAGCGGAAAGAAAAGTAATAGTAGCACTCTCACCGATTAACCTTGCTCTGATTACCACTTGATAGGATATTGGTTCCCGATCTTTCTATGAGAATAGGAGGCTTCGATTTGTGGAGGAGAAGAAGTTGGCGATCTGACTACACTGTCCCCAAAGACGATGCGCCTTAGTGATCAGTACACCGACTTCGAAGTTGTATTGATCTTGCTGGCGCACAATCAACCTGACCACGAGGGCCTTTATTCCTGCAAGCAATCGAAGAACACGCAATAACAAGAAGAACAAGCACTTATCTGTTGAATCAGTCTAAAGTGGGGTTCTGGATACAAGTAGACGGGCGATCTAGTCGACAGGCGCGTGTACAAGGAAGCAGCAGAAGCTAACTTACGAATAAACAAAACCCACCAGCTAATGAGAGTGGCGGCTACTATTTATTACCTCCCTAGGGTCGTGAGAAACCCTAATCTCAAGTCCCTAATGGACTCCAAATGATACATGGGCCATGGGCCCAATTTTGGTGACGCAACACTATGGACAGAAAAGGTATTTGTATTAAAATAACGATTGTGGCCTACTCCGAATAGATATGGACATAAGACCAGATCCTTTTGAAAGTAGACTTGATAATCTTTCTAGGAAGTACTTGAACGCCCAGATCAGAGTCTGTATGAAGTCGTGGTGGCCGTCACAAGTTGGTGCTGTTCTGCTGTCCAAATCCCATCCGCGTGAATTCCCTTCCCTTTGGCTCCTCTCTATTGTTCCTAAGCAAAACAAGAAAGCACGTAGTTCCATGGTCTAGATAAGATGGACATAAGGCCAAGAACAAGTTCATCTGATAGTTTAGTTGACGTGCACGAGCACGAGTGATCGGACCAGAAATCGGTAGCTGAGTTGGTGTGGATGTATCGAGGGTGTTGATGTCCTTATCACTAAGTGTACTTGCTGAGTTTTTTTACTCACTCTGGTGTTTATTGGTTTTTAGGTACCTATTGATCAAAGCATGCATGGAAAGGGGTAGCATCCACACGTTGAGCACAAACTCTACATATTAGACCTAGCTTATTGAATATTCTAATGGATTGTACTATTTTGTGTTGTTAAGATATTAGTGTGGTCGTTTACGTATTTTTTTCAAATTATAATGCTTCTTTGATGCTTGTTACTATTTCTATATACTATCTTGCCTGTTGTTTTGTATGGTTTTCCCGCGGTTGACAGAATTTCCAAAAGTGACACTGCTGAAATTGTTAACCATTTTGTACTTAGTAGAAACGTTTATATGTTTGTAGTAGCGTACAATGGTGTCCATACCTGGGGGCGTTCAGTAACCTTGATTAAGGAGGTTAATTCTGGAGTTTTATCTTAGATTAATGGAAAAATCACTAAAAGTCCAGAAATAATTTCAAAAAATTAGTGGAACTTGTAGAATTCATATTCTCACTCTATAGTGCTTAGAGAAATGTCAAAACAATTTTGTTTGACTCCATATGAAGTCCAATTTACAGCAAATATAGTGTTACTCATGACAAAGCTCCAGGTTTTCCATTAAAATTCAGAGAAACTTAATGCTTGTGGTATTTTTGTAGACCTTAAACCTTTCCTTGTTGAAGTTGAATCTTTTCTGGGTAGTCCTCCATGACCCTAGGAAGCCTCTGTAAAATCTTTAGCACCAGTGGACCTATTTAAGTCCAAGTTTCTAGATGATGAGTGCATTAGTGTATAAAACATTGGTCATTCATTTAATATACCAGTCTCCTATGTTTCCTCTGTTATCTTTGTACAACAGAGACCGGGACCTTCACATCATTTGTTCCTTGTTATTCTTTAGTTTGTGCAACTTCATTTCTTAATTTTCTAAAGTTTCAATCGTCTCATGTGAATATGTCACTTCACATCTTGAGTTTTCTATGTCCCACTTTACTCTCTCTTTGTTGGTTGTACACAACCAAGTCCAACACTACCACACCATTTAGTCTTCTTCATTCTTGAGTTTTCATTTAGTTAGTAAGTTACTATGTTGAAATCTTATATGCATATTTATGTCAATAGATCACCGGTGGAGATCGATGAGGAACACCGCTTGGAGGAGGAGGAACAAGAAGGACGTCGCTGCGAGCAAGATTTGCCCAAGCAGCAGTTAAGACAAGGGAAGGAGGGAAAGCGATGAGAAGCTTCGTCCAAAAGAGCAAGCACTAACTTATTAACATTTACCCTAGCGCAACCTAAGTCAAGCCCCGATTTGCTTTTAAGAGCTTTTATAAAGTTTTGCTTTATACACTTTATTGAATAGACTTGATATGTTCATTAGGTCAATGTTGATTGAATACTCCACATGCATGACCAAATGATCCTTGGAGTGGATGGGTAGTATAAGACTCCCTCAGATTATATTGCTATGCTTAATGTTCAGTTGGAAGGTCAGTAGATGTCAAGTATGTTAGATACTACTCGCGAGATTGGTCACATTTTATCTATCACAAGTCAAGTAGTTGAATTCTACTTGCGAGAGAAGTTGAGTGAGCGAAACCTACTCGCGAGAGGTTACTACATTGTTCACTCTTTAATATCATATGTGGACAGGGATTTGTGTAGGTTGGTTTGCATGAGGGTGCTCTCAGCCCAAAGGGTGAGACATCGCTTGTTACTACATCGTGCCTAGGTTGGTAATAGCGAGACAGATGTTGGAATGGTGGATTAGTAGCCCCGTTTGTCTTGTTTAAGGCCCGTCTCGTGCTTGGCCCGGTTGAATAAGTTTAAACTGTACTGGAAGGCATACTGGTTATATGGGAGCCAGGAAACAATTGTAACTTGTGAATCCTCGATTTGAACTTTTTCAATCGGCTTAAGTTGTCGATTGTTATTAAAGTGGGAGTAAACTTACTCATGACCATCTAACAGTGGAGGTCCACCTTGAGGGGAGCTCACTGTTCAAGTTGATCGAACCATTTTGATATGGGATAATCTTGGGAAAGGTGGTTGCGTGTGACATCAGTGGAGTGTGCCAACGCAACTTTGAGTATGGGCGTATGTGTCATGCATTCATGGTGTTTTTGATTTGAATCACTATCTCTCGCGGTTATGGATTGAGCATACTTGGTCACTAAGTCTTGAGGTAGTAATAAAGAGTAGTGGAAAGATTATGAATATGCTGCTATGAATAATATCTTACATTGTAACCTTGGTTGTTAGAGATAGCACAATTAAATTTACCATTCCCGAACATTTAACTTGAATGAAGCTTATAGATCCCTGAGCGAGTATCATCGTGGATGAAGCATTTTTGTTTGATTGTGGAATCCACAATGATGCGATGCCCATGGATCGTGTATGCTACTTTAAACCTGACCACTAAGGATTTACTTTCGACGAGTTCATTTCTGCAAATTCAGCTTCCTATCTTTAAAGTTTCCAGCTTGTAGAGATTCATGCCTTGTGAGACGGTTAATTCTTCCTGAGCTTCGAGCTAATTGTTGCTTTATTGTGGTTTTTGCAGGTATTACTTTTGTTTATGTTAAGAGTTGTCTATGACACCTCGAGTTGATCGAGTTGTATCTCTCACGGGATAACCATGCCGCTGTAGTATCTGTTTCGTGTTGCTATTGAGAAGCGTCCACGGGCATGGACGACTTCTCTTGTGCATAGCTAGTTGAGAGTATGAGTATGTATATTCGGATGTGTTGTATCTTATATTGTAAAAAATATTTTGTTGAATAAAAGATTTGTGTTGGTTATTTTAAGTTGCTTTTCATGTGTGTCGCATAGCACCGCACCACCCAATGCGATCCTAGAATGGTAGGACCCTTGTCTCCACATACATTGAAGGACTTACAGACCTTCTCCTAGATGGTGAATCTTTGCGCTTGTATGTAAGCCTCCATACGCGCCTTCCAAACCTAAAAATCAACACCATCGAACAAACACGGTTTTACAGAGTATTTATCCATGTAGGTTAGTGAAAACACGTGCAAATCATAAATATTAGAGTACCTTGGCCCTAATACCAATTGTAGGATGATTTTAGTGGAAGCAACAAAAACCCCTTGATAGAAAACAATTTGTTGGAGAAACCAGTGTGCGTGAGTAATCTAAATGTGGTCAACCGTCACAAAATAATTGGAGTTTGTAGAGAATCAATTCGCAAGTACACCACAATAAGAATCACGAGAAAATGTCAAGTAAATCTCAAGTTATGACTAAAACCCTCTGCAAAGGTCAATCTGTTTTAAGAGACGGAAAACAGATATGTTATGCTGCAAAGAATCTCATGTAACTCAAAAACCACAAATACAATTACTGTGAAATTTACAAAACTGATATATCATCACATTTTGAAGAAAACACGAAAAGAATAATGTCAATTGGATCTGTAAAACATGAGTTATAATCAAAATACTGAAGCAACATCAGGCTGCGCAGAAACTAGATGAGAAAGACTTAAGAAAAACAAGTCAGATGAACAAGGCACAAAACTTCTCTAAAGTACAAATTTTATTAATAAAGAACAAAAGGGGAACAGCCCCAAGTTATCTACCCATGAGCTCTGGCCTCCCTTGCTTATATAACTAGACCTAAGGCAAATCCAATCCAACTTAGGACTCCTAATCCTACTCAGTTTCAACCAAAACTTTCTCTAACTTCTCAAGACTCTTCTATACACAGATAGCAGCAATTATAAGACTTCCAAACACCTTAGTAATGTCCTAAACATTCTTAAAACAACTCAATTTCATGCCTACTATAAATCTAACTAAAACAAACTCAAAACCTTCCATATACGAACCATAATCAACTCAGCCGCAGCTTGAGGCATAAACCAGCCGGTTGGACCATTTTGGCCATATCTCACGTTCATATCTCTTCACTACACCTTACAATAATGTTGCCACATCCATGCACCCCTTGCACACGTGCAGACACTTTCCACTAACATCCACAACACCTTCATATGCATTGTTCTTGATCCAAACATGTTGAGCGACCTCCCGGTCAACTCAACCACAATTCCTCCTAAACTTGGTCCTTGAACCTCATCTTATCCCTAAGACTAGTTCAATGGATCACCATCACCAGCCATGTTTTGACCTCAAGCAACACCGGCACATGAACAAACAACCAATTCTTCCGAGCACAAGTCCTGGACTTGACTCACATTAGTCCAAAAACCACAACACCTTATGTGAGCACCTCACATAAGAATGTTGCAAATATAGCAAAATAATATTCATCGTGATCAACCAAACGCATTTAGTAAAAGAATTCTAAGCAAACTTCCTATAAGCTAAAAAGAAAGTTTGAAATATCGCAAGTGAAAACATAACAGTTGCACAAATATTTCAGCATGAGAAAGATGGAACAGTCCAAAGCAGCCGCTATGCATTATACAAAAAAAAATCGAACAATCCAAAGTGAAAAACACGTGCAACACAGGTGCGCGGCAAGTTCGGACATTCGAAACAAAAAGCATGTGCACATCATGTGCGTGACTAGTATCCACAAGTTCGGACAATCCTAAGTGGACTGCTCGAGTATATTCAAATAGCATGCAAAGCCTCAATTTTAACATAATTTCCAATGTAGTCAACACATAGGTCTCACAGAATAGATCTACTAAACTACAAGTTTTTTGTGGCTTTTACTGTGTACTCTAGGTATGAGAAACAAAACCAATCTAATGGATAGATGAATTACCTAACAGGCAACCTTGAAGCTGATACCAACTGATGAGTAAAAGAGTAGAGTAGGTCCTGATCTTCCAATAGGTAATGGATAATTGATTGTTGTAGATTTCGACGTTGATAATCTGAGGCACTCGAGGAGAACACAAACAACCCATGCAATCACTACACCATCCCTCTGTTGGTTATCAACCATGCTTCAGACACCTGACCTCGCCAAGAAGGCTAATACTTGCAAGTGCAACCGAGAACACAAGCAAGAATTAGGTAGACGCAATCTAAAATTGCTGAATTGGGGTTTTAAAAACCGATAGATGGTGAAACTATGTATAACAGATTAATCTAAGCAAAACCCAATTGTTTATGGCGGCTACTATGGAGTATATATAGGTGGGACAACGTCTCAGGGATGTTGGAGTCTGAATGAATGTAGGCTTGATACAAGGCTCAATAGCCCAATACATGGCGCAACACCCTGACAGATTCTGAAGTCGATTTTATTTCAACGATTCCCATTGACTCCTTAGGAATTATGACATGGGACCAACAGTGTTGGAAAGGATATCCTATTCCCTTTCCATGCATATGTAGAACTTCCAAAACAGAGTTCCTATGCGTCGTGGGCGTATGTTTTAGTGCGTAGTACTCCTGGGCTTCGAGTTGGACTTGACTTTCAGGTGGGCTCGGTTTACATCTTCTTTGGACATATGGTCCTCCATGCCCATAAACCTTCCTCCAATTTCTCCTTGAACCTATTCATGGATCCTAATCACAATAAAATTATTAGATAGCAATCTTTTCTCAAAAATATATAAGGAAACATATAAGAACGAGCTCACCTCTGAAACGAATTGTTGTGGGTGAACTCTAATAATTCCATCTTGTATGTTCAATGGAGTGTTGTGTGTATCCATAGGAGTGATGTCCTCATTATCCTCCCTTCTTGAATTGGAGTCATCCTCGACTCAAGTTCATCTTCTCTCATGTGTGGGTCCAAATGTGCCACGCCTCAAATCCTCTCGTGTGCATGAAAGGAGGAGGCCAAGGTGGTGGATGACATAGTGCACCATCTCCATGTTCTCTATCAAATAAGGGTGCATATTTACTTGAGCCAGGATCAAAACAAATAAACATTGTATGGTGTTTGTATGTGCATTTATAATGTGCATGATCTCATCACCCATTTGATCCCCAAAGATTTCAGATGACTCAAATGAAAATATTTGTGAGATGCCAAAACTTACAAATGATGAATTGGCATTATTTGGCACTAGCCCTTCCATCCGATCCATTGCTCTCCAGGCAAATGAAGATGAAGATGATGAAGAGGGAGAAAAGGGGAAAGATCGTGATGAAACTCAGAGTAACAGGAGCGAGGACCTAGAAGATGAAGACGACGAATAGTTTTCTTAGTTTTTCCATTTTTCGGTTTTGATGCCAAAGGGGGAGAGATTTAGGAGGAGTAGTTGTGGTCCTAGTCTTAGTCTCATTAGCTATGGTTGGTCATGGACATGTATTTATTTTTGAAACTTGTCTCTTATCACTTTATGTTTAAGACTTGTAATGTTTCATGTAAGGCTATGTGATGCTTATGCACTTATGATATGTTATCTCATTGTTGCGAATTTGGCTATCTTTATTTGTCATAATGTGATGCTCTCATGTTTTATTTTGAAACACATCACTTGTATCTCTTTAATTGTTCACATTCACATTGCTAGGCACCCCACCATAATGAATACACATATGCGATTTCATTTATCATTCATGCATATTTCTACTCATATGTGTATACTTTATGAAAATTGAACTTACTTGCTCTCAATTATTTAATCTTTACTTGGTTGTTATCAATCACCAAAAACAGGGAAATTGTAAGTGCATCTAGGCATTTCCTTGTGGGTTTCGGATGATCGATGACAAACAAGTGAAGAGCTAATTAAATTTGCTAAGTGAGAGCAGGCCACATGGAGAAAAGGTGATTAAAACAAAAAGGGGGAAAGGTGGCTATGATGAAAAAAAATTAAAGGACCAAAGACATAGTTTAGAAAGTGCAGTCTTGGTGTGTGTCAGTTATCCTCTCAAGAGCTTAATTGTTGCAAAGAATGATAGGGGTAATAAAAACTAAAATTGACACACACACGGGACTAATGCGTTTTACACCGGACTAGTCCACACTCCACAGTGACTTCACATACTTAGTCATTTTCCCAGTTGATCACACACCGTACTTGTTCGTTCCTGAACAAACTAGTCCTTATATGCTAGTGTAACACATCAGACTAGTGTCACAGCACTCATTCTATTCCGAAGGTAGCTACTGTATCACATCAGACTTGTTCGTTATACCATATTGTACCACTTTAGACAAGTCTGGCCTCACCACGGATTAGTCTAGTAGTCTAGTTTTTTCACACCCTAATTCAAATGTGGCAGCACTTGACATACGAGTGGCACATCACCACACCAGACTTGTCCGAGGTCCACCACGGACTAGTCCGGGGTCACTAAACATAACAGTTACTTTTAGGAACCTCTATAAAAAGAGTCCCCACGACTTATTTTAAAACAACCACAAACCCTAGCACCATCACTGCATCCAAGAGCACAAAAACACTACTCTCCACACATTATGAGCCCCTAAAAGTCAAATCTTTGGGAGTTAGGCATTGGGAAAAGGAAAGTGACGATCTCATCACAATTGAGCTCTTTGGTTTGATTCCTCTCACACACCCTTGTTGATTATTTTATAGTTTTCTAGTGTGTTGATATTCCATTCGCTACAAACTTGTGAGGAAGTCCTATAAACTTGGTGATTACCCTGGTTGGTAGTGGAGATCTAGTCGGCCTTCGTGGTGACTTGATGAGAGAATGGTTGGTTAAGATCAAGCTCTGTGTGAGCTCCTCAACGAGGATTTATATCCCTTGTGTGGTATTGAACCTCGGTCAAAATCGCTTATCTCGTGTGCTTTTTACTTGTACTTTTCAAAATTGGTACTAGCTAGGGCATAATCTTAATCATACTCATGATCCACATTAATCCCTTGTTCCAAGTGTTATTCACTACTTGCATATTCTAGTTAAAGTTATCAAAGTAGGTTAACACTTTCCATTGCGTTAAAATCAAAGAAAACTCAGAAAGATTCAAGGTTTATCACTGTTTTGCTGCACCGCGGACTAGTCCGTTCTCTAAAATTTGACTGCTTTCGATTAAGTGTTTGAGGAATGCAAAAAGCCTCTTCAACCCCCTCTAGTCACATTCACGTGGCCGCCACATCATTCTCCTGATTATTTTGCTAATAATATTGCCACTATGAGGGTTTGAATCCACAACCTACCAAACTGGAGAAGTAAAGTGATGAAAATCCATTAAAATTTTATTTAGCTAACTTTAAATTCAAAACCAAGACTTAAAATTTGTAACTTTGAATTTGAAATTCTTATAAAAAAATAGAATTTTAAACTTCGAATTTGAATTTGAATTTAAATCTATTTCCAAAAGTAAGAAATTTGTAATTCATATTAATTTTAAATTTGGTTAAATCTCAAGGTTCAAATCTAAATTTAATTTCAAACTTCAAATATCAAATTTCAAATTTTATTTGAAATAAGTTCAACACTAAAATTTGAATTTGAGACTTTATCAAATTTTAAATCAATTTTGAATTAGAAATTTCAGACTTGAAGAAAAGTCAAATTTAATTTCAAATTAATTTTGAAATTCCCAATTTCATTTCTTTTAGAATTTCAATTTCAAAGACACAAGTTTCAAGTCCACGTCTCAAAATCAAAGTTGGGTTAGATAAAAATTAATAGATTTTTAGCACAAAACATCTCCAGTTGAATTGGCAAAGCGGCATAATGTGACCCTGAATTTTATAATTTTAAACGATTATTTAATCATTTAATAATATAGACGGTAGAATTTATTTTTGAAAAACATCCACATAACGACCATGACAACACAAGTAGACTAGTAGTTTGGGGCCTTTTTGCCACCTCATCCTCCTATTTATTTGCTAAAAATATTAGCTTCGTAGGTGGGGGGTTGAACCCCAACCTTAAGATTAAGACCATACCTCTTAACCAAATCAACAACACAAGTCAAATGATTAGAATTTTACTAATTTTATATTTAATATCAGGTTTAATTTTGAAGTATGCAATTAAAACATGGAACTTTGAATTTGAGATTCGAATAAATTAAAAGTAATAAATTGTAATCTAATTTTTTTCGAACCTATAATTTAAAATTACAATTTTATTTCAAAATTGTTGAAATCACAAGTTTCAAATTTCAACAATGATATCATAAATTAATTTGAAAATTAGAATTGGAATTTCAAATTTTATCAAATTTAAAATCATTTTTGGATTCAAATCCAAATTCAAAAAATTGATGGTTTGAATTTTGAATCTGTAACTGATTTTAAATTTGTCGAAAGCTAAAATTAAAATTCAATTTCAATTTAATTTCAAACATTCTAAGTTGAAATTTGAAACTTGAAGTTTGAAATTAAATTTAAAATTGAAACGTGAGATTTCATCAAATCCCAAATCAAATCTGAATTTTAAATTTGGGACATGAAAAAATAAAATGAAATTTATTATTTATATCTTTTTGAATCTCAAATTCAAAGACACAAGTTTCAAGTCCATATTTCATAATAAAATATTTTGTTAAATATAAAATTAGTAAAATTCTTGTTGCATAGGTTGTCTAAGTCAATTAGTAAAGAGGTGTATTCTTATTCTTAAGGTTGTGAGTTAGAGCCCTCATGAAGGTAATATTTTTAGCAAATTAAACTCAAGGACGAGGTGACAAATTATGTGGCAACAAGTCGCGCGACTACTAGGCGACTTGAGGTGCCTGCCACGTGTCGTGCTGCTACAATAAGCTTCATCTCAGGAGGCTCCAAACATATTATCACATGCAATTTTCAAAACCGCCTGAAATGAAGAGTCTGTGATAATTTGCAATTTTACAGGCGAAAACTGCCTATGAAATGGATTTATCACAGGCGGTTTTTACCTATGACTAACTGCCTGTGAAGACACTTTATCACAGGCGGTTTGTACTGTAAGAGTAACCGCCTATGATAATGGAGTTATCACCAGCGGTTCTTTAACTTTGACTAGCCGCCTGTGAAGACACTTTATCACATGCGGTTTGTACCGTAAGTGTAACCACCTATGATAATTGAGTTATCACAGGTGGTTCTTTACTTACGACTAGCCGTTTGTGATAATATAATTTCACAGAGGTCAAGTCGTAGGTAAAGAAACGCATAAAGTATACCCTATGCAGTACTACTTGCTGTTACTTCTAATTTCCAGGTCAATTTCACTAAAAAAATATAATCACAGAAGTTATCTCATAGTTTACACTAAAACAATATAATCACAGAAGTCATCTCACAGAAGTCAATTTTACTGAAACAATATACATATGTACAAGTTACACTTTCAATTGACATACAAGTCATCTCATAGTTTGTTACACCAAAAGTCATCTCATAGTTTACAAGTTTCACTAAAAACTGTTTCTATTGTCATACTCGCAAAGTTCAGACACATTAGCTGTTACACCTTCGTGATCAAAGAACAACCCTCTTTGGTGGAATTCGCGACGCATGAAGTACATAGTTCGCTCGCAATCTTGTCAGATCCTCCACCAGGAATACTTCTACAAACCGGTCATTCTTGGTTCACATTATTCGTGTGCTGCAATGAAAGAAATAACAACTCATGAGTAGAACAGTAGTAATAATTCTATGAAGTAAAGAGCTTAATAGATTTAATTCTTTGTAATGGATATACATATAAGTTTGTAAAGATTGAATTCTATAAAGATTTATAGAATATCAGTTCTATGAAGTTTGACATAGCTTTTGCACAGCGAAAATTAATGTAAACCCTACCTGTGGTAAGAAAATACACGAGTTACAATGAAAATAAAACTCGAAAGTAAAAAATGCAATATCAACATTAAAGATAACTTACATTCTCATGATTCACTCTATATTCGTAGGCGGTCCGAAGATGCTCGCATACATAATACCCGCATAAGACGCTCCCAGTAGGCTGTTTGAGACAAGGATAATATTTTGATATATGCAATGCATCCTTATTAGGAGGGCTCTGACCGCCAAGTTGTTTCGCATAAAACCGCCAAGCTCTGTAATACAAGGAATGTCATATAAAACTTGTCAACATATTCTAAATGTGTGTAAATTAGAAATATCGAATAACTGTACATTTTCAAAATGGAAAGGAAACCTTTGTAATGATCTGTTGTGTAATCGGTCGAGTCCAAGACCGTTGCCAAACACTGGGTTGGCTTGATGAAGATCATTATATAGTGTTTATTGCATAGGTACAAACACACATGTTAACTTAACAATTAGCAATAATTGCTATTTCAATGTCATATGCCGAACTTACACGAAGTGGTACGGAGCCTTTACGAGGTCCTTGCCATCTCTGACAAAGTTAAACATGGCATGTCCTATGTAAGCTGCAACCCTTGTCTTTTTATCCTTCTTTTGGTTTGCGATTGTTTTGTCAAATTCCTTTATTGTCAGGTGCTTGTACTCATAAAACTTTTGTTCCACCTGAAAGTCGAATTGGGACTTGCAATCACTGTAGGGTCAAGGTTATCTGTCTTGGAGTTCAGCTTTTCATTATCCATGTATTGCATCCTATTGAAAAAGTTCGAAGTTGTTATAATCTCATGACATGTGTATATGTGTAGTAAGAAAAGCAAATACGAAATATTAGAGGCATTTACAAGCACCAGATGAGTAGCAGGTTGATTTCGAGCACGTCTCGATGGAAAAGACTATGTATATCTTCAAAGAGAAGGGATCGTTTATCTGCTCCAATGCTCCAGAATGCTTCATTTGGCACACAAAATGTGATGTAAGAAAGATCATATTTTTTGCATGCAGTGATGTACCACCCGTGCATTCTTTTGAGCAAGAAAGGTTGTTTGCTCAGTTGTATCGATGTCATGAACGGCTTCCTACTCTCATTTTTAGGAGGAACATCATTAATCTTGTATATTTGAACTCCTGGTTTAACTAAAGCCGTCTGCCGATTATATTTGAAATCATCTTCTTCTCACTCCTCAATATCTTCTAATGTTGGCTCATGTGAAGAACTAGATGCATTCGATTTTCCAATACTTTCCTTAAAATTTTCCAAATACTTTGACACTTCTAATGAGCTAACTTTCATATGAGCTAACTTTCATAGGCACAGATGACCGAGGAGTAGTCGTCGGAAGTTGGACACTGGCTTGTTGTTGAACCTGTTGTTCAACTGATTGCTCTTTATTACCAGCAGCTTGCTCTGGTACTGCTTCAAGTTATTGTTCAACTAATTTCTCTTGGTTATCTTCACTAGCAAGGTTACTATCATCCTTGTTGAGAATAGCGGGAGTGGATCTTCCTGGACTTTTGGCTTACAAGACCGGGTTGCAGTCTTTTGAGATGCAACAGAGCTAGACATCGGCTCATCATCCAACACGATGCCGCGTTGGTGCCAAAGGATTAATTGGTTGATAGACTGCCCCAGAGTCGTGATCCCCTCATGTGTGATGTGGTCTATTTCATAATCTTCATAATCATAATCAATAATCTGAAGAACTTGCATCACATCATAACACAACGGAAGTGAATTGCTGCTGAAGTCACGGTCAAGCTTTGCCATAGCAGTGGCAACCTGTTTGGTTTTGTTTCCTCCTCTACCGATCGGGACAAGAAGACGACAAGATTTGTCCTTAACAATATTATCGATAGCAAACTTATGAGACCCAGAGCCTGGCACATAACCTACGCTACTACGGTAGGCAGTTGGAGATACCAAATGCTCCTTTGCCATAGGAACCATCGTTGTACTCGGTGTAACTAATTGTCCTAATTGTCTAAGTTGATCCATTATTTCTTGCATATTTTCCATGACCTTTTGAGCAATTGTTTCATCAAGTGTTTTCTTGAACTTGTCACATCTTCTATATGACTCTTGATCCTTCGGTAAACCATCTCTCCAGGACATCTGTGAAGAGATTGCTCAAACCTATCCTCTGTGTTCAATGTTTCCTAGTATAGCAGTAAGTTGGTCATTCTCCCTCTTCGCCTTGAAGAGACCCTTGTGTTGCTTTTCAGTTACTTCTTTCATTTTTTGCTCTACTTCGTTCACAGAGTCGGGCTTTTCAAGTTTGCCCTTGCTGGTCAATCCTAACCGAGCAAAGACCCACCACTGAGTTCTCTCATCGCACCCTTCTAACGGGTGAGGGTTGCCCTTACTGGTAGTTTCCTCTAATATATTATTCTATTTCTGAACTTTGGGAGCATATCCAGTAGACCCTGAGCGATGATGGTATTTGTTTTTTTGGCTAGCTCTGACCTGGTTGCACTTAGGGTTTGAGCATCAGGTGTGTCCTTTTGACGAACAAATTCTTGCCACTGAGCTTGTGTGATTTTTCCCATCTTCTTCGGGCTAGGGACCTTATCAGCATTGTAATAAGCATTCATTTCACTCTTCCAGCCATGAAACGTCTTTCCGCAGGAGACCAATGTTGCTTTCTTAACAGCTTCTTCCGTTCCTTTTGGGAACTTGAATTGTTTCTTTATCCTCTCCCACAATTCATTCTTGTTCTCCTCAGGTAATTTTCTCCAATTCTCGGTTGTGATCGGTGCAAGCTCTCTAACAAGACAACCACATGCATTTTGGTACTTTGTAACTGAATACAGTGGTTCTTGGGGAAGCCCACCTGGACCGACACTTGTTATGTATATGATGCGGTTCAATGGACCCTTATTAGGACCTCGTTGCCCTCATTTTCACTTGAGTGAACCTGAGGATTCACCCATTGGAGAACCTTCTGCGGTTTTAGGAGCCGAAGTCACCTTGTTGTCTTTGTAATTAGCTAGGTAGAAAAGAATTATAAGATTTCATATACTTGACAACCAACATTAACTTAAACTACCGGAGTTAAGATTTGTGATCTATTCCTCGTCGGCGGGATCATATTCCGGGTCGAGATCCTCTAAAGTCTTTTTAATTATTATATTTGGGAAAGGATCGGATGGACTGTGAAAGGAGCCTGAACTGTTGGAGTCACTAAACTCCATATTGCCTTCTTCATTGTTACTACCAGCAACAGTCTTCTTAGGGCTTTTCATACTAGAACTAATAAGACAAAAGATATGTCCCACTTCAATAAAAGCTACAAAAATAAATGTTCTAACACATAGGGGAAATATGTCCCATTTATATAGCATAAACCATGAGAAGAAGAGGCAAAATACTAATACATTGGGGAAATATTGTGAGAGTAGATATTAAGTGAGGCACCACAATCAATTAACCATATATTTGTCAGTAAGGAACTGTGCATGAGCATATTGAAATGACAAGTCTTAAACCAACAAGGAAACAAAAATTACTGCTGATATGAGCAAAGTTGGGATGATAATGCTTCCTTCTTCATGTTTTATTTCAAGTTGCATTGCATGGTTCTTTACTTTATACTATAGTTGTAAATGCTTTTCTCAACGATGTTGATAAGAGTAGTGTCGAAGCGTATGAACGACACTCCCTCCGGTACTACTAAATATAGCCCGCGGAGGTTCTTGTATCGGCATAGGCGCGCGGAGATCTTAAAAAAGATGATGACACGGAGTATTTATGTGGTTCGGGCCGCCTGAGCATAATACCCTACTCCACAGGGTGTGTGTGTGTGTGTGTTGTATTGAGGATTGTAGTAGTGCTGGTGTGCATATGAGCTTGGATGTCCATGTACCGTGCAACACAATCCTTTTATAGTCTAAGGACTGACTGTTACATCACTTGCCTGGACTGACATGTGACCCTGACACAATTAATAGCCTAATACACGGTCTACGAGTATTAAGTGTGATTAACAGTGTGATAACATGCCTTAATGGCAGTGTTACCCCTATTAAAAGCCCACTGATCATGTGTCATTAATATAGCATTAATGACACGTAATCAGGTCTTTTAACTAACCACTGAATGTCCGTGCTGTTGGAGATCCGCCAATATCTTCGTTGGTGTAAGGCCCGAAGGATCCACACGTGGCAGCTCTGGAGCTTCCCTCGCGGAGAGATAGGTCTAGAGCTATTATACACATGGCGGCACTGGAGCTTCCCTCTACGGGGGGTTAGGTCCGGGGTCATTATACACATGTCAACTCTGGAGCTTCCCTATGTTAGGAGTTCAGCTCCGGTCTTACATTACACATGGCAGTCCCAGAGCTACCCATATGAGCGAGGCAGGTCCAGTGCCGTGTGACACGTGGGGCCTGAGGAAGCCTTCAACTCTGACAGGTGGAACTCTTTTGCACTTCTTGCGGTATGTTGGGGTACCCGGTACGTAGGGTACCGACAATGGCCCCAGGCCCACCTCTGGGAGAAACTTTTCGGGTTAAGTTATTCTACCGGAGGTGGGGCCATCCTCGATTGTTGCGCTGCAACTTCAAAGGTCTTCTGATGTACCGTTGGGGCAATGGTCTGGGGTTAAACCGTCATCGTGTGGCTTGTCTTGAACGCGGCAGATGAGATCTTTGGGTGCGGATCTCACGCAATTGAAGATTGTCGGTTCCCAATACGAAAACTTTATCGATTTCGAGCGCCTTGTCAGACTACTGCCTTTGGGTTTCCCGCCGCCCATCATGACAACAGTTCGCCTAGGGTGATAACCTCGACCTCTTCGTCGGGGTGGTCCCGGGCCTGTTCGTCATTGATGGGGTAAGTTCTTTGTAATGTGGACTTGCTCTCGTTGCGGTTTACATCCAAGCATCGTGGAGGCTTACTTAAGAAGGAAAGCACACACAATTTTAGGACTCTTTACGCTTTTGATCAAACTCGCGCTCAGAGCCTCCCAAACTTTGCCTAGCTTTCTCCTCTTTTGCTCCACTTTGCTGCAATGGAGTTAGGTCTTCCCAAGAGCCGCATCCAGAGAAGGACAATCTGATGAAGGTCCGGACCTTCATGGGATGGTCCAGCAACTCCTTCAACCACTTGGTTCGTGCCGGCAAGCTCCCCTTCAAGAAGGAGCGTCGCGGGGATATAATGTACTTCTCGGTGTATGCCATAGTGGGACTGATCCCACCTTTCTCGAGCTTCATCTTGATGCTGCTGGACTTCTATGGCCTCCAACTGCATCACCTAGGCCCGCACTCCCTTCTGCTCGCGACCACTTTCATCCACTTCTGTGAGATGTGGGTGGGCGTGCCTTCGTGTGTCGACTTGTTCCGAACCTTCTTCACAGCCCATTTCACCGGCAAAGGGACTGAGTTGCTTGGCTTCTACTACTTCATGAAGCGCAAGAACTGCCCCTTCAAGTACTTGAAGTCATTCCCCTCCAGCAAATGGGATGATTGGAAGAAGAAATGGGTCATCATTGTAGTGGATGAGCATGACAGGTTGGAGCTGCCCCAAGGACTCTCCAACATCGACACTGATGCCTGCAATGTAGTTCTGAAGCTGCCGGATGCATTCAACCCTGTCCTGACCAGGATCCGAGAGTGTGTGGAGGGTGGAGTGACCCCCCGGATGGTCTTCGGAAATTTCTTGGTGAACATGTGGGCTCCACTGAGGAGGAGGGAGAAGCTCGCCTGGGCTTTTAACAGCGTAATGGATGACGACTGGATTGAAACTGGTTTGAAATCCTACTTGGATGATGAAACTTTGAAGCTTCATCTCAAGAAATTTCAGCATGGGCTTATCGATGACGATGCCTTAGCTCTGCCGACTGCTTTCCTGCCTTTAAACATGATTATAGAGATCGTAGGGAGCTCCGGAGGAAGATGCCGACACTAGACGACCTCGATGAGATGGAAAAGCGCTAGACCTCCAGGGTTGTAATCCCCAGAGCTTCTGCGGAGGTGGCCACCCCTGCTTCGAGCCAGAGGGTTGAAGACATTGGCAAGGGCAAGGGCAAGGAGCCAGCCGAATCTTCTAGCCAGAAGAGGAAACGGAAGCATGCTGATGGGAGGCCCGTCAGGCCTGCTCCATCTACAACAGCCCCTTCTCCTCGGCGAGGGAGATCTTCTGCGGCTACACCTCCTTCGGTGCAAGCGTCCTCGAGAGGCGCCAGTTCTTTACAATCTACTCCGGTTCTGGTGCCAGCTACGGGCTCCAGGTCCGGTAGTCCTTCTCAGCCAAGGAAGACCTCGGTTGGGGCAACACGAACGATGATGGCAGGCTCCGGGCGACATTTCGGAGCTTCCTCCGTGCGAACCACGACAGTTCTGGCTCTGAGCCTCCAGCGAAGAGGTTCCGCGCCGATTGGAGCGGTAGCTTCCCAAGGTAAGTTTTGTTTTTTCACCTTGATTTGCCACTCTTATTTTTGTCATGTTTTGAATCTTCCAATTTTTTGACTGCAGGGCGTCAAAGTCGGGGTCTGCAGACAGAAACTCCTGCTTCAACCCCCGTGCCTCCTCCACTGGTGGCTGAGCTCACGACACCTCCGGCGCCAGCTGTCGTGGATCTGGATTCAAAGTCATCGCCAGAAGCTCCCGTGGTAGTGCCGGACCACGGGGGAGAAGTTGAATATGCACCTTCGGCAATAGCGTCGAAGGCAGAGCCTCCAGTGCGGGAGTTGGAGATGTCGGAAGCT
This sequence comes from Tuctoria greenei, assembly GCA_036927565.1. NCBI lineage: Eukaryota > Viridiplantae > Streptophyta > Magnoliopsida > Poales > Poaceae > Tuctoria > Tuctoria greenei. The sequence goes on along the minus strand of JAYESD010000008.1, from coordinate 137,778,099 downwards.
CCGGCATCTGAGCCAGAGGTTACCGAGGCTCCAGTTCCTGCACCAGAACTTGTTGCGGGGCCGATGGTGCCAGAAGCTCCGACCCTTAAGCCGGACGTCATTGATGCCCCGACAACTGAGTCGGTGGTACTTGAAGTTCCGTCCCTTTAACCGGAAGTCGTTGAAGCCCTGGTAGGTGAGCCGGAGGTAGCTGATGTACCGCCACTTGAGCCGGCGGTGAAAATGGCTTCGGGTGAAGCCCCAATGACCACTTCGGAAGTAACTGCTTACGAGGTGCCCATGCCCGAGGCAGAACACCATGAAGAGGCGGAGGCAGGCTCTTCACCTGTGGAGCCAGCAATTGAAGTTCCCGCGTCAGGACCTTCGGCGTCTGCTCTAGAGGTAGAAGTTCCCCTAGTGGGTTCTTCCTCTACTGTTGCCAAAGAGCTCCCGGAGGGCGGCCCTAGTGCCGCAGAAACTCAGGGAACCACACTTGTGGCGCGGTACCCTACTTTTATTCTTGAAGACCCCTTGGAACTAGCGGAGGTGACCCCGACAGGTCCGGAGCCTATTCCCTTAGCATTATCCATAGACAATGCCTGCTCAAGCCTCCGACCAATTCAGCTCGCCTTCGATCACGAAAGTAAGGCCCTTGAAGTGGAGCGCCACACCTTGAGGCGTTGGTGCAACAGGCTCCACTTCGAGACCAAGCTTGCACAGACGAGGCTTGCTGTTCAGAAGGAGTGGGTGAAGAGGGAAACAGCCCGGATGGAGTACTGGGGCAAACTGTTGGAAGAGAAGGAATCTGCCATCAGGGCGCTCGACGCTAATTATAGGGAGATCCTCGAACATGCCAAGAAGAGGAGTGATGCTGCTAACGAGCGTCACGAAAACCTCAATGAATTAAACAAGGTCCACCTGAAGCGTCGGGTAGACCTTGATGCAACAGAAGAGAAGCTCTTGGAACAACAGGAGGATGTTTTAAAAAGGGAAGAAGAGCTCGGTCAGAAGCTGGCTCTAGCTGAGCAAAATTTAGCAGATCGCTCTAAGAAGTTTGATCTGTGGAGTAAGGAGGAGGAGGAAAAGTACTGGAAACTGGGGCAGAAGCTCTCGAAAAGAGAAGTTCATGTTGCCACCAGAGAAGGGAAAGTAAGAAGCAGGGAGAAGGACCTAGCAGAACGGCGGAACCACATCCACCTCTGGGAGATGGAGCTAGTCGACCGTGAAAAGCATGTAGCTGAGAATATGCAGCAACATGCCAAAGCGGTTGAGCACCTCACTCGGGAGAGTTCGGAGCTAACGGCCACCCGGAGGTCACTCGAGGAGCTGCAGAGCACGAGGGCAACCGAATCCCTGATGGTGTATGGGATTTTTTGGGACACGCGGACAAGGCCCTTGTGCCTCTTGGCTTCAGTCCAGTACGCCCAGAGAACCCAGCGCAGGAGCTGGACTAGACGCTGGTGGCGCTTGGCTCTGCTGGCAGCAAACTCGACGCAATGGGTAATGTCATTGCTGATCAGCTGGAGACAAGGGGGAAATCTCTGGCCAAAAATGTCGCCGAGTATGTCTTGGCGTGTTATAAAAGCCGAGACCCCCAATTTTCTCTTGATCCAGTCTTTGAAGGACTCATTGCCGAAGAGGAGGATGCCGCCAAAGCTAGTGTCCAAGAGGCTGCTGAGAAGGTTGCTTTGTTTTTCCATAGGACTTAGATCCTCCAGTAGCTAGGACCTTTTCCTTTTGTCTTTTACTATAACCCTAATTTTATAATCCAGGACTTTGAATGAATGAAATCCACTATTTCTGCCATGAATTTCACTTTGTCTTTGATATATTGTGCTTTGTCTTGTTGGCCCCCTGGTATATGTGTACAATTTGATTGTGAACATATACTAAAAGGTTTTAACAGTATGTTGATGACTTGAGTGCTTCGAGCTTGTAGATTTTAGGTCCGAAGCCTGTAACTATAATACTTTCAGAAGCCCTTTGTCGCGTCGACGACGGGCCCCCTGGGGTTGTGGGACCTTGATAGTTCCGACGACACCCACTATCAACACGTAGAATGTCGACGGCGGCCCCCCTGGGGTTGTTGGAGCTTAGTAGGTCCGTCGACACCCACTATCAATGCGTAGAACATCGACGGTGGGCCCCCTGGGGTTGTCGGAGCTTAGTAGGTCTGACGACACCCACGATCAACGTGTACAACGTCGACGGCGAGCCCCCTGGGGTTGTCGGAGCTTGGTAGGTCTGACGACGCCCACCATCAATCGTAGATAATGTTGAGTGGTTATGCCATCTTCACTTGAATTATACTTATGTAAATGTCCGACCCTCATGGAAGTTATCGGAGCTTGTTAGCTTTGGTGGTGCCCACTTTCAACATCTGAAAACATCGATAGCAGGCCCCCATGGAGGTTGTCGAAGCTTGATAGATCCGGCATCATCCACCATCGCTATGTTTTTCCTGTACATTAAAGACAAGAAAAAGATTAAAATTCGTTCTCTTGTCTATAAATTGTTTGTGACTTATCATTCTTATTTTAGTTTTAGATCCGAAGGAATTCAATATGATAACAAGCATATTGATGTAATCTTTCTAGACCCGTATGCTTTTTTTGTACTCACCCTACCGAGGCCCGCCGAGGTGTAGGTAGAGTGGCGTACTTAGGGTGCAGGACCAAACTAAGTCGATAGCGCACTCCGGACCTATGTTGGCTTGGTGTTCGGGCAAGTAGACTGCGCTGCAATGTTAAGCTCCAAGAGACCATTAATATAGCTTGTGACGCATATGAATAACTTGCACTAAAACTTAAAAAGAATTGCACAACTTCATTATAGACAAGAAGGATAAAAATAATAATTCAAAGTGATGCATTGTACAAAAGTAAATGCACGTGGAGTCTGTTTTTACTCAACAATGTCTTTTATTATAGGTCCGAATTACAGGGTAGACAAGGACACACTTAGGGTACAGGGTCATGCTAAGTGTGTTATACATCTTGTACTAGCCAAGGACAGGTACTTATACTTTTACTGCTGTGATTATATCAAGTGTTACTTGAGCTTTCCGTACCCTCCCAGAGGGGTCCGGATGCTCTGCTGGAGTACCTACCTGATTTTATATATTGACTCTATAACATATATTTTGTGTAATTATATACTCACCTCTGTGATTCTAAGTATAAAACTTACGGAGGTGCTTGATGTTCCAAGGATTAGGAAGCAGAGTCCCATCCTCAGTTGCCAAGCAAACGCATCCGAGACGGGATACTTTGATCACTCGGAAGGGACCTTCCCAGCTGCGGGAAGGTTTGTTCATCCCTTCACGAGTTAGTAGTTTCCGTAGAACCAGATCGCCTTCCTCGAGCTGTTGGTTGCGCACATGACTTTGATGATAGTGCCGGAGCGCTTGGCGATAACGTGCATTCCGAACAGCCGCTTGGCACCTTCCCTCATCGACGAAGTCAAGGTCTTCCTGTCGGAGCTGGTCCTGCACGGCTTTGTTGAAGGTCCAGACCCGGAGCGACCCCATGGTGATCTCCGGAAGAAGGACTGCTTCAGCTCCGTACACCAGGAAGAAAGGTGTATCCCCAGTTGTCTGGTTAGGTGTTGTCCTGTTCACCCAAAGTGTAGACGGAAGCTCTTCAATCCAGTTGGCTCCATGCTTTTTCAGACGCTCATATGTGCGCGCCTTGAGTCCTTTTAAAATTTCTGCATTTGCTCTCTCAGCTTGACCATTGCTTGCTGGGTGAGCTACTGATGCGTAGCTGACTTGAATGCCGAGATCTTCGCAATATTCTTGGAATGCAACACTTGTAAATTGGGTTCCATTGACAGTTATGACTTTGTTCGAAACTCCAAATCTGCATATTATGGACTTCAAGAACTTGATTGCTGATTGTTTGTTGATTGTCACAACTGGAGTAGCTTTTGGCCACTTGGTGAACTTGTCGATGGCAACGTATAGGAACTTATAACTTCCGACGGCTTTTGGGAATGGTCCCAAGATGTCCATACCCCACACAGAGAATGGCCATGTAGGAGGTATCATTCGCAGTGATTGTGCCGGTGTGTGAATTTGTGTTGCATGGAACTGGCACACTTCACATTTTTTCACAAACTCTACTGCGTCCTGGAGTGTTGTAGACCAGTAGAAGCCGTGTCGGAAGGCTTTACCGACCAACGTGCGGGAAGACACATGGTTCCCCCTCCATGGATCTCCGCGAGGAGCTCGTGGCCTTGTTCCATTGCAATGCACTGCAGTAGAATGTCGTTGGCACCATGCTGGTAGAGATCCCCTTCTACCAGCGTGTATATTTTAGCAATTCTGACTATCTGGTCTGTGGATATACTGTCTTCAGGGAGGATGTTGTTTTTCAAGTAGCTCCGGATCTCCGAGATGCATGCATCAGAGCTAACTTGAGCTTCTAAGTCTTGCGTGTTGGGTTGCTCGGAGCTTCCGACAGCACCTAAGACCCTTGGTGGACGCCATGGTAACAGGGCCACCGGGACCGCCAGCTTCGAGGTGCTGGTATTGCCCCCTTCGCTCAGTTTGGCAAACTGAGCTGTTGGTCTTGATAACCTCCGGACGAAGATTTCGTCGGAGCCGGAGCTCCAGTTGAAGCCTTCGTCGAGAGTTCATCGGCTTCAGTGTTATGAAGACATTGAACATGGTGGAGATCCAGGACTTCGAAGTCCTTCTGAAGCTTCTGGACTTCAAGGAGATAAGCGGGTAGCTGGGGGTTGTTGCAACAGCATTCACCTTTGACTTGTTTTATGATGAGTTGTGAATCACCCCTCATCAACAGCTTTTTGACACCATAGGATAGTGCCACCTTGAGCCCATAGATAAGAGCTTCATACTTCGCCATGTTGTTGGTTGCCTTGAATTCAAGGTGAACCATGTATTTAACCTTCTCCCCGGTCGGGGCAAGGAGAAAGATTCCAGCTCCGGCCCCCTTCTTCTGCACGGAACCGTCGAAGTAGAGAGTCCAGTGAGGTTCGGTGAAGACTGGGACATTGGGTTCCGGCTTTTGCTCACTAGGGCCCCTAGGATTAGATGGAGATGGAGTCCATTCCGCCACAAAGTTAGCCAAAGCCTGACTCTTGATTACTTGCCGTGGCAGAAATTCAAGGTCGAACTTGGCCAACTCCGCTGCCCACTTTGCAATATTTCCAGTAGAATTAGGGTTATGTAATAATGCTCGCAGTGGATAAGAAGTTAACACTGATATCTTGTGGGCTTGGAAGTAGTGACGAAACTTCCTTGAGGCAATAAGAACTGTGTAAAGCAGTTTATGCACCTTGATGTATCTGGTCTTGGCATCGTGGAGTACTTCACTAATGAAGTACACTGGGCGTTGAATGGTCCAGACCCTCCCAGAGGGGTCCAGACCTTCTTGTTGAGTTTCCGGGACCCTCTCGGAAGGGTCCAGAACTTCTTCATATTCAACCTGGACCCTCCCTGGTGGGTTCGGATCTTCTTGAACAGCCATTAAAACTCCTTCAGATGAGAGAGGTTGATCTTCTAGCACTCTGTCTTGAAGATTAGTGTCTGGGGGCTGGGACCCAGACTTGCATTTAGGTAGCTCCGGACCCTCCTGGAGGGGTCTAGGCTCCTGAACTGGATGTGACTACGGTCTTTCCGCGACCAGAACCATGCTTACAACTTTCATAGTTGCAGAAATGTGAAGCAGTAAAGGCTTGCTAGGATTCAAAGCTACCAAGATTTGTAGGGTGGTGAGGAGCTGCTTCAGCTCTTGAAATGCCTTTTCTGCTTCTTCAGACCAATGGAATGGTCCGGTCTTCCTCAATATCTTGAAGAAGGGAAGTGCCCGCTCTGTCAGTCTTGAAATAAATCTGTTGAGTGCAGCTAGACACCCAGTTAGCTTCTGGACGTCCTTGATGCGGGCTGGAGGCCGCATGTCTTCTATGGCCTTGATCTTCGCCGGGTTTGCTTCAATTCCTCGGTGATTCACCAAGAAACCAAGGAGTTTCCCAGAGCTAAACCCGAAGACACACTTATCCGGGTTCAGCTTGGTGCCCGTGATGCCCAGCTTGTCGAAGACAGCTTGTAAATTGTCAAGGAGTGACTCCTTGTTCTTGATCCTCACATCGATGTCATCGACGTACACCTCCACTAAGTCTCTAATTAGCTCTCCAAATGTTTTGTACATAGCTCGCACAAAAGTTGAAGCAGCATTTTTTAGACCAAAGGGCATGACAGTATGACAATATAATCCATCTACTGTTATGAAGGCAGTATGCTCTTCATCTTCCTTAGACATTTGGATCTGATGATATCCAGAATATGCATCTAAGAAACACAATAACTCGCACCCGAAGGTGGAGTCCACTATCTAATCTATCCTAGGTAGTGGAAATGGATCTTTCGGACATGCCTTATTTAAGGTGGTGTAGTCGATACACATCTGATGTTTCCTGCCGGCCTTGGATACAACGACTGGGTTTGCCAGCCATTTTGGATGAAAAACTTCCTGGGTGAAACCTGCTTTGAGCAACTTCTTGATCTCCTGTCGGATGAAGTTTTGCCACTCGATGGATTGCTTCCGGGGCTTCTGGTGTACAGGCCGTGCATCAGGATAAATCTTCAGTTTGTTCTCAATCACCTTCCTTGGGATCCCAGGCATTTGTGACGGTTGCAAGGCAAACACATCAACATTCGCCCGGAGGAAAGTGATGACCGTGAGTTCCTATTTGTTGTTCATACCTTCTGATATACGGGTGGTCTGAGAAGCATCAGAACCGACTTGGACGACTTTGACGGGAATGTCGGTGTCGCCGCTTGGTTGCACACGTGGTGCAGAGATTGAGCCTTGATGACGAGTGCTCGGAGGTAGAGCAACTTGCTCTTTGCCGGATGCCTCCTCCCGCGCTGTTGCAAGCGTGTGGAGTTCTTCCAGCGCAGTGACTCCTGTAGTACGATCTCCACAGATGCGGAGAACACCGGAGGGTGTTGGCATTTTCAACACCAGGTAGCCGTAGTGAGCTGCAGCCATGAACCTATACAAGGCAGGCCTACCCAGAATGACATTGAATGGTAAGCTGATCTGCACGACATCAAAGACCAGCTTCTCGGTCCTATACTTCTCCCTAGTTCTGAATGTCATCGGGAGTGTAATGGATCCTGAGGGCTGATGGACCCCGGACCTACTCTAGAAAAAGTTCATGATGGATGAAGGTCCGAGGCTCGGAGCTGGATCTTGACGAAGGCTTCGTACCTTAAGAGGTTCAACCCCGCTCCTCCGTCCACCAAAACATGGTAGAGTTGGACATTATTGATGGTAGGTGACACCATCAACGGCAATTGACCAGCTCCGATCATGTTTTAGGGGCAGTATGTAGCATCGAAGGTGATGGGACTGTCCATCCACTTCCGATAAGGTTCCGCCCTGGCAGTTAGAGCTATAGCAGCCATGTCCTGCCGCATTGTCTTGAGGACACGGCGAGAAGTAATGTCCAAGGAACCACCATAAATGGTGTTCAAGGTCTTCCGATGCTCATTGTCAGAGACGTCGGAATCATCGTCTACTGTGTTGTAGACAACCTTCAGAACCTTCTTGGGATCCTGAAAGCCTAGCTCCAGCTCAGCCAGAGCTTCGTCAACTTTCTGTTTTCCTTCCCGTTGACGGAAAGGAGCTTCTTCTTGGTGCTTGTTGTAGCGCTCGACAAGGTTTTGGACCGCTCAGCAATCCTCCAGACTGTTCTTGTCCGTGTTGTGGATCAGACACCACATTTTGGAACTGATGTTGTCCTCTGATGAGGGTCGAGGTCGTTTTTTGGGGCGTGGCCTCCGGCCACCCGGAGCTGCAACAGCCGTAGCAGTAGGTGCACTGGCCGACGACTTCTTCTTGTTGTTGGACTTCTTCTTCTTTTTGCCACCGTCAGAGGTAGTGGCTTCAGCTTTGGAAGGCTTTTTGTTAACCTCCCGAGCTGGCTTTGAGTGCATTTTCCTGCCTTCTGCAGCTCGGGCGCACTTGTCAGCCAGGCTGAACAACTCCGTGACACTGGTGACTTCTTTAGTCACCAACTTCTCCAACATTTTCTTGTCTCGTACGTCCTGTCTGAATGCAACAATAACAGAAGCGTTCGAGATAGAAGAGATGGTATTGTGTACCTGAGAAAACTATTGGATAAAAGGTCGCAGCGATTCCCCCCTTGTTTGCTTCACAACAAACAAGTTCAGGTCAGTGTTGGGCCGAGTGTAAGAACAACCGAAGTTGGCAGTAAACTGTTGGAATAGTTCCGCCCAACTATTGATGAAGTCGGGTGGAAGACTCATGAACCAGGACCTAGCGGTCCCAGTCAGATCCACCGGGAAGTAATTGGCCACCACAGCCTCATTGTCCCCTGCTGCTAGTATAGCAGTGGAGTATATTTGAAGGAATTCCGCGGGGTTCACAGTCCCGTCGAATTTCTCTAGATGATGAGCCCGGAACTTTTGTGGCCAATGGACCATGTGTAGGTGCATGGCCAAGGCAGAACAACCTCCTCCTACTCCCACTGGAGCAGAGTTGTCCCGAGCCTCTTGCCTTTCACGAGCATGCTCAATATGGACACGGATGTCCTGTTATCGGTAGTAGCAGTCAAGTTCCGACCGCAGATCATGTGTCAAAAGTCTCGACATGGTATGGGTGCGATCCGCCCCAGAAGGCAGTGACATCACTTGTTGAGATACAGCACGCCTTCGGTGCTGTGACACGTGAGGACCAAGTCTTCCAGACAAGGTCCTACGTTGAGTTGGTGCCTGCCCCGAAGGGGGAGGACCTTGGTTGCTGATAGCATCGGCTGTGGCTGCAACCAAATGTTGCACATCAGTGCGCCACTGCTCCATCGCACCCTAAGGTGCTCCGGGCGCTGGTGGGCATTCCAACAGAGTTCACGCAACAATTAGCGCATTCTCTAGGTTGTTGTTTGCCGATGCTGTGACCCACACAAGTACCCCATCCTGCTGTCCAGCATTGTTTGCCGCAGAAGATGGTGGTGGTGGTGGTGTGATGCCTACAGGGACAACAGTGCCCGTTGGTTGCAGCATGTTGGAAGGATTCCCTCCAACAAGTTGCACAACGTTGTTGCCGTTGGATGATCCTGTGACAGAGTTCACCATCTTGTGATCTCAGGCGCCCCCTTCCTGGTGCGCCAAATGTCGAAGCGTATGGACGACACCTCCCCCGGTACTACTAAATGTCGCCCGCGGAGGTTCTTGTATCGGTTTGGGCGCACGAAGATCTTAAACAAGATGATGACATAGAGGATTTACATGGTTCGGGCCGCCTGAGCATAATACCCTACTCCACGGGGTGTGTGTGTGTGTTTTATTGAGGATTGTAGTAGTGCTAGTGTGCGTATGAGCTTGGATGTCCATGTACCGTGCGACACAGTCCTTTCATAGTCTAAGGACTGGTCGTTACATCACTTGCCTGGCCCAACATGTGGCCCTGGCATATTTAAGAGCCTAATACACAGTCTACGAGTATTAAGTGTGATTAACAGTGTGATAACGTGCCTTAATGGCAGTGTTACCCATATTAACAACCCACTGATCGTGTGTCATTAATATAGCATTAATGACACATAATCAGGTCTTGTAACTGTCGCTTTAACTGTCCCCTGAATGTCCGTGCTGTTGGAGATCCGCCAATATCTTCGTGAGTTTAAGGTCCGGAGGATCCACACGTGGCAGCTCTGGAGCTTCCCCTTGCAGAGAGATAGGTCTGGAGCTGTTATACACATGGTGACATTGGAGCTTCCGTCTACGGGGCCGGAAGGGGAAGCTCCCCTATGTTAGGAGTTCAGCTCCGATCTTACATTACACGTGGCTGTCCCGGAGCTACCCATATGAGGGAGGCGGGTCCAGTGCAGTGTGACACGTGGGGCCTGAGGAAGCCTTCAACTCTGACAGGTGGAACTCTTTTGCACTTCTTGCATTATCTTGGGGTACCCGGTACGCAGGGTACTGACAAGTAGATTTCGAAAGCTGAAAATGAACAAACTTGCTTACTTCCTTGACTTAAAATGTACCAAGCAATGCACATAAAGAGGATTCTTGTTTTTCATGTGGCATGCTGCTGGGACAGCCTTAACTGAATCAGTTTCTATCTGAATTCCATTTCATATTAACATACTATTTTCCAGTGGCTGGAACAAGTAGATGTGATATGCAGATGTAGAATGGGTACAAATATTGGTATTCTGACAAACAGGGAAAAGTTTAAGATTTATATTTTTTTCACAAAACAGTCTTGACTGCAAGTTCTTTTTTCTTTTAATCATCATATACTCTGTTACTGGTCATTCTAGCAGTGCAGCAAGACAACATGTAAACTACACATAAGAGAAAATAATAGATAGAACGAAGATAGTCATGTGTCAAATTACAGACTACAGAGGCTTAAGGTTGCTATACAGAGAAAGTAATACATAGAACCATCAGCAGTCATTCAAATCATAAGTGTGACCTCAGTGGCAACAACTAGCAAGTAAACTGAGATATAGTCTAAAACCTAAGTCCCCCAAACTGACACAAGTCGCAGGGTGCAGCGGCGAGGACATGACTCGACTAGTGGCGAGGGCGAGGAGGGAGGCAGCACGGGGACGGAGGAGGGAAGGAAGCATGGAACATACTGGCAACAGCGACGAAGATGAAGCTCACCGGCGAGGGCGCGCGGCGAGAACGAAGCTCGGCGATGAGGGCACGAGGCGAGGTCGAAGCTCGGTGGCGACGACAAAGCTCGACAGCAAGGACTTGGCGCCAAACAAAATTTTGGCAGCCTGACAGCGTTTATGTGATTTCGCCTGGGTTAGGTTTTTCCAAGGAGGTCGAGCGCTGTTATATAGATGCCTATCTTCTCAAGCGGTTCCTAATGAAAAACCTGCTGAGTAGAGGACTTCTCACAGGCGGTTATTCAGTACCAACCGCCTGAGAAGATGTCATTATCTCAGACAGTTATTTAGTACTAACTGCCTAACATGATCTTTATCTAGGCTTAATTAATATTCTTGATTAAAATGAGGGGCCTTTTAAGATCCCAAATTCCACTTTATTGTAATATGCTTCAGTATTATAGGTTCTCATTAAATTTCAATTGTAAAAACCTTTGAAATTGGTCAGAACATAAAAAACAAATAACACTGGTTATTTGTCATTTTTCTATATTGATGAATATAATGATTTTTTCATTGAATTTTTCTATGGAACTTTTTAGTCATCATACCAACCTCTATGATTAAAATTATATTTTTAGTTTTTTTTTGAATCAATGTGTGTCACAAATTTGAAGAATGCCTCATATGTATATGAGCATTTGATTAGAATGATGGATAATTTGAATTTTGACATGTTGGAGTGCTTTAAAAATATTAAAAAAATTCATACATGTATAAATAAGACAATATGTTCATACAAACTAATTTCAGTGGAAGATCCTTTTTTAGGAGATATAAATATGTGATTAATATGTGAATATAAAATATTTTTATATTTACCAAAACATTACAATGTTAGCTATAGAAGTTTTAAAATATTTGATCCAGGTGGTAGATATGACTTTTTGAAGAATATAGAAAAAAAAAGTATCATCGAATTTAGACTCAATTTGCAGAATCTATACATGTTTGAGTATTTGTATTGGAATCCAAATATAAAGAAGCAAGAGAAAAAAACTAATGAACAGACTCGGACCTTTATCATAGGCGGTTTGTTAGGAATAGCCGCTTGTGCAGTAGTTAAAAACCGCGTGTCAAAAGATGTACTAAGTCTAGACTTAATTAATATTCTTGATGAAAATGAGGGATCTTTTAAAAGCCCAAATTCTACTTTATTATAATATGCTTTAGTATTACAGGTTTCCGTCCAATTTCCCTTGGGAAAACCTTTGAAATTGGTCAGAACATAAAAAAACAAATAAGACTGGTTATTTGTCATTTTTCTATCTTAATGAATATAATGATTTTTTCATTGAATTTTTCTATGGAACTTTTTAGTCATAATACAAACCTCTATGATTTTTTTCAGATTTTTATAATTTTTTTTGAGTCAATGGTTTTCAAAAATTGAAGAATGCCTCATATGTATATGAGCATTTGATTAGAATGATTGATAATTTGAATTTTGACATGTTGAAATGCTTTAAAAAATTAAAAAATTCATACATGTATAATAAGATAATATATTCGTACAAACCAATTTCAGTTGAAGATCCTTTTTTTAGGAGATATAAAAATGTGAATAATATGTTAACATAAAATAATTTGATATTTACAAAAACATTACAATGTTAGCTATAGAAGTTTTAAAATATTTGATCCAGGTGGTATATATTAATTTGTGAAGAATATAGAAAAAAATATCATCGAATTTGGACTCAATTTGACGAATGTATACATGTTTGAGTATAAAATCTTAATCTAAAAAAAAGAACCAAGAGAAAAGAAAACTGAAGAATAGACTTGGACCTTTATCACATGTGGTTCTTTAGCAACAACTGCCTAAGAAAATTCTTATTGCAGGCGGTTCTTCACTAAAATCCGCCTGCAAAAACGGACGACAATATAAGGGGCCTCTCGGGCACATCAAAAAATCTAACCCGACAGATTTTACATCGACACCGTCAGGCTGCCAAACTTTTCTCTTTTATGTCGCCCCTCTGCTTTCAGGATGCTCGCATCATTCCTTTCATCAGTTGAGCAAGCTTTAAACAAAGAAATGGTTCGCAGAGGCTTCTTCTTCCACTGTCAAACAACTTCAATTGTTTGTTGTCCTGTTTTCAGTTTTGTTTTGTTGAGTTTGGCTCCAGCCCCCCCCCCCCCTCCCCAAGATGTAGTTGAGCCTCCCCTTGAGGTCCTCCATGAATTTTGTAGAAAAAAGAAGTAGATCTGAAGGATTAAAGATTGAAGATGAATACAAACATATCACATGTTCGATGAAATGTTTCAATGAATAAGCCAAACTTCAAAAATCAATTACTCTCTGTAGAAAGCTCCTAAAATCCTCAAACAAATTTTGGTGTACTCCACTTGATTTCTACTTAACAGTGGTGCAAATTATTTGGTATGAAAATGCACAATAATTTGTTTAGGTTAATTGTTTTTGTATAAACACACCAAAACATATTTCCATAAAATATCTTGGACTTCAAAAATTTGTTGTCACCACTAAGAAGCTAAGAAAATTATGAAATAAATTTTCTTGGAACCCTTACGAATAGACCTTATGATACCAGTATTCACTTATATGATATGGGCTGGTCATGTCTTTGTAAATTCATTGTAAGGAAGACCTTTAAGGAATATTTGTGGAAAAATCTTGCAGTAGAAAATTATGTAAATTTTACAATAATTCTATTATGATCTTAGGAACTCTCTATAAAAATTTTGACATCAGAATCCCTTATCTTCTTGCATTATAAATTCTATTATTAAAGCATGGACCGTCGAGCGTGGATGTATAACATGCCAAGACCTGATCCTATGTACATTCAAAATGTTGCATAAAAAATTTTATTAAAGCATTCTAGGGAAATGTGAAGATACAAAGAATAGATGACATATTATGCCCATGTATCGATTGTGAAAATAAAATTGCTTGGATAGATAATATAGTAATCCAATCTCATTTGGTGAAAAGAGGTTTCAAAGAAAACTAAACAATATGGATAGAGCATGGCAAGTTAGATAGACATGAAGTGGATAAAGATGATGAGAGAGACGTCCAGATCACGATAATGTTCACACAGATGATGGTAGTGACAATCAAGATGGTGATGATGATGAGTTTGATTGTAAGGAGAGGTTGCGTCACATCGAACCACATGTATTGATTTCTGTGGGAGCAAGCAAAGGTTTAAGTAAAATGGGGACATTGCAGAATGCGGCGACAGAGCTTTTATATGATGAATCAAAGGGTTGTAATGAAGAGTTTACTACATTGCGTGCAGTCCTAGAACTGCTAAAGTTGAAAACCACACACGGATGGTCCGATTGTAGTTTCCCTGACCTTTTGAATCTTTTGGCAGAAATTCTTCCAATTCCCAAGAAACTGCCCAGAAGCACTTATAAAGCTAAGAAACTTCTTTGTCTGATGGCACTAGGTGTGACAATAATACACGCTTATGTGAACATTGTATTTTGTATCGCAAAGAGCATGAGCTTGCAACTAGATGCTCTATCTGCAATGTCAGTACATACAAGAAGCACTACAATCACCAATATGTTACCAACATTAATAAGTCCCAGAAGAATAAGAAGTTTATTATTGGTCTTGAAGGTGATGATGACGATACTTCTGACGATGCAGGCGAGAAGAATAAGAGAAAAATTTATGCTTCGCGATGTGACACCTTCAAGTAATTGATCGCTTGAAGCATTTGTTCTCAAACCCTAGGGAGGCTGAACTTATGCGTTGGCATTCTGAGCAGCACAGGAAGAATGAAAAATATACCCTGGTGATGCAACCCAGTAGAAAAATTTTGATATTCAGTATCCAGAATTTGCAAAGAAAATCAGACATGTAAGATTTGACTTGGGTACAGACAGAATGAATCCGTATGGTGAAAAAAGGAGCATACACAACACATGACCAATGGTCTTAACAATGTACAACCTAGCGACGTGGTTGTGTCACAAAAGGAAATATATTTTGTTATCTGTTCTTATCCAAGGTCCGAAACCACCCGACAACAAAATTGATGTGTTCTTGGAACCTTTAATGGAAGATATGGAAAAATTGTAGAATGAAAGGGTAGGTACATGGGATGAGTACAAGCGGGGGTATTTCACGATAAGAGCAATGATATTTGTTACCGTGCGTTATTGTCCCAGACTCTTTACATTATCGGGACAAATGAAAGGTAAGAAAGATTGTGTAAGGTGTGTGGATGGAACTGGATTTTTATACCTCACTTCATCCAGAAAGATGGTGTACATAAGACACCGGCAGTTCTTGACAGATACACACAAGTATAGGAAGATGAAAGAACAATTTGATAATAAAATCAAAAAAGATACTGCACCAAATCCTTACAGTAGAAAACTCGTGTTCGAAATGGTCAAGAACATTCATATTGCTTTTGGTAAGGGCAAAAATGTAAAAGAACAAAGAGAAAGAAAACTACATCTTCGGGTGATACAACTGACCTGACTTTCAAGAAACAATCGATTTTTTTCAAGTATCTTCCGTATTGGAAGAACCTGGAATTTTGCCTAAGTATTAATTTGATGCAAGTTACAAAGAATGTATTTGACAGCATCATTGAGACATTGCTGGACATGCCGAGGAAAACAAAGAACATATTAAAATCACGTATGGACCTAGTAAATCTTGATATGAGACCAGAGCTTCACCCAGTGGAAAAGGCAAATGAGAAGCATTACCTTCCCCCAACCAGCTACAACTTGACACTACAAGAGAAAACGACAATTTACGAATGCTTGCGTGGGATAAGAGTGCCCACAAGTTTCTTATCCAATATCCGCAAACTAGTCTCGATGAAAGACTTGTCTTTATTCGGCTGTAATTCTCACAACTGTGATATGATGATGATAGTGTTCCTTGCCATTGCAATAAGGATCATCAAATATGAGCCTAAAAAAGTTGTCATCACACGTTTGTGTTTCTTCTTCAATGTAGTATCACAAAAGGTGGTAGCACGTGAAGACTTAGACGATTTGAAAACTTAATTCGTCGAGACTATGTGCAAGCTTGAGATGTGTTCTCCACCATCTTTTTTTGATATGAAATTACATCTAATCATACATCTTGTTGATCAGATAAAAGCATTGGGGGCACTATATTTACATCACATGTTTCTGTTGGAGAGATATTTAGGAGTATTAAAAGGTTATATGCAGAACTGTGCTCACCTAGAGGGTTCAATTATAGAAGAATACACCACTGAAGAAGTGATTGAGGGTTGCGCTGACTAGATCAAAGACAGAAAGAGGATAGTTGTGCCTATACTAGTACACGAGGGTAGACTACGTGGGAGAGGCAAAGTGGGTAAGAAAACTTTTATCGTTCAGAATTATAATAATGTACACTATGCACATTTTGGTGTACTACAACAGCTCGCAATAGCTGAGTCGTACATCGAGGAACACCAATTTGAGCTTTGCAAAAAAACCAAGGCCGAAAAGAGAACTGGATCATGAAAGAGCACATAAGACGTTTTATTAAATGGTTAATGGACAAAAATATACCATACAAAAACTCTATAGAAGAGGCAACAATGAAGAAGTTAGCTCTAGCCCATATGCTTTGGTGACATCATGGCAAGCATATAACATCAACGGTTAAACATTTTACACTAAGGAAAAGATGGTAAGAGTCTTGCACAAAATAGTGGTGTTCGTATAGAGGCTTATGATCCACAAGGGCAGAAGACCACATACTTCGGGTTCATAGAGGAAATATGGGAACTCGATTATGGCGAAAGAATGCTAATGCCCGTATTTAAGTGCCAATAGGTCAAACATCCTGATGGTGTGAAAGTGGACAACTACGGGTTGGCACTGGTAGACTTGAACAAAGTGGGTTATAAAAATGACTCGTGGGTTCTTGTCGATCGTGTTGCACAAGTTTTTTATTTACAAGATCTAGGAACTGAGAAGATGCACGTAGTAGTTTCTAGAAAGCAAAATATTGTTGGAGTTGAGAATGTGGGAGATAAGGAAGAGGAATATAATCAATATGAAGAGATGTGCCTTTTCACTGAACCAAAAAACATCAAGCATGTAGAGAGAAGCATTAAAAATGATTTGAAATCCTATATGCGAGAAGATGTCAATACTGGAAAAAATGTATGATATATATTGTGAAGTCATCTCCTCCAAAACCTTATCCTCTAAAATCAACTTAGAACAATGCTCCATTTCAACTTTAGATAGATATTTCGAACATTATTAAATTCATCTTCTATAGAGAAGACTAATTTGGACAAGTGATCCTTTTCGACTTGCTTGTCATATTTATCATTTTTACCTGTTCCGTAAGTTATCAAATTGTATGTGTGTCGAAGTGTGCGATCGACACTTCCCCCGATACTACTAGATCGTAGTCCGTGGAGGTTCGTAATTGGTTGGGGCGCGCGTGAGATTATGAACAAGACAGTGACACGAGGGATTTTTACGTGGTTCAGGCCACCTGAGCGTAATACCCTGCTCCAAGGGTGTTTGTTATATGTATGAGTGTGTAGTTGTGTGTGGTTGATTGGACTTGTCCTTTAACCGTGCGACACAACCCTTTTATAGTCCAAGGACTGGTCGTTACATTGTCAGCCTAGCCTGACATGTGGCCCCAACGACGTTTAATTACCTAATACACGATTTGTATGTATTCAGTACATTTAATAGTGTGATAACGCGCCTTAATGGCAGTGTTACCGGTACTAAAGGTCATCTGATTGTGTGTCATTAACATGGAATTAATGACACATAATCAGGTCTCGTAATAGTAGCTTTAATTGTACCTTGAATGTTCGCACCATTGGAGATCCGACAGTCTTCCTATTGCAGGCTCAGGTCCGGAGGCTCGACACGTGGCAGCTCCGGAGCTTCCCTCTGTGGGGAGGCAAGTCCGGAGCTGTTGTACATGTGGCAGCACTGGAGCTTTCCTCTACTGGGGGTTATGTCTGGGGCCACTAGACACGTGGCACGACCGGAGCTTTCCTATACAAGGAGTTTGGTTCGGCCTTACTTTACACATGGTAGCGCGGAAGCTACCCTAATGAGGGAGGTGGGTCCAGTGCTCCGGGACACGTGGAGCCTTCGGAGGTCTTCAACTCGGACAGGTGGAACTCCCTGGCTTCTCTTGCGGTATCATGGGGTACCCGGTTTGCAGGGTACCGATAGTGGCCCCCAGGCCCATCTCTAGGAGGAACCCTTTGGGTTAAATTATTCTACCAGAGGTGGGGCCATCTTCGATTCTCGCACTGCAGCTTCAAAGGTCTTTTCATGGGCCATTGGGGCGATGGTTCGTAGTAAAACCACCGTCGCGTGGCTCTTCTTGATGCGGCAAGTGAGATCCTGGCATGCGGATCTCACGCAATTGAAGTCACCGGTCCCTAATACAAAAACTATATCAGTTCCAAGCGCCCCGTTAGGCTGCTGTCCTCGGGATTCAACTTCCTATTATGACAACGGTTCGCCTGGTGTGATAACTTTGAATCTTCCGCCGAAGTGGATCCGGGCCCATTTTTCACTGACGGGGTAATCTTTTGAAATGTAAACTTGATCCCAACGCGGTTTCCATCCAAGCGTTGCGGAGGCTTACTTAAGAAGGAAAGACCGCACGGTTTGAGGACTCTTTACGCTTTCATTCGAAATTGCGCTCAGAGCCTCCCAACTTTTGCATAGACGTTCCAACTTTTGCTCCCTTTTGTCGCGATGGAGTTGGGTCTTCCGCGCAGCAAGATCACTAATGACAAAGATCTATCGAGGGTTCGAACCTACATGGGGTGGTCCAACGACTCCTTCAACAACGATATCAGTTTTGGCAAGCTTCCCTTCAATAAGAAGCGCACCAGCGAGGTCGTCTTCTTCTCGGCGTACGCCATGGTGGGTCTGATCCCGCCCTTCTCAAGCTTTCTGCTGATGCTGTTGGATTTCTATAGACTCGAGGTTCATCACCTCAACCCCCCTCTTGCTGGTGGCAACCTTCGTCCACTTCTGCGAGATGTGGATGGATGTGCCTCCGTGCATCGAGCTCTTCTAGACCTTCTCCACCGTCCACACTACCGGAAAGGGGACGTAGCTGATTGGCTTCTACTACTTCATAAAGCGCAAGAATTGCCCCTTCAAGTACTTGAAGACCTTCCCCTCCAGAAAATCGGACAACTGGAAGAAAGACTAGGTGATCATCGCAGTGGAGGAGCACGAGAGATTGGACCAAGAGCCTCCCCAATGTCGACACCGACGACTGCAATGCAGTTCCGGAGCTGTCCAAAGCGTACAAGCCCATCCTGACAAGGATCCAGGAATGCGTAGAGGGTGGAGTGACCCCATAGATGGTCTTTGGCAATTTCCTGGTGAACAGATGGGCTCCACTGAAGACAAGGGAGTGGCCCGTATGGGCCTTCAACAGTGAGATGGATCATAACGTGATAGAAGCCAGTTTTGACACCAACTTGGATGATGAAGCTTTGAAGCTCCATCTCCATAGGTTTCAACACGAGGCCATCATCCGCGACGCATTGACCCCGCCGGCGGAATTCCTCCCTCTGAACATGGTTCTGGTGATCAGGAGGAAACTCCGAAGGGGGATGCCGGAGCTCGATGACCTTGGCCTGGTGGAGAGGCATAGAACCTCCGAGGTTGCCATTCCCAGAGCTTCAGAGAGGGTGGCTCCGACCGCTACTCCAAGCCAGAAGGTCGACGACGCCAGCAAGGGCAAAGGCAAGGGCATGGAGTCGGCCGAATCCTCTAGCCGGAAGAGGAAGTTGAGACATGCTGATGGGAGCTCTCTCAGGTCGGCTCCATCTCAAGCAACTCCTACTCCCCGGCCAAGCAGAACTTCAGCGGTCAAGCCCACTTTGGATCCAGCGTCCTCGAGGGGTGCTAGCTCCGGCAAATCGACTCTGGCTCTAGTGCTAGCTGCGGGCTCCAGGTCCGGAGGTCCTTCCCAGCCGAGAGAGGTCCCGGCTGAGGCGACACCAGTTGCTGCAGAAAGCTCCCAACCAAGGTCTAAAGTTTCTACCTCACTAGATCCGGTGGGCTCCAACTCCATACCTCAGAAGAAGTCTGCGGTGACTGGGGCAGAAACTTCCCAAGGTAAGCATTGTCTTCTCACCCTGAGTTGTTGTTTCCATTATTTTCCTTTTTTGAATTTTTTGATCTTTGCTTCAAGGATGTCGAAGAAGAAAGACGTAACTTTTGCGCCTGTTGTAGCAACTGATGCTGTGCAGGCTGAAGCTTCAGCTTTGATCCCGGTGCCTCCCCAGGTGGTGGCTGAAGACATGGCAGATCTGGCGCCAACTATCGTGGACTTGGATTCAGATTCGTCGCCAGAAGCTCCCGTGGTAGCGTCGGACCACGGGGGATATGTTCGTGATGAAGCGCCGATGGTTTCGGCGCTGGCAGTTGAAATTCTTGCTCTAGAGACGGAGATGGCAAGAGCTTCAGTGCCTGAGCCGAAGGTAACTGATGCTCTGGCCCCCGAGCCGGAAATAGTTGAACTCTGGTCTTCTGCGGAAGCTCCAGCACCTGAGCCAGAGGTAACCGAAGCTCCAATACCTGAGCCGAAAGAAGTTGAAGTCCCAGCACCTGAGCCGAGGCAGAGGGAGCTCCGGACGAAGCTGCAGCATCCACCCCGGGGGTGATTACTCCAGCGGTGTCTATGTCGGAGCCGGAGCACCCATAAAAGTCAATTACAAGTCCTCCAACCTTAGAGCCGATGATTGAAGATCCGGTGAGGGGAACTTCTTCATCAACTCTGGAAGTCGGCCATAGTGTCGTGGAGTCGCAAGGGACCACACTTGTTCCATGGGACCCCATCAATATTTTTGAAGACCCGCTTGAGCCGGCAAGAGAGATCCAGACTGATCCGAAGCCAATTCCTCTGGTGATGTCTATCGATAATGCTTGCTCGAGTCTGCACCACACTTAGCTGGCCTTCGACTATGAAAGCAAGACTCTCGAAGAAGAGCGCAACACCTTGAGGCGTTGGCGCAATAGGCTTCACTTCGAGACAAAGCTGATGTAGTCAAGGCTTGCCGACCAGCGGGAATGGGTGGCCAAGGAGAAGGCCCGGCTAGCACTGATGGACCACTGCCATGAAGGCTCTCGACGAGAAGGCTTGAGAGATTTTACAGCATGTTAGGGAGACCAATGAGGCTGCTAACGATCGTCCGGACAGCCTCAATGAATTAAATGAAAAGCTCCTTAAGCGCCGGGCAGACCTCGACGAGAGGGAGGAGAAGCTCCTGGAGAACAGGAGGATATTTTGAAGAGAGAGGAGGAACTCGCCTAGAGGTTGTCTCTGGGGGAGGAAAGCTTGGCCGACCGCACTAAAAAGTTTGAACTGCGGTGCAAGAAGAGGGGAAGAACTGGAAGATGGGATAGGAGCTCTCAAAGAGAGAAGCCGATGTTGCCACCAGGGAGGAGAAGGTAAAAGGCAGGGAGAAGGACCTGGCGAACCGCTGGAACCGCATCCACCTCCTGGAGTTGGAGCTTGCTGATACGATCTTGGTTCCCGATCTTTCAATTAAAATAGGAGGGTTCGATTTGTGTAGGAAGACGGTGGCGATCCAACTACACCGTCCCCAAGACGATGTGCCTTAGCGATCGGTACACCAACTCTGAAGTTGTACTGATCTTGCTGGCGCACAATCAACCTGACCATGAGGGCCTTTGTTCCTGCAAGCAATCGAAGAACACGCAAGAACAAGAAGAACAAGCACTTATCAGTTGAATCAATCTGAACTGGGGTTCTTGATACAAGTAGACGGGCGATCTAGTCGACACGCACGTGTACAAGGAAGCAGCAGAAGCTAACTTACGAATAAACAAAACCCACCAGCTAATGAGGGTGGCGACTACTATTTATTACCTCCCTAGGGTCATGATAAACCCTAATCACGAGTCCCTAATGGACTCCAAACGATACATGGGCCATGGGCCCAATTTTGGTGATGCAGCACCATGGACAGAGAAGGTCTTGGTATTAAAATAATGATTGCGGCCGACTCCGAATAGATATGGACATGAGGCTAGATCTGTTTGAAAGTCAACTTGATAATCTTTCCAGAAAGTACTTGAAAGCCCAGATCGGAGTCCGTATGAAGTAGTGGTGGCCGTCACAAGTTGGTGCTCTTCTGCTGTCCAAATCCCGTCCGCGCGAATTCCCTTCCCATTGCCTCCTCTCCATTGTTCCTAAGCAAAACAAGAAAACACGTAGTTCCACGGTCTAGATAAGATGGACATAAGGCCAAGAACGAGTTCACCTCATAGTTTAGTTGACGTGCACGAGCGCGGGTGATCGGACCAGAAACTGGTAGCTGAGTTGGTGTGGATGTATCAAGGGTGTTGATGTCCTCATCATCCTCCCCTTGTTGCATTTGAATCGTCCGCGACTCAAGCTCATCTTCCTCTCCCAAATATGGCCTCAAATCTGCAATGTTAAATGTTGGACTAACCCTAAAATCCACAGGCAACTCGAGTTTATATGCATTATCATTAATCATTTCTAACACTTTGAATGGACCATCAGCTCGAGGTAACAATTTAGACTTTCTCGAATGAGGAAACCGATCCTTTCGCAAATGTAACCAAACTAAATCACCAGGTTCAAAAGTGATAGGTTTCTTTCCCCTACTACCAGCAAGTTTATACTTGGCATTCATGCACTCTATATTCTTCTTAGTGGTTTCATGCAATTTTAAGATCATTTCAGCATGATGTTTAGCATCAAAATTCACTCGTTCCATTGAAGGAAGAGGTAATAAATCAATAGGAGCACGGGGTACAAATTCATAAACAATCTCAAAAGGGCATTTCTTAGTACTAGAATGTAGGGAACAATTATAAGCAAACTCAACATGAGGCAAACACTCTTCCCACATTTTTATATTCTTTTTCAAAACAGCCCTAAGCATGGTAGATAAACGCCTATTCACAACCTCAGTTTGACCATCAGTTTGGGGATGACAAGTAGTTGAAAATAAAAGCTTAGTCCCCAATTTTGCCCATAACATTCTCCAAAAATGGCTAAGAAACATAGCATCACGATCTAAAACTATTGTGTTTGGCACACCATGCAACCTAACAATATCTCGGAAAAACAAATCAGCATCATGTGTAGCATCATCACTTTTACGACAAGGTATGAACTGTGCCATTTTAGAAAATCTATCCACGACGACAAAGATGCTATCCCTCCCCTTCTTTGTTCTAGGCAGTACTAAAACAAAGTCCATAGAAATATCCTCCCAAGGCATGCTAGGAACAGGAAGAGGCATGTACAAACCATGTGGATTAAGTCGTGACTTAGCTTTTTGACATGTTGTGCAGCGAGCAATGAAGCGCTCCACGTCTCGCCTCATCCTTGGCCAAAAGAAATGACCAGAAGGTATGTCCTCCGTCTTTTTCACTCCAAAGTGCCCCATCAGCCGACCTCCATGAGCTTCCTGTAACAACAACAAACGAACGGAGCTAGCTGGAATGCATAACTTGTTAGTTCTAAACACATAGCCATGATTGAGGACAAATTTATTCAATGTTTTTCCCTCTTTACATTGCAGCAATACATCTTTGAAATCAGCATCATGTTCATATTGATCTTTAATCGTTTCTAATCCAAAAATTTTAAAGTCAAGTTGAGATAGAAGAGTATAACATCTAGATAAAGCATCAGCAATAACATTATCCTTTCCCCTTTTGTGTTTAATGACATAAGGAAAAGACTCAACAAATTCCATCCACTTAGCATGCCTACGGTTCAGTTTCCCTTAACTCCTAATATGATTTAGTGATTCATGATAAGAATGGATAACAAATTCTTTGGTCCAAAAATAATGTTGCCATGTTTCTAAAGTTCGTACAAGAGCATATAATTCCTTATCATAGGTAGAATAGTTCAGAACAGGCCCACTCATTTTCTCACTAAAATATGCATTAGGTTTTCCTTCTTGTAACAAAACACCACCCAATCCAATCCCACTAGCATCACATTCAAGCTCAAAAGTCTTAGAAATATCAGGAAGTTGGAGAAGAGGTGCATGCGTCAACTTATCTTTCAGTATGGTAAAGGCGTTATCTTGTGTGGTGCCCCAAGAAAAAGGCACCCCCTTCTTCGTAAGGTCACTCAATGGAGCAGCAATGGTGCTGAAATCCTTCACAAAGCGACGATAGAACCCAGCCAGCCCTAGAAAGCTATACACCTGTGTGATGGTCTTCGGTACAGGCCATCCCTGAATAGCCTCTACCTTGGCTTAATCAACTTCAATTCCCTGTGGAGTAACAACATAGCCAAGGAAAGAGACTTGATCCGTGCAAAAGGTGCACTTCTCAAGCTTACCAAATAATCGTGCCTCACGTAAAACATTAAAAACAGCACGTAAGTGATCAAGATGTTCATCCATAGATTTTCCATAAATCAATATATCATCAAAATACACAACAACAAATTTTCCAATGAATGCACGCAAAACCTCGTTCATTAATCTCATGAAGGTGCTAGGTGCAATAGTTAACCCAAAAGGCATGACTAACCACTCATATAAACTGAACATAGTTTTGAAAGCAGTTTTCCATTCATCTCCTAGTTTCATGCGAATTTGGTGATAACCACTACGCAAATCAACCTTTGAGATCACAACAGCACCACTCAATTCATCAAGCATATCATCTAAGCGTGGAATAGGATGATGATATCGAATGGTGATATTGTTGATTGCTCTACAATCCACACACATACGCCATGGTCCATCCTTTTTAGGTACTAGAATAACTGGAACAACACAAGGACTAAGAGACTCACGTACATAACCCTTGTCGAGTAGTTCTTGTACTTGGTGCTGAATCTCCTTTGTTTCTTCCGGATTTGTCCTGTATGGTGCACGGTTGGGCAATGAAGCACCGTGAATGAGGTCAATCTGGTGCTCAATCCCTCAAAGTGGTGGTAGTCCTGGTGGTATTTCACTTGGAAACACATCAGAATATTCCTGCAAAATGTTAGCAACAGCAGGAGGCAAAGAATGTTGCATATTGTAAAGGGAAATCAAAGCATCTTTGCATACCAAAGCATAGGCAAAAGAGGTGGAAGCAATCAGTTCATTAATATCAGATTTCGTAGCAAACAAGCATTTTCCCTTCAGAGATATCTCATTTTCCTTATCAAACACAGATTTGGCATTGTTATTGTTCTCAACGTTAGCATGGTCCTGAGATTTAGTTTTCCTAGCTCTAGCAACATCATCTTGCACAATAGCTTCAGGAGACATAGGATGCAACACAATTTTTTTATCGTGGTAAAGAAAAGAATACTGATTTGATCTACCATGATGCGTAGAATCTCTATCAAATTGCCAAGATCTTCCTAGCAGAATATTACAAGCTTGCATAGGCACAACATCACATTCAACGACATCCTTATATGATCCAATAGTAAAATTGATTCGCACAAGTCTAGTTACCTTTGCCTTACCGCGGTTGTTTAACCATTGAATGTAATAGGGATGTGGGTGCGGTTTGGTGCTTAATGCCAGCTTGGTCACCATGTCACTGCTGGCCAAGATGTTGCAGCTACCTCCATCAATGATCATGCGGCAAGATCGCTCTTTGACGACATACATTGTTTGGAACAATGTGTGCCTTTGATTTTGTTCTGCTTTCTCCATTTGTGCACTAAGCACACGCTGCACAATGAGACTATCATAGCGCGCTGCATCTTCTGCACCAATATGCTCTTCTTGATGTTCATCGCTACCTGCATAGTCAGCTGCAAGCAAAACACATGTATCGTCATCAAAATCGCTAGCAGATGAGTACTAAACGTCATCTTTAACAATTAGAACACGTTTGCTTGGGCAGTCATGCTGCACATGGCCAAAACCCTTGCACTTGTGACATTGAACGTCTCTAGATCGTCCGATAGATGCTACGGAAGAAGCACTCTCAGTGGGCTTTTGGGTGGTCTTTACTGCTGAGCTAGTGGAAGAAGCACGTGGCTTGTTGCCGGAGGAAGAAGGTGCTGCCCGACTTGGTGAAGAAGATGGCCGGGAAGCATGCCCAGTCGAAGGAGTAGTCGTGCATGGTTGCCATGAGCTAGTCTTTCCTGTAGAAATATTAGTTCTAGAGCTAGCTCGTCGTCCCTGCACTTCCCTTTCAGCTTTACAAGCAAGATGAAACAAACGGATAACATTATTGTAATCTTTATAAGCAAGTATGTCCTGAATTTCACGGTTTAAACCACCCAAAAATCTACCCATGGCTGGTTCCTCATCCTCGTCTAAATTACAACGCAACATACCCATTTGTAATTCCTGAAAATACTCTTCCACACTTTTAGCTCCCTGTCTCAATTGTTGTAACTTATTTAACAGATCACGTGCATAGTAAGAAGGAACAAATCTAGCCCGCATGAGCCGTTTCAAAGCATCCCAAGTTTGTGGTATGTTATTAGGATTTTTCTTGCCATGTTCTATCCACCAAACAGAAGCAAAATCAGTAAACTCACTAGTGGCTGCTCTAACTCTTGCGTTTTCAGGAAACTCATGACATGCAAAAATTTTATCAACAGAAATCTCCCAAGTAATATATGCATCAGGGTCATATTTACCATCAAAATGAGGTATCTTAAATTTGATCTTGTTAAAGGTATCATCATGATTGCGTACCTCACACCGATGATGTCCACCCATACCTTGACGGTTGCATTGTAGCGGGTGCCGTGGCCTAGCTTCCTCATCTTCCCCAACCTCCGTATCTGCAGAATAGTCATCTTCATTGTCACGTACAATACTAGGAGCATTGCTCACCTGTCCATCCGCGGTGCGTCCACAATCCCTCTCCTCAAGGTGCTACAAGATGGCTCCAATAGAGGTGTTCAATGTTTGAATGGAAATCTCCAACGTGCTGATTTTGGTGTTGGTGTCGATCTGCATATTTTCCAATTGACCAAGGCGGTCACTGGTAATACAAAAATCCTCATCAAGCGCTTCTGTGCATAGCCACACTTGGCGTTCGAAGTGTTGTATAATTTCCCGTGTGCGAGGTGAATGCACGTCTTCGTTTGTATTTGATCCTCCTGCCATGGTTAGTAGAGAAAAAGAAAAATCCAATATGAAAGGTAATGTTATCCCTAGCTACAAAGGTGCTGGTGGAGATACCTCGCTCACTCTCAACCTGTTCAACCAAGCTCTTACCTGTTCTTACCAAGCTCAGCAAGAAGGTGATGGCAACCAGCAAGTAATGAACAACTTCAAGAGCAGGTGTCAATCTATGGCTTTAGGTGGCTGAACTAGCACAAGGAGCAAACTTTCACCACGTTAATCACAACAAGCTAAATAAATGTTCTATGACAGTACTGTGCTGATTTAGTCTAGACCATACTAGAGACGCGAGCCGAGACACCAATGTCGTCACCAAAAACACCCCAAATAACAATCTATTTTTTTCTTTTTTTTTCTTTTTTTCTTTTGTTGGGGTGGTCACCCAAACTCTCTCTAGATGGAATCAGGAGACCCTAGAACAAAATTTGCACATGCGGCTTTTGATCTTGCACTTGCTTTTTTTTCTTCTCTAATTGCTTGTGGCTTTTTTGCGGATTTTGATTTTGCACTTGCCTTTTTCTTGTTGTCAAACTCAAATTACTAATCTGACTCAATCTCGAAGTTGCAATCTGATTCGAACTCGAACTAGTAATCCGACTCAAACTCGAACAAGCAATCCGACTCAAACTCGAAGTAGCAATCTGATTTGAACTCGTAATCTGACTCAAACTCGAACTAGCAATCTGAATCCAACTCGAAGTAGCAATCTGATTGAAACTCAAACTAGTAATCCGACTCAAACTCGAACTACGAATCTGACTCGAACTAGGTGACCGAATGTGACACGAACTCGAAACTCTAGTGGTGCAAAACTAAAGACCAGCAACTTGACTCGTCGAAGTAACCATGAACTCAACAAGTCTTGACTAAGTAGAGAAAGTAAAAGGCACAATGGTCTAGGAATAATGGAAAAAAACAGATCTGGTATTTTTTTGGGCTTTTGCTGGACTACAAGATGATAACAGCGGAAAGAAAAGTAATGGTAGCACTCTCACCGATTAACCTTGCTCTGATCACCACTTTTTAGGATCTTGGTTCCTGATCTTTCGATGAGAATAGGAGGGTTCGATTTGTGGAGGAGAAGACGTTGGCGATCCGACTACACCGTCCCCAAGACGATGCGCCTTAGCGATCGGTACACCGACTCCAAAGTTGTATTGATCTTGGTGACGTACAATCAACCTGACCACGAGGGCCTTTGTTCCTACAAGCAATCGAAGAACATGCAAGAACAAGGAGAACAAGCACTTATTAGTTGAATCAATCTAAAGTGGGGTTTTGGATACAAGTAGATGGGCAATCTAGTCAACACACGCGTGTACAAGGAAGCAGCAGAAGCTAACTTACAAATAAACAAAACCCATCAGCTAATGAGGGCGGAAGCTACTATTTATTACCTCCATAGGGTCGTGAGAAACCCTAATCACGAGTCCCTAATGGACTCCAAACGATACATGGGCCATGGGCCCAATTTTGGTGATGCAGCACCATGGACAGAAAAGGTCTTGGTATTAAAATAATTATTGCGGCCAACTCTGAATATATATGGACATGAGGCCAAGTCTGTTTGAAAGTACGTTTGATAATCTTTCCAGGAAGTACTTGAACGCCCAGATCGGAGTCCGTATGAAGTAGTGGTGGCTGTCACAAGTTAGTGTTGTTCTGCTGTCCAAATCCCGTCCACGCGAATTCTCTTCCCATTGGCTCCTCTCCATTGTTCCTAAGAAAAACAAGAAAGCGCATAATTCCACGGTCTAGATAAGATGGACATAAGGCCAAGAACGAGTTCACCTCATAGTTTAGTTGACGTGCATGAGCGCGAGTGATCGAACCAGAAACTGGTAGCTGAGTTGGTGTGGATGTATCGAGGGTGTTGATGTCCTCATCACTTGCTGACCACGAAAAGAAGGTGGCTGAGAGTATTCAGCAACATGCCAAAGAGGTCGAGCGCATCGCCCGGGAAGGTTCGGAGCTTGTGGCCGCCTGAAGGTCGCTGGAGGAACTTAAGAATTCGAAGGCAATGGAGTCCCAACAAGTCTGGGGCTTCCTGGGGCATGCTAACAAGGCTTTGGTGCCGCTTGGCTTCAGTTCGGTACGTCCGACTGACTCGGAGACAGAGTCTGGACGTTGGTACCATTGGGCTCTACCAGCAACAAGCTGGATGCAATGGGTGACATCATCGCTGATCAATTGGAGATAGAGGTGAATTCTCTAGCCAAGAAAGTCACCGAATATGTGCTGACGTGTTTCAAAAGCCGGGACCCCCACCTATCTCTAGATTCGGTGGTCAAAGGACCCATTGTTGAAGAGGAAGATGCCGCCAGAGCCAGCGTTCGTGAAGCTGCCGAGAAAGTTGCCTTGTTTTTCCATAGGACCTAGACCCCTAGTAGCTAGGACCTTTTTCTTCTGCCTTTCACTTGTAATCATCATTTTGTAATCCAATCCTTCGAATGAATGAAATCCAATCTTCTTGAATGAATGAATTCCATTTTATATTTGTCTCCAAGGCATTGTCCTTTATCTTGTTGGCCCCCTAGTAGATGTACACAATTTGACTGTGTAACACCCTCATTTTCATCCATCATGCATTGCATACATTCTAATACATGTTTAACATTAATCCACATAAATAGAAATGAGTTTAAAATGAATTAGAAGCAAAACCGCACTTAAAAATTCTGGAAAGTGCGACTAGTCCATTTTTGGTGCGGACTAATCCTATTTCTCTCTGACCTCCATCGGACATGTACGTTTTAGTGTGGACTATTACAGTTTTTACCTTTGTACAGTTTCGGACTTGTTCAGTCCATTGCGGACTAGTCCAATATTCCAATCCCTTGGAAATTTTGTCAAGTCCCTGGACTTGTCCGGTATTCCAGCGGACTTGTCCGTTTTACCTCTGACTATCTTCGGACTAGTCCGATGTCCAGTCTGGACTTGTCTGATTTTTCTCTGACTAACTTTAGACTTGTCCGGTGATCGCGATTCTGGGTTGATCTTTTGTTTCACGACGTGTTTTAGGGTTTTACCTTAAGTGGGCCTAAGGACGTCGTGTCTAACTCTTTTTGGAGCCCATGTGGGACCCCACACCGGCATCCACCCCCCCCCCCAAACTCGAAACCCATCAAACCCTAGCCCTCCACCTCTATATAAACAATGCCACCCCTTGACTTTACATCCTTTTGCCTCAATTGAAAGACCACAAACCCTAGTTCATGGATAGCCGCCACCAAGAGGGAGAAGGAGATCCCGAGCAAGAAGAAGAAGAGGAGAAAACGAAAGAGGATAAAGATCTCCATCAAGTTTTTGTTCTTCATCAACAATTCACCTTCAAGTTCTTCATCAACCCAAGATCGTCAAGATCCAAGTGTTGCCTCCAAAACCCTTGATTAATTGGAGTTCTAAACACCTGGTACACCTTCTACTTGCTCTTTCTCATGTGAATTCAAACCCGTTTCTCTAAATTCACGTCGATCAAGAAAACCCTAGTGCGCTATTCCTGCGAAGGGCAGACTAGTCCGGTCCCAAGCAGACTAGTCCGATTTTGCAATATGTTTCCTACTGAATTAAATCTAAATTGATTCAAATCAATTCCAAACCTTTCCAAACTTGTTAAAACCTATTAGAACTAGTTACTAAACATCATTAACAACTCATTAACTAGTTTTTC
Organism: Tuctoria greenei; assembly: GCA_036927565.1. Lineage (NCBI taxonomy): Eukaryota > Viridiplantae > Streptophyta > Magnoliopsida > Poales > Poaceae > Tuctoria > Tuctoria greenei. Next base: position 137,747,673 of record JAYESD010000008.1, on the reverse strand, counting down.
TTTGCATTTGCATTAATCTGCATGTCATGTCATACTGAGTAATATACGTGCACTTATTGATTGTGATTCTTGTCTTGTATGTTTGTTGTGTGGTTTAGACAGATTTACACTAGAGAGTGTTGCGGAGGACCTCCAGCACCAGGAGTTTGAAGTCTTTGATCCTAATCAAGCTCAAGAGCAAGGCAAGTGTCCTTGAACATATTGATCCTGTTTTGACAATAAATGTTTTGTTTTCAAAACTGCGTGCTTGTGTCAATTTGATGGGAATCCTATGGTAGGAAGTTTACTTGTTTTGTTTGACCACCCTTGTCACCTGGAATATATGCTAGAGAATCGGGAAGGACTTTTAGCTTTTTGCTTCGCTTAATTAAGTGGGATGGGAAAACAACTAAACCATTTAATTATGCATCAATGAGATTATGGTTGATATGAACTGGTAATGGGTGATCTAAGCAAGCATGGTATGTGGATGGGTTGGATGTTATGGTGGTTTAACTTGCTTTAGATCTAAGGACCGGTTCGTGGAGCGACCATCCAGGATTTACAGTGCCACCACGAGTCCAAGTATGGGTGCAACGTAGCTGATTAATTAGGGTATTGCTAGTATTGCTCGGATCATTTGGCGCACTGGGAAAGGGGAGTCAGATTGGGTTTGGATATGGTTGGCGGGACTCCCTGGGATCCGAACAGCACAAGAGAGGGCCCTTGGTTGAAGATGTGCTCAGTTGGAGACATCGCCACCAGTGAAACCTCAGTGGGTCCGTACATGCTAGTAGTCCCTTTGTAAAAGCTATTTTATGATCTCTTGGTCACACACCTAAGGAAGTGTGAGACGATATAATTGAGATTCCTTAGTTATCGAAAGATGATGAAACCACGAACACGTGGGTAAAGCAGTACAACCTCTGCAGAGTGTCTAAAAAACTATCATGATAGCCGTGCTCCCGATCATGAGCAACCAGGACCCTCACATGATTAGAGGGAAACTTGGGTTTGAGATGGTTTGGTAATGGTTATGGTTGATAATATGGTTATGGCTGGTTATGGAATGAATTATGGCATTGGATATGGTTAATGGTAATGGTGATGGATATGGAATATAGACTTATACTATGGTAATTATTGTGGTTTATGATGGGTTCACTTCACATACAAACAATATATTGCTATTCAAATGTTTTAATGTACTTTTCAGCACTTAGCCTTTATTATTGTTGTTATTTGAATCAGCTACATGTCATACTTTCCAAACTTGCTGAGTACGACATGTACTCACCCTTGCAATTCCCCCACCAACAACTGCAGGTCAAGACCGGGAGTATAACGGTGATAATGCAGGGTTCTAGGCCGTGCCTGGCGTTAGCTTTGCCTGTAGTGTTGATGGGAGTTGCGCTATACCCTTATGCTTAATTGCTTAGCTGCTTAGTCTGCTTATTTAGTTTTTTCTATTGCATTAGTTCAAACTTGTCATTAATATTCATTAGAGATTTTATTCGAGGATAATCTGAATTCTGTAATAAAAGTGTTTAATTAATCTTGTTTTGTGATAATTTTCTGTATATCTTTTTGTGAATGCGCTCGTGTATGTGTGTTGAACGTCCTGGGCACACATATGCGTTCACTTGGTTCATTTTTGGAATCGTATGCCACAAACTGGTATCAGAGCCACAGGTTGACCGCCGGACGCAACCTAGATAGAATGGACACTTTATAGCACATAGGAGCACTCCGGAATCAATGTGTTTTTGCTTGGTGTGTTGTTTGCTTTGTATTGCTGTTTGTGTGCTTAGTAGAGGATTTTTGGATGCTTTAGCATTGCCATGTCCACATAAGCTAGAATAGGTAGTTGCTTAGTTTCATATCCCTTAATGCATGTAGTTGGGGACGTTTTTCTAAATTCTTATCTCTTGCTTTCCTTCATATGGTGAGGACTCGCAACCAGAGGGATGGCAATGATGAGGAGGAGAACAACGGAGCACCTCAGAACAACAATGGACAAGGACCTGCCCAGGAAGCTATCAACCTTGAGTAGCTATTAGCTATGCAAAACCAGCTCATGCAGAATATGATACAAACTATGGGACAGTTGCAGGCTGGCAACAACAACCATCAGCCTCACATGCCTCCACCACCACCCCCACCTCCTTATAACTGATTGGGAGAGTTTATGAGGACTAGGTCACCAACCTTTGCTCAAGCTGATGACCCTATGGATGCTGATGATTGGCTCAAGTTCATGGAGAAGAAACTTGCAATAGTCCAATGCAATGATCAGGAGAAGGTGCTATTCGCATCTCATCAACTTGTTGGAGCAGTTGCCGATTGGTGGGACTCTTTATGCAACGCCCATGAGAACCATGAGAGGATTACTTGGGCGGAATTTAAGGAGAGCTTTCGTTCTCATTATGTGTCGGAAGGTGTTATGATCTTAAAGAGACAAGAATTGGATAACTTGAGGCAAGGAAGATCGAGTGTGAGTGAATATATCTTCACTCAACTCTCAAGATATGCACATGAGGATGTGAGTCGGGAAAGCCGGAAACAATACTTGTTCATGAGGGGCTTGAACAATGAGATCCAGGTACAATTACTCAACTGTGATTATGCCAACTTCCAGAAGCTAGAGGACAAAGCAATTGTTGTGGAGAACAAAGTCCGTGAGATGGAACAAGATAACAAGGGGAAGGCACCGTATCAAAGACAGCAACAAGGAAGTAATGTGTGCCCTCGCTTAGCACCACCTAATGTGCCTTATCATAGCTCTTCTGCTCTTGTACAACGCCCTGGTTACGCACCGCGCCCAACTCAGTTTGTGCAGCAACGCCTTGTCATGCAATCACCTAGGCCTCCAATGCTTTTTGCACCTCGTGCCAACTTTCCTGGTGCAAATGTGCAGAATCAAGCCCGTCCAAATTCTGGTGCAGCTAGGAAGTGCTATACATGTGGTGAAGTAGGACATTTTGCACATCAATGTCCTAAGTTAGACCTTGGTCAAGGAAGCAATGCTCAAAGACATAACCCAAGACCCAATGTAGGACAGCCGCAAGGGAACCGTGGACATGAGAATTTTGCTCATGGCAACGTAAACCATGTATCTACGGAGGATGCTCAACAAGCGGATGATGTGGTGATTGGTATGTTTCTTGCAAACTCCAACCCTGCGACTATGTTATTTGATTCTGGAGCATCGCATTCATTCATTGCATCAAAATATGTTGCCAAGTATAGTTTGTCTATCTCTCATATGAAGTTTAATCTATTGGTTAAGTCTCCTGGAGGAGAGATGAGGACATATATAGTATGTCCAAAAGTAAGCCTTAGAATAAGGGGGTAGACTTCTTTGCCAACCTCATTGTTTTGGATTCTCAAGGATTGGACATTATACTTGGTATGGACTGGTTGAGGAAGCACAATGGAGTCATTGAATGTGCCACAAAGATGATGAAGTTGACCAATGAGGAAGGGATCACCATAGAGTTTTAAGCATCTCAACATGCACCGTAGCAATTCGAGCTGAATCACCTAGACGGTGCCACAATTGAGGAGATCCCAGTGGTGTGTGAATTTTTTGATGTGTGCCCAGATGAGTTGCCAGGTATGCCACCTGATCGAGACATTGAGTTTATTATTGATTTAATACCTAGAACTGCACCTATAGCTAAGAGACCATATAGGATGCCTCCTAAGGAGTTAGCTAAACACAAGAAGTAGATTCAAGAGCAACTAGAGAAAGATTTTATTCGCTCAAGCTCTTCACCTTGGGGAGCGCCCGTTCTTTTCGTGGATAAGAAGGATGGATCACATAAGATGTGTGTGGATTACCGAGCTCTTAACGAGGTAACAATCAAGAATAAGTACACCTTGCCACGCATAGAAGACTTTTTTTATCAGATGAAGGGTGTTTGTGTCTTCTCCAAGATTGATTTGAGGTCGGGATAATTTCAAATGAAAATTAGACCATCGGACATACCCAAGGCAGCTTTTCGGACATGATATGGATCTTATGAGTATATAGTTATGTCCTTTGGATTGACAAAAACACCTACCTATTTTATGTACCTCATGAATAAGGTCTTCATGAAGTACTTGGATAAGTTTTTAGTGGTGTTCATTCATGACATTATGATCTACTCGAAGAATGAAAAGGAGCATGAGGAACACTTGAGGCTCATATTGCAGAAATTGAGGGAACATCAATTGTATGCCAAGTTCAACAAGCGTTAGTTTTGGTTGAGGGAAGTGTCATTTTTGGGTCATATCATCTCGAGTGGAGTATCGGTTGACCCAGGAAAAGTGAGGGATGTGCTAAAATTGGAACCGCTGCAAAATGTAAAGGAAGTAAGGAGTTTCCTTGGGATGGCTGGGTATTACCGTAGGTTCATCAAGGACTTTTCCAAAATAGCCAAGCCAATGACAGAGTTGCTAATGAAGGGGAAGGCTTTCCAATGTACTAAAGCTTGTCAAGACAGTTTTGAGGAGTTAAAGAAGAGGTTAACCACAACCCCAATCTTGATATTGCCATATGTGAGCAAAAGTTTTGATATTTATTGTGATGCTTCAAGACAAGGACTTGGATGTGTGCTCATTCAAGATGGTCAAGTGGTTGCATACGCATCGAGGCAATTGAAGAAACATGAGCAGAATTATCCAACACATGATTTGGAACTTGCGGCCGTGGTACACGCATTGAAGATTTGGAGACACTATATCCTTGGGCATAGGTGTGAAATTTATACGGATCATAAGAGTACATATTCACACAAACGGACCTGAATTTGAGGCAACGAAGATGGTTGGAGCTCATCAAGGATTATGATGTTGGAATCAATTATCACCTAGGGAAGGCTAATGTAGTGGCCGATGCTTTGAGTCGGAAAGGAGTAAGTCACCAACTCACAGTTCGAGAATTTCCATCCGAATTATACAAGGAGTTTGAACGGTTGAATCTTGGATTTGTGAATGAGATCGGAATAATGAAGTTACATCGGACCTTGGATTAAGAAATTCGAGAGGGTCAAACAAAAGATGAGGAAATCCAAGAAATCAAGGAAAGGACCTGAGAGGGGAGAGAATTCAGATTTGATGAGGATGACCATGGTACCTTATGGCTTGGAAAAAGAATGGTCGTGCCTAATGTAAAGCATATCGGGAGACAATATTAAAGGAGGCACATGACTCGCCATACTCAATTCATCCCGGTTGTACAAGATGTACAAGGACTTGAAGACATGTTATTGGTGGGCTAGCATGAAAAAGGACATAGTTGAATATGTAGCGTTCTGTGATGTGTGTCAACGAGTCAAGGCAGAACATGAAAGACTGGCCGGATTATTGCAGCCATTGCAGATTCTGGAATGGAAGTGGGAAGAAATTGGTATGGACTTCATAGTTGGTTTACCACGAACCCGGTCCGGTTATGACTCTATATGGGTAATTGTGGATCGGTTAACTAAGTCAGCTCACTTTATTCCCGTCAAGACCACCTTTAATGGAGAGAAATTGGCGGAACTGTATATGGGAAGAATAGTATGTTTGCATGGAGTTCCAAAGAGGATACTGTCAGATAGAGGTTCTCAATTTACCTCCAGATTTTGGCAGAAATTGCATGAAGCATTGGGTACAAGGTTGAATTTCAGTTCAGCATATCACCCTCAAACGGATGGACAAACTGAGAGGACCAATCAGATTTTGGAGGATATGTTAAGGACTTGTGCTTTGAAGCGTGAGAAAAGTTGGGACAAGAGCTTGCCATATGCAGAGTTTTCATATAACAATAGTTACCAAGCAAGTTTTAAAATGTCACCCTATGAAGCATTATATGGGAGTAAGTGTAGAACACCTTTGTTCTGGAATGGGATAGGAGAGAGCCAAGTGTTTGGACCTGACATGTTGCAAGAAGCTCAGAAACAAGTCCAAATTATTCGTGAAAACTTGAGGGCTGCTCAATCAAGGCAAAAAAGGTTATGCGGACAAAAGGAGAAGGAAACTAGCCTTTGAAATAGGAGATTTCGTTTACCTCAAAGTGTCACCCATGAGAGGTCATAAGAGGTTTAATATCATAGGCAAGCTAGCACCTCGATATATTGGACCATTCAAGAGTTTGGACAAACGAGGAGAAGTATCATATAAGTTGGAGATGCCAACTCACTTATCATATGTTCATGATGTCTTTCATGTTTCCTAGCTCAAGAAGTGTTTAAGTGTACCGGAAGAACAAGTGACAATGGAAGAAATGGAATTAGAGGTAGATTTGACTTATACCGAGCAACCAGTCAAAATCTTGGAAACAAAGAAGAGAGTCATAAGGAACAAGGTTATTCGATGGTGCAAAGTACAATGGAAGCACCATACAAAATCAGAGGCAACATGGGAGTTGGAAGATGATCTCAAGAAGGAATTTTCCTATCCCTTCTCTTCTGTGTCGAATCTCGAGGGCGAGATTCACTTTAAGGGGGGTAGGTTTGTACATTTTCATCCATCATGGATTGCATACATTCTAATACATGTTTAACATTAATCCACATAAAAAGGAATGAGTTTAAAATGAATTAGAAGCAAAACCGCACTTAAAAATTCTGGGAAGTGCGGACTAGTCCGTTTTTGGTGCGGACTAGTCCGATTTCTCTCTGACCTCCATCGAACATGTCCATTTTAATGCGGACTATTCCGGTTTTTGCCTCTGTACAGTTTCATACTTGTCCGGTCCATTGCGGATTAGTTTGGTATTCCAATCCCTTGGAAATTTTACCAAGTCCCTGGACTTGTCCGGACTTGTCCAGTATTCCAACAGACTTGTCCGTTTTTCCTCTAAATAAGTTCGGACTAGTCCGACGTCCAGTCCGAACTTGTCCGATTTTTCTCTGACTAACTTTGGACTAGTCTGGCCCTTTTCGAACTTGTCCGGTGATCGCGATTCTTGGTTGATCTTTTGTTTCACGACGTGTTTTAGGGTTTTACCTTAAGTGGGCCTAAGAATGTCGTGTCTAACTCTTTTTGGAGCCCATGTGGGACCCCGGACCGGCCTCCACCCTCCCCAAACTCGAAACCCATCAAACCCTAGCCCTCCACCTCTATATAAACAACTCCACCCCTTGACTTTACATCCTTTTGCCTCAATTGAAAGACCACAAATCCTAGTTTGTGGATAGCCACCACCAAGAGGGAGAAGGAGATCCCGGGCAAGAAGAAGAAGAGGAGGAAACAAAAGAGGATCAAGATCTCCATCAAGTTTTCATTCTTCATCAACAATTCACCTTCAAGTTCTTCATCAACCCTAAATCGTCAAGATCCAAGTGTTGCCTCCAAAACCCTTGATTCATTGGAGTTCTAAACACATGGTACACCTTCTACTTTCTATTTCTCACGTGAATTCAACCCCATTTCTCCAAATTCACATCAATCTAGAAAACCCTAGTTCGCTGTTCTTGCGAAGGGCAGATTAGTTCGGTCCCAAGCGGACTAGTCCGATTTTGCAATATGTTCCCTGTTGAACTAAATCTAAATTGATTTGAATCAATTCCAAACCTGTCTAAACTTGTTAAAAGCTATTAGAACTAGGTAGTAAACATCATTAACAACTCATTAACTAGTTTTGCTTTGCATTTGCAATAATCATGCATGTTATGTAATATTGAGTAATATATGTGCACTTATTGATTGTGATTCTTGTCTTGTATGTTCGTTGCGCAGTTTAGACAGATTTGCACTAGGGAGTGCTGCGGAGGACCTCCAGCACCACGAGTTTGAAGTCTTTGATCCTAATCAAACTCAAGATAAAGGCAAGTGTCCTTAAATATATTGATCTTGTTTTGACAATAAATGTTTTGTTTTCAAAACTCCATGATTTTGTCAATTTGATGGGAATCCTGTGGTAGTAAGTTTACTAGTTTTGTTTGACCATCCTTGTCACTTGGAATATATGCTAGAGAGTCGGGAAGGGCTTTTACCTTTTTGCTTAGCTTAATTAATTGGGATGGGAAAACAACTATACCATTTAAGTATGCATCAATGAGATTATGGTTAATATGAACTGGTAATGGGTGATCTAAGCAAGCATGGCATGTGGATGGGTTGGATGTTATGGTGGTTTTGCTTTCTTTAGATCTAAGGACAGGTTCGTGGAGCGACCATTCAGGATTTACAATGCCACCACGAGGCCAAGTATGGGTGCGGCATAGCTGATTAATTAGGGTATTGCTAGTATTGCTCGGATAATTTGGTGCACCAGGGAAGGGGAGTCAGATTGGGTTTGGATATGGTTGGTGGGACTCCTTGGGATTCGAACGACACAAGAGGGGCCCTTGGTTGATGATGTGCTCAGTTGGAGACATCACCACCGGTGAAACCTAAGTGGGTCCGTACATGCTAGTAGTCCCTTTGTAAAAGCTATTTTGTGATCTCTTGGCCACCCATCTAAGGAAGTGTGAGACGGCATAATTGAAATTCCTTAGTTATCGAAAGATTATGAAATCACGAACACGTGGGTAAATTGGTACAACCTCTGCAGAGTGTCTAAAAAACTATCATGATAGCCGTGCTCCCGGTCATGAGCAACTTGGACCCTCACATGATTAGAGGGAAAATTGGGATTTGGGATGGTTTGGTAATGGTTTGTTTTGATAATATGGTTATGGCTGGTTATGGAATGAATTATGACATTGAATATGGTTAATGGTAATGGTGATGGATATAGAATATAGACTTATACTATGGTAATTATTGTGGTTTATGATGGGTTTACTTCACATACAAGTAATATATTGTTTTTCAAATGTTTTAATGTACTTTTCAGCACTTAGCCTTTATTATTGTCATCATTTGAATTAGCTACATGTCATACTTTCCACACTTGCTGAGTACGACATGTACTCACCCTTGCAATTCCCTCACCAACAGTTGAAGGTTAGGATTGAGAGTATAACGGTGATAATGCGGAGTTCTAGGTTGGGTTTGCCGTCAGCTTTGCATGTGGTGTTGATTGGAGCTGCGCTATACCCTTATGCTTAATTGCTTAGCTGCTTAGTTTGCTTATCTAGTTATTTCCGCTGCATTAGTTCGAACTTGTCATTAATATTCATTAGAGCTTGTATTCAAGGATAATCTTAATTATGTAATAAAAGTGCTTAATTTATCTTGTTCTATGGTAATTTTCTATATATCTTTTTGTGAATGCACTCGTGTATGTGTGTTGAACGTCCTGGGCACACATATGCGTTCACTTGGTTCATTTTCAGAACCGGGTGTCACAGATTGCGATTATGTACCAAAAGGATCTGACAATGTCTTGATGACTTGAACACTTCGAACTTGTAGCCATAACGCTTAGCTCTTAGGTCCAAAGTTTACTTATGACATCTCCAGGCACCCTTTGTGACGTCGACGGCGGGCCCCCTAGGAGTTGTTGGAGCTTGGTAGGTATGACGGCGCCCACTGCCAACACATAGAGCATCGACGGTGGGCCCCTTGGGAGGTGTTGGAGCTTAATAGATCCGACGGCACAAACAACCAACGCTTAGAAATGTTGACAGCGGGCCCCCTAAGGTTGTCGGAGCTTGGTAGATCCGACAGCACCCACCACCAATGCTAAGAAACATCAACGGTGGGCCCCTGAGAGTTGTCGGAGCTTGGTAGATCCGACGGCACCCACCAGCAATGCTAAGAAATGTCGATGGCGGACCCCCTAGGAGTTGTCTGAGCTTGGTAGATCTGACGGCACCCACCACCAACGCATAGAAACATCAACGGCGGGCCCCCTGGGGGTTGTCACAGCTTGGTTGGTCTGACAACACCCACCAACAACGAGAAACGTCGACAGCGGCCCCCTTAGGGGTTGTTGGAGCTTGGTAGGTCCAACTGCACCCACTGTCAACGCTTAGAAACGTCACTGACGGGCCCCTGGGGTAGCCGGAGCTTGATAGGTCCGACTGCGCCCACTGTCAATGCTTAGTACATCGACGGCGGACCCCCTCGGGGTAACTTCTTCACCATCTTCGTTTAGATCGCTGTTAATTCATCACTTTGATGGTTGACCCCACTTTCAACGTGTAAAACGTCAACGCCAGGCCCCCTGGGGGTTGTCGGAGCTTAGGAGTTCCAGCATCGTCCACCATTGCCCTGTGTTTTTATTTTTCCTCCGCGTTAAAAACAAGAAAAACAGTAAAATTCGTCCTCTCATCTATAACTTGTTTGCGACTTACTATTCTTATTTGATCTTTAGATCTAAAGGAACTCAACAAGATAACAAGCAAATTGATGGAATCTCTTCAAATCTGAATGCCTTCTGGACCCGCCCTTTTGAGGCCTGTCGAAATATTGGTAGAGTGGCGTACTTAGGTTGCTAGACCACTGTAAGTCGATTGCGCACTCTGAACCTGTCATTGGCTTTGGCATTCAGGCAAGTAGACCATCTAGCAGTGCTTATATCCGAAAAGGATCAACAATATAACTTGTATATCATATGAACAACTTGGACTAAATCTAAAAAGAATTGCACAACTTCATTATAGACAAGAAGGAAAAGATAATAAAAGAAAACGAGCCTGTACAAAATTAATACACGTGGAGTTTGCTTTCACACAACAATGTCTTTTATTATAGGTCTGAATTACAGGGGAGACAAGGACACTCTTAGGGTACGAAACCAGGCCAAGTGTGCTATTCATCTTTTTCTAACCCAGGGTAGGCAAGCCACACTTTCAGTACAGGGACCAAGTTAGGTGGGCTTGAACTGCTCAAACCCTCCCGGAGGGGTCTGAATGTTCTCCTTTAGGACCTACCCGACTCTGTGTATAGACTCTATAATTTACATTATGTGTAATTACAGACTCATCACCGTGAAACTAAACATAAAACTTACAGAGGTGTTCGATGTTCCATAGATTGGGAAGCGAACTCCCATCCTATGTTGTCAAGCGAACGCATCCATGACGGGATACTTTGATCACTCGGAAGGGACCTTCCCAACTGGGGGACAGTTTGTTCATCCCTTCATGTGTTAGTATTCTCCGCAGCACCAGATCACCTTTTTCAAGCTGTCGGTTGCGCACATGCTTTTGGTGATAGCGCCGGAGCGCTTGGCGATATCGTGCATTCCGAACAGCTGCTTGGCACCTTCTCCCATCGATGAGGTCAAGGTTTTCACGCTGGAGCTTGTCTTGTATGGCTTCATCGAAGGTCCGGACCCGAAGTGACCAGATGGTGGTCTTCGGAGGAAGGACCGCTTCAGCTTCATACACCAGGAAGAATGGGGTCTCTCCAGTTGACCGGTTAGGTGTAGTCCTGCTCGCCCATAGTGCGGACGGAAGCTTCTCTATCCAGTTGGCTCCATGTTTCTTTAGGCACTCATATGTGCGTGTCTTGAGTCCTTTCAATATTTCTACATTTGCTCTCTCAAATTGGCCATTACTTGTCGGGTGAGCTACTGATGTGTAGCTGACTTGTACGCCGAGGTCTTCACAATATTCTTGGAATGATGCACTTGTGCATTGGGTTCTGTTGTCAGTGATGACTCTGTTCGAAACTCAAAATCTGCAAACTATGGACTTCAAGAACTTGATAGCAGATTGCTTGTTTATTATCACAACTGGAGTAGCTTCTGGCCACTTGGTGAATTTGTCGATGGAACCGTACAGGAACCTGTAACCCCCGACGGCTTTTGGGATAGGTCTTAAAATGTCCATCCCCCACGCAGCGAATGGCCATGTAGGAGGAATCATTTGCAGTGACTGAGCTAGTGTGTGAATTTGTTTCATGTGGAACTGACACGCTTCACACCTTTTTACCAGCTCAACTGCATCCTGGAGAGTTGTAGGCCAGTTAAAGCCAGGCCGGAAGGCTTTACCAACCAACGTGTGGGAAGACGCGTGGTTCCCACACTCGCCTCCATGGATTTTCGCGAGGAGCTCGCGGCCTACTTCCTGAGCAATGCACCACATTAGGATGACATTGGCACTGTGCTGGTAGAGATCTCCTTCTACCAGTGTGTATCTTTTAGCCAATCTGACGATCCGGTCAGCGAATGCACTGTCTTCAGGAAGGATGTTGTCTTTCAAGTAGCCCCGGATCTCCGAGATCCATGCATTGGAGCTAAATTGAGCCTCCGGATCTTGCGCGCTGGGTTGCTCGGAGCTTCCTGTAGCGCCTACGACCCTTGGTGGACGCCATGGTAACAAGGCCACTGGGATCGCCAGCTTTGAGGTGCTAGTCTCGCCCCCTTCGCTCAGTTCAGCAGGCTGAGCGGCAGGTCTTGACAACCTCCTGGCAAAAACTCTATCGGGAGCTTGAGCTCCGGTTGAAGCCTTCGTCAAAAGTTCATCAGCCTCAACGTTGTTGAGACGCTGGACATGACAGAGGTCCAGGACGTCAAAGTCTTTCTGGAGCTTGTGGACTTCAAGGAGGTAAGCAGCGACTTGTGGATTGTTGCAGTTGCATTCGCCTTTGACTTGCTTAATAATGAGCTGCGAATCCCCCTTCACTAGCATCTGCTTGACGCCATATGATAGCGCCACCTTGAGCCCATAGATGAGAGCTTCATACTCCGCCATGTTGTTGGTTGCCTTGAAATCAAGGTGTACCATGTACTTGACCTTCTCCCCAGTCAGAGTGAGGAGAAGGATTCCAACTCTGGCCCCCCTGATTTTGCATGGAGCTATCGAAGTAGAGAGTCCATTGAGGCATGGTGAAAACCAGGACCTTAGGTTCCGACTTCTGCTCATTGGGGCCCCTGGATTTGAAGAAGAAGGGGTCCATTCCGCCACGAAGTCAGCCAGTGTCTGACTCTTGATAGCATGTCGAGGAAGCAATTTGAGGTTGAATTCTGCTAGCTCCATCGCATACTTTGCAATATTCCCAAAAGACTTGGGGTTATGTAGTATAAAACGCAGTGGATAAGAGGTTACCACTGATATCTTATGGGCTTAGAAGTTGTGGCGTAGCTTCCTTGAGGCAATGAGAACTGCATAAAGCATCTTATGCACCTCAATGTATCGGGTCATGGCATCATGGAGTACATCACTGATGAAGTACACTAGCCGCTGGACAGTCCGGACCTTCTGTGAAGGTCCTGGGGCTTCTTCTTCATCAACCAAGAGCCTCCCGGAGAGGTCCGGACTTTCTTATTGAGCTTCCAGAACCCTTCCGAAGGGGTCCGTAACTTCTTCTTCAGCCATGTGAACTCCCTGAGATGAGAGAGGTTGATCCTCAGGTAGCTTGCCTTGAAGATCCGTGCCTGGGGGCTGGGACCTAAACTCGCCTTCAGGTGGCTCCAGACCCTCCCGGAGGGGTCTGGGCTCCGAAACTATAGGTGGCTCCAGTCTTTCCGCAACTAGAACCATGCTGACAACCTCTGTAGTTGCCGAAATGTAAAGCAAAAGAGGCTCACCAGGGTTCGGAGCTACCAGGAGTGGTAGTGTGGTGAGGAGCTGCTTGAGCTCTTGAAATGCCTTTTCTGCTTCTTCAAGCCAGTGGAATGGCCCAAACTTCTTCAATAGTTTGATGAAGGGAAGTGCCTGTTCCGCCAGTCTTGAGATGAACCAGCTGAGCGCAGCTAGACATACAGTTAGCTTCTTGACATCCTTAATGCGGGCTGGGGGTCGCATGTCTTCAATGGCCTTGATCTTCGCCGGGTTTGCCTCAATTCCCCTGTGAGTCACCAAGAATCCGAGGAGCTTCCTGGAGCTAACCCTGAAGACACATTTGTTCGAGTTCAGCTTGGTGCGCGTAATGTGCAGCTTGTCGAGGACGGCTTGCAGGTTGTCAAGGAGTGATTCCTTATTCTTCACCTTCACGATGATGTCGTCGACGTAGACCTCCAACAAGTCCCTGATGAACTCTCCAAATTTTTTGTGCATGGTCCGCACAAAAGTTGAAGCAGTATTTTTGAGACCAAAAGGCATGGCAATATAGCAATACAATCCATCTACTGTTATGAAGGCAGTATGCTCTTCATCTTTCCTAGACATTAGGATCTGATGATATCCAGAATATGCATCTAGGAAACACAATAGCTCACACCCGGAGGTGGATTCCACTATCTGGTCTATCCTAGGTAGTGGAAATGGATCTTTTGGACATGCCTTATTCGAGGTGGTGCAGTCGATACACATCTGAAGTTTCCCGCTGGCCTTGAGTACAACACCTGGGTTTGCCAACCATCATGGATGATGAACCTGCCAGATGAAACCAGCTTCGAGCAGCTTCTTTATTTCTTGACGGATGAAGTTTTGCTGCTCGACTGATTGCTTTCGGAGCTTCTAGTGTATTGGTCGTGCGTCGAGGTATATCTGTAGATTGTGCTCAATCACCTCCCTATGGATCCCAGGCATCTGTGACGGTTGCCATGCAAACCCGTCAACATTCACCCGAAGGAAAGTGATGAGCGCGAGTTCCTATTTGTTGTCCAAACCTCCCGGTATACGGGTGGTCTGGGCAGCATCAGAACCAATTTGGACGACTTTCACGGGGATGTCGGCGTCGTTGCTTGGCTGCCCGCGTGATGCAGAGGTTGAGCCTTGGTGACGAGTGCTCGAAGGTTGAGCAGCTAGCTCCTTGCCGGATGCTTCCTCCTGCGCTGTTGTAAGCGTGTGGAGTTCTTCCAGTGCAGTGACTCTTGCAGTAGGATCTCCACGGATCTGGAGAACGCCTGAAGGTGTCGCCATCTTCAACACCAGGTAGCCATACTCGGCTGGGTCCATGAACCTATACAGGGAAGGTCTGCCTAGGATGGTATTGAAGGGTAAGCTGATATGCGCCACATCGAAGACCAGCTTCTCAGTCCTGTAATTCTTCTGAGTCCCGAAGATCACCGGGAGTGTGATTGAACCGAGTGGACTGATGGCCCACGGACCTACCCCGGAGAAAGGATGTGAGGGACGAAAGTCCGAGAGTTTCAGCTGGATCCTGACGAACGCTTCATAGCTGAGGAGGTTAAGTGCCGACCCTCCATCCACCAAGACATGGTAGAGCTGGACGTTATTGATGGTAGGAGACACCATCAATGTCATGAGGACGCGGTAGGAGGTGATATCCCAGGACCTCCCATATAAGGTACTGAGGGTCTTCCGATGCTCTTTGTTGAAGATGTCAGAATTGTCGTCGACACTGTTGTACACAACCTTCAGGACCTTCTTGGGGTCTTGGAAGCCTAGTTCCGGATCGGCCGGAGCTTCATCGACTTTCTGCTTTCCTTCTCGTTGGTTGAAAGGAGCTTCTTCTTGGCGCTTGTTGAAGCGCTCGACAAGGTTTTGGACCTCGTGGCAATCTTCAAGATTGTTGGTGTCCATTTTGTGGATCGAACACCACATATTTTGATCACTGCTGTCTTCAGATGATGGTCGAGGACGTTTCTCGGGGCGTGGCCCTTGCCACCCGGAGTTGCAGCAGCAGCAGCAAGCATGCCGGCTGACAACTTCTTCTTGTCGTTGGACATTTTGTTTTTCTTCCCACTACCAGAGGTAGTGGCTTTAGCCTTGGATAACTTTTTGCTAGCCTGCGGTGCTGGCTTGGATTGCATTTCACGACCCTCCGCAGCCCTAGAACACTAATCGGCCAGGCTGAAGAGTTCTGTGACGCTGGTGACTTCTTTTGTTGTCAGCTTCTCCAGCATCTTCTTGTCTCTGACGCCCTGTCGAAATGCCACAACGACAGATGCGTTGGAGATGGAAGGAATCGTGTTCCGTACCTGGGAAAAACGCTGGATGAACGATCGCAGCGACTCCCCCGATTTCTGTTGTACATCAAACAGATCAAGTTTTGTGCCAAACCGGGTGTAAGAACTCCCGAAGTTGGCGGTGAACTGGTTGCATAGCTCCACCCAACTGTTGTTGGATTCAGGCGGAAGACTCATCAACCAGGACCTGGCTCTCCCAGTCAGAGCCATAGGAAAGTAGTTGGCCATCTCAGCCTTATTGCCCCAGAGGGCAGCGACGTCACTTGTTGGAACACAACACATCTCATGTGATGTGAAACTTGAGGATCAAGTCTACCAGACAAGGTCCTCCATTGTGAAGTTGCCTGCCCAGCAGAGGGCGGGCCTTGGTTACTGATAGCATCGGCTGCGGCTGCAACCAGATGTTCGACATCACTACACCATTGTTACATGGCTGCTGGAGGAGCTCCAGCCGCTGGGGGACGCTAGAGCAGAGTACGCGCAACAATTAGCGCATTGTCTGGGTTGTTTGTCGATGCAGTCGCTGACACGAGGGCACCATCCTGTTGTCTGGCGTTGGTAGCCAGAGCAGGTGGTGGTGGTGGTGCAGCAACACCCGCCGGGACAACAGCACTAGCTAGCTGTTGGACATTGGAGGGATTTCCTCCGTCAGACTATCCGGCATTGCCGTTGGATGATGCTGCCGCAGAGTTCACCATCTCGAAATCTCAGGCGCCCCTACCTGGCGCGCCAAATGTCGAAGTGTGCGATTGATAATTCCCTTGGTCTACTAGATTGTAGTTTGCGGGGGTTCATAATTGGTTGGTGCGCGTGTGAGATTATGGACAAGACACTTACACAGGGGATTTTTACGTGGTTCGGGCCGCCTGAGCGTAATACCCTACTCCACGGGTGTTTGTTGTATGTATGAGTGTGTAGTTGCGTGTGGTTGATTGAACTTGTCCTTTGTACCGTGCGGCTCAACCCTTTTATAGTCCAAAAACTGACCGTTACATTGTCAGCCTGGCCCGACATGTGGCCCCGGCGGCATTTGGTTACCTAATACACGATTTGTATGTATTATGTAATTTAACAGTGTGATAACGCGCCTTAATGGTGGCGTTACCGGTACTAAAGGTCATCTGATCATGTGTCATTAACATGGAATTAATGACACATTATCAGGTCTTGTAACGTTAGCTTTAACTGTCCCTTGAATGTCTGTATCATTGGAGATATGGTAGTCTTCCCGTTGCAGGCTTAGGTCGGAGGCTCGACACGTGGCAGCTTTGGAGCTTCCCTCTATGGGGAGGTAGGTCCAGAGCTTCTATACACATGGCAGCACCGGAGCTTCCCTCTACTGGGGGTTAGGTCTGGGGCCACTGGACACGAGGCACGACCGGAGTTTTCCTATACAAGGAGTTAGGTCCGACCTTGCTTTACACGTGGCAGCGCTGGAACTACCCTAATGAGGGAGGCGGGTCCAGTGCTGCGGGACACGTGGAGCCTTCGGAGGTCTTCAACTTGGATAGGTGGAACTCTGTGGCTTTCCTTGCTGTATCGTGGGGTACCCAGTACGTAGGTATCGACAATGTGTATAAAAATTTCTTCTGACCTATCCTAAGCGCTCTGCTGATGGCTTGCTTTCCAACAACTGGGTTCCAAAAAACGTCTAGAAGCACAACTCTTGAAGCTCCTGTCAAGCTAATCCCTTCATAGCAAGCTATTGTAGATGCAAGTAACACCTCAAACTTATCATTTTGATTGTTGAAAGCTTCAATTGAAGCCTGACGATATCTTCAAACGATTTACCCATCCATTTGAAGGATTTATTTCCCTTCTCTCCATTTGAAAAATTTACAAAGATGCTCCTTTGTTCTAATGGTTGAATATATTGACTGCGAGTTTTTCAAATGGAGAGAAGGGAAAGAAATCCTTCAAATAGATAGGAAAATCCTTCCAAGGTACCGTCAAGCTTCAATTGAAGCTTTCAACAATCCAAATGATGAGTTCCGGATGTTACTTGTATCTACAAGCGCTTGCTGTGAAGTGATTAGCTTGACAAAAGCTTCAAGAGTTGTGCTTCTATATGTTGTTTGGAAACCAACTGTTGGAAGGCAAGCCATCAGTAGAGCGTTTAGGATAGGTTGGAAGAAATTTGAATACACATAGGGAGCATCACAGGCGGACCGTATAAAAGACCGCATGAAATATATGCACCACTATATACGGTTCTTAGCAGCCTCTGAAAACAATGTCTTTACCCAGGCGGTTGTTCATTAAAAACCGCTCGTGATATTTGAATTAGTACAGACAGTTCTTTATTAATAGTTGCCCGTAAAAAGCATGTATTTACTCAGAAAGTGTCTTATTAAAGATATCTTGTGATGTTTGTAACAGTTTAGGCGGTTCATACTAATAACCGCATGAGAAAATCATGTATTTATCTAAACGCTTGTTTATGAAAAACCGTCTGTGATGTTTAAACATCACAGGCGGTTATTGTATCATTCGACATTACAGTCGCATTTTTTTATGGACCGCCTATGTTTAAAAAACAGACGCCTGTAATAAATGGTTTTGTAGTAGTCAACAAGTCAGCCGACTACTGGGCAACTTTTATGTTGATGTGGTCGGTCGTAGTTGTCGCGCCACCAGTCGTAGCCGGGCGATAAGGTCGCTATTTTTGCAAAAAACAATTCTGCCAGCTATATTAAATACTTAAATAATTGGTAAAATAAAAAATTGTGTAACCTTTGAGGTTGTGATTTCAACCCGCCATAGTGCCAATATATTTAGCGAATTAAAGAAAACAATGATGTGGCAGACACATGTCGATTGACGCGGCGGCCACGTCAACAATTGCCCGATATCTGGAAGACTTGTGCTAACGTGGATGACACGTCATTAGTCGCGTTGTTACATGGCAACATGTGACTGACACATCGACACGTGACTGCTACGTCATTAGTCGCCCTGGGCGACTAGGTGACTGGATTTGCAAAAAAGTTGACGGTTAATAATTTAAGAAGGTTACAAAATCAGAGGACTACAGGGACCATGCGTTCGTTCTCAGCAATGTACACATGCCCCAACTCGGCTCCACGTTGCCACACAAGGCGTGGTCCCCGCACCAGAGCTCCACCGTCTCCACGCACGTAGGTTTAATAAAAGCACGACCAGCATCCTCTCTCGCTACCGCTCACGATCCAGTTGCAACGTCCTATCAGCTCCGCTTCTCGATCAGCATGCATCCACCAACGCCGGCGGCGAAGACCAAGACCGGCCTGCCCAGCCGGAGCTATCACACGCCGGCGGTGGCCGCTGAGCGTCACACAGAGCCGCTGCCACCAAGCACGGCGGCGTGCACGGACGCCGGCCACGGCGCTAAAGCGTCGAAGAAGCGTGGCATGCAGAAGCTTATCATGTCGGCGTTCAAGCGCGTGGATCACGAGCCAGGTGCGTCCGGCTCATCAGCATCTTCCCACGGAGGAGGAAGTCACGTGGTGGACGCGGTGGGGGCGCATGACTTCAGCTGGTCTTCTTCGTCGTCCGCTGGAGGGAACAGCGGGAGGAAGGGGCGAAGGGCCAGCGGTGACGACGGATCCGCTGACGGCGACCGCTCGAGTCATGACAGCCTCGACATGGAAGGTACGTCATACGTCTTCTCCATCACGCATCCTCTTCATTCTCAAATTGCTGCCATTAGGAATAGGAGAATATCAACGTCCTCACGACAACAATTATTTGAGGACCAAAGCAGTACGTGCTTGAACGCACGCACGCACATCCGTCGTTGTGACAAAATCATGTAGCACAGCTAAGGAACTAACATAAGGATTCCTGGCCGTGCCAGCTACATACAAAACGCCCAATATGTTTGGTGGCGAACAAATCCGTTGTTGCTGTTTTCAAATAGGCTGTTTTGGATAATTAACAACTAATTACTATCATTAACAAATAGTTGCTATCATTAATAACTAATCATTGTAATTAACCTATTAATTCTATTTTATTTGACTATACTATGGTCTATCAATCATAAAATTATTTTATTTGACTATTTTATAACTAACTTAATCTTTACAACTTAAACAAGATTAAAACTAATGAGCTGATTAAAACCCGTCGGCCAACTCTCGTCGGCGCATGGAAATGTCTCCCATTTCGGGCGCATGAGAGATAATCTTTCAGTTTCAAATAATGTGAGACCATCCGCAATAGTTTACTGTAAAGTTTACTGAATTGTAAACATAGAGTAAATTACTAGAAGTATAGTAGGTGTATAGAGTGAAATGCTGGAAGTATAAAGTAAGTATAGAAGATAGAGTAAGTTTTAAAGGAAACTGTTGCGGATGGTCTCTGTATTACTGAATGCGTGCAAGAGAGTCTATATGGATTGAAACCCCTGCAGTACCGGAGGTGCATTAGAGGTCACTGACATGTGGGCCCTATGCCCCGTGGGACCCACATGTCAGTGACCTCTAATGCACCTGCAGTACTGCAGGAGATTAAGACCTACCTACCCTCATCACAGCTTAATACTGTGATCAGTGGCTGATGTAGACAATATATCACCTCATCATTATATCTCATCTTATCTTTCTTTTTTCTCATCTTCTCTTCACAAAATTAAAGAGGCTCCTTAAGGGAGGCTCCACGAGCCATGAGCCTTGCTGGCCTGTTGGATGGGCCCTAACTTTGATGACCTTATTGACTTAATATCCGTGTAACAGGGTGGTAGTATCATAACATGTTCGGAACAGAACTTTCATAAACAGAATGGTAATGCAATTCTGACATATATACAGTTGGTCGAAGAATAGTGTTTCTAGTTTTTCAAATCTAGGAAAATTACTCAAATTATAATTTTTTCAATATAATAATTAATACAGTCGGTTATATTGCGACTTAACCAACTAGGAAATCCTTGTACTGGGATTTCCATTCATTTTATTTCTTTATTATCTTCTTTTTGTTCATTAATGTATGTCTCTTTTATTTCTGAATATTGTGAGGGATAGCTTTTAGTATAAAATAATAATAATAATGATTCATTTTAACAAAAAAATATCTTTGAGGTCATTATTACTTTAACTCTTCGCTATGCGTAAAGTAGTTCTCATGCTCTTAAAATATTTGTTTGCCTTTGATCATTTAAATTTAACTAGGTATGACCATAAGCATAACGGTTGGAACGCTGGAACAACTTGCAACATGACATTTTTTCTCCAAGTAGGGATGTTCTTCGATAGATATTACTGTTTGTGCTTTTTTTTCAAGATTCATATGATACTTCCTTCATCTTCAAAAGTTTGCCGCTTTGTGGTTCAAAAATAAACTACAAAGCGACAAACTTTTGAAGATGGAAGGGGTATTATATGACCTGATGATTCATTATAGTAGTTTTAAGTACGATGATTGAGCTAGTATTGGCACCCACGTCTGTCAAGTAAACTAGAAGAATAAAAATAATAAATTATCAAGAATCCAACATCGTCTCTGCCTCTCATACTGTAGAACTGTCATGTAGAGATTGTCAACAGCCGGGGGCATATTTATGCTCCTGTCTGCTTTGTAAGTTACTCGACAAATATTATCAGAAGCTTAGCTTTTAACTGGCTTTATAGGACTCTTTCGGTCTCCAAAAATTTGTTACCTTTTAGTTCAGTTTTGAACTAAAAGGTGATAAAGTTATCGGGATGGAGGTAATATCACTGATGGAGGTTATAGGAGTGACATAGTCTAGCGAAAAACTGATAAATTGTAAACTAAAGGACCTTGATTATGTGCTTTCTCTACGTAGTTTCTGCATCATTCAACTGTCAAAATTCAATTATATGATTACCATTACATGTTGTCAATTAACTATCAAAATTCAAACAGTATTGGTAAAAAAGTCTATGGATTGATTTTTACATATAAATGCATTTAGTCACTCAAAATCAATGAGCAATAAATGCATTTACTCATATATATACAGAGATAACTAAAAAGTAATGACATATTATGGTCGCAGTACATATGTTTTTAATAATTTTTCATCACAAACCATTCAATAACCTGCTTTGTCTGCACGAACCAGCAACCTTATACTTCGTTCTTTTGAAGTAATATATAGATCTGAATTTATTCATGAAGGTTATATAGTAAAAACTGTGCAAGATTTTATAAATGACAGTTTTCTTCTCTGAATATTACAGTTACTGACAATTGGGTATCGTGCACTGGGCCCCCTCTCGATTTGCTGGAATGCATTATGCTGAGAAGATTTCTTTTCTCAACTAATTCACCACCATCCATATTTTATCATGATCCAGGAGCAGAACTAATTAAGTATCTGAATGGCGTTAGAGCCTGTGTTGGATCCAATGATTCACCAGGTCTCAATTGTGAAATGGAACAGGACCAGATGCGTACACGTCTTGAGTAACGTGATTTTACATTGACATACTCAAAGAATCAAAGTCCAAGGGTTGAATCATCCCCAGTTAGCCAATGATTCGCTACTAATTTTAGGGATTTGATGCTTGTCCTCGATCTAGGTTGCTGCACGACTCATTATCTCCCGCATATGTGATTTCTTTACCTCATAAATGACCTACGTAGCAAGTTGCAACCATTTTGAATCTAGCATTTATATATATAGTTAGATTATTGCTGGGCACAAAGATCAGGGAGTCAACCAGTTGTATCCTATGATGCATACATAAATTCTCTTCAACTCTCCACACTTGCAGTATCCTACTACTCCAAAATCATCACATATCAATTTTCTGTGTAAATTTGTGCATTCACCGTTATTCCCTCATATCTATGCAATTCAACCATATCCCCAAAGGTTCCAACAATTTGAAGGCGATAGCTGCACTGCGCAATGCAAAGATCGGCTCCTCATATGAGGCATTCCCGTGGGAGAGGAAGATGACGGACCTGCTGCCTGTGCCGAACGCCAGCCGTTTCCTCTCGCTCTTGCTGCTTCCTCGGGCGACCGACGAGTCGCAGACCAGGTACCACAGTCTGCAGGACACGCTGGCCAGGGCAGACGCCTGGCTCAGGTCCTCACAGAGGTCTGGTGTCCCCATTGGGCTCATGAATGTTCAGGCTGAAGCATTGCTCACCAAGGTATGCCATCCTGAATTCTTTATTTTACGGCATGAATGTTACAACACTGTGAAAATGATGATAAGCTTGGTCTAACAATGATGATTGTTGAGACTAACATGACGGAGTGTTTGTTTTCTTCTTTGATCTGCGTCAGATTTCTGGAGATACAGCATTGTCGACAGTGAACATGGGATCCCTAGGCGACCTCGCCGACCTGGCGACCATGAGCCTCTATGGGTTCGAGGACTACCATGGCGTGGACATCGGTGTAGTCAGGGCCGCACGTCTGTGGTATGCCCCCCTGGCAGGGGAGCTCGCACTGGAGATCAAACTGCAGCCTGGTGACACTCGGCTAGGATTTGCTATAAGCCGCACTGAAGAGGTAATCAGCTCAGTTCTGGGACGTGCTACAGCAGCATTTCTATCGATTCTCACGGTGAATTAATAGCTCAGCGACTTGTTAAAGAATTATAATGGCCCTTAGAATATTCTATCAATCCAATACAAGCAGGGCTTCATCTACGTCTCCTCGGTGGCAGACGAGAGCACGCCGGGGGTGGCCTCCACCCGCTCTGGCCTGCTTGAGCTGTACCGCCGCTCGCGCCGCGCCTCCAAGCTCCTAGTCGTCGCAAGGGTCGGCCGCGAGAAGGTGCTCCCCTGGGCTGTCTCCACCGCCGGCGACGTCCGTTGCGCGGACACCGTCTCCCTGAGCCAGCGGCTGACCCTGCACCGCCACGCGCAGCGCCCCGTCACCCTCAGCTTTCTCGCGTGGGATCGGGAGCTCACGGCCGCCGGCCTCCTGGAGAGTACCGCGGCGACCAGGCCACAGGCGCAGGCATCGGTCCAGGACATCGTGCTGCCGACGAAGACGGCAACCAACGACGAAGCGTCCTCCGAAGAGGTCACGTTCGACGATGACGGCCAGGACATCGTGCTCAGCAAGGACTCCGACGACTGCGCCTTAAGGTTCCAGAACATCGGCCTACCGGACAGCTGGCTTTGAGCTGAGGGAGGGACAGCTCTTCGAAAATAATTATCATGGAATAATAGCTTAAAGACATAATTTTATTCAGCACTGAAAATAATTTATCTTTTCGAATGAGCATTTTCACCAATTCCCTCATGACATCCAAAGACTTACCTAATATGAGGAGACTTACGGTAAGGAATTACAACTAGTCACTCGGCACTCCTCTCATACCAACTGGAAGTTCTATTTATGGGGTGACAAAAGATCCTCAAATAAATAGATACAAACTCTAACATGGAATGACTCCATCTGACATCCCTTACGTGTTACTCCCTCCGCCCGAAAAGCTTGTCGCTTTGTAGTTCAAAAATGAACTACAAAGCGACAAGTTTTCCGGGACGGAGGGAGTACTAGCAAGATCAAAATTTGCATCATTCCATCACTACTACAAAAAGCATTTTCACAGGCACCTCGATTTTTCAAACACAGACGGTCTGTAAAAAAATACGATTGTAATGACGAATGATACAATAACCGCCTGTGATGATCGAACATCACAGGCGAATTTTAAAAAAACGATCGCCTGGGTAAATACATGATGTTCTCAGACGGCTATTAATGAGGAACTGCATGTACACTAACAAACTTCATAGGCGGTTTCTAGTTAACAACCGCCTGGATAAATATATGATTTTCACGAACGGTCATTGTTTAAGAACCGTATGTACTGGTTCAAACATCACAAGCGGTTTTTATTGAAGAACCGACTGGGCAAGGTCATTGTTTTCATAGGTTGCTTGTTAATTAAGTATCGTCTATGATATTGTAAGTTAATCCCTGCACAACAAGCTTTTGTAGATGCAAGTAACACCCGTGACTCATCATTTGGATTGTTGAAAGCCTCTATTGAAGCCTGACAATCCCTTGGAAAGTTTTTCCCATCCATTTGAATGATTTCTTTTCCTCCTGTCCAATTGATAACCTAGGAAGATGCTCCTTTATCAGTTTTAATGTCTGAATATATTGACTAAAAATTAGTATCTTCTCTCTTAGTGCTTCACACAAGCGAGGAAGCGAACAACTTCAATCAAAAATCTTGTTTTTACCTCTTCATAGGGATTTGACCTTAATCTTTCAAGCATCAATAAGTGAAACTTCCTTATCACACATGTTAATGGCAGTTACAAGCGAAGGGTGTGCCAAAGCTAACAAAATCTGAATTGGACTGAAGATAAAGAGATCCTGCATATGAGTGGCAATGTCCAGGTTAGACAACGTGAAACTATGATGGCAACCTTCAACAACATAAAAAGTGATGCTAAAGTTATGCTTGCATCAACCAAGACATGTTGTGAGGGCATAACACTTGTTGGGGCAAGCATAACTGTGATGCCCCAACAAGTGTTATATCCTCACAACATGCATTGGTTGATACAAGCATAACTTTGGCATCAATTTTCATGTTGTTGAAGGCTGTCAACATAGCTTCATGCTGTCCAACCTGGACATTGCCACTCATATGCAACATCTTTTTGTCTTCAGTCCCGTTGAGATTTCATTAGCTTTGACACATCCTTCGCTTGTTACTGTCATTAACATGTCTTATGAGTAAGCTTCACTCATTGATAAATCTATGCTTGAAAGATTAAGGTCAAATTCTTACGAAAAGGGTAAAAACAAGATTTGTGATTGAAGTTGTTCACTTTGTCACTTGTGTGAAGCACTAAGAGAGATGATATTGATTTTTAGTCAATATATTTAGCCATTAGAATTGATAAAGTAACATCTTCGTAAGTTTTTAAAATGGAGAGAAGAGAAAGAAATCTTTCAGGATTTGTTTGGGTGTACTCAATCTAATTGGATTGAAGTGGATTGGAGTGGAAAATGAACTAATTTTCTCCTCAATCCACCTTAATCTACTTATATTGAAGTGGATCCGCTCCTATCCAAAGAAGCCCTCAAATGGATGGGAAGTATCGTCAAACTTCAATTGAGCTTTTAATCCAAATGATGAGTCTCAGGTACTACTTGCATCTACAAAACCTTGCTGTGAAGGGATTAGTTTGGCCAGAGCTTCAAGAGTTGTGCTTCTAGATGTTGTTTGGAACCAAGCCATTGGAAGGCAAGCCCGATCATCATAGGTCAGAAGAAATTTACATACACATACAATTTGCTAACTTATGGAATAGGTGAAGGTGATAAATATGATAGTCAACAATCCGAAGAGGATCACTTGTCCAAATTAGTCTTCTCTACAAAAGATTAATTTAATAATGTTCGAAACGTGCTATCCAAAGCTGAAACGGAGCATTGTTCTAAGCTGATTTCAGAGGATACAAATATATACAATATATATTATACATTTTTTCAGCATTGACATCTTCTCGCATATAGGGTTTCAAATCCTTTTTAATGCTTCTCTTTGCGCGCTTGATGTTTTCGGGTTCAGTGAAAAGGTACATCTCTTCATACTAATTATATTCCTCTTCATTATCTCCCACATTCTCAACCCCAACAATATTTTGCTTTCCAGAAACAACTACGTGCATCTTCTCAGTTTCTGGATCTTGTACATAAAAAACTTGTGCAACACGATCGGTGAGAACCCCATAGGTCATCTTTATAATCCACTTTGTTCATGTCTACTAGTGGCAGCCCGTAGTTGTCCACTTTCACACCATCAGGATGTTTGACCCATTGACACTTTAATACAGGCATTACCATTCTTTCGCCATAATTGAGTTCCCATATTTCCTCTATGAACCAGAAGTATGTGGTCTTCTGCCCTTGTGAATCATAAGCCTCTATACGAACACCACTCTTTTGTGCAACGCTCTTACCGTCTTTTCTTTAGTGTAAAATGTGTAACAATTGATGTCATATGCTTGTTGTCGAAGTGTTAATGCGACACTTCCCCCGGATTTGCTAAGGAGCATCCCGCAGAGGTTCTTTGTTCGACGGGGCTTAGGCCTCAATCAAGTGCTCTAGTGGAAGAGAGTATGACACGGTGGTTTTTACGTGGTTCCAGCTGCAAGGAGCGTAACACCCTACTCCACGGTGGATGGTATTGCTAGTATGTGTGTATGCGTGTGTGTGTGTATCGGGGATTGAATGTCTTGTCCTTTGTAACGGTGGCGGTCCGGGCCTTTTATAGCCAAGGCCAGACGCCTTACAAGTGGGGTCCCAGGGCCCGACAGGTGGTCCCGGGGCGATTTATCCTAAAGATCTAAGGCTTCTTGCATAAGCTTGCTCTGACCGTGGACTTGAAGACTCGCCGTCTTGCTGCCTAAATCGTCAGTAGTCCATGCACCATTACTGACAAAGGCAGGGGATGCCCCGTCCAACTGTCTCTATCGCCGTAAGCTACCCACTTGGCGGAGCGGGATAGGCATGCGGCGACTTCACTGCGATGCAATTGGTCGTAGTGGTACCTGACATTAGGCGTGCGCTGCGCCTTGCGTCTGGGGAAGCTGCGTATCTTCAATACTTGACAGGGACAAGGCGCACTACCCTCTTAACTCCCGCGTCCCTCTACCAGGGCAAGTGGATGGACTATGTGACAGTTTGGGAGCTCTCTTCTGCAGAAGAGGTCACGTCCTGCCTTGCGGACCACGTGGCAGCTCGGGACCTCACCTCTAAGGAGGAGGTCAGGTCCCGTCCTGCGGTCCACGTGGTAGCTCGGGAGCTCACCTCCGCGGAGGAGGTTAGGTCCTGCCTCGCAGGACATGTGACACTACCGGAGCCTGCCTATACGGGAGGTGGCTCTCCTGATGCCTAGGGCCATGTGGCAGCTCTGGAGTCCTATCTCGTAGGGGAGAGGGATCCTTCTCGGTTGGACATGTGGCTGCTTGGGAGCTCTTCTTCGAGGGGGAGCTGAACTCTTCCCCAAGGTCTCTTGCAGGTACCCCGGACCCTGTATCTGAGGTCAATGGGTCCGGGTCTTCTAAACGGGTGGCACCCTCGGACCCTGCCTCTACGAAAGGTGAGATACCTAGGCGGCTCAAGCTTGTGCACAAGGGTACCCGGTATGTCAGGTACCAACAGTGGCCCCTGGGTCCACCTTGGGGGGAGGCGACGAGCCCGAGGGTGGAGCCCTATCCTGCTTTCCTATGCGGCCTTTTTATTTTGTCTTGATCAGCTGAAGCGGTGCGTGCCTCTACTGTTGTGACCACGTGTCCCTCTCTGATTAAGGGGTCGTGGCGACGGGATCTTTGCTTGATGCAATCTCTTTACTATGACGGTTCCCAATGCAGCAGCTGCACTTCTGCTCCTTCTACTCCCGCCTTTATGGGAACCACCGGGTTGCCTTCTCAGGTCGATACCCCTTCAGGTCGGTCTCTCTGACAGGGGACCTGGGCCCCGCCGTCAGGGATGTTACGGGTTGAGTAGCGAGTTTCGACCTCAAGCAATCTACTTGGTGCGCTCGAACGCCTAATGCGGAGTTAAAAGGAAACCTTTAGGAGGAAAGGTGTTTCTTCCTTACGCACTCCCCAACGTTCGAGCCTTTGTCTTCCACCTTGAGCACCCACTCTCCCCCACCTTTGTGGTTCTTGACTCCTGCCCCAATGGATTCAGCCTTGCCTCATTCTCGCATTGTTGAAGTAGCGCGTGTGAGATACCTGTTCGGCTGGGAGGACGAGGAGCGGCGAGATCTGATCCGCACAAGCACCCTGCCTCTGAAGATGGGGGACAAAGAGATTGTCTTCTTCCAGGCTTACACGTACTCCTGGTTCGTTCCCCCTGTTTCCTCCTTCCTGGTGACACTCCTGGAGGTCCTGGGGCTTCAGCTTCACCACTTGTCACCAAACTCTCTGGTGGTGACAAACGGTGTTCTCGCACTCTTACGAGATGTTCGTCGGGGCATTCCTGTCCGTGTTGGTGTTCCGACAGTTCTTCGTGCTGAGGCGGACCAGGAAGAAAAACAAAGCCAACTTCCTTGGCGGCTACTGCTTCCAGCATCGGGCCAACAACCCCTTCAAGTACATCACCCCGCTCTCCTCAGTGAAGTGGGCCAATTGGAGGAGGGACTGGGTGACCGTACAATTCGACACCCATGATCGCATGGTTATGCCCACCAGATGGGTGACAATCATGAAGGAGACCTGGGAGGAGCGGCCTGAGTTGGAGCAGGCCCACACCCCGATGATGGAGAGGATCCAATTCCTGGCGATCTTGGCTTGTCGGAGTTGACGGTGATGGCAGACTTCATTCGTCGGCGCCTGGCTCCCCTTTAGTACAGTTGTCGTCCTGCATGACTTTACTTCGGGCTACAGGATGGCACCCGACTGGTGCGGGGTCACAACACAGAGATAACCCCGAAAGAGGTGCTCGATGCAATGTCCAAGGCTCGCACTAGAGGTTATGTTAGAGCCAGCTCAGGGGGCTAAGGGCTTGGCCTCCGCTGCTGTTGATCCGACGGACGGCTCCCTGGGCGACAGCGACGCTGCCGCCTCGAGTTGCACCGCCACTGCTACCCAGCCTCCTGGGACAAGGTCTCCGATACTGGTGGCCTCACCTTCGCTGCTTTGGGAGGACGAGGTCCCCGAGATGATTGTCGAGCGGCCCTCCATAACTTTGGCGCACCTAGAGTGCCTCTCTGACATCATGGACTTAGCGCAGTCCAGCATCCTCTAGGTGCAGTCCAACCTCCGCAGGGCGTAGGGGGCTCTCGCCGTAGAATGGGAGAAGCTGCTCGCTGAGGGCGAGTGCCTCCAGGGTTGGGATGACCTTCTGAGGTCTAGGATCGCCGAGGCGAAGGTGAAGTACCAAAGGGAGAGCAAGGAGCTGGAGCTGAGGCACCGCTTGGTGAAGGTCCTGGATGCAATGTCCCAGAAGATCCTGGCCGACGCCAAGGTGGCAAACGATATGGCCGACGCCTGTCTGCGCAACCTTGAGGAGGGTCGAGAGGCCCTGGATCACCGCGAAGCTGCTATTGCCGAGTGGGAGGCTGCTATCGCCGAGCAAGAGGTGACGGCCTAGGCAATGATGGCTCAGGCTAAGGCTGATCGAGACAGGCTGCAGTCCCGCCTTGAAGATCTTGAGCTCCAGGAGAGGGACTTGTCGCGGGATTGGGCGCATCACTCAGCTGAGCATCAGGAGCTTCTCCTGCACGATCTCGACATCCAAGCCCGGGAGTGCTCGATGGAGCACCGCGCCCGGGAGCTCGATCTGCAGGAGCGTCGGCTGGCTCAACACCTGGAGGTCGAGGGTAAGGCAATGGCAAAGAAAGTGGCAACCCATGTCCTGGTGTGCTACCAGAGTCGGTACCCTGATCTGCCCCTGGAGCCAGTTTTTGAAGGTCCTGTTGAAGAGCGCGAGGAGGCGACAGCGGCAGAGGTCAAGTATGCCGCAAAACATGTCATCGCGCAATTCGCCAGGGACTGATGTTGGCAGCCTAACTTTGTATTCGGGGTTCACCCCTTTGTAAATATTCCATAATGAATCTGAATTCGTGTTTAACTTATTGCCTTGTCTTTGTGATTCTCAACTGTTGTTCTGAGTCCTTAGCTGTGTAAGGGTTTGTAGAACCTTTGCCGAGCTCATTAGTTTGTGAGGACCATCGATTGCACAATTGATATGGCCGAAGTGTTGACCGTTGACTTCCTGCTTATGGGACTCCATTAGAGGTCCCTTGGTAGATGTGGTTAGCTGGTTGGGCACATATACAACTTGATCGTAGGATGTCTTCGACGGGCCCCCAAGTGGAGTAGGGGAGTTGGAGTGCTTCAGTGTCGCCCACCATCGTCACGACAGCATCGAAGGCAGGCCCCTCGGGAGGTGCTAGAGCTGGATGCTCTGGTGTCATCCACCATCATCGCAGAGACGTCGACTGCATGTCCCTGGAATACAGGCTATCACAAGAGAACCCTGTTAGCAACAAGAGCAGGGCAGGAGAGTTTACTCACTTATCCACGCTTGTTGCTGTCGTCGGCGTGCTCAAACATCGAAGGCAGGCCCCTTGCAAGGTGCTGCAGTTGGATGCTCCGGCGTCGTCCACCATCATCGTAGAGACGTCGATGGCAGACCCCTTGTGAGGTGCTAGAGCTAGTGCTTTGGAGTCGTCCACCATTGTCGTAGAGACGTCGACGGCAGGCCCCTTGGGAGGTGCCAGAGCTGGATGCTCCGACATCGTCTACCATCCTCATAGTGTCATCGACGGTAGGACCCTCGGGAGGTGCCAAAGCTGGATGATCCGGTGTCGTCCACTGATATGCACATGCCTAGGCAGCACGTGTAGCAAGTTGTTGTGGCCCGATCTTCTCGTAGGATCTGCGAACTTGATAAATTGTCATTGCGTGACCTAGTGAAGAGGTAGCGCATCGCGAGGCTATCCACGCAACAAACTACAGAGACAATCACCCTTCCACGTATCGACGAAACAGCCCACGTAATCACGCCTTATAGACGTGAAGGCACGAACTGGATGAATCGCAGTTCAGCATTCTACAACTCCCTCAGAAATTGAAAGAACAAGTATTGTAAGCCTCTCAAGACTCACGCATAAACAAAACTCCTCGAGTTTGTGTATTCTGAAGTCAATAAAAATAAGCTCCCCCCTTTGCATTGTCTAGTACAAGATTTATATAGAGATAGGGACGTTCAGCTTTGAGTAAATGGCTGCATGCGCATGCTCTAGTGGATTTCATGGCTGGTTCGCGCGTCTTTTCAGCTTTTGGCAGCAGTTACTAAAATGATCATAACTCCTTATTAAAACATCCAAATAATGAACCGTTTGATGGGATGGGAAGTAGACTTGAAAACGCTTCCATCCACTTATAGAACACTGTGTAACTCCTTGTATTCTGTCCTCAGTGATGCTTGGGATTCGTACCATATGTCAGTCATCTAGCTTCTGGTTGCATTCACATGCTAAGGTGATGAACCACCATTTTATTCATGCACACCATAGGCTTCTTGGTTCAGATGTCCAGAGGCTTGATCCATCTTGATTCCATGTTTGTTCATACACTCCATCATTCCTAAGGACATTGAAACAAGAACTCAAAAGTGTAGGCTCATTCAACATAGACTGATTATTAAACATAAGGTTAGCGTTTACCTGAGAATGAATTTCCTTCTGCAATTGTTTAGCTCTACTCCTTGTAATTGGACCAGCTATATCAAGTGGATTTTCATTTGAAGATGAGTGAATGCTAGGCATGTCCTCATTAGCCTCCCCCTCTTAAGAAGGAGTCGTCCTCGACTCGGGCTCACCAACAAATGGAAGCAAGTCTTTGACTTTAGATGTTGTACTCACATTGGAATATTCAGGTGGCAGCTCAATTTTGTAAGCATTATCATTTATCTTTTGGAGAACCTTGAACGGACCATCACCCCGAGGAGATAACTTACTCTTACGCTATTGGGGAAAGCGATCCTTTCGTAGATGCAACCATACAAGATCTCCTGGCTGAAATGTAACCTTCTTCTTACCTTTGTTTGCTTGCTTTGCATATTGTGCTGATTTCTTCTCAATATTCTTTCTTGTCTCCGCATGTAACCGCTTGATAAAGTCTGATCTTTTTGTGGCATCCAAGTTAACTTGTTCCTGTAATGGTAAATGCAAAAGATTCATGGGAGTATGCGGTTTAAACCCATAAACTATTTCAAATTGGACAAGAGTTTGTTGTGGAATAGACTGCCCTGTTATAAGCAAATACAACATGTGGAAGACAGTCTTCCCAGAGCTTCAAATTCTTTTTCAACACAACACGCAACATAGCTGACAAGGTATGGTTGACACCTTCAGTTTGGCCATCTGTTTGTGGATGACAAGTGGTTGAAAATAACAACTTTGTGCCAAGCTTAGCCCACATTGTCTTCCAAAAGTAGCTGAGAAATTTAGTATCCTGGTCTGAAACAATAGTCTTTGGAACTCCATGTAAATGAACAATCTCCCTCAAAAACAAATCAGCAACGTGTGAAGCATCATCGTTCTTATGACAGGGGATAAAATGTGCCATTTTAAAAAAGCGTTCTACAACAACAAAAATGGAATCCCTCCCCCTCTGAGACTGAGGTAACCCCAGAAAAAAGTCCATAGATATATCTTCCCAAGGTACATGTGGAATAGGTAATGGAGTATATAAACCATGAGGATTGAGGCGGGACTTAGCTTTCAAGCAAACGATGCACCACCTAACGTGCCGCTAGACATCACATCGCATATGTGGCCAAAAGAAACGATCAGAGAGCATGTCCAATGTCTTTTTGACACCTAAATGACCAGCTAGTCCACCGGCATGTGCTTCCTGCAAAAGAACTTGACGAATCGAGCAAGCTGGAATGCATATTTTGTTAGTCCGAAACAAGAATCCATCTTGCGTATAATATTTATCCCAACCTTTTCCATCAATGCAACGAGATAAAGGTTCTTTAAAATCAGCATTAGCAGCATAAAGTGTTTTAATGGATTCCAAACCAAGCACTTTTGTATCTAGTTGTGTAATCAACGCACATCCTGCATCGGCAACAATGTTATCTTTACCACGCTAATGTTTGACAACATAGGGAAACGTTTCAATGAACTCAATCCATTTAGCATGTCGACGGTTCAGCTTGCCTTGACTTTTAAGATATTTCAATGCTTCATGATCAGAATGAATTACAAATTCTTTAGGTAACAAGTAATGTTGCCAAACTTCCAAAACGCGAACTAACGCATAATGCTCCTTGTCATAAACTGAGTAATTCATATGTGGACCATTTAGCTTTTCAGAAAAGTAGGCAACAGGTTTACCTTCTTGCAGCAGTACACCTCCTATGCCAATACCACTTGCATCACATTCGATCTCAAATGTCTTACCAAAATCAGGAAGTTGCAGCAGCGGTGCTTCACAAAGCTTTGTTTTCAGCGTTTGAAATGCTTGGTCTTCATCATGTCCCCATTTGAATAGAGTCCTTCTTTGTGAGATTGTTAAGTGGTGCAGCGAGAGTGCTGAAATCTTTGACAAAACACCTATAGAAACTTGCAAGACCATGGAAGCTTCAAACTTGGCTCACATTTACCGGTGTAGGCCAATCCTTTATTGCTTTACCCTTCTCTTCATCAACCTGAATACCATTTGCGGAAACAACAAAGCCAAAGAAAACAACACGGTCTGTGCAAAAGGTGCACTTAGCAATGTTGCCATACAATTTCTCTTCCCTCAAAACAGCAAGTACTTGACGGATATAATCAAGATGTTCATAAAATGATTTGCTATAGATCAGAATATCATCAAAATAAACAACTACAAACTTGCCAATGAAAGCTAGTAAAACATGATTCATTAAGCGCATAAAAGTTGAAGGAGCATTTGTCAAGCCAAATGGCATCACAAGCCATTCATAGAGACCAAATTTAGTTTTAAACGCTGTTTTCCATTCATCACCAAGTTTCATGCGGATTTGATGATAACCACTACGCAAATCTATCTTGGTGAAAATGATAGAACCACTCAATTCATCTAACATGTCATCAAGTCGTGGAATGGGATGGCGATATCGAACAGTTATAGCTGATAGTACGACAATCAACACACATGCGCCAAGAGCCATCTTTCTTTGGGACTAAAAGAACGGGAACTGAACATGGTGATAAGGATTCACGAACATACCCTTTGTCCAAAAGCTCTTTTACCTGTCGCTGAATTTTCTTTGTTTCTTCAGGATTGGTGCGGTAGGTTGGACGATTTGGAAGCAAAGCACCTGGTACCAAATCAATTTGATGCTCAATTCCACGGAGTGGAGGAAGTATGTCTGGTATCTCATCGGGAAAAACATCTTCGAAGTCTTGTAAGAGATCAAGAACAACACTAGCCAGCGATGAAGGTAAATCGTGAGTTGAAAGTAGGATCTCCTTGTGCAAGAGCACAAAAAATGGGGTTGTGGTGTCTGTCACTTCTCTCAAATCACTCTTGCTCACAAATAGACATTCGGTGTGGCGTGGCTGTTTAGGATTGGCATGAGGCTTTATGTGGTTGGATGGGTTAGAACTCTCTCCCTTACTTGGGTTGAGAGTCTCGCTCAATTTTCTTTTGTCTGATTCCTCTCTTTTCTTGTGAGCCATATTTGAAGTATGTATCTCCTCTGGAGATAATGGAACAAGAACCACCTTCTTGTCATTGTGAATGAAAGTGTATTTGTTAGACCGTCCAAAATGCACCGAGTCCACATCAAATCGCCAGGACCGACCAAGCAACAAATGGCATGCTTGCATGGGGCCAATATCACAATCCACCTCTCCATGATAACCACCAATGGAAATGACAAACGAATCATGGCTGAAACCTTAACTGTCCCAGAATTATTCAGCCATTGCATATGGTACAAATGTGGATGGCGACGTGGCTGCAAACCAAGCTTCTCAACTAGCAAAGCACTAACAATATTATTGCAGCACCCACCATCTATGATGAAACTACACACTTGGCCTTGCACTTTGCATCGAGACTGAAACAAAATATGGTGTTGTCCTTGTTCAGCAGCAACAAACTGAGTGGAAATAACTCTCCTAACCACCAAAGAAGGAGATGGTGTATTCATTCTAGAAGGCTCGAAAGCAAGGAAATCAGCAAGCAACTCATCAAAATCAGCACTAGTAATCTCATCCGAAGATGGAGAAATAACATTTTGTAACATGTCATTGGGAGTAAAATTTGGAATAGGTTGAATCGCTAAATAATTCAGACCTAGCTCAAATGTACCATCTTTTGCTGAATACTCACACGTGTCAAGATTAAAATCTGCAAATACATTGGTAAACTCGTCGTCCTCTTCACTTCGTGAATCATAAGAACCATCAGCAAGGGCAATAATAGTACGACGATTGGGACATTCAGCTTGTTTATGCCCATGACCACCACACTTAAAACACTCAATCTTGCTTGTCTTGTGTTGGGTGGCTGCAATAGAAGAAGTGGGCTGGTTTGAACTCACAGCTTTACCTTTCGCATCCAATTGTTTGGAAGAAGGTGGAATGGATCTATTTGTTCCACGAGATGAATATTTGGGCGTTGCAGCTCCTTGCTGCTGGAATTGAGGAGTGACAACCCCTTGCTGTTCGGAATGACACCATGAAGCATTGTATTTGTAAGACGTAGCAACTTGCCGTTCAGCCCTCTTTGCAAAATGAACCAACTCAGTGAGACAAGTGTAATTTGTCATATCCACTTTATCAGCAATGGATTTATTGAGGCCAACCATAAACCAGGCCATTGTGGATTCCTCATCTTCAGTTATCCCTATAGAAGTAAACACATTTCCAATTCTTGAAAATATTCATCAACAGTACGAGTACCTTGCACAAGACGTTTCAGCTTCAAATGTAGGTCACGAGAATAATATGCAGGAACAAAACAACGTCACATTTCCCTCTTCATGTTTTCCCAAGTTATACGAACATGCCCAACTCTTTGATATTCAGTACGGACCTGATTCCACCAAGTTATGGTATTGCCTTTAATCTCAATGGCTGCAAGCTTTGCCGGCCAAAGTTGTCACCACCATGATCATCATATGCATCACGGCGACCATAAGGATCACCTCCATGTTCAGCACTATAATTTGAAAATGTTTCAGCATCAAAATCAGGAGGATGCCCAATAGGAACACGTCGTGCATGACCAAATCCAGCAGCAAATCCTTGGCCACGGCCACCTACAAAGTTATCAAAACCAGCAGTGAATCCTTGGCCACGACCACCACCACTGGCACCAGAATGTTGATCATCATCCTCAATGTGTTCATCATCATGAGGTGGATGCCCCCCGTGTTGCTTCTGTAGTGATCGCTGAAGCGCTTGTGTCAAAGTGTAGCAATGACACTTCCCCCGATACTACTAAAGTGTAGCCCGCGGAGGTTCTTCATACAGTTGGGGAATACAGAGATCAAGATCAAGATGGCGATACCAGAGATTTACATGGTCCGGCCGCCTGAGCATAATACCCTACTCCACGGAGCGTGAGTGTGTGTTGTATTATGAATCGTTGGAAAGTGTAGTGTCTGGCTTAGCCTAGAGTCCCCTCCTTGTATCGTGCGGGTCAGTCCTTTTATAGGCCAAGGACTGACAGTTACATCATTCACCTGGCCCGACATGTGGCCCTGGCGTATTAAATTACCTAATACACTGTCTACGAGTATTAAGCACGGTTAATAGTGTGATAACGTACCTTAATGGTTGTGTTACATTTATTAACAGCACTCTGATTGTGTGTCGTTAATACAGCATTAACGACACGTAGTCAAGTCTTGTAACTACCGCTTCGATTGTCACTTGAATGTTCGTGATGAAGGAGATCTGCCAGTGTATACGTTGATGAAGGTCCGGAGGCTCCACACGTGGCAGCTTCGAAGCTTTCCTTTGTGGGGAGATGGCTCTGACACCGCGGAGCTTCCCTCTGCTGGGGGTTAGGTCCGGGGTCATTATACATGTGTTGATCGCGGAGCTTCCCTGTGTTGAGAGGTTACCTCTGGATCTACATTACACGCATCAATCTCCGGAGCTACACAAATGTGGGATGTAGGTCCGGTGTAATATGACATGTCGGGCCTGAGGAGGCCTTTAATTTTAACGGGCAGAACTCTTTTGCACTTCTTGCGGTATCATAGGGTACCCGGTACGCAGGGTACCGACAGTGGCCCCCCAGGCCCACCTTTGGGAGAAATCCTTTGGGTTAAGTTAGTTTACCAAAGGTGGGGCCATCCTTGATTCCCACGCTTTGACTTCAAAAGTTTCGTAATGTGCTGTTGGGGCAATGGTCCGGAGTTAAACCATTGCTGCGTGGCTTGTTATGAATGCGGCAGATGAGATCTTTGAGTGCGGATCTCACACAATTGAATGTCGCCAGTTACCAATACAAAAACCGTATCGGTTCCGAGCGCCCTGTCAAGGTGCCGCCTTTGGGTCTCCCGCCGCCCATCATGACAGCAGTTCGCCTGGGGTGATAACCTTGATCTCTTCGTCGGGGTGGCCCCGAACCCATTCATCATGGACGGGGTAGATTTTTTGAAAGGTGATCCCACTTTTGTTGCGGTTTTCATCCAAGCGTCGCGGAGGCTTACTTAAGAATGAAAGTGTGCACGAATTGAGGACTCTTTACACTTTCGATCAAACTTGCGCTCAGAGCTTCCCAAGCTTCGCCTAACTTTCCCTTCCTTTGCTCTAATTTACTGCGATGGAGTTGGGTCTTCCCAAAAGCCACCTCAAGAGCAAGGATGATTTGATGAAGGTCCAGACCTATATGGGGTGGTCCAGTGATTCCTTCAGCCATTTGGTGCGTGCCGGCAAGCTCCCGTTCAAGAAGGAGCGTAATGGCGACATGGTGGGATTAATCCCAACTTTTTCAAGCTTTCTTTTGATGCTGCTAGACTTTTATGGTCTTCAGCTGTATCATCTTGGCCCCCATTCTCTTCTTCTAGTTGTGACTTCCATCCACTTTTGCGAGATGTGGGTGGGTGTCCCCCCCCCCCCTGCGTCGAGCTGTTTTGTACCTTCTTCACCATCCACACCACCGGTAAGGGGACTGAGCTTCTTGGCTTCTACTATTTCGTGAAGCGCAAGAACTGCCCTTCAAGTACTTGAAGTCATTTCCTTCTGGCAAATGGGATGACTAGAAGAAGGATTGGGTCATCATTGCAGTGGAGGAGCACGAGAGGTTGGAGCTGCTCAAAGGACTCCCCAACGTTGACACCGACGCTTGGAGTGTAGTTCTGGTGTTGTAAGATGCCTTCAACCCTGTCCTGACCAGGATCCGCGAATGCGTGGAGGGTGGAGTGACCCCTCAGATGGTCTTCTGCAACTTCCTGGTCAACAGATGGGCTCCGCCGAGGAAGAGGGAGAAGCTCGCGTGGGCCCTCAACAGTGTGATGGATGACGACTGGATTGAAACTGGTCTAAAATCCAATTTGGATGATGAAGCTCTAAAGCTTCACCTCAAGAAATTCCAGCATGGGATAAATGTCGATGGCGACGACTTGGTTCCGCCGGCATCTTTTCTTCCTCTCAACATGGAGGTGCAGTTCAACAGAGAGCTCCGGAGGAAAATGCCGGCGCTTGACGACCTATGTGAGGTGGAAAGGCGTCAGACCTCTGGGGTGGTAATCCCCGGAGCTTCTGAAGGAGGGTCTGCCTCCGCCCCGAGCCGGAGGGTTGAGGACATAGGCAAGGGCAAGGGCAAGGAGCCAGCTGAACCTTCCAGCCAGAAGAGGAAGGTCCGTCATGGCTGCTCCCTCTACGATGGCTCCTTCTCCCCGGCGGGGTCGATCCTCTGTGAGTGCACCTTCTCCAACGCATGCGTCTTCAAGAGGCGCCAGCTCCAGGCAGTCAACCCCGGCCTCAATGCCGGCTAAAAGCTCGAGGTATGGGAGTTCTTCCCAGCCAAGGGAAGCTCCGACCGAGAAGACTCCGACTGTTGCAAGTGGCCTTCAACTGAGGTCCGAAGCCGTTGTCTCACCAGACTTGGTGGGCTCTGGCTCCGGGCCTCAGAAGAATAGGTTGCGAGGCGATTGGGGTGGTAGCATCCCTAGGTAAGCATTGGTTTCACCTTAAAATGCTAGTCTTATTTTTGATGTGTCTTTAATCTTCTCTTCCATTTATTTCTAGGGTGTCGAAGAAGGGGTTAGGAACATTGGCGCCTGTCGCAACGACTGGGGCTGTGCATGCCGAAGCTCCAGCTTCAAGCACCAAGCCTCTCCTCAAGTGGTGGCAGAAGTTGCGACAGCTCCGACGTCAGCTGTCGTGGACTTGGATTCAGATTCCTCACCCGAAGCTCCCGTGGTAGCGCCGAACCACAGGGAAGAAATTGAAGATGTAC
Source organism: Tuctoria greenei (assembly GCA_036927565.1). Taxonomy (NCBI): domain Eukaryota; kingdom Viridiplantae; phylum Streptophyta; class Magnoliopsida; order Poales; family Poaceae; genus Tuctoria; species Tuctoria greenei. Next base: position 137,708,159 of record JAYESD010000008.1, on the reverse strand, counting down.
CTCTGGCATCGGTGCCGGAGGCTGATGCTCCAATACCGAAGCCAGAAGCTCCAGCCATTGAGCCGGAGGTCATGGAAGCCCTGGCCGCTGAGCCAGAGGCAATCGAAGTCCCGACCACTGAGCCGAAAATCACTGAAGCTCCGGCCCTTGTGCCAGAAGCAGTTGAAGGTCCGACCATTGAGCTGGAGGTGCCTAAAGTTCTGGTCGTTGGACCGGAAGTGACCAACACGCCGGTGTCTAAGCCGGTTGTGGTAGGGGCACCGGATGAAGCCCTGACCGCTGCCCTGGAAGTAGCTGTCTTAGAGGTGCCTGGGCTAGAGCCGGAGCAGCACGAAGGAGTAGCAACGGGTCCTCCACCCTCGGAGCCAACAACTAAAAGCCCTGAGGTAGCACCTTCAACTTCTGCTACGGAGGTGGGAGTTCCTCCAGTGGGTTCCTCTTATGCTGCTGCTGAAGGGCTCCCGGAGGGTTATCCTAGTGCCGTAGAAGCTCAAGGGTCTTCTCTTGTAGAGTGGGACCCTATTTTTGTAATGGAGAACCCTCTGGAGCCTGCGGAGATGATCCCAGCAGGTCCAGAGCCTATCCCTCTGGCGTTGTCCATAGACAACGCCTGCTCCAGCCTCTGACAAGTTCGACTCGCCTTCGATCATAAGAGCAAATCCCTGGAGGAGGAGCGCAACACCTTGAGGCGTTGGCACAACAGACTCCATTTTGAGACCAGGCTTGCCCAGACGAGGCTGGCTGACCAGAAGGAGTGGATTAAGAGGGAAAAGGCCCCGTTAGAATACTGGGACAAGCTGCTGGAGGAGAAGGAAGCCGCCATCCGGGTGCTCGATGCTAACTCCAGGGAGATCCTTGAGCAAGCCAAGCAGAGGCATGATGCTGCTGATGAGCATCACAAAAACCTCAATGAATTGAATGAGGTTCTCCTGAAGCCCCGGGCGGACTAGAGGCGAGGGAAGAAAAACTCCTGGAGCAGCAGGAGGATGTTGTAAAGAGGGAGGCGGAGGTCACCCAGAAATTGACTCTGGGTGAACAAAATTTGGCAGATCGCAGCAAGAAGCTGGATCTATGAAGTAAGGAAGAAAAAGAGAAGTACTGGAAACTGGGGCAAGAGCTCTCAAAAAGAGAAGCTGATGTTGCCACCACGGAAGGGAAAGTGAAAGGTCGGGAGAAGGACTTGGCAGAAAGGCGGAACTACATCCACCTCTGGGAGACGGAGCTGACCGACCGTGAGAAGCAAGTTGCTGAGAGTATGCAGCAAAATGCTAAATTGGTCGAGCGCATCACTCGGGAAGGTTCGGAGCTTGCAGCCGCCCAAAAGTCGCTGGAGGAGCTGCAAAGCTTGAAGGATACGGAGTCCATTCAAGTGTGGGACATTTTGGGGCAGGCCAATGATGCACTAACACCACTAGGCTTCAGTCCTGTACGTCCAGACAACTCGGAGCTGGACTTGGACTGAGCGTTGGTGGCCCTCAATGGTGCTGGCGGTTAACTCGACGCAATGGGCGATGTTATTGCAGACCATCTCGAGACAGAGGGTAAGTTTTTGGCTACTAACGTCGCAGAATATGTGCTGACGTGTTACGTGAGCTGAGACCCCCAATTCTCCCTGGACCCGGTGCTTAAAGGTCCCATTGCTGAAGAGGAAGACGCTGCCAAGGCCAGCGTCCAAAAGGTTGCCAAGAAAGTCGCCACATTCTTCCGCAGGACTTAGATCCTCCAGTAGCTAGGACTTCTTCCTTTTGCTTCTATTGTAATCCCAATTTTGTAATCCAGTGCTTCAAATTAATGAAATCCATTTTGCCATGAACTTCACTTTATTTTTGTCTTCAATATAATGTGCTATATCTTGTTGGCCCCCTGGTCCATGTGTACAATTGAAGTGTGTACATGTACCAAAGGTTTTGACAATATATTGGTGACTTGAATGCTTCACACTTGTAGATTTTAGGTCCGAAGTCTTCAATTCTGAGGTGTCGACGGCAGGCCCCCTGAGATTGGGGGAGCTTGGTAGCCCCGACAGTACCCAGTATCAACATATAAAACATTGACAATCGGAGCTTGGTAGCTCCTGATGTCACCGCACGAATAGTTGAATTTAGGCCCCTCAGGGGTTGTCGGAGCTTAGTAGCTTCGACGTGGACCACCACCGCTTTGAATTCATGTTTTTCCTGCACATTAAATACAAGAAAAATAGTAAAATTTGTCCTCTTGTCTATAAATTGTTTGTGACTTATTGTTCTTACTTGAGTTTTATTCCAAAGTAACTCGATATGGTAACAAGTATATTGATATAACCCTTCCAGACTCTTATGCTTTTTTAGTACTCACCCTACCGAGGCCTGCCGAAGTGTAGGTAGAGTGGCGTACTTAGGGTGCAGGACCAGGCTAAGTCGATAGCACACTCCGGACCTATGTTGGCTTGGTGTTTAGGCAAGTAGGCTATACAACATGTTAATAACCACAGAGATCAACAATATAAGTTGCAACGCATATGAATCACTTGGGTAAAAACTAAAAAAGAATTGCACAACTTCATTATAGACAAGAAGGTTAAAAACAATATTTTGATAGGTCGAGCCTTGTACAAAAATAAATGCACGTGGAGTCTGTTTTCACACAACAATGTCTTTCATTATAGGTCTGGATTACAGGGGAGACAAGGACACACTTAGGGTGCAGGACCTAGGTTAGTGTACTAACCCAGGGTAGGTAGTTACACTTTTTAGTGCAATGACTGTATGAAGTGTACTTGAACTTCCCGGACCCTCTCGGAGGGGTCCAGATGTTCTCCTAGAGGACCTACTCCTGTCTGTTTATCGACTCTATAACATACATCTTGTGTAATTTCAGACTCACCTCCGTGATTCTAAGCATAAAACTTACGGAGGTGCTCGATGTTCCAAGGGTTAGGAAGTGGAATCCCATCCTCTGTTTCCAAGCGAACGCATCCGGGACGGGATACTTTGATCACTCAGAATGGACCTTCCCAGTTGGGAGAAAGTTTGTTCATTCCTTCACGAGTTAGTATCTTCCGAAGCACCAGATCGCCTTCCTTGAGTTGTCGATCGTGCACATGCCTTTGATGATAGCACCAGAGCGCTTAGCGATAACGTGCATTCTGAACAGCTGCTTGGCACCTTCCCTCATCGACGAGGTCAAGGTCTTCATGCCGGAGCTGGTCCTGCGTGGCTTCGTCGAAGGTCTGGACCCGGAGGGATCCCAAGGTGATCTCCGGAGGAAGGAGTGCTTCAGCTCCGTACACCAGGAGAAATGGAGTTCCCCGGTTGACCAGTTTGGAGTTGTCCTGTTCGCCCACAATGTGGACGGAAGCTCTTCAATCTAGTTGGCTCCGTGCTTTTTCAGGCGCTCATATGTGCGCGTCTTGAGTCCTTTTAAGATTTCTGCATTTGCTATCTTGGCATGGCCATTGCTTGCCAGATGAGCTACTGAGGCGTAGCTGAGTTGAATGCGGTCTTTGCAATATTCTTGGAACGCAGCACTTGTGAATTGAGTACCGTTGTCAGTTATGACTTTGTTTGGAACTCCAAATCTGCATCTAATGGACTTCAAGAACTTGATTGTTGATTGCTTGTTGATTGTCGCAACTGGAGTTGCTTTCGGCCACTTAGTGAACTTGTCAATGGCGACGTACAGGAACCTGTAACCTCCGACGGCTTTTGGGAAAGGCCCCAAGATGTCCATGCCCCACACAACGAATGGCCATGTAGGAGGTATCATTTGTAGTGATTGAGCCGGTATGTGAATCTGTTTTGCGTGGAACTGACACGCTTCACATTTTTTCACTAGCTCAACTGCATCCTGGAGTGTTGTAGGCTAGTAAAAGCCATGTCAGAAGGCTTTACCGACCAGCGTGCGAGAAGAAGCATGGTTCCCACACTAGCCTCCATGGATTTTTGCGAGGAGCTCGTGGCCTTCTTCCCTTGCAATGCACCGCATTAGGATGCCATTGGCACTACACCGGTAGAGATATCCTTCTACCAACGTGTATCTTTTAGCCAATCTGACGATCCGGTCAGCAGATACACTGTCTTCAGGAAGGATATTGTCTTTCAAAAAGCTCCGGATCTCCGAGATCCACATTGGAGCTTACTTGAGCTTCTGAGTCTTGCGTGATGGGTTGCTCAGAGCTTCCGACAACACCTACAACCCTTGGTGGATTCCATGGTAGTAGGGCCATCGGGACTGCCAGCTTCGTGGTGCTGGTCTCGCCCCCTTTGCTCAGTTCGGCAGAGTGAGCTGTTGGTTTTGACAACCTCCGGACGAAGATTCCGTCAGGAGCTAGAGCTCCAGTTGAGGCTTTCGTTGAGAGTTCGTCGGCTTCAGCGTTATGAAGACGATGAACATGGTGGAGATCCAGGACTTCGAAGTCCTTCTAAAGCCTCTAGACTTCAAGGAGATAAGCAGCTAGTTGAGAATTGTTGTAGGATCATTCACATTTGACTTGTTTGATGATGAGTTGTGAATCTCCTTTCACCAACAGTTGTTTAACACCATAAGATAGTGTCACCTTGAGTCTGTAGATGAGAGCTTCATACTCTACCATGTTGTTGGTCACCTTGAAATCATGGTGGACCATATACTTGACCAGCTAGGATAAGGATTCTAGCTCCGGCCCCCTGCTTCTACACGGAGCTGTCGAAACAGAGAGTCCAGTGAGGCTTGGTGAATACCGGAACCTTGGGTTCTGGTTTCTGCTCACTGTGGCCCTAGGGTTTGATGGAGAGGAAGTCCATTCCGCCACAAAGTCAGCCAAGGCTTGACTTTTGATTGCTTGTCGTGGCACAAATTCTAGATCAAATTTGACCAGTTCCGCTGCCCACTTTGCAATGTTCCCAGGGGAGTTAGGGTTTTGCAAAACAGCACGCAGTGGAAAAGAAGTTACCACTGATATTTTGTGGGCTTGGAAGTAGTGACAAAGCTTCCTTGAGGCAATAAGAAATGAGTAAAGAAACTTATGCACCTCAATGTATCTTGTCTTGGCGTCGTGGAGGACTTCACTGATGAAGTACACGGGGCGTTGGATGGTCCGGACCCTTTCAGAAGGACCCATAGCTTCTTCTCCATCGACCCGGGCCCTCCTGGAGGGTTCTGGACCTTCATGGTGTGCTTCTTGGACCCTCCAGGAGGGGTTCAAAACTCCTTCTTGTTCGACCCAGACCTTGCTAGAAAGATCCAGATCATCTTGGTCGACCAAATGAACTTCCTCAGGTAAACGAGTTTGATCCCCTAGCATTTCGTCTTGATGCTCCGTGTTTGGGGACTGGGACCCAGACATGCCTTCAGGTGATTCTGGACCCTCTCAGAGGGGTCTGGGTTCCTGGACTAGACGTGGCTCCAGTCTTTCCGCGACCTGGAACGTACTAACAACTTTGGTGGTTGCCAAAATGTAAAGCAGTAAAGGCTCACCAGAATTCGGAGCTACCAATATAGGTAGTGTGGTGATGAGTTGTTTCAACTCTTGAAATGCCTTTTCTGCTTCTTCAGACCAGTGAAATGGTCCAGACTTTATCAAGAGTTTGAATAAGGGTAGCGCCCGTTCTGCCAGTCTTGAGATAAACCGACTGAGCGCAGCTAGACATCCAGTTAACTTCTGGAGATCCTTAATGCGGGATGGGGGCTGCATATCTTCTATGGCCTTGATATTCACTGGATTTGCTTCAATTCCTCGGTGAGTCACCAAGAAACCCAGAAGATTCTCGGAGCTAACCCCGAAGATAAGCTTGTTCGGGTTCAGCTTATCGAAGACAGCTTGTAAATTGTCAAGGAGTGATTCCTTGTTCTTGATTTTCACTACGATGTTGTTGACGTACACCTCCACCAAGTCTCTAATTAGCTCTCCAAATGTTTTGTACATAGCTCGCACAAATGTTGAAGCAACATTTTTAGGACCAAATGGCATGGCAGTATAACAATACAATCCATCTACTGTTATGAAGGCAGTATGCTCTTCATCTTCCTTAGACATTTGGATTTGATGATATCCAGAATATGCATCTAAGAAACACAATAGCTCACACCCGGAGGTGGAGTCCACTATTTGATCTATTCTAGGTAGTGGAAATGGATCATTTGGACATGCCTTATTTAAGGTGGTGTAGTCGATACACATCCAAAGCATCCCACCGGCCTTGAGTACAACAACTGGGTTTGCCAGCCATTTGGATGGAAGACTTCCCGGATGAATCCAGCTTCAAGCAACTTCTTGATTTCCCGTCGGATGAAGTTTTGTCGCTCGATTGATTGTTTCCAGGGCTTCTGGTGTACAGGCCGTGCATCAGGGTAAATCTTCAGATTGTGCTCAATCACCTCCCTAGGGATCCTAGGCATTTGTGACGGTTGCCGAGCAAACACGTTGACATTAGCCTGGAGGAAAGTGATGAGCGTGAGTTCCTATTTGTTGTTCAGACCTCCCGATATACGGGTAGTCTAAGCAGCATCAGAACCAATTTGGATGACTTTGACGGGAACGTCGGTGTCGCCGCTTGGTTGCACACGGGGTGCGGAAGTAGAGCCTTTATGACGAATTCTTGGAGGGTTTGGAGCTGGCTCCTTACCAGATGCTTTCTCCTGCACTATGGTAAGTGCATAGAGTTCTTCTAAAGTAGTAACTCGTGCAGTGCGATCTCCGTGGATCCGGAGAATGCCCGTGGGTGTTGACATCTTCAACACTAAGTAACCATAATGAGCAGCAACCATGAATTTGCACAAGGCTGAACTGCTTAGAATGGCATTGAACGGCAGACTGATCTGCACAACGTCAAAGACCAACTTCTCAGTTCTATAGTTCTCCCGAGTCCGGAAGGTTACTGGGAGTGTAATGGCACCGAGAGGAGTAATGGTTCCCGGACCTACCCTAGAGAAAGGTCGGGATGGGCGAAGGTCCAAAGGACGGAGCTGAAGCTTAACGAAAGCTTCAAAGCTTATGAGGTTCAGCCCTGAACCTCCGTCCACCATTACATGGTGGAGTTGAATATTGTTAATGGTGGGCGACACCATCAACAGGAGTTAGCCAGCCCCGATCATGTTTCGGGGGTAGTCTGAAGCATCGAAAATGATGGGGGTATCCATCCACTTTCGATGAGACTCTGCCTTAGCAGTGGGAGCTGCCATGGCCATGTCCCGCCACATTGTCTTGAGGATGCGGCGAGAGGTGATGTCCTAAGAACCACCATAGATGGTGTTTAGGGTTTTCCGATGCTCGTTGTTAGAGACGTCGAAATAGTCGTCGACAGTGTTATAGACGGCTTTCAGGACCTTTTTGGGGTCCTAGAAACCTAGCTCCTCCTCAGCTGGAGCTTCGTCGACTTTTTCTTTCCTTCCTGCTAACAGAAAGGAGCTTCTTCACGGTGCTTGTTATAGCCTCGGCAAGGTTCTTGACCTCCCACATTCTGTCAGGTTGTTTCTGTCCGTCTTGTGGATTGGAAACCACACCTTCGAATTGTTGTCGCCTTCTGGCGAAGGATGAGGTCTCTTCTCGGAGCATGGCCCCCGGCCACTCGGAGCTGCAGTGGCTGCAACGGCTGGTGTGTCGGCCGACACCTTCTTCTTGCCGTTGGGCTTTTTTTATTTTTGCCGCTACTGGAGGTAGTGGCTTCAGTTTTGGAGGACTTCTTGTTGGCCTCCGGAGCTGGCTTTGAGTGCATTTCATGGCCCTCTGCAGCTCTAGCACATTTGTCTGCTAGGCTGAAGAGTTCTGTGATGCTAGTAAACTCTTTGATGGCTAGCTTCTTTAAGATCTTTTTATCTCGAACACCCTGTCTAAATGCAATGATAACAGAAGAGCTCAAGATCGAAGGAATAGTATTCCGTACCTGAGAAAATCGCTAGATGAAGGATCACAGTGATTCTCCCGATGTTTGCTTTACAGCAAACATATCCAATTCAGTGTCAGGCTGGGTGTAAGAACTCCCGAAGTTGGCAGTGAATTGTTGGCAGAGCTCCGCCCAACTATTAATGGAGTCAGGTGGAAGATTCATGAATCAGGACCTTGCAGTCCCAGTTAAAGTCACTGGGAAGTAATTGGCCATTACAACCTCATCACCTCCCGCTGCTAGTATGGTAGCGGAGTAGATTGAAGAAATTCGACGGGGTTGACAGTCCCGTCGAATTTTTCCGGCAATTGAGGCCAAAACTTATGTGGCCATCTGACCATGCGCAAATGCATGGCCAGGGCAGAACAACCTCCTCCTACTCCCTAAGGAGCATGGTTGTCCAGAGCTTCTCGCCTCTCATGAGCACGCTCAATATGGACGCGGTCGTCCTACTACCGGTAACGGTGATCCAGTTCCGACCGCATATCATGAGTTGGAATCCTGGTAATGGTGTGGGTGCATCGTGCCCCGGGAGGCAACGAAGTCACCTGCTGGGATGCAGCACGTCTCCTCTGTAGTGAGACTTGCGGACCAAGTTGGCCCGATAAGGTCCGTCGTTGTGATGGTGCTCGCCCCGAGGGGGGTGGACCTTGATTGCTGATGCCAGCAGCTGCAGCCACAATGAGATGGTCAACATCAGCCCTCCACTGCTCCATAGCACCCTGGGGTGCTCCTGGAGGTGGTGGGTGTTGTAGGAGAGCTCGCGCAGCAATGAGCGCGTGCTCTGGGTTGTTATTCGTCAATGCAGTGATTGACACAGATGCACCATCTTGTTGTCCAGCATTATTTGCCAGAATAGATGGTGCCTGTGGAGTCATAGTGCCTCATGGAACAATGGCACCTGCTGGCTGGCGAGCGTTGGAGGGATTGCCTCCAGCAGGTTGTTCAGTACGATTGTCGTTGGAAGATCCTGTGGCGAAATTCACCATCTTGAGATCTTAGGTGACTTGCGCCCCTACCTGGCGTGCCAAATGTCGAAGTGTAGTAACAACACTTCCCTCGGTACTAGTAAAGTGTAGCCCGCGGAGGTTCTTGTTACGATTGGGGCACACAGAGATCAATATCAAGATGGTGATACCAGAGATTTATGTGGTTCGGGCCGCCTGAGCGTAATACCCTACTCCACAGAGTGTGAGCGTGTGTTGTATTATGAATCACTAGAAAGCGTAGTGTCTGGCTCAGCCTAGAGTCCCCTCCTTGTATCGTGCGGGTCAGTCCTTTTATAATCCAAGGACTGACCGTTACATTATTCACCTGGCCTGACATGTGTCCCTGGCGTATTAAATTGCCTAATACACTGTCTACGGGTATTAAGCATGGTTAATAGTGTGATAACGTGCCTTAATGGTTGCGTTACCTCTATTAACGGTGCTCTGATTGTGTGTCGTTAATACAACATTAACGACACGTAGTCAAGTCTTGTAACTGCCGCTTCGATTGTCACTTGAATGTTTGTTCTGAAGGAGATCTTCCAGTGTATATGTTGATGAAGGTCCGGAGGCTCCACACATGGCAGCTTTGAAGCTTTCCTTTGTGGGGAGATGGTTCTGACACCGCTGTACATGTGTCAACACCAGAGCTTCCCTCTGCTGGGGGTTAGGTCCGGGGTCATTATACACGTGTCGATTATGGAGCTTCTCTGTGTTGAGAGGTTACCTCCGGATTTACATTACACACGTCAATCTCCGAAGCTACCTAAATGTGGGATGCGGGTCCGGTGTAATATGACATGTGGGGCCTGAGGAGGCCTTCAATTTTGACGGGCAGAACTCTTTCACACTTCTTGCAGTATCATAGGGTACCCGGTACGCAGGGTACCGACATCTTGCATCCCCAGCATCAATTGTTGCATTTGTGCACACACTTCCTGAATTTCTTTATCAGAAATAGTGTGAGAAGGGGAATCTTCATTTCCTGCCATGTTAGTAACAAAGGAAGAAAGTAAATAGGACAAAATATATGTGGAATCGCTCCCTCACCACTGACAAAACAAGTTCTTTCTCTCCCTGAAAAGAGCAAGAACTGGGCTGCAATTTGTAGTGGAAGAGTGATTGTAACAGTGACGACGGTGCAACAACTCATAGTGCGTTTTAATTGGAGCTTGGTGGGGTAATATGTAAGTGGAATGCACTGAAAAATGTAGTGATGCAAAACCGAAAAATAATCCAAAAACACAAGTCTAAGTTGCTGAATATAAAGGAAAAGATGCACAAAGATGTAGAAACAAGATGTAGGAAGTGGATAGATGAACACCAAGTGCATCAACCGAAACTTATTGCTGCCCAAACCCCTTTGGATGTGCTGAACACAATTCTCTTTTTATTTTTTCTTTCCTCTTTTTTTTTAACCTATGTGACAAATGCAGCACAACTTTCAACTAAAGGGGCGCATAAGGATTAACTAAGATGGATTGTGCAGCACAAAAATAAGAAACTCGGGTGGTGAATTTGTGGCGGGTAGAAAACAAGGGTGGGATGGGTGGTATATGCAGTAAGCGATTTGATGATTAGAACAAAGATAACAACTAGAACGATGTGGAAAAGAAAAAAAAATCAGCAACTAGACAAATCTTAAAGGATTAAAACTCGATAAAGCAAACTACAAAATCAGTAGCACGTATGAATTTGGGCTGTAGGTTTTCTTTTAGGCTATTAGTAGACAGTAGGTATATAAAAATCTATCCTACCAAAAGCAAGAATAATCCTATTGAGGAAACGGAGGCTCTGGTACCAGATGATATGCACACGCCTAGGCAGCACATGTAGCAAGTTGTTGTGGCCCGATCTTCTCGTAGGATCTGCGAACTTGATGAATTGTCGCTGCGTGACCTGGTGAAGAGGCAGCGCACCGCGAGGCTGCCCACACGATGAACTACCGAGACAATCACCCTTCCACGTATCGACGAAACAGCCCACACAATCATGCCCTATAGACGTGAAGGCACAAACTGGTAGAACCACAGTTCGGCGTTCTACAACTCCCTCAGGAATCGAAAGAACAAGTATTGTAAGCCTCTCAAGACACACACATAAACAAAACTCCTCGAGTTTGTGTATTCTGAATTCAATAAAAATAAGCTCCCCCCCTTTGCATTGTCTAGTACAAGATATATATAGAGATAGGGACGTTCAGCTTTGAGTAAATGGCTGCATGGGCATGCTCTAGTGGATTTCGTGGCTGGTTCGCGCATCTTTTCAGCTTCTGGCAGCAGTTACTAAAATGATCATAACTCCTTATTAAAACAGACAAATAATTAACCGTTTGATGGGCTGGAAATTAGACTTTAAAATGCTTCCATCCACTTATAGAACACTGTGTAACTCCTTGTATTCTGTCTGCAGTGATGCTTGGAATTCGTACCATATGTCAGTCATCTAGCTTCTTGTTGCATTCACATGCTAAGGTGATGAACCACCATTTTATTCATGCACACCATAGGCTTCTTGGTTCAGATGTCTAGAGGCTTGAATCCATCTTGATTCCATGCTGGTTCATAGACTCCATCATTCCTAAGGACATTTAAACAATAACTCAAAAGTATTGGCTCATTCAACATAGACTGATTATTAAACATAAGGTTAGCATTCACCTGAGAATGAATTTCCTTTTGCAATTGTTTAGCTCTACTCCTTGTAATTGGACCCACTATATCAAAAAGATTTTCATTTGAAGATGAGTGAATGTTAGGCATGTCCTCATTATCCACCATCGTTGTAGAGACGTCAACGGCAGACCCCTAGTGTACAGGCTATCTCAAAAGAACCCTGTTAGCAACAAGAGCGGGGCGGGAGAGTTTACTCACTTATCCACGCTTGTTGCTGTTGTCGGCGTGCTGGGACATCGACAACATGCCCCTTGCAAGGTACCGGAGCTGGATGCAACGGCGTCGTCCACCATCGTCATAGTTTCGTCGACGGCAGACCTCTTGGGAGGTGCCAGAGCTGGATGCTCTGCCATCGTCCACCATCGTCGTAGAGACGTTGACGACAGGCCCCTTGGGGGGTGCCAGAGCTGGATGCTCCGTGTCGTCAACCATCGTCATAGAGACATCGACGGCAGGCCCCTGATGTACAGGCTATCACAAGAGAACCCTATTAGCAACAAGAGCGGAGCGAAAGAGTTTTCTCACTTATCCACGGTTGTTGCTGTCGTCGACGTGTTGGGATGTCGACGGCAGGACCCTTGCAAAGTGTTCGAGCTGGATGCTTCAGCATCATCCACAATCGTCATAGAGACCTCGACGACAGGCCCCTTGGGAAGTGTCAGGGCTGGATGCTCCGGCATCATCCACCATCATCGTAGAGACGTCGTCGGCAGGTCCCTGGTGTACATGCTATCACAAGAGAACCCTATTAGCAACAAGAGCGGGGCAGGAGAGTCTACTCACTTATCCACACTTGTTGCTATCATCGGCGTGCTAGGACGTCCACGACAGGCCCCTTGCGAGATCCAAAGATGGATGCTTCGGCGTCATCCACCATCGTCTAGAGACATCGACGGCAAGCCCCTTGGGAGGTGCCGGGCTAAATGCTCCGACGTCGTCCACCATCGTCATAGAGACGTCGACGGCAGGTCCCTAGTGTATTGCTGTTACAAGAGAACCCTGTTAGCAACAAGGACGGAGCAGGAGAGTTTACTCACTTATCCACACTTGTTGATGTCATTGGCGTGTTGGGACGTCGACGGCAGGCCCCTTGCGAGGTGCCATAGCTGGATGCTCCAGCGTCGTCCACCATCATCGTAGAGTCGTCGATGGAAGGCCCCTCAGGAGGTGCTGAAGCTGGATGCTCCAGTGTCGCCCACCATCATCGTAGAGACGTCGACGACAGGCCCCTTGGGAGGTGCCGGAGCTGGATGCTCCAACGTCGTCCACCATCATCGTAGAGACGTCGACGACAGGCCCCTTGGAAGGTTTCAGAGCTGGATGCTCCGACGTCGTCCAGCATCGTCATAGAGATGTCGACGGCAGGTCCCTAGTGTACATGCTATCACAAGAGAACCCTATTAGCAACAAGAGCAGAGCAGAAGAGTGTAGGATTGAAGAGCACGTGTAAAGCTACCAGAGGGGGGGGGGTGAATGGTATATTAAACTATTCAGCGGAAGCAACGAAAACACCTGTCAGTACCCTGTAGATGGGGTACCCTCGCACACAGGATGAAGACAGCAAGGCACGTCCAGAGTCGCCACGCGTTCTATAGGCGCCAAGGCCTTTGCCTCCCTTGAAGATTAAACTGCAACACTGCCACGTAAGCCTTGAAGATGGGACTTGGCCCCTTCGGTGTGACGGGCTCCCGAGACGCCATGTGTAGGACGGGACCTCACCCATCCTTGGGGGAGCACCCTTGGGACAACCACATGGCATGGAGTGCAAAGGGTCAGTACCCCCCAAGGGATGAAGCACGGAGCTGCCACGTACCCTAGGGAGCCCTGGAGCCACCACGCGTCATGAAGTACCAAAGCAAGCCTTCCCGTCGAGGACCTGCCCCGACGCTGCCATGTGTCCCGCAGCTCACCCCAGACGGTGAGGTGCGGGAGTTGAAAGGTGGAGCGCTCCGCTCCGGTCAAGAATTGAAGGCCCGCAACCACCCCTAGCGCACTACGTGGGGAATGCCAACAGTCGGAGACTACTATGACCAATCATATCACAGTGAAGGCGCTACAGGCCTATCCCACTTGGCCAAGTGGGTAGCTTGCGGCAACAAGACAGGCTGACGGGACGTCTTCTGCTATTGTCAGCAATGGTGCATTGTCTACTGACTAGGGAGGCGGCAAGACGGCGAGTCTTCACTATCATGCTCAGAGAAGCTTATGCGGGAAGCCTTAGATCTCTTAGGATAAGATTGCCCGGGGACCACCTGTCGGGCCTCGGGACCCCACTTGTAAGGCATCTGACCTTGAATATAAAAGGCCCAGACCACCATCGCTACAAGGACCAGACTCAGAATTCCTGGTACACACACTCACCAAGCAATACAATCCACTGTGGAGTAGGGTGTTACGCTCCTTACGGCCCGAACCACATAAAATCTCGAATGTCTCATACTCTTCCACAAGAACACTAGTTTGAGGCCTAAGCCCCACCGAACAAGAACCTTCGCGGGCTGCTCATTAGCAGATTCGGGGGAAGTGTCGCATTGACCCTTTGATATTTGGTGCGCAAGGTAGGGGCTTTTTCCCTTAAAAAGGTGGTAGCGCTTTCACCAACCATGGTGTTCATCAAGCCTGAGAGCGGCAACGAGATCAAGCTGCAAAAGGTCGACCATCGTGTCGACAAACATGTGGAGAAGGAGTTCCAAAGGCCAGAACACATCATGGAAACAGTACACTAGGCTGTGAACTTCAACCTCAACAGTGACCACGAGCATCACAAGGCACTCCACATCATCTGTGGAGGTTCTTGGGAACCCGCATCCAGGAATGCGGTCAAGACCCTACGTCGGGCAATGGCTTCGACAACCTCTACGCATGCCCCGGCGCTGCATCACAAATGGATGGAGACGTCGGTCAGCTTCGACGCCTTCGACTGCCCCGAGAACATGGCGAGAGCCGGGCAGATGCCCCTCCTCGTCTCCCCCACCATCGCCAATGTAAAGTTTTACCACGTTCTAGTAGATGGTGGAGCCGGCCTCAACCTCATCAGTCGCGTGGCCTTCGGCAAGCTGAAGATCCCTGTGTGTGAGCTGGCCCCGTCAAGATCATTCTCGGTAGTAGGTCCGAAGAGTGTTATCTTGTACGGCTGCATCCACCTCTAGGTGACCTAAGGGACACCCGAGAACTTCAGGACGGATAATATCCTATTCGACATCACGGAGGTTAGCCTCCCCTATCACGCCATTATCGGCAGGCCAGCCCTATACCGGTTCATGGCATAGCCCATTACGTCTACGTCGTCCTCAAGATGCCAACACCTTCCGGCGTCCTCAAGATCTGCGGAGATCGTGCTACTGCGGTGACGGTCTTGCAAAAGCTCTGAGCATTGGCAACGGTCTGCGCACCTATCCTAAGTGATTTTGAGCTGGGTAAGCCTTCGCCAGGCCCACATGCTCGCAGCCGCGCCGCTGCACCGTGAGTCTAACCCTCCGACGACGACGATGTACCCATCAAGACAATCCAGATTGGCTCTGATGCGACTCAGACCACCGGTATCGTAGGGAGTCTGGACAACGAGCAGGAATCGACGCTCACTACTTTCCTGCAAGCTAACATCGACGTTTTTTTCCTGGCAACCGTCGCAGATGCCAGGCATCCCTAGGGAAGCGATTGAGCACCATCTAAAGATCTACCCCGACGCACGGCTGCAACAACAGAAGCCCCGTAAGCAGTCCATCGAGCGACAGAACTTCATTCATGAGGAGATCAAGAAGCTCCTTGATACTGGCTTTATACGGGAGGTCTACCATCCCAGATGGCTAGCCAATCCGGTTGTCATCCCCAAAGTTGGCGGTAAGCTTCAGATGTGCATTCACTACACCAACCTGAACAAGGCATGTCCTAAAGATCCCTCCCTCTCCCTACAATTGATCAAATTGTAGATTCAACTTCGGTGTGCGATATGCTATGCTTTCTGGATGCATATTCAAGGTTCCACCAAATCCCAATGTCTAGAGAGGACGAAGACCATACCGCATTTATAACCGTAGATGGCCTCTACTGCTCTGTCTCCATGCCATACAGTCTTAAGAATGCCCTCTCCACCTTTGTACGAGCTATGCATAAAACTTTTGGGGACCTCATTTGGGACCTAGTAGAGGTACATGTCGATGATATTGTAGTAAAAATCCAGTCACATACATCATTACTAGAAAACCTCACCCTAGTCTTTGATAGATTGCGAACCACACGCACGAAGCTCAATCGTGACAAATGCGTGTTCGGAGTCCAAGCTGGGAAGCTCCTTGGTTTCTTGGTATCACACCGAGGGATTGAGGCCAACCCAAAAAAGATCAAGGCGGTGGAGCTGATGCGGCCCCCAGCCCGCATCAAGGATGTGCAGAAGCTTGTAGGTTGTTTGGCAGCACTCAACCGGTTTATCTCTAGGCTGGCTGAGTGGGTCCTCCCGTTCTTCAAGCTCCTGCACCAGTCCGGACCGTTCATCTGGATTGAAGAAGCGGAGAAGGCGTTCCGCAAGCTAAAGCAGCAGCTGACGACGCTGCCAATAATGGTGGCACCGGAGCCCAGGGAGCCTATGTACTTCTACATCGCCGCCACAACAGAGGTGGTAAGCATGGTTTTGGTTGCAGAGCGGGCCGGTCACATGAAGCACCAACGACAGGAAGGGGCCCCTGCAGCTGATCCTGAGCCCCGCGGCTTGGAGCTCACAGGGGGCCCCAACGATAGAGGAGCCTCTGGGTCCCAACCCCCAAAGGACGTTCGGGTCCCCCAAGGGGGCCCCAGAGACTAAGGAGCCTCTGGGTCCTAGCCCCCAGAGGATGTCCGGGTCCCTCAAGGGGGTCCCGGAGACCAAGGAGCCTTTGGGTCCCAACCCCCAGAGGATGTCTGGGTCCCACAAGGGGGCCCCGGAGACCAAGGATCCTCTGGGTCTCAGTCGTAGAGGATGATCGGGTCCCCCTAGGGGGTTCCAGAAGCAAAGAAGCCTTTGGGTCCCAGCCCCCAAAGGAAGCGCTAGGCCTAGAAGACATGGAGTCACTGGACTTGGAGCAAAGGGAAGAAGATGAGCCGGATTCCCCGAAAAGGTCCCAGACCATCCAACGCTCGGTCTACTTCATCAGCGAAGTCCTGCATGAGGCAAAGACAAGGTACCTCGAAGTGCACAAGCTGCTCTATGCGGTGCTAATCTCATCGAGGAAGCTCCGACATTATTTCCAGGCATACCGAGTATCAGTGGTGACTTCATTCCCGCTGGGAGCAGTGCTGCGCAGCTCAAACGCAACTGGCAATATCCCCAAGTGTGTAGCTGAATTAGCGGTGTTTGAGCTTGATTTCTTGCCACGACATGCGATCAAGAGTCAAGCTCTCGCAGACTTCGTTGCTGAGTGGACCCCTTCACTGATCAACCCAGGGGGCCGAGAGATCAGTGAGCCGGAGCCTAGGGCTCCGTTGCTTACCGGACCTCACTGGACGCTTTTCTTTGATGAATCCTCTAGGAAGCAAGGAGCTGGAGCTGGTGTACTGCTCACCTCGCCAACAGGGGAGCAGTCCAAGTACGCAGTGCACCTCGACTTCAAGGCCACCAACAACATGACAGAGTACGAAGCCCTTATCTTTGGGCTCATAGCTACGCAGGGTCTCGGTGTCCAACAGATATTGGTCAAGGGAGACTCCCAGCTCATCATCAAGCAAGTCCGGGGTGAGTGCTACTGCAACGACCCACAGCTCACGGGATATCTGATACATGTCAAGAAGCTAGAAGCTGGATTTGAGGCCTTGGATATCTACCATGTGCCGCCCGCCGACAACTCCATCGCCAATGCCCTGTCAACAATGGCGTCCACAGAAGCCCTCATTCCAAAGGGGGTCTTCAGCAAGAGGTTGGTGCGGCCTACCGCTAGGCCAACAAGGCCTATTGAAGAAAGTGAGCCCAGCTCCAGAGCTGGCAACCACGGCAGCCCTACAACCATGGGGGCCACCAAGGTTCTTGAGCGTCACCAGGGATCCCCAATCACTTGACACCCAAGATCTGGAAGTCCAGGAGAGTCCTGATGCGTGGATCACAGAGGTCCAAGACTACCTGAAGGACAACCTCCTCCCGGAGGACCCAACCTCCGCTGAGAGGATCACGAGGATGGCGAAATGCTACATACTGGTAGAAGGTGATCTCTGCCGATGTGGTGCCAACGACGTACTGCTACGATGCATAACTCGGCAGGAAGGTTGTGACTTGCTCGTAGAAATCCACAAAGGAGAGTGTGGGAATCACGTGGCCTCCCGCACGCTGGTCAGCAAAGCCTTGTGGCATGGCTTAAACTGGCCAATAGCACTACAAGACACCGTCGAACTAGTCAAGAAGTGCAAGGCGTGGAAGTTCCACGCCAAGCAAATTCACACCCCAGCACAGTCACTGCAGATGATCCTGCTTTCCTGGCCTTTCGCGGTCTGGGGGCTGGATATCCTGGGGCCCTTCCCCAGGGCAGTCGGAGGGTACCAGTTCCTCTATGTCGTCACAGATAAGTGCACCAAGTGGCCGGTGGCAGCCCCAGTAATCAACATCAACAAGGAACACGCAGTCAAGTTCATCAAATCAATTGTCTGTAGGTTTGGGGTCTCGAACAGGACATCACCGACAACAGGACCCTGTTCACCAGTGCAGCTTTCCAGGACTACTGTGAAGACCTCAGCATCTAAGTTTGTTATGCATCCGTGGCTCATCCAAAGAGCAACGGGCAAGTTGAGCGGGCCAATGCTGAGATCCTCAGGGGCCTCAAGACACGCACATATGACAGCTTGGATAAGCATGGTGCCAAGTGGGTCGACGAACTCCCTTGTGCACTGTGGGCAAGCCGGACGTCACCCAACCGCGCCACGAGAGAAACACCTTTCTTTCTGGTGTACGGGGCCGAGGCCGTCCTCCCCCCAGACATCGCTGTGGGCTCGTTCAAGGTCCGAGCATTCGATGAAGCCACACAAGACCAGCTCCGACGAGAAGATGTCGACCTCATCGACAAAGCCAGGTGGCACGCCACCTTCTGAAACGCACGTTACCGACAGGCGCTGAGGTGCTATCAGGAGCGGTTCATGCGGAGTAGAGATCTCAAGACAGGTAACCTGGTGCTGCGGCGCATACTCTATCGAGAAGGGTCGCACAAACTTTCCCCCAACTGGGAAAGGCCCCTTCCGAGTGATTCGAGTATCTTGCCCCGGGTGTGTCTGCCTCGCCACTGAAGAAGGAGAGCCCCTCCACAACCCTTGGAACATAGAGCACCTCCGTAAGTTCATGTAGGGTGTCATGGTGCCAGGGGACGACATGTAGGACAACCAAGCTTTGGGAGGTACAGGTCCAGAGTGTTCAGCCGTTTAGCTTGGTCTTGTACCCTAAGCATGAACACTCTACCTCCCTTGCCAACTAGAGTGGGTCGTTGCCTTATTGTAAAGCCAATTCACTCCTGTGAACACCAATGATAAGAAATTCATTGTCTTACCATATGCTTTCTCTTATGCTCACTTACGTTACCTGTTAATTTTATGATCAATCAAACTAGACTCGTCTTCCGTACATCGTCTTCATGTACTTGGTGAAATCTTTTCTGTATCGCCCCTAGTAGAGTCATGCAACCCTACTACAGGCGGGTGTATTTGAGGTACCTACAAGGTGTCTTGGAACCTTGCGGCTGCCCTCTTACTTGGGGTCCTGTGGTTCCAAATGGTTCCCCACAAACGACCAACACCGAGCCGGAGGTCCAGAGCGTGCAGCGTGCTTAGCTTGGTACTGTACCCTAAGCGTTTGTGTTTTGCCTCCCAGTGCTATGGCTAAGTACCGGGGGGCTAGGATGCTCACACCCCAAATAAGAAGGAACCCGGACCCTGAGCGCCAATGCACAGAATTACCCAAATCCCGTGTACCAGCCCAGGACTATAATACATGACTATACTTAAGGATAGGAAAAGATCACCAGCGAGCAAAACAATATGCGCCTCCGTTATGTGTGCAGGACCTACAAAGCAGGGTGCAACAGAGCATCCAGCTCTAGAACCTCCCAGGGGGCCCGCCGTTGCATACCTACGAAGATGGTGGGCGACGCCGGAACATCAGGCACCAGCACCTCCCAAGGGGCCTATCGTCGACGTCCCAGAACGTCAACGACAGCACCACGCGCGAATAAGTGAGTAAACTTTCCTACCCCGTACTTGATGCTAATAGGTTTCTCTTTCAGCTTTACAAGCAAGATGAAACAAATGGGTAACTTTATTGTAATCTTTATAAGCAAGTATGTCCTGAATTTCACGATTTAAACCACCCAAAAATCTATCCATAGCTGGTTCCTCATCCTCGTATAAATTACAACACAACATACCCATTTGTAATTCCTGAAAATACTCTTCTACACTTTTAGCTCCCTGTCTCAATTGTTGTAACTTATTTAACAGATCACGTGCATAGTAAGAAGGAACAAATCTAGCCCGCATGAGCCCTTTCAAAGCATCCCAAGTTTGTGGTATGTTATTAGGATTTTTCTTGCCATGTTCTATCCAGCAAACAGAAGCAAAATAAGTAAACTCACTAGTGGCTGCTCTAACTCTTGTGTTTTCAGGAAACTCATGACATGCAAATTTCTTATCAATAGAAATCTCCCAAGTAATATATGCATCAGGGTCATATTTACCATCAAAATGAGGTATCTTAAATTTGATCTTGTTAAAAGTATCATCATGATTGCGTACCTCACACCGACGATGTCCACCCATACCTTGACGGTTGAGTTGTAGCCGACGCCATGGCCTAGCTTCCTCATCTACCCCAATCTCCGTATCTGCAGAATAGTCATCTTCATTGTCACATACAATACTAGGAACATTGTTCACCTGTCCATCCGCGGTGCGTCCACGATCCCTCTCCTCATGGCGCTGCAGGATGGCTCCAATAGAAGTGTTCAATGTTTGAATGGAAATCTCCAACGTGCTGATTTTGGTGTTGGTGTCGTTCTGCATATTTTCCAATTGACCAAGGCGGTCATTGGTAACACAAAAATCCTCATTAAGCGCTTCTGTGCGTAGCCACACTTGGCGTTCGAAGTGTTGTATAATTCCCCGTGTGCGAGGTGAATGCACGTCTTCGTTTGTATTTTCTCCTCCTGCCATGGTTAGTAGAAAAAAGAACAATCCAATATGAAAGGGTAACGTTATCCCTAGCTACAAAGGTGCTGGTGGAGATAACTCGCTCACTATCAACCTGTTCAATCAAGCTCTTACCTGTCCTGACCAAGCACAGCAAGAAGGTGATGGCAACCAGCAAGTAATAAATAACTTCAAGAGCAGGTGTCAATCTATGGCTTTAGGTGACTGAACTAGCACAAGGAGCAAACCTTCACCACGTTAATCACAACAAGCTGAATAAATGTTCTACGACAGTACTGTGCTAATCTCAGTCTAGACCGTACTAGAGACGCGAGCCAAGACACCAATGTCGTCACCAAAAACACCCCAAACAACAATCTGACTTTTTTCGTTTTTTTTTTCATTTTTTTTGTTGGGGTGGTCACCCAAACTCTCTCTAGAAGGAATCAGGAGACCCTAGAACAACATTTGCACATGCGGCTTTTGATCTTGCACTTGCCTTTTTCCTTCTCTAATTGCTTGTGGCTTTTGTGCGGCTTTTGATTTTGCACTTGCCTTTTTCTTGTTGTCAAACTCAAATTACTAATCTGACTCAAACTCGAAGTAGCAATCCGATTCGAACTCGAACGAGTAATCTGACTCAAGCTCGAACTAGCAATCCAACTCAAACTCGAAGTAGCAATCTGATTTAAAGTCGTAATCCGACTCAAACTCGAACTAGCAATCTGACTCAAACTTGAAGTAGCAATCTGATTCGAAGTCGAACTAGTAATCCGACTCAATCTCGAACTAGCAATCCAACTGAAACTCGAAGTAGCAATCTGATTTGAACTTGTAATCCGACTCAAACTCAAACTAGCAATCTGACTCAAACTCGAAGTAGCAATCTGATTTGAACTCGAACTAGTAATCCGACTCAATCTCAAACTAGCAATTCGACTCAAACTCGAAGTAGCAATCATATTTGAACTTGTAATCTGACTCAAACTAGCAATCTGACTCAAACTCGAAGTAGCAATCTGATTCAAACTCGAACTAGTAATCCGACTCAAACTCGAACTACGAAGCTGACTCGAACTAGGTGACCGAATGTGACACGAACTCGAAACTCTAGTGGTGCAAAACTAAAGACCAGCAACTTGAATCATCGAAGCAACCATGAACTCAACAAGTCTTGACTAAGTAGAGAAAGTAAAAGGCACAATGGTCTAGGAATAATGGAAAAAACAGATCTAGTATTTTTTGGGCTTTTTTTGGACTATAGGATGATAACAGCGGAAAGAAAAGTAATGGTAGCACTCTCACTGATTAACCTTGCTCTGATTACCACTTGATAGGATCTTGGTTCCCGATCTTTCGATGAGAATAGGAGGGTTCGATTTGTGGAGGAGAATACGTTGGCGATCCGACTATACCGTCCCCAAGACGATGCGCCTTAGCGGTCGGTACACCAACTCCGAAGTTGTATTGATCTTGCTGGCGCACAATCAACCTGACCACGAGGGCCTTTGTTCCTGCAAGCAATCGAAGAAGACTCAATAACAAGAAGAACAAGCACTTATCTGTTGAATCAATCTAAAGTGGGGTTCTGGATACAAGTAGACGGGCGATCTAGTTGACACGTGCGTGTACAAGGAAGCAGCAGAAGCTAACTTACGAATAAACAAAACCCACCAACTAATGAGGGCGGCGGCTACTATTTATTACCTCCCTAGGGTCGTGAGAAACCCTAATCACGAGTCCCTAATGGACTCCAAACGATACATGGGCCATGGGCCCAATTTTGGTGATGCAGCACCATGGATAGAAAAGGTCTTGGTATTAAAAT
Organism: Tuctoria greenei; assembly: GCA_036927565.1. Classification (NCBI taxonomy): domain Eukaryota; kingdom Viridiplantae; phylum Streptophyta; class Magnoliopsida; order Poales; family Poaceae; genus Tuctoria; species Tuctoria greenei. Next base: position 137,685,703 of record JAYESD010000008.1, on the reverse strand, counting down.
AATGATTGTGGCCAACTCCGAATAGATATGGATATGAGGCCAGATCCTTTTGAAAGTAGACTTGATAATCTTTCGAGGAAGTACTTGAATGCCCAGATCGGAGTCCGTATAAAGTCGTGGTGGCCATCACAAGTTGGTGCTGTTCTGCTGTCCAAATCCGTCCGAGCGAATTCCCTTCCCATTGGCTCCTCTCCATTGTTCCTAAGCAAAACAAGAAAGCACGTAGTTCCACAGTCTAGATAAGATGGACATAAGGCGAAGAACGAGTTCACCTCATAGTTAGTTGACGTGCACAAGCGCGAGTGACCGGACCAGAAACCGGTAGCTGAGTTGGTGTGGATGTATTGAGGGTGTTGATGTCCTCATCACCATCTCTGGCCCTGGCTCTTGATCGGTCCACGATGGCGCAATCACCTACATAGTCCCCTCTGTGCCCCTGCCGAAACCAGAGCCACTGCCGGAATCGGAAACCAAGTTTACGACAGATCTTTGACCGTTTCGGACCTATCACAATGAGAAGTCGGGGTGCTGTCCCCTCGCATCAACTTCCACTTCTTTGACGCAAGAGCAGCCGATTCAATGGCCAGACGGCGGGAATGCCTTTCTAGCGACAGAACTAGGGCAGGCTGGCTGCCCTCCAGCCCGACGAAAGATGTTGGGGGACCCTACCTCAACCTTCGCCGATAGTGGGGGGAATCCGACCTTTGCTGCAACGTGACGTGACACCGCGCCCGAATCACTAAAACCCCTGATGTATCCTCGGTGTGCAGGCGGGCGACACCGAACAAATTGACCACCGGCATCGAGCTGAGAAGTCCGTCCCTCACATCGGGGGTCATGAAGAGCGGCTAGCAGTCGATTGGGAAGGAGACGTGCTCATCGTCAACCGTATTGCAGGTCACCTCTTTCAGCAAACTCTCCAACTCCTTTGGGGTAAGGTCGTCCGGAGCCAGCCGGCACAGATCGTTAGTACCGGCATAGTACCAGGCCTCGTACCGTCTGTAGAGGGGTGGTACGGCGGTGCAAGAAGTCGGTCAGCACCATCAGGGAGGTCAAGCCTTTGCCCGCCAAGAATCGGATCCTTCTCAATATCAGCGTATACTACTTTGGTAGCCCCTGGAATGCTTCTGATGTAGTGGGATCAGTGGATGGACCTGCAGTAGGCACCTTCATCGGAGGATGGGGCTCAACCCGCACAATCGCCCAATCTTCCCTCCAGGCCTTCCACTTGCCCCCTTTGAGCGAAGGGATGTAGTGTCGGGAGGATTTGTCCCGGTGCTGAAAGTAGTAGGCACCCACCTGGGTAGTCTCGCCTTTTTTGGTGGTCTTCATCACGAAGAAGAGTCAGAACATCTCCACCGTTGGCTTACAGCCCACGAACCCCTCACAGAGGTGGACGAACACTGCTATCACGGCGATGGAGTTCGGCGACAGGTGGTGGAGCTGCAGCCCGTACTCCTCCAACATCGCGAAAAAGAATCGTGGCAGCGGAAGTCCAAGCCCTGCAGACACATAGGCGGAGAAGAGGACGGTCTCGTCTTCGTCAAGTCTTCAAGAGCGGGAGATCCATAGCGGATCGTCCCCGCACGCTCTGCCGCCGACCAGCCAAGCAGTCGCCGCATCAACAATAGGTTGTCTGCCGACAGAAGGCGAGACAGAGGCAATGGGGAAGCCATTGGAGCAAGTGAAGGTGGGAGCTCTGACTATGGTAAGAAAGATCGAGTGCTCGAGGGAGAAGGCGAAAGCCCAGGATGCGGGGTGTGAATAGGGAGGAAACGATCCCTCTAAAAGTTTTCCTTTTTTAATCACCCTCGTGACGCCTGAAAACCTAGAACGAAGGATCGGCCCACACCACTCATGACACGGCACCCATGGCAATGGGCCCTACACCCCCAGGTTGGAGCGCTGGCCCAGGCAGTCAGTCACCCAAAAAAATAGCTAAAGCAGCTCCCATAAAGGCGGGGCGTACGAAAGTGTTGTAATTGTATCGGCAATTAAAGGTGCCACAGAAGGTAGAGAAGCGGCAGCAACGAAGATCTCGTCACAGCAACCTCTCGACTGGAGGAGGACGCATGGCGATGATTGGCAGAAGCACCCACCGCTTCGGCTATCCAAGACAGAATTTGAAGCAGAAGTGCGGGAAGACATGGAAAGGGCTCCACCTTTGGGCTCTTCACCACGCACCAAGGTGGATCCAGGGGCCACTGTCGGTACCCTGCAGATGGAGTACCCTCGCACACAGGATGAAGACAGCAAAGCGCATCCAGAGGCGCCACACGTTCTATAGGCGCCAAGGCCTTTGCCTCCCTTGAAGATCAAGCTGCGGCGCTGCCACATAAGCCTTAAAGATGGGACTTGGCCCCTCCAGTGTGATGGGCTCCCGAGACGCAATGTGTAGGGACGGGACCTCACCCATCCTTGCGGGAGCGTCCCCAAGACAGCCACGTGGCATAGAGCACAAAGGGCCAATACCCCCAAGGGAAGAAGCACGGAGCTGCCACATACCCTGGGGAGCCCCGAAGCCGCCACGCGTCACTAAGGACCGGAGCAAGCCTTCCCGTTGAGGACCTGCCCCGACTCTGCCACATGTCCTACAACTCGTCCCAGATGGTGAGGTGCGGGAGTTAAAAGGTGGAGTGCTCTGCTCCGGTCAAGCATTGAAGACCCGCAACCACCCCTGGCGCACGACGTGGGGCACGCCAACGGTCAGAGACCGCTATGACCAATCACATCACAGTGAAGGCACTTTAGGCCTATCCCACTTGGCCAAGTGGGTAGCTTGCGGCAACAAGCCAGGCTGATGGGACGTCTTCTACCACCGTCAGCAACGGTGCATGGGCTACTGACAAGGGAGGCGGCAAGACGACGAGTCTTCACTGCCATGCTCAGAGAATCTTATGCGGGAAGCCTTAGATCTCTTAGGACAAGATCGCCCCAGGACCACCTATCGGGCCCCGGGACCCCACTTGTAAGGCGCCCGACCTTGACTATAAGAGGCCCAAAATGCCACCACTACAAGGACCAGACTCAGAATCCCCAATACACACACTTGCATACACACTGACCAAGCAATACAATCCATCGTGGAGTAGGGTGTTACGCTCCTTGCTGCCCGAACCACATAAAAACTCGACTGTCTCATACTCTTGCGCTAGAACACTAGTTTGAGATCTAAGCCCCACTGAACAAGAACCTCCGCGGGTTGCTCGTTAGCAGATCCGAGTGAAGTGTCTCATTGACCCTTCAACAACACCCCTCGACAGAAAGCCGATCTATTAAAGAAACCGTGTGTACGACTAATCTAAACGTGTTCAGCTGTTTTAAATATAGTATATATTGTAGAGAATCAATTCATGAAGATGTCACAACAAGAATCACGAAAATTCGTCGATAGAAACTCAAGTTACAATCGAAAGATCGAACAAAGGTCAATCTGTCCTACCCGAGAAAAATAGTTCTGAAACACTGCAAAGAAACTCATGTAGATAAGGAACCACGGATCTAATGACCGTGAAATTTTTACAGATGATAGAAAATTAATATGTGAAGACAAGCCAAAAAGAATCACGTCAATTGGATCTGTAAAACTTGATTTATGATAAAACCACCGAACCAAGGTAGTACTGTGCAGAAACTCGACGAGAAAGACTTGTAGAAACAACTCGGAGGAACAAGGCACAAAATCTCCTTTAAACTATGATATTTATTCAATAGAACACAAGAGGAACAGCCCCAAAGTCGTCTACCACGAGCTCTGGCCTACCTTGCTTATATAACCAGCCCTTAGGCAAACTCAAACCTAACTAGGACTCTAATCCTACTCTGTTCACAAATCGAAACTTTCCATAACTGCTCAACACTCTTCTATACGCAGATATAAGCAATCATAAGACTTCCAAACACCTTAGGAACATATCCCACGTTCCTAAAACAACTCAAATTCGTGACCCACACGAAATCTTATCATAACCACCTCAAAACTTTCCATATTTGAGTCAAACACGACTCAGCCGCAGCCTGAGTCCATAACCTAGTCTGTTGGACCTTTCCGACCAATTCTTTATGTCCACATCTCTTCATCACACCTCGAAACCATGTAGCCACGCCCATGTACTTCTTGCATACGTGCAACATCTTCCAACGACGTCCACGTACCTTCATATGCATTGTTCTTGATTCAAACATGCTGCGCAACCTCGCGATCAACTCAACCACAATTCCCCGCTAACTTGGTTGTTGAATCTCATCTTCTCCCTAAGACTAGTTCAATGGATCCCGTCACCAGCCATGTCTTGAACATAAGCAACACCTGCACATGAATAAACAACCAATTTCCGAGCACAAGTCCTCGACTTGACTCACGTTAGTTCCGAAACTACAACATCTAACGTGAGCACCTAACATAAGCATGTTGTAAACCGTAGAAAAATGATATCAACCTTAACCACCAAAACACACCAAAAACTTAGTAAAAGAATACTAAGCAAACTTTTCATAAGTGTAAAGCAAGTTTGAAACATTGCAAGATAAAAGCAGAACCTCTGCGATCAAGCTTCGAACCTTACCAAAGCTAACCAAAACATGCAAGACCTATCGTCGAATCTTGATAAAAAGATGTTTTGGTAGTATTCAAAACTTTTATCGTCAAAGCTAATGTATTCAGCACACATAGGTCTCACAATCTCCCCCTTGATGAATGCATTGGCAACACCATTTAAAATCCCGAACATTTGTCTTATCCACATGAAAAGTTTTGAAAACAATTTCTCTCCTTTTGAAAACCAAATGAGATAGAAACAATTTCTCTCCTTTATACATATTTCCCCCCTTGCATACTTCTCCCCCTGAGAAGAATCGTGCAATCGTGCCAAAAACACTTGTGAATATGTGCAACGTGTGATCAATTTCTCCCCCTTTGACAATGTATTCAACAAGGTACAAAAGAGAAATTTTAATTGTTATGAGCATATTATAACATATACATATAAAACAAAGCTCATCCAAGTCATACTATCAAGTAACTTACACTATCATAACAATGAGATACATAAAGAGGTGTAAGCCATGCTAGAGATCAAATGTAATTTTCAATTTAAGCAAGTCATGATCTCACAAACTTAACTATTTCAAAACCTGAAAGCATGACACTTGTTGCTGCAATTTTTTTTCTTTAAAGCACAAATTTTTAACATATGACATTTGCCAGAGATTATATGTCGCATCTGCCTTATTCTAACCAACCAAGCCAAGCCTATGTCATTTGACAATTAGAAGCTTAAGGACATGATTTTAGTCATACACAACTTCTTCTAAGTTCATATCTAAGTTCAATGATAAGCCATCTCAAAAGAAGAAGTGCGATGCATCCATATTCTCTTGATCTTTTCTCAATTTATATTTGTTCATAAAAACTCAACATGTGAGTTGATTACTTGATTACTTCTTTATGATTAAAAGCACTTGTGAGCATGCAACAAGTTCAAAACAACAAGAAAGTTCAACCATGACAAGATTTAGTGTAAGTAATTATTCCAATTAGTAGACATGGCAAAAACTATAAAATGTATAACATGAGTAATGTAGTAATAACTTTCAGCATGTAAAAGGGATCACAAAGTCATATATGTATGAAATACTATGCTCATATTATTTTAATTTCAGATTCACACATAGACTTCTCAAGTTTCAAAACTCCCCCCCAATGTAAGTCATAAGGATGCATAACCCCTATTTCACTATGAATGAAACAAAAACGAGTGAAATCCAAAGGTTTGGTAAAAAATGTCAGCCAATTGTTGTTCGGAATCTACATGGTGAAGCACAATGTTTCCTTTTTCAACATTATCACGAAGAAAGTGATACCTAATGTCAATGTGCTTAGTTCAAGAATGTTGCACGGGGTTTTAGCAATGCAAATAGTACTAGTGTTATCACAAGCAGTGCTTAGTTTAAGTGTTTGAACAATCCAAAGAATTTGTGAGAAAGCACTAGCAGCAGCTACATATTCAGATTCAGCTGTAGATTGTGCAACTGAGTTTTGTTTTCTAGAAGACCAAGCAACAAGTGAATTACCAAGAAAATGAAAAACACCGGAAGTACTTTTCCTATCAATCCTACAACCCCCAAAATCAGCATCTGAAAAAGCTTTCAAAGTAACAGTTGAGGAAAAAGGAAGAAAAATGCAAAATTTTTGAGTTCCATGTAAATACCTGAGAATCCTTCTGAGGGCTTGACGATGTGAAGCACGTGGGGAGGCTTGAAACCGTGCACAAAGACATACGCTGAATTATATGTCCGATTTTGATGCCGTGAGGTACAAAAGTGATCCGATCATGCTTCTATATTCTTTTTGATCCACAGGTTCACTATCTTCATCAAGTTCAAGTGTTGTTGCTGTTCCTATTGGTGTCCGAAGAGGCTTGCTTTTGTCCATGTTGAAGCGCCTTAGGAGGTCTTTTGTATACTTCGTTTGATGCACAAAGGTACCCTACTTGGTTTGCTTGATTTGTAGCCCCAAAAAGTACATGAGTTCTCCCATCATACTCATCTCAAATTCTGAACTCATCATAGCTGAAAACTTGGACAGAAGATCATGAGAAGCACAACCAAAGATAATATCATCCACATACACTTGAACGAATAATGAGTCATTGCCATGCTTAAGCACAAAAGAGTTTTATCAACCTTGCCAATGGTAAACCCCTTTTCAAGTAAGAATGTTTTTAACCTATCATACCATGCTCTAGGGGCTTGTTTGAGACCGTACAAGGCTTTGGACAGTTTGTAAACATGATTAGGAAAATCTAGATTTTCAAAACCTGGTGGTTGTTCGACATAAACCTCCTCATCTACGTAGCCATTAAGAAAAGCACTTTTAACATCCATTTGATATATCTTAAAACCTTTAGATGCAGCAAAAGCTATCAAAATTCTTATGGCTTCTAATCTAGCAACAAGAGTAAAGGTTTCATCAAAATCTAGACCTTCAACTTGAGTGAAACCTTGAGCAACCAACCTAGCCTTATTCCTAACTACAACCCCATCCTCACTTTGTTTATATTTAAACACCCATTTAGTTCCAATTAAAGTGTGACCTTGTGCTGGAGGTACAAGTTTCCAAACATTATTTCTTTCAAAATTTTCTAACTCTTCTTGCATGGTAATAATCCAGGATTCATTAGTGAGTGCGTGTGATATAAAGCAGAATACGCATGAGAGTTTGGATTGCAAAATCTGGACCGTGTGACTCGTTCGTGCAAGCTTCCAATAATTTGTTGTGGAGGATGAATTTTGAGAACCCGGAGGGGAGTGGACACTTCACAAGCTTCTTCTTCTTCATGTTTATCAAAAATCGATGAGCTTGTGACTTGAGGAGGATCTGGACCAGTAATGGTGGTCGTCGGTGCTGGCTGTGAATCAAAATCAGGAGCTGGAACAATGTCATTAGCTGCTGAATTTTTGGGCAGCAGCACCACTTCTTCCTCATCTTCAACGAAAATGCTCTCCCCCTGCGGATATGGATCCGGACCTGCAATGGTTGAGCTAGTACCTGTGCTAACTTCATCAAAAGACACCTCACAAGTCTCTACAATTTTGTTAGTGTCAAGTAAAAGCATACAATAGCCTCTAGTATGAGATGGATAACCAAGAAACATGCCATCAATGGATCTAGGTTCAAATTTATCAAGATTACCATGTTTCTTAGCAAAGCATTTGCAACCAAAGACCCGGAAGTATGTAACACTAGGCCTATGTCCAAACCAGAGCTCACATGGTGTTTTACTTAGCTTAGCGCGCAAGAAAACACAATTTGAGACATAACAAGTAGTTGCAATCGCATCAGCCCAAAATTTCCTAGGAGTTTGATATTCATCAAGCATAGTCCTAGCCATATTAACTAAGGTTCTGTTTTTTCTTTCTACAACACCGTTTTGTTGAGTTACATATGGTGAAGAAAATTGATGATCTATTCCATTTTCAGCACAAAAGTGATCAAAAGATTGATTTTTAAATTCGGTTCCGTTTTCATTTCTAATTGCTTTTAAAGATCCTGGGTGATCAATTCATAATCTAAGAAATAAAGTTCTAAAGTGACTAAAAGCTTCATTCTTAGATGCCATAAAGTAAACTCAAGAGTATCTAGAATAATCATCAACAATCACAAGAACATACCATTTACCTCTGAAGGATTGAACACATGAAGGTCCTATGGTGTCAAGGTGCAAAAGTTGACTCGGTTCAGTTGTCATGATCATTGTGAGAGGAATATGTGAACCTGCAACCATCTTAGCATGTCTACAAGAAGAGCACACAATTTCTTTGTCCCCTTTAAGCTTAGACAGCCCACGTATGCGATCAAGAGCACTAACACGCGTTAGATGATCAAAGCCTACGTGACCAAGTCTACGATGCCGAAAATATAAGTCCTTTGAATCATTAGCAACTAGACACCTATGCTTAGAGGAAGACATATCAAAATCAGCTTTAAAGACTCTTCCAAACCATGACATGTTAAAAATAAGGTCACTGTTTGAATTTACAACTTTGCAGCAATTTTTAGTGAAAATAATTTCCAGATTTTCATCTAAACAAGTGCCACATCCTTCAAAGTGTAGTGATCATTTAATCTAACCGAACTTAGCAACTATAGGAGTTGAAGAATTATTAGCAAAAGTAACATTCTCTACACGTGACACAAAAGAGAGGGAGGAGAACCATTTTTTGTTACCGGTCATGTGGCGTGAGCAACCTGAATCCACAATCCAAATGTTCTCCTTCCTCAAGCGTGTAACCTACATAGAAGCACAATACATCGATGACTCAATACTGGGGTTGGTCAAAAGGCATTTAGGAATCCAGTACTGAGTCACAAAACGTCCACCAGGAATAAAACGCGAAAGCAGAGACAAAACAGCAGGTTTATGAGCCAAAGTTTGAGGAATTTTGTACCCAACTACTAACTTATTAGATGTTACATGTGTAGCACAAAAAACAGTAGGTTTGGGAGCAAACTTTGCATGTTTTCGACTCATTACTGCAGATTGCATGTTTCTATCATTCGGTTTAGCAAGTGCAACAAATTTTGCATGAAAGTTATGAGATCTAGCAATCATTCTTTCCTTTTTCTATTGTTTAGCTAGTCTATAACAAAAATCTATGACATGACCATCTCTACCACAGTAGGTACAATGAAATTTAACTTTGTGTTCATGTCTAGATGAGCAAGCAACATTTTGATTTGAAACCGAACGAGACAACACTCCTACAGATTTGAAAACCACTTCTTTTTGTTTAGTAACTGTTTGAATCAAACCACTTCCTAATGACTTTATATTTTTAGGTGGATGAGCCTTAGCATGAGCATGAGAATCAAAACCTAAACCAGTTTTATCATTGCAAGACTTGGAAGGATTCAACAGCAAATTTAGGTTCTTATTCCCATTACAAAACCAATCTAATGTCCTATGCATGTCATCAACTTTATTGGACAGATCAAGGGAATTTTCACATGAAGTTTTTCCTTTTAATTTACAATTGGAACAATATTTAACTTCATGAGAATATAAAACATTGTTCAATATAGAAATTTCATTTATAGCATCTTGTAGTTTCTTATCAAGATCATCACAAGTAGAACAATGCAAATCAATTGTAGAATAGCTAGCATCTTTCAAGTTTTTATCATTAAGTGCAGCAAGCTCTCTATTCTTTTCAATTTCTAACTCAAGTTTATCAAGTGTGGAGGTGTGCGCACTTCTTAATGAGGACAACTATTCATATATTAAATCACACGAGGAAAAAGAATCATCACTAGGAATCAAGGATTTCAAACGATTAGTTTCATATTCTAGTGACTCAATTTTAACAGCATTGCCCCTAAGCTTTTTTTTCTCAACTATAACAGTGGCACAAGAAATAGCATCACACATTTCTTCACAAGTAGGACATACCTCTTCATTGTCGCTGTTGTGTTCAGCTTCCTCCATACTTGAACTTGACTTGCCCGCCATGAAGCACAAGTTTGCCAAATCATCTTCATCTTCGTCACTTCCAATGTCCACATCGCTTGAGCCAAGTTCTTGAAATGTGGAAATAAAACTGCTTATTAATTAATGTCCTGTAAAACCCTTTTTTTTCTTCGTATCTTTTGCAGAGGAGTGCTTCGTCCTTGTTTGCTTTTCATTCCGGGAAGTAGGACCTGAAAGGTTAGGGCAATCTGAATGAAAATGTCCTATCTTACCACATTCGAAACATCGTTGAGGTCCGGAGCTTCCTCTCCTTCTAGCTCTCACATTTTGCAATGCTTTCGAGAACCTAGTGGAGAGAAGTACTAGCTTCTCCTCTAAAAACTCCTCAATCTGTTCAAGGGCTAGAGAGGACAACAAGGCAAGTGTACCACAAGATGAAGATTGGTCAGAACTAGGCATATCACATTGAGAATCAAATGCAAGAGACTTGTTGGGGTTCTTACGTGAGATTATGTCAATTTCATGATTTTTCATTTTAGAATAAAGAACATCTAATGTAAGTGTGCTCATGACAGTAGATTCACGAATAGATGTGACTTTCATCTCCCAAATTGACATGTCTAATGAATTTAGTAATTGCCTAGCATTTTCAGCATCTAAAAAATTAACATTGACACTATGCAAGTTGCTGAGAATTTTGTTAAAATGAGCAAAGAGATCGTCAATTGACTCATCGGGTTGCATCTCAAAACGCATGTATTCCTTTTTGAACATATCTTGTTTTACCTCCTTGATCGTGTTAGATCCTTCGTGGAAGTCGCAAAGGGCTTTCCACACATCGTATGCAGATCGTAGGTGTGCAACACGGTCGAAGTCGCTTTGAGTTAATCCTTGTATGATCAAGTTCCGAGCCTTGTTGTTGTTGTCGACATCTCTCAGATTTGTAGCTGTAACTTGATCGTTTGATGACACTTCGTAAGGCTTGTACGCCTTCTCCCATATTGCGAAGCCTTGAGCCTGGATGAAGGCTTCCATACATGCCTTTCAAACCTGAAAATCAATACCACTAAAGACACAAGGTTTTGCAGAGTATTTCTCCATGATGATTAGTCAAAACACATGCAAATTATAAATATTAGAGCACCGTGGCTCTTATACCAATTGTAGTATCGAAGAGCACGTGTAAAGCTACCAGAGGGGGGTGAATGGTATATTAAAACTATTCAGCGGAAGCAACGAAAACACCCCTCGACAGAAAACCGATTTGTTAAAGAAACCGTGTGTGCGACTAATCTAAACGTGTTCAACTGTGATAAATATAGTATATATTGTATATAATCAAGTCACGAAGACGTCACTCAAGTTACGATTAAAAGATCGAACAAAGGTAAATCTGTCCTACCCGAGAAAAACAGTTTTGGAACACTGCAAATAAACTCGTGTAGATCAGAAACCACAGATCCAATGACTGTGAAATTGTTACAGATGATAGAAAATTAAGTTTTGAAGACAACCCAAAAAGAATCACGTCAATCGGATCTATAAAACTCGAGTTATGATAAAACAACCAAACCAAGGTAGTGCTGTGCAGAAACTCAACAAGAAAGACTTGACAGAAACAAGTCGGATGAACAAGGCACAAAAGTTCCTTTAAACTACGATCTTTATTCAATAGAACACAATAGGAACAGCCCCAAAGTCGTCTACCACGAGCTCTGGCCTCCCTTGCTTTAGCCAGCCCTTAGGCAAACTCAAACCTAACTAGGACTCTAATCCTACTCAGTTCACAAATCAAAACTTTCTATAATTGCTCAAGACTCTTAGGAACGTATCTCACATTCCTAAAACAACTCAAATTCGGGACCCACACGAAATCCTGTCATAACCAACTCAAAACTTTCCATATTTGAGTAAAAAACGACTCAACTGCAGCTTGAGTCCATAACCTAGTCGGTTGAACCTTTCCGACCAATTCTTTACGTCCACATCTCTTCATCACGCCTCGGAACCATGTAGCCACGTCCATGCACTCCTTGCATACGTGCAAACATCTTCCAACGACGTCCACGATACTTTCATATGCATTGTTCCTGATTCAAATGTGTTGCACAACCTCCCGATCAACTCAACAACAATTCCTTCTGAACTTGGTTGTTGAACCTCATCTTCTCCCTAAGACTAGTTCAATGGATCCCATCACCATCCATATCTTGAACTCAAGCAACACCTGCACATGAATAAACAACCAATACTTCCGAGCACAAGTCCTCGACTTGACTCAAGTTAGTTCCGAAACTACAAAATCTTACGTGAGCACCTCACATAAGCATGTTGTAAACCATAGCAAAATGATATTAGCCTTAACCACCAAAAACTTAGTAAAATAATACTAAGCGAACTTTCCATAAGTGTAAAGCAATTTGAAACATTGCAAGATAAAAGCAGAACCACTGCGATCAAGCTTCAAACCTTGCCAAAGCTAACCAAAACATGTCGGACCTATCGTCAAATCTTGATTAAAAGATGTTTTGGTAGTATTCAAAACTTTTATCGTCAAAGCCAATGTATTCAGAACACATAAGTCTCACAGAGAGTTTACTCACTTATCCATGCTTGTTGCTTTCGTCAGCGTGCTAGGATGTCGACGGCAGGCCCTTGCGAGGTGTCGGGCTGGATGCTCCAGCGTCGTCCACCATCATCGTAGAGACGTCGACAGCAGGCCCCTTGGGAGGTGCCGAGGGTGGATGCTCCGTCGTCGTCCACCATCATCGTAGAGACATCGATGACAGACCCCTTGGGAGGTGTCAGAGCTGGATGCTCCAGTGTCGTCCACCATCATCGTAGAGACGTTGATGGCAGGTCCCTCGTGTAGAGGCTATCACAAGAGAACCTTGTTAGAAACAAGAGCGGGGCAGGAGAGTTTACTCACTTATCCACGCTTGTTGCTTTCGTCGGTGTGCTGGGATGTCGACGGCAGGCCCCTTGCGAGGTGCCAGAGCTTGATGCTCCAGCGTCATCCACCATCATCGTAGAGACGTCAATGGCAGGCCCCTTGGGAGGTGTCGGGGCTGGATGCTCTGGCGTCATCCACCATGAATGTAGAGACGTCGACAGCAGGTCCCTGGTGTACATGCTATCACAAGTGAACACTGTAAGCAACAAGAGCGGTGCAAGAGAGTTTACTCACTTATCCACGCTTGTTGCTGTCGTTGGCATGCTGAGACATCGACGGCAGGCCCCTTGCGAGGTGCTGGAGATGGATGCTCTAGCGTCGTCCACCATCGTCATAGAGTCGTCAACGGCAGGCCCCTCGGGAGGTGTCGGAGCTGCATGCTCCACCGTCGCCCGACATCATTGTAGAGATGTCGCCGGCAGGCCCCTTGGGAGGTGCCAGAGCTGGATGCTCCAGCGTCGTCCACCATTGTTGTAGAGACATCGACGGCAGGCCCCTTGGGAGGTGTCAGAGCTGGATGCTCCGGCGTCATCCACCATCGTCGTAGAGACATCGATTGCAAGCCCCTTGAGGGGTGCCGGAGATGGATGCTCCAGCATCGTCCACCATCATTGTAGAGACGTTGACGGCAGGCCCCTGGTGTACAGGCTATCACAAGAGAACCCTATTAGCAACAAGAGCGGGGCAAGAGAGTTTACTTACTTATACATGCTTGTTGCTGTTGTTGGCTTGCTGGGACGTCGATGGCAGGCCCCTTGCGAGGTGCTGGAGCTGGATGCTCCGACATCGTCCACCATCGTTGTAGAGTCATCGACAGTAGGCCCCTCGAGAGGTGCCAGAGCTGGATGCTCCTGCGTCGCCCGCCATCATCGTAGAGACGTTGACGGCAGGCCCCTTGGGAGGTGCTAGGGTTGGCTAACCTGCACATATGATAGAAAGAGGGGGGACTAGTCTTGCTCGCCGGTCCTACTATTCCTCTCCTTAGCTCTGTCATGTCTTACTGTCCTGGACTGACGCACGTGGCTTGGGTAATTTGTTGTGTTGGTGCTCCTGGGTCCGGCTCCTGCCATCTTCAAGGTGTGAGCTTTCTGGCTCCAGTACTCAGCTGTGTATGCTTAGGGTGCAGGACCAGGCTAAGTAGTTTACACCTCCTGGACCTCCTGCTCGGCACAAACCTTTCGTGGGAAGCCTTCTGGCGCCACGGGACCCTAATGACGAGAGCAGCCGGAAGAACCCCTCACACATTGCAGGTACCTCAAGCGAACCCGCCTGTATTAGGACTGCATGACTTCAACAGGGGTGAGTTAAAGAGCATACAACCGTGTATACGAAGATAGTATACAATGAACAAGGCTAGTATGGTATGATCATAAAATTAATGCGTAATTAAATGAACGATGCTTTTAAGAGAACCTCTACAGAGTGTGTTTAAAACTATCATGGTAGCCGTGCTCCTGGACTTGAGCAACATGGACCCTCACATGATTAGAGTTATGGACCTTTAAATTGGTTTAATGGCTGGAATTGAGTCAGAGTTGGTATTGGTTAATTAATTGGCGTTGGAATATGGAATTGATGAATTTGAGACAAATGAGTAGTTATGAGTTGAATATGGTTTATTATTGCTGGAATTGATTATTGAAGTTGCAATCGATGATATATGGGTTATTTTAGGAAGGACCACACTTAATGATCAAAATATCGCATTTTCAGCTGTTTTGAATGTACTTTTATGCAATTAGCCATTATTTATTACTATACCTTGTTTAAGCTACATGTCATACTTTCCCACACTTGTTGAGTACGACATGTGCTCACCCTTGCTACCTAACAAATTCAGACGCAGGCAACAATATGGAGTACCAAGAGGTATTTGAGGAGTACTAGGCGCGCGCGTTACCGTCAAGCTTGCCTGTGGAGTTTGGTGTTTTAAGGTTTAGAGTTTTTCCGTTGTACTTGTTTAGAGCTTGTATTCAAGACTATTTGGTTTGTAATAAGTTACTATTATTAGTGTTATTATTCGAGATATGGTTATAATCTGTTTATCGTTTGTGAAACACTTGTGTATGTGTATTAAACATCCTGGGCAGACATATGCATCACACTTGGTTCATTTTCGGAACCGGGTGTCACACCCTTAGACGGTGGGCAGCGAGAGGTAACGCTTAATCTTGTAGGGTGACGAGCCCGGCAATTCCTCCATCACCAAATTATCCACTTGCTTGAAAAAGCCTTCTGCATAGCCTCCATCAGGCTTACACACATCAGGGATAATGAGGTGGTCTCCCACACGCTCAGGCGAGGTACACGTAGGTGACTTGTAGTGGTGGCTCACTACGTCTCCGTCCTTGGTCTTCAGAGTGTACATGAACTTCTTGCCAGGCTGCAGCTTTGGGAGAGACTCACCTCTTTTTGGAAAATACGGGTCTTGACTGACTTAAGGCCAACCGTAGTCGGACAACATGTAGGCATCGTCAACTTCATAGGTGCCCTACGAGGGGAGAGAAACCGTGCAGCACCACGAGGCATGGTGCTACGCCCACGTGAAGTCGTCGTCGGTGGCAGGATCATGGCGAGAGGTGTAGCATCAAGTGCCGTGATGGACTCCATAGCGAGGGTGGAGTTGTCATTTGCAACGCGATGTCTCCGCTCAGGTTGAAGGTTGAGCTAGAGGAGGTAGCACAATTTTCTTGTTGGCCACGACTTGGATGGGAGGAACAGGAGATGAATGTTTTCTAGATGGTGCAAGATTTCCCTCTCTGTTCCTGTCAATAAATAAGTGGGGAAAATACAATAACACTGAGATTCTTGTTGGGATATGTCGGGAGAGTCCACACGAGAAAACATAACACCAACGGCGCGAAGGAGGAGTCGGCCGAACCCTTCCTGGCTCCGTTCGGGCTAGGTTTTCGTGGGTTGGATAAATGGACCCCATAGACGATTAATTGGATGTGCCCATTAGTTGGATGTGGAGATTTTAGATAGAATTCAAAGAAACGGTGTGAAAATCAATAAGATTTATCATGTCAATTTCTTTTCCTGCCTCCTCCTGGGATTCGAGAAATAATTTGAATCGGTGCCTATTCACTTTGAATAGCTGATCATCATCACTTTGGAGTGTAATTGCTCCATGGGATGAGGTTTCTACTATAGTGAAGGGTCCTTCCTGCTTACTTCTAAGCTTCCCATGTCCGAAGAGTTTAACCCTAGAGTTGAGAGTAAAACTTTATCTCCAGGTTTGAACTCTTCAGGCGTAACCTCCTATCATGCCATCTTTTGGTTCTTTGCTTGTAGATTTTGGCACTATGGTACGCCTTATCTCTCCATTCTTCCAACTCAGAAATTTGCTTCAGTCGTCGGTGTTTTCCGGCTTCGTGAAAGTCCATGTTCAACCGCTTGATGGCCCAACAGGCTCTATGTTCCAATTCTATCGGAAGATGGCAAGTTTTCTCATAGACAAGTTGGAATGGAGACATGCCGATGGGAGTTTTGTAAGCAGTACGGTATGCCCACAATGCCCGCTACCCCTTCCCCGAGCATTCTTAATGGTCCAAATAGTACCAGTAAAACACTAACTAGTCAGCTAAGCCGCACCCATACTTGGCCCTGTGGTGGCACGGTAAATCCTGGATGGTCGCCCACGAACCGGTCCTTAGATCTAAAGTAAGCAAAGTCACCAAAACAGTCCAACCCATTCCACATAACCGGCTTGCTCAGATCCCTAGGCACCATGTTGCTAAAGGGTCATTATTATCAATTCTCATCATTCACATGTTCAATAGTTCTTGGAGAAAGTAGTGCATCTTTGCTAGCGTAGGCTATTGCATGATGTTTTTTTATCTTTGATTTTGCCTAAGACAGCACCAACAGCAAAATCACTAGCATCACACATGATTTTGAATGGCAGCGTCCAATCGGGAGGTTGGATTATTGGAGCTGAGATGAGTTCCTTTTTGAGTATATCAAATTATTTAAGGCATTCATCATCGAAATCAAAGGGAGCTTTTGTAGCTAATAGGTTAGTGAGGGGTCTAGCAATTTTTTAGAAATACTTGATGAATCGTCGATAGAACCCCGCATGACCAAAAAAGCTACAGATTCCCTTAACATTGATAGGATGTGGAAGTTTTTCAATAACTTCAATCTTAGCTCTGTCCACATCTATCCCTCTTTTGGACACTAAGTCTCCAAGAACGATGCCTCCACGGACCATGAAATGGCATTTTTCCAAATTAAGCACTAGGTCCTTCTCTTGGCATTTTGTAAGACCTTGTCTAAATTTTCCAGACAATGATTGAAAGTTTTTCCATCGATGGAGAAATCGTCCATGAAAACATCCATGATCTCCTCAATCATGTCAGAAAAGATAGACACCATGCATCTTTGAAAAGAAGCAGGAGCATTACACAGTCCGAAGGACATACGCCGGTAGGCATAAGTCCCGTAAGGACATGTGAATGTGGTCTTACTTTGATCGTAGAGATGGATTGGGATTTGATGATATATCGAATACCCATCAACGAAACAAAAGTAGGAGTGTTTTGCCAACCGCTCTAACATCTCATCGATGAAGGGTAGTGGAAAATGATCTTTCCTTGTGGCCTTGTTAAGTTTTCGATAGTCAATGCAAATCCTCCAACCCGTGACGATTCGTTGAGGAATTAACTCATTCTTCTAATTTTAAACGACCGTCGTACCTCCCTTCTTAGGCGCTACTTGAACTGGACTGACCCATTCACTATGAGAAATAGGGTAAATAATCTCAGCATGCAGAAGTTTCAAGACCTCTTTCTTGACAACTTCCCACAGCGCATTGTTTAATCTCCTTTGAGGTTCCCTTGAGGTGACACTCTCAGGGTCAACAGGGATGTGATGGGTGCATAACACTGGACTAATTCCCTTGAGATCTTGTAGTGAATAGCCAAAAACAGCTCTATCCTTTTCTACCATGTCTATGAGTTTGAGTGTCTCATCATCTGAAAGCTTGTCACTTATGATGACAGGGGCTTCCAAATCATCATTTAGGAAGGCATAACGTAGGCTTGGAGGTAGAATTTTTAGCTCAACTGGAGGTTTTGGAAAGAACTCTTATTTTGGCAATTCAATTGCATCCTGAAATTCATCCTCCTCTTGGATGAAATCTTCTTCTCCTTCAATTTCAATGGGTGCTAAGAATTGAAGAGTCATAACCTCCTCTATTCACTCATCTTGGATGGGAGATCTTGCGAATGTGTTCTTGGAACGCAAGATAGGAATAGAAAATTTTCTCCCTCTGTGATACCCGGTTCCGAATATGAACCAAGTGCAACACATATGTGTGCCCAGGACGTTGATCACATATACACAAGTGCACCACAAACGATATATAGAAAATTACCACAACACAAATTATTAAATAAGTACTTTTATTATAACATTCAAATAATCCTAAGATTACAAGCTCTAATGTTCATTACAAATAATGAAATCTGCAGCAGAAATAATCTAAACTAAGCAAACTAAGCATAAGGGATAGTGCAGGTACAAGCAATCAACAGGCAAGTCGATGGCAGCAAACAACCTAGTACTCTGCAATATGCTTAGGTTACTCCCAAACATCACCTGAAACTGTTGGTGGGGGAATTACAAGGTTGAGCACATTTCGTACTCAACAAGCGTGGGAAAATAGTGACATGTAGCTTAAACAATGAATTGACAATAAATAATGGCTATTTGCTGAAAAGTACACTTAAACCATATGAACAAGCATGTTACACTATCTATGTGAATTAATCCCATCATATGCCAAATAAACATAATATTTCATATCCATCGTTCATTATCCATCCATATACCATATCCTTACCATCATCATTAACCATATTCATTTATCACCATCCAATCCATAACCATAACCAAACCATCCGAATTCTCAAGTTCCACTCTAATCATGTAGGTCATCCAGGTGCTCTTAACCGGGAGCACGGCTATTATGATAGTTTTTAACACTCTGCAGAGGTTGTACAATTTTACCCACAAGTTTGTGAGTTCGTCACCCATCGGCGACTAAAGAAAACTTCCTTATGACAGTTACACTTCCATAGGTTTATGGCCAAGAGATCACAAAATAGCCTTTACAAAGGGATTACCAACATATTCAGACCCACTGAGGTTTCACTGGTGGTTATTCCTACAACTGAGCACATCCAACCAAGAGCCCCCTCTTGTGCCCTTCGGATCTCAGGGCAGTCCTGCCACTATTGCAAACCCAACCGACTACCATTACCCGCTCACCTAAATGACCAGAACAATGCTGGAAATATACCTAATTAATTGGCTAAGCCGCACCCATACTTGGCCTTGTGGTGGCATTGTTGTCCTGGCTTATTCTCGCATGAACCGATCCTTAGATCCAAGGCAAGCAAACCATCATATCATCCAACCCAATCCACAAACCATGCTTGCTTAGGTCTCCCAAGTCCCATATTAATTACCAATTAATCATTTTTATCAATTCACATCATCCATAAATTCATTAATATATAGTTAAACCATTTGGTTGTTTTCCCATCCCAATTAATTAGAGCAAAGCAAAAAGGTAAAAATACCCTTCCCGCCTCTCTATAATGTATTTCAAGCGACAAGGATGGTTAAACAAGTCTAGTAAACATCTATGTTAGGTTTCCCATCAATTTGACACAAGCATGCAATTTTATAAACAAAACATTGAAAAATAGGATCAAAATGTTCAAGGACACTTGCCTTGCTCTTGAGATTGGTTAGGATCGAAAACTTCAAAATTCTTGTGTTGGAGGTTCTCAACAGCACCCTCTAGAGCAATACCTTTTATTTCGCGCAGAAATATACAAAACAAACACTACAATCAATAAATGCTCATATATTACTCAATATGCCATGACATGCATGATTGATGCAATTATTCGGTAATGCATGTTATCAAGTTGCTATCATTGCTTACTAACTAGTTACAATTAAGTATTACATGTTAGAACAAGTTTCATGTCATTTTGGAGGGTATTAAAGAAGTTTTAGGAATTTTCAGAACAGGAAGACCAGACTAGTCCGCAGAGAGGTCGGACATGTCCATTCTGGAACAGAAAGGAAATCAGACTAGTCCGCTCTAGGACTGGACAAGTCCTTTAAAGCTAGCATTTTGGCAAATTTTCAATTAGAGCATAGTTAAAGTTAATATAGAAACATCATTTACCTAGAAAAGGTGCATCTAAGATATTTACCATGAATCCTAGGGTTCAGAGGTCAAGGATTTAGTGGAACTCGAGAACTTGACGTCTAGATCCAACGAAGATGAAGAATTGGTGGAGAATTAATGATGATGTTGATGGGTTGACGAAGATCAATCTTGCTTGATACTCCTACTTCCTCCTCCTCCTTCTCTCCTGGCGGTGAAGGCTCCTTGGCAGCGGCTCGCACGAACTAGGGTTGGGACTTTCTTCAATAGTGGCAAAGAGATGAAAGGGTGGGTGGTGGGGTGTTTATATAGGGTGGAGGTTGTTGGGTTTGGGGGTGGAATTCGAGTTTAAGGTGGAGGAGGCCTAGGTGGGGTCCCACATGGGCTCCACAGGGATTAGGCACGATGTTTTTGGGTCCAATTAAGGTAATTACCCAAAAGCCCATCGGGGAGGAAAAATAGACTCAGAGTCGTGCACACCGGACAAGTCCGATATGAGATAGAAAGTCGAACGACCAAGTCCGGTGGAAATCTGGACAAGTCCGAACGGTTTTAGAAAGCCAAACGGACAAGTCCGGTATGGCGTTGACAAGTCCGGAGGTTTTTCCAATTTTCAAAGTCCGGACCAAAGTGAGAAATTACCGGACAACTCGGAAGAGTTCCAGTAACGGATAACAGACTAGTCCATACAAGGGAACGAACAAGTCCGGACAACAACAGAAGCATTTCGGACTAATCCGAGGCCAAAAGCGGATATGTCCAGAAAACAACAGAGAGCAAAACGGACTAGTCCAGGGTCCAAACCGGACAAGTCTGCGCTGACACAGACTTTGAACTGCAGTTTTGGTTCTAGTTCATTTAAACTTGTTTCTTTTTTGTGTTGCTTAATGTTAAACATGTATAATAAGGCATGCAATGTATGATGGATGAAAATGAGGGTGTTACAAACCTACCCCCCTTAAAATGATTCTCGCCCTCGAGATTCGACATAGAAGGAAAGAGATAGGGAAATTCTTTCTTGAGCTCTTCTTCTACCTCCCAAGTCGCTTCCGATTCTGCAAGATGCTTCCGTTGTACTTTGTACCATCGAATCACCTTGTTCCTTGTGACTCCCTCCTTTGTTTCTATGATTTTGACCAGTTGCTTGACATAAGTCAAATCTGCCTCTAATTCCAATTCTTCCATTGGCACTTGTTCCTCTGGTACCCTTAAGCACTTCTTGAGTTGTGAAACGTGGAATACATCATGAACATCAGAAAGATGTGCTGGCATCTCCAACTTATATGCCACTTCTCCATGTTTTCCCAAAATCTTCAATGGTTTAATATAGAAATGTGCCAACTTGCCTCTGACATTAAACCGCTTATGACCTTCCATAGGTGACACTTTGAGATATACAAAGTCGCCCACTTCAAAGACTATGTTTCTTCGCCTATTATCCGCATAGCCTTTTTATCTTGATTGGGCAGCCCTCAAATTCTCGTGAATTGTCTGAACTTGCTTTTCAACTTCGAGCAACACATTAGGTCCAAATACTTGGTTCTCTCCTGCCTCATTCCAAAATAAGGGTCCCCTACACTTCCTTCCGTATAGTGCTTCATATGGTGACATCTTCAAACTTGCTTGGTAACTGTTATTGTAGGAAAATTCAGCATACGACAAACTTTTGTCCTGGCTGCGTCCTTGCTTCAAAGCACAAGCTCTCAACATATCCTCCATAATTTGATTTGTCCTCTCGGTTTGTCCATCAGTTTGTGGGTGATATGCCGAGTTGAAATTTAACCTTCTACCCATAGCTTCATGTAGTTTCTCCTAGAACCTAGAGGTGAATTGAGAACCTCAATCTGTGACTATTTTCTTCGAAACTCCATGTCAACACACAATATTCTCCATATACAATTCTGCTAGCTTTGCGGTGATATAAGTTGTCCTAACGGGGGTGAAATGAGCTGATTTCATGAACCGATCCACAATAACCCGTATTGAGTCATAGCCGGACTAGGTCCGCAATAATCCAACTATGAAGTCCATACCGATTTCTTCCCACTTTCATTCTAGAATCTTCAATGGCTGCAATAATCCAGTTGGCCTTTGATGTTCAGCCTTGACTCGTTGCCATACAACACGTAATGCAAGTTAGTTGAACACATTGCTGAACACGTTGCTGATTATGTTGCTGAATATGTTGTATTATGTCCTTTGATGTGTATTGTAATACCTCAGTTCCAATGCGGAAATTTGGAGTTTTCTTAAATGTCACAACTTCACATGAATTAGCATTGCCTTTGGCTAAACTTCCTTGAATTCTATATTGAATCCATCGTCATTTGTCAACTGCACTGTCCTTGTGGAACATTGAATTACCCCATCGTGTTTCTGTAGCGAACCCCCCCCCCCCCCCCCCTAGAAGACTGACGTCCTCGTCAATCAACTTCCCAAGCCAGGAAGTTTCCTCTTGTCAATCCTTGTGATTCCGAAACAATAAGGTTGGCGAGGAACTACCCCCTTATTTTAAGACTTACTCTTGGACATACTATCTTTGTTCTCATCTTTCATACAGCTTCGTCTAAGACAGTGAATCTTCTAGTTATGTCCATCTTCCATTGTAGTAGAGGTTGATCGGGTTAGGAAAGAGAGATAGAACAAATTCCCAACTATATGCATCAAGGAGTATGAAACTAAGCAACTACCTATAATAGCCTATATGGATATGGAAAATGTCTAAGCATCCCACAATCCTCTAGCACACAACAATCATTACATAGCAAACAGCACACCAAGCAAACCGCAACCATTCCTGAGTGCTCCTATATGCTCTAAAGTGTCCATTCTATCTAGGTTGCATCATACGATGAACATGTGGCTCTGATACCAACTTGTGACACCCGGTTCCGAAAATGAACCAAGTGTGACGCATATGTGTGCCCAGGATGTTGACCACACATACACGAATGCACAACAAACGATATACAGAAAATTACCACAATACAAATTATTAAATAAGTACTTTTATTACAATATTCAAATAATCCTCAAATTACAAGCTCTAATGTTCATTAATAATAATGAAATCTGTAGCGGAAATAATCTAAAGTAAGCAAACTAAGCATAAGGGATAGCACGGCTCCAAGCAATCCACAAGCAAGTTGACGGCATCACACAACCTAGTACTCCGCAATATCCTCAGGGTACTCCCAAACATCACCTGAAACCGTTGGTGGGGGAATTGCAAGGGTGAGGACATGTCGTAATCAGCAAGTGTGGGAAAATAATGACATGTAGCTTAAACAATGAATCGACAATAAATTATGGTTATTTGCTGAAAAGTACATTTAAACAATATGAACAAGCATCTTATAATGTCTATGTGAATTAATCCCATCATATCCCAAATAAATATAATATTTCATATCCATCATTCATTATCCATCCATATGCCATATCCTTACCATCCTCGTTAACCATATTCATTTATCACCATCCAATCCATAACCATAACCAAACCATCCGAATTCCCAAGTTCCACTCTAATCATGTAGGTCACCGGGGTGCTCTTGAGCGGGAGCACGACTATCATAATAGTTTTTAACAAGCTACAGAGGTTGTACCACTTTACCTACAAGTTCGTGATTTTGTCACCCGCCGACAACTAAAGAAACCTCCCTTATGGCAATTACACTTCCTTAGGTGTATGGCCAAGAGATCACAAAATAGCCTTTACAAAGGGATTACCATCATATTCAGACTCACTAAGGTTCCACCGGTTGTGATGCCTCCAACTGAGCACATCAAAACAAGGGCCCCCTCTTATGCCGTTCGGATCCCAGGGCAGTTCGACCACTATTGCAAACCCAACCGACTCCCATTCCCCGCTCCTCGAAATGATCCAAACAATGTTGGAAATACACCTAATTAATTGGCTAAGCTGCACCCATACTTGGCCCTGTGGTGGCACTGTTGTCCTGGCTTATTCTCGCATGAACCGGTCCTTAGATCCAAGGCAAGCAAACTACCATATCATCCAACCCAATCCACAAACCATGCGTACTTAGATCTCCCAAGTCCCATATTACCAATAAATCCAGTTTGTCAATTCACATCATCCATAAATTCATTAGTTCATAGTTAAGTCATTTAGTTGTTTTTCCATCCCAATTAATTAGAGCAAAGAAAAAGGTAAAAATTACCTTCTCGACTCTCTACAATGTATTCCAAATGAGAAGGATGGTTAAACAAGTCTAGTAAACATCTATTTTGGGTTTCCCGTCAATTTGACACAAGCATGCAATTTTGTAAATAAAACATTTAAAAGCAGGATCAAAATGTTCAAGGACATTTGCCTTTCTCTTGAGATTGGTTAGGATCGAAAACTTCAAAATTCTAGCGCTGGAGGTCCTCGATAGAACCCTCTAGAGCAATACCTTCTATTCCAAAAACATACAAAACAAACACTACAATCAATAAATGCTCATATATTACTCAATATGCCATGACATGCATGATTGATACAATTATGTGCTAATGCATGTTATAAAGTTGCTATCATTGCTTACTAACTAGTTACAATTAAGTATTACATGTTAGAACAAGTTTCAAGTCATTTTGGAGGTTATTAAAGAAGTTTCAAAAATTTTCGGAACAGGAAGACCGGACTAGTCCGCAGAGAGGTCGGACATGTCCGTTCTGGAACAGAAAGGAAATCAGACTAGTCCGCTCAAGGATTGGACATGTATGTTAAAGCTAGGGTTTTGGCGAATTTTCAATTATAGCATAGTTAAAGTTAATATAGAAACATAATTTACGTAGGAAAGGTGCATCTAATGTATATACCATGAATCCTAGGGTTCAGAGGTCGAGGATTCGATGGAACTCGAGAACTTGACGTCTAGATCCAATGAAGATGAAGAGTTGGTGGAGAATTGACAATGATGTTGATGAGTTGACGAAGATCGATCTCACTTGATCCTCCTACTTCCTCCTCCTCCTTCTCTCCTGGTGGTGGCTCCCACGAACTAGGGTTAGGACTTTCTTCAAATGTGGCAAAGAGATGAAAGGGTGGGTGGTGTGTTAATTATATAGGGTGGAGGTGGTAGGGTTTGTGGTGGAATTCGAGTTTAAGGCCGTGGAGGCCTATGTGGGGTCCCACATGGGCTCCATAGGGGTTATTCTTGGCCCCAATTAAGGTAATTACCCAAAGGCCCGTCGGGGAGGAAAAATAGACTTAGAGTCGGGCACACCAGACTAGTCCGCTCAGGGGCCAGACAAGTCTGATATGGGACAGAAAGTTGAACGGCCAAGTTCGATGGAAACTTGGACAAGTCCGAACGGTTCCAGAAAGCAAAATGGACAAGTCCGGTATGGCACCGTACAAGTATAGAGGTTTGTTCAATTTTCACAGTCCGAACCAAAGTGAGAAATTACTAGACAACTCCTAAGAGTTCCAGTAACAGAGAAATTACCAGACAACTCCTAAGAGTTCCAGTAACAGATAACGGACTAGTCCGTACAAGGGAACGAACAAGTCCGTACAAAACCAGAAGCATTTTTGGACTAATCTGGGGCCAAAAGTGGATAAGTCGGAAAACAACTGAGAGTAAAACGGACTATCCGGGGTCCAAACCGGACAAGTCCACACTGACACAGACTTCTTACTGCAGTTTTGGTTCTAATTCATTTTAAACTTGTTCCTTTTTGTGTTGCTTAATGTTAAACATGTATAATAAGGTATGCAATGCATGATGGATGAAAATGATGGTGTTACACCCTCCATGTTTGACATTGAGGTTTCCTTCCAAGGGAATTTCCATGATAAATTTCTCAATGGGAATTTCAATCATAATACCGAAATCTTGGATTTCGAACACATGGAAGTCTAGGATAGCCTCAATATCTTTGTTTCTTACAGACACGTGTTGCAAAACCCAACATCCTTCAAGGATGTTTCTGAAAGAATCACAGAAGGATTTAAATGTTGTTGCCAAAGGCACATCGCCTAGAATGGCGAGAGCACAAGAACCGGAAATGAGATTTGATCCAACAGTGGGGTTATATAGGACCCTCATTGGTTTTCCTCTCATAAAGCATATAATAGTTGCTAAAGGTGAGGTCATACGAAGAATTTTGGTGACTGCTCAACTTCCGAAGTCCATTCTCTGCTTAGAATAGAGGTCAACTCATTGACCATCTGTTGGAAGAACAATCCATCAGGTGGGTCAGGTGGAGTTAATGGCACTGATGGTTTCCTACGGCAATAGTACTTCGAGATGTTTCCAAAGTCTTCAAATATTTCTTCCTCAAAATAAAAGGGAAACTCAAAAGGTTGAATTTCTTCCTCCTTTGTAGTTTCTAGTTCGAAGAGGATTCTTCAAGCAAGGTTTGGGATACGCAAGCAATAGGTTCTTCCTTGTCCATGGATTTATCCTCCGTTCTTGACACAAGTTCCTCTTTAGGAGGATCATTAAGAACCATAATGAAGGAAGAAATTTTGATAATCTAATCTAGAAGATCCTTGCCTCCCTTCGTCGTCTTATGGAGAAAAGATCCTACAGCCGTAATGTCAAGATGTAGGGAAGATTTTTTGTTCAATCCCATGTAGAAGTGTTACAAAAGCAACAAATCTGAGATGGACAAATCTGGACCGAAATTTCTCAAAAGTGAAAATCTATCCCAAGCTGCACCTATAGACTCCTCCATCTGTTGCAAGCATAGTACTTCCTTACGTAAGGAAACAATTCGAGCAAGTGGAAAGAAAGCAAGACAAAATTTTTCTTGTAATTCATTCCAATTTCCGTTTGTCTTCACAATGTTATGGTCGTACCATTGTTTGGCTTTTTTCTTGAGGAAAAAAGGAAACAACTTCCATTTGAGAGTTTCTTGCGTCATACCTTTGATTAGAAGGCATGAACACGGCTGTTCGAACTCTCGTAGATGGTGATTAGGGTTTTCACAATCCGTTCCAAAGAAGGACTATTCCCGAACCATGGCTATAAAGTCACGGCGAAGTTCATAGGTAGTAGAACAAATAGGTTCCGTTGAAGGCGGTGGCTCACATAACTTGCCCTGAAAGAATGGTGGGCTGCTCCATATATGTGGTGGTGGTAAGAAAAGGAAAGGTAAGGTAATAAGATAGATACGAGAGTGAACAAGGTTCGAACATTAACAGCAACCATTCCCAGCAACAACACCAGAAATGCTTGTTGACATTTCTTATGTCACATATAAAATTCTGCAAGTGCACGGAAGTTGTTGTGTAGCACTTCCCCTTAAAGAGTATTCCCAAGGGTATCGAATCCAAGGAACGTATGTGCTAATCCTACAAACTAATTCACCCAAGGACACAAAGTTGTTTTGTAGGCATTGAAGATAAAGGAAAGTATTGGTTCTAATTCAAAGATGTTTGCGGTAGCTGCTTGCTTTGGGCTCGGGTTTACCCCTAGTAATATTAGAACGAGTCCCGCCAAGAGCCTATGGCATAGCTGAACGTGGAGGGTTACAAGGACGGATAGGACTATCACCACCTACTTTCAACCTCTTTGATCCATGGGTCTATAAGATATTCACTGGTGATTTCTAACCTAAGCACCACGCTTACGTTCTAAATCACTACTCTAGTTGTTTCAACACCAAGCTACAACTAGAGTCTTTAATAAATTGCAATGAAGCCAAAAGTAAATACTTGTGCAAACTGCTATGAATTGAGAATCAAAATTGGAATGAATTCACAGAGGCTTACTTGATTTGAATAACACCTTTATAGGAGTACAAGTGTAGAAGAGGTGCTTGACAAGCCCAAGCCTCCATCTCCTAGACTCTTCACCACACTTTCCTTCTACTTAGCAGCCTCTAGGACTACTCTGAACCCTAGGAGTTGTATTCTATTCTCAACTTTTGGTGTGTGTGTGTGTGTGTGTGATTTGAGGTGTGTGGTGCTATTTATAGGGGGGAAGGGTCGGTTCCTGATGAACCCAACGGGTACGGGGGATGCCCTATCTTTCGATGAGAGATGTTGGTGGTGAATGAATTCGGTGGAGGCTGACGTTGGCTGCCCGACTACCACAACCAGAATGGTGTGGCGCCTTGAGCGACAGCTACACCGTCTCCTGGTAACTACGATTTGGATGGAGGTCGACGTTGTGCTACCCGACTACAACAACCACAAGGGTGTTGCGCCTTAGCGATAGTTACACCGACTCCTGTTGTTGCTGTTCTTGCCGTGCCAAGAACATCCTTGAACATGCAAGCAATTGAAGAACAAGCAAGAACAAGATAACAAGCAAACACTCACGGGTGTGATAACTTGGGGTTTTGATTCAAGTAATCGGAAGGTCTCGTTGACACTTGCATTACAAGGAAGTAACAATGGCTAAACCTACAGAAAACAAAACCCAAGTTCTTCCTATGGCTGTTAGTTGTTTATATAGAGGAGGAAGACTAGAACTCAGGATGGAGTCACGAGTCTTGTTTGGCGTTCTCTGAGCAGCTCAAGCGTAATCTGCCTTTGATTCTTGATCCAATAGAAAGTAGATGAAGAGACCTTTCCAGCAAGTACTTATTTGCATTCAACAACCTTGGGAGTTGAAAGTTATGCCTCTTTTAAGCTGGTACTTGCTGCAGTTACAAGGACCCCTCGGGTGGAGCAGCCTTCATTGCATTAATCCCTCCATTCCTCCAAGCTGGATCAATTCCCAAGCACCTAATAATAACAAGGTCATCACAAGTCTTTAATGGTTGTCCATTTGAAGGATAATTAGTTTGAACAGCCAGGAATGAATTCACCTAATAATTAAGTTCACGTACACGAGCGTGTGTCATTGGACCTTGATTAGCCGCAAGTGGTGAATGGGCTGTTGTTGTGGTTGTATCAATGGTAGCAATGTCCTCATCAGTTCCCGCCACCAATTGCGTGCGAATCAGTCATCAAAGTCTTCAGAAAGCCGGGAGCCAACACGTGTCGATTGATCAAGTTTGGTGCTAGGACCAGATCGCTCGACCCCCCTAGTCGGTCGACCTGGTCTTTGCACTGTTTCGCATGAGGTTTCTCTAGGTCACTGCTAGGTGGATCCCATCTACTGGTATGGGTGATACACCATTGGATGGACTCAGATACTACTATTTGTTGGCCATTTTATTCATGTGATGACACGTGGCATCATCTGATTTGTCGAAATCTAATTTGATGGATTACTCCCTACATGTTTTGATATTTTTGGGTATAAATTCACCTGCATACAAATAAACACCAACACTTGTGAAATTGGTTAGTTTTTAACCCTAACACTACATTGTGTTCCTCTTTTGTGCACATTATGAGGTGAATTGATAGTCTAAATATAGCACTTAAGGACCGTCAAGACCGACCATCATCGTAGAGACGTCGATAGCAGGCCCCCTAGGAAGTGGCGAAGCGGGATGCTCCGACATCGCGCACCATCAACATAGTAGAACGTCGATGATAGGCTCCCTAGGAGGTGCCGGAGCTGGATGCTCCAACGTCGCCCACCACCGTCGCAGAGACTCGACAGCCGACCCTTGGCATACAGTTCACCAAGAGGAAACCCTATTCGCAACAAGAGCGGAATGGGAGAGTGTACTCACGGATCGGCGCTTGTTGCCATCATCAATGCATTGAGACATTGAAGACGGGCCCCTTGAGTGGTGCCAGAGTTGGGTGTCCTGCACACATGATAGAGGAGGGACAACTTTGCTCGCCGGTTACCTCTCTTTTCTCTTTAGTTTCATTATGTCTTATGGTCCTAAGCTGGTATGCGGGGCTTGGGTAATTTGATGTGATAGTGTTTCCGGGCCCGGCTTCCGCCTTGCTGAGGGTGTGAGCCTTCTAGCTCTCAGTACTTAGCCGCAGCACTGGAAGGTAGGGTATGCATGCTTAGGGTACAGAAATAGGCTAAGCGGGATGCACATCCAAGACCTCCAGCTTGGCATAAACCTTTCCTGGGAGGCCATCCGGCATCACAGGACCCCAAGGAAGGGACATCCATGAGACTCCTCAACATGTTGCAGGTACCTCAAGCGGCCCGCCTGCAGTAAGATTGAACAACTCCACCAAGAGTGAGACATGGAGAAGATAACCGTGTACATGAAGACAATATACGAAAACGAGCAGAGCTTGGTTGATCATAAAAATAACAAGTAATTAAATGAACATACATGAAGCATGGAGTCAGACAGCGATTCTTTTATATTGGCATTCATAGGAGGAGACAGGCTTTACAAAAGAAGGCAACGACCCGCATCTAAACGACGAGGGAGGCAGGGTGCACAGGCTTACGGTTCGGGACTAGGCTAAGCTGACTATGCACTCTGGACCTGACCCTCCCATACTTTGGTTGTCCTAAATGCTGCTCCTGCATGCTATGAAACCTTTACACTATCCTACTATTAGCTAAGAGTAACTTATAGGGGTGCTCAACACTCTGAGGGTAACTGTGACAGTTGTCGGGCATCTTATCGACACTAGCTACTAGGGAGCGATGAGCGTGTGTCCCTACTTAATGCCATGGCCCCCCACTTTGCGCGTGGTCTGGGCAGAGCCGGAACTGATCTTAACAGCTTTGATGGGAGCGTTAGTGTTGTTGGAGGGCTGCAGA
This sequence comes from Tuctoria greenei, assembly GCA_036927565.1. Lineage (NCBI taxonomy): Eukaryota > Viridiplantae > Streptophyta > Magnoliopsida > Poales > Poaceae > Tuctoria > Tuctoria greenei. Next base: position 137,654,989 of record JAYESD010000008.1, on the reverse strand, counting down.
CGGGGTGCATCGGAAGAGTCGCGCTGACACGAGCTCAGTCCAACTCCTCCCAGGGGAGGTGCTGGAACTGCTGCGAGTGCTTGGAGCTTCTCCAAGGCTAAAACCACAGCGTTGCAGTCTTCACAGATCTTGAGGACACCCAAGGGGGTTGGCATCAAAGATGAGTTAGGCATAGTGTGCTACATCCATGAACCGGTACAGGATGGGACTGCCGATTATGGTGTTTAAGGGGAGGCTAACCTCCAAGACATCGAAAAGAATGCTCTCTGTCCTGAAGTTCTCGGGTGTCTCGAAGGTCATCCGAAGGTTGATGTTGTCGTACGGGATGATGCTCCCCGATCCACCCCCGAGAATGGGCTCAAGGGGGTGAGCTTGGTCATGGGGATCTGCAGCTGGTTGAATGTCGCACGGTTGATGATGTTGAGGCCGGCCCCGCCATCTATCAAGACATGGTGAAGCTTGACACTGGCGATGGTGGGGGAAACAAGGAGTGCCAAGATCCCGGCACCTGCCATGTTCCTGGGGCAATCGGAGGCGTCGAAGCTGATCGGCGTCTCCTTCCACTTGTGGTGTAGCACCGGAGTTGGGGTAGGTGCTACTGAGACCACGGCTCGGTGTAGGGTCTTGACCGTGTTTCAAGACACAGGATCCCAAGAGGCCCTGAAGATGACGTGGCATGTCTTGCGACGCTCGTGATAACTGCTGACGTCGGAGTCCCCGTCCTAGTGCACCGCCTTGACGGCACGTTCGGGCTTCTGGTACTCCATCTCATCATAGTCAACCTTGGGGTCGACCTTTGTTGATGTTTCTTATGTCACAGATAAAAATCCGCAAGCACATGGAAACTATCAATGTAGCATTTCCCCCTAAAAGAATATTTCAAGGGTGTCATTTATATTCTCTCAAAGGAAGGCTAGCTTGAAGCAAAGCAATCATCAAATGGAACGGGTAGTTTGGTCTAGGTAGGGTTCTAGCAAGGATTGGTAAAGGATAATTGGAGGTAGTGTGACACACACTAGAGCATTATATCCTAAGAGGGCTAAATGAGGCAAAGAGGGGCTAGGCTAAGAGTCAGGTAGATAATCCTATCATGCTTCTAATATAGATATACATAGCCTAGGTTAGTTACTAATGATCACATCAATAATGAATTCTCATGCTAAGTTGATTAACACATTGGGTACGATTTTACCCCTAGCAACACTAGAACGACGCCTGCAAAGAGCTAGTGACATTACCGAACATGGAGGATTACAAAGTACAGATAGGGCTGTCACCACCTACTGTCTAACTCTTCAATCTGTGGGTCTACGAGACAACCAACGCTACTTACTATCCTAGCATCATGCTAGCATACTAAGAAAATACCTTAAGAGCCTAGGCACAAGCCATCCTAAGACAATGAACTAAATCATCGTTGAACCAATGTTGATACATAGCATAAGTGATCCATATTAACATGATTATGTCATAGCTAATTAGACTATAGTGGGGGTTTGTAGTGTTTATGATTATATAATGAGAATGGTATGTCATAATCATAAATACTACTCCTACCACATATTTGGAATCAACAATCAAACAAGAAAAGCTTCATCCAAGTATATAAACAATAGAAGACTAGAGATAACATCTTTATTAAGAGCAAAGTCACAAATACAAATAGGAATACGAGAGCCATACCTTTCCAAATTAGGAATTGGGAAGAGACCCCTTCTACTCCTCTCCTACTTGGACTATGGACTAGAGGCTCTCCTCTCTACGGCCTAAACTCCTCCAAACCTATGGAGAACAGTGGATACAATGCAATGAATACTCAAGTGGCGTGTGTTGAAGTGAGGGATGAGGGGTCCTATTTATAGCTTGGAGAAGGGTCGGTTCACGCCACCAAAAGTGCACGAGTCAGTCACCTTTGACTTCTTGAAGCTGGGAGGAGCCAACATGTGTCGTTTGACCGCGTTTGGCGCCAGGACCTAGTCGACCGACTAGGGAGGTCGGTCGACCTGGTCAAGGCTCCGCTGGAGCTGTGCTTTCTCCAGGTCCATGACAGGTGGGTCCCCCTTACTTATATTTATTGTACACCATTGGATGGCCTTAGATACTTCTGTTTGTGGGCCATTTGATCCATGTGGTGCCACATGTCAGCACTTAATTGGCAGGGATGGTATTTTATAGGATTGTTCCTCCTATTTTATCTCAATTCTTGCATAAAATGTCTGCATACACAAATTCTCCAAGGACAAGTGGAAATAGGCTAAATAGAAAGGTGATGTGTGCAAGAAATAACAATTCCTGCACATAAATGATTTATCTTGACGGGTGAAATTGGTATATAACAGCCGTCAACAAACTCCCCCAGCTTATCTTTTGCTCGTCCTAAGAAAAGCCAAGACTTTAGGTTGATGATTAGGAGTTGCTACAATGCTCTACTTTTCAAAAGTACCATTTGCACAACAAAATACTCTACCTAGTATTACAAAAATTGGCATGGTACTTCACCCATCTTAAGTAATTATGGGGCTTATGCCATCTCCTATTCATGGGTGGTTGAAAGATAAAACAGCCAATGGAGCACACATACCCAAGATATCAAGTACCACTCAAATTCTAGAGAGTTCAATTTTGAATATAAGTACCTCAATTTGATTCTCTCGGTCTCTCCTTTATGTGTAGTGAAAATATTTCCTCACCAAAGCATTTTGCCTAAACTCATCCTACCTCTAAATAAGGCTTGTATGTGGAGCTTGGTAGGGAATATAGTAGGCATATTTGCAGCACATAATATTGCTAAGTTAAAAAAGCAAGCCATAGGAGCAATCAATTCAAAACTATTTGATTCAAGACTCGTGCATGCGTGATGGAATGGAGGTGGATGTGGATATTTGAGATGACTCCTTTTTGAGTGGACTCTCTTATTTTGCCGGGATGAAACATGACTACTTTTCTCTTTTTTTATCTCATGCTTTTGATGTAAGCATGCATTTTCTTTTTCTTTTTCTTGTAGCCATGTTTGCTACTCCCTTTTTATGCAAGAAATTTTGGAGAGAGTGCTAGGCATGAAGGGTATGGAGTTTCTCTTTTTATTGTGGAATGAGTATATGATGGGATTGTGCTTACTTCTAGTGTAGAAGTATAGCATGTGCAAGTGAAGTCTTGAATTCAAAATGAAGTGAATAAATTCTCACATAGGTCTATACTAGTTTGGCAAAGCTCAATGTGAAAGAAAATAGCATATACAAAAGGTCTATCAATGTAATATATCATATGGCTTTGGTGGGTATTCCAATCAAATGAGAGTAACTTAAATCATTTTAGATTTTCTCCGGAAATCTAAGTCTTACTTTCAAACTAGGAATAGAAGTCATATTACTATATCATATCTCACAACAACCTAGAATGGTTTAAGCTTTTGCTACCCACAATTTCTAAATCAAGGCAAATGTAATTTTAGCCAATGTGAGCGATATGTTGGAGAGTAGTACGTTGTAAACTAGGGACTTAGGAAAATTAAAACGGAGTAACTATTCATCATTTCATCTATGTGAATTCCAAATCATTCTTACCGCACATATTTATTTTATTTGAAAAGAAATCTACTGTACTTATTATTTTTTATATGCAAGGTGGATCATGGTTAAATAGAAAATAAAAATGCAAAGGGTGTGATACAATTTACCTCAAGTGGGGTCCTCCCCCAAGCCTGTTCTTCACTAATTCCGTGGTAAGGGTTAAACCCTTGATGACGGAAGTATGCCGCAAGATCGGTTTGTTGTTGTTGTAGCGTAGAGTTGATGGTGGTGAATTGAGCATCCATGTGTTGTTGCCAGTTTTGGGTACCTTGGACATGCCTTTGGAGAGTGTTGTAGATGTCACCTGTTCTCCATGTGATCAAAGAGTGACTTTGGGGAGATATGAAATGAGGTGGAGTACGGAGATGGGTTCTCTTCATGGCCACCATTTATAGTGTACACTCCCCAATGGTCACATGGGAATCAAATGTAGCCGTTGGAGGAGAGAGAGCCAAAATGGCTCTTTCCCAATGTCGGACGAACAGGGGGGTTGCTCGCACTAAAATGTGGGCCCCCTATTCACCCTTTTGCAGGTGTTGATAGTTCTTAAGTAACACTAACATATCATCCCTGGCAATGGTGCCAGAAATGCTTGTTGACGGCTACTAACGTCATTGATATAAATTCGCAAGCGCACGGAAGCTATGGATGTAGCATTTCCCCTTTTAGAGTATTCTTAAAGGGTGTCATTTATATTCTCCCAAAGGAAGGCTAGGTGGAAGCAAAGCAATCATCAAATGGAGAGGATAGGTTGGTCTAGATAGGGTTCTAGTAAGGATGGTTAAATGATAGTTTGGAGGTGGTGTGACACACACAAGAGCATTCTATCCTAAAGGGGGGTAAATAAGGTAAAGAGGGACTAGACTAAGAGTTAGGTAGATACTCCTATTGTGCTTCGAATATACATATACATAGCCTAAGTTAGTTACTAATGATCATATTAATTATGAATTCTCATGCTAAGTTGGTGAACACATCGGACACAGGTTTACCCCTAGCATCACCAGGACCACTCCAGCCAAGAGCCTGTGGCATAGTTGAATGTGGAGGATTACAAAAGACAAATAACGTTGTCACCACCTACTGCCTACATCTTCAGTCCATGGGTCTACGTGACATTCAATGCTACTTATCTATCATAGCACCATTGATGAGGACATCAACACCCTCGATACATACACACCAACTCAGCTACCGGTTTCTGGTTCGATCACTCGCACTTGTGCAAATTTTGTTCTAGGGTCTCATGATTCCATCTAGAGAGAGTTTGGGTGACCACCCCAACAAAAAAAAGTAAAAAAAAAGAAAAAATCAGATTGTTGTTTAGGGTGTTTTTGGTGACGACATTGGTGTCTCGGCTCGCATTTCTAGTACGATCTAGACTAAGATCAGCACAATATTGTCATAGAACATTTATTCAGCTTGTTGCGATTAACGTGGTGAAAGTTTGCTCCTTGTGCTAGTTCAGCCACCTAAAGCCATAGATTAACACCTGCTCTTGAAGTTGTTCATTACTTGTTGGTTGCCATCACCTTCTTGCTGAGCTTGGTAAGAACAGGTAAGAGCTTGATTGAACAGGTTCAGAGTGAGCGAGTTATCTCCACCAGCACCTTTGTAGCTAGGGATAACGTTACCCTTTCATATTGGATTGTTCTTTTTTTTTTCTACTAACCATGGCAGGAGGAGCAAATACAAATGAAGATGTGCATTCACCTCGCACACGGGGAATTATACAACACTTTGAACGCCAAGTGCGGCTACGCACAGAAGCGCTTGATTAGGGTTTTCGTGTTACCAGTGACCGCCTTGGTCAATTGGAAAATATGCAGATCGACACCAACACCAAAATTAGCACGTTGGAGATTTCCATTCAAACATTGAACACTTCTATTGGAGCCATCCTGCAGCGCCTTGAGGAGAGGGATCGTGGACGCACCGCAGATGGACAGGTCAGCAATGCTCCTAGTATGTACGTGACAATGAAGATGACTATTCTGCAGATATGGAGATCGGGGAAGATAAGGAAGCTAGGCCACGGCGCCGGCTACAACGCAATCGTCAAGGTATGGGTGGACATCGTCGGCGTGAGGTACACAATCATGATGATACTTTTAACAATCAAATTTAAGATACCTCATTTTGATGGTAAATATGACCCTGATGCATATATTACTTGGGAGATTTCTGTTGATCAAAAATTTGCATGTCATGAGTTTCCTGAAAACGCAAGAGCTAGAGCAGCCACTAGTGAGTTTACTTATTTTGCTTCTATTTGGTAGATAGAACATGGTAAGAAAAATCCTAATAACATACCACAAACTTGGGATGCTTTGAAACGGCTCAAGCGGACTAGATTTGTTCCTTCTTACTATGTACATGATCTGTTAAATAAGTTACAACAATTGGGACAGGGAGCTAAAAGTGTAGAAGAGTATTTTCAGGAATTACAAATGCGTATGTTGTGTTATAATTTAGACGAGGATGAGGAACCAGCTATGGCTAGATTTTTGGGTGGTTTAAACCATGAAATTTAGGACATACTTGCTTATAAAGATTACAATAATGTTACCCATTTGTTTCATCTTGCTTGCAAAGCTGAAAGGGAAGTACAGGGACGACGAGCTAGCTCTAGAACTAATATTTCTGTAGGAAAGACTTGCTCATGGCAACCATGCACGACTACTCCTTCGACTAGGTGTGCTCCCCGCCATCTTCTTCACCAAGCCGGGCAGCACCTTCTTTCTCCGGCAACAAGCCACGTGCTTCTTCCACTAGCTCAGCAGTAAAGACTACCCAAAAGCCCACCGAGAGTGCTTCTTCCATAGCATCTACCCGACGATCTAGAGACGTTCAATGTCACAAGTGCAAGGGTTTTAGCCATGTGCAGCATGACTGCCCAAGCAAACGTGTTCTAATTGTTAAAGATGACGGTGAGTACTCATCTGCTAGCGATTTTGATGACGATACATGCGTTTTGCTTGTAGTTGACTATGCAGGTAGCGATGAACATCAAGAAGAGAATATTGGTGCAGAAGATGCAGCGTGCTATGATAGTCTCATTGTGCAGTGTGTGCTTAGTGCGCAAATGGAGAAAGCGGAACAAAATCAAAGGCACACATTATTCCAAACAAAGTGTGTCGTCAAAGAGTGATCTTGTCGCATGATCATTGATGGAGGTAGCAGCAACAACTTGGCCAGCAGTGACATGGTGACCAAGCTGGCACTAAGCACCAAACCGCACCCGCATCCCTATTACATTCAATGGTTAAACAACAGCGGTAAGGCAAAGGTAACTCGACTTGTGCGAATCAATTTTGCTATTGGATCATATAAGGATGTCGTTGAATGTGATGTTGTGCCTATGCAAGCTTGTAATATTCTGCTAGGAAGACCCTGGCAATTTGATAGAGATTCTAGGCATCATGGTAGATCAAATCAGTATTCTTTTATTTACCACGATAAAAAAATTGTGTTGCATCCTATGTCTCCTGAAGCTATTGTGCAATATGATGTTGCTAGAGCTAGAAAAACTAAATCTCAGGACCATGCTAACGTTGAGAACAATAACAATGCCAAATCTGTGTTTGATAAGAAAAATGAGATATCTCTGAAGGGAAAATGCTTGTTTGCTACGAAATCTGATATTAATGAACTGATTGCTTCCACCTCTGTTGCCTATGCTTTGGTATGCAAAGATTCTTTGATTTCCCTTTATGATATGCAACATTCTTTGCCTCCTGCTGTTGCTAACATTTTGCAGGAATATTCTGATGTGTTTCCAAGTGAAATAGCATTAGGACTACCACCACTTCGAGGGATTGAGCACCGGATTGACCTCATTCCCGGTGCTTCATTGCCCAACCGTGCACAATACAGGACAAATCCGGAAGAAACAAAGGAGATTCGGCGCCAAGTACAAAAACTACTCGACAAAGGTTATGTACGTGAGTCTCTTAGTCCTTGCGCTGTTCCAATTATTTTAGTACCTAAAAAGGATGGATCCTGGCATATGTGTGTGGATTGTAGAGTAATCAACAATATCACCATTCAATATTGTCATCCTATTCCACGCTTAGATGATATGCTTGATGAATTGAGTGATGTTGTTGTGTTCTCAAAAGTTGATTTGCGTAGTGGTTATCACCAAATTCACATGAAACTAGGAGATGAATAGAAAACTACTTTCAAAACTAAGTTTGGTTTATATGAGTGGTTACTCATGCCTTTTGGGTTAACTTATGCACCTAGCACCTTCATGAGATTAATGAACGAGGTTTTGCGCGCATTCATTGGAAAATTTGTTGTTGTGTACTTGGATGATATATTGATTTATAGCAAATCCATGGATGAACATCTTGATCACTTACGTGCTGTTTTTAATGCTTTACGTGAGGCACGATTATTTGGTAATCTTGGGAAGTGCACCTTTTGCATGGATCAAGTCTCTTTCCTTGGCTATGTTGTTACTCCACAGGGAATTGAAGTTGATCAAGACAAGGTAGAGGCTATTCAGGGGTGGCATGTACCAAAGACCATCACACAGGTGCGGAGCTTTCTAGGGCTAGCTGGGTTCTATCGTCGCTTTGTGAAGGATTTCAGCATCATTGCTGCTCCATTGAATGACAATACTAAGAAGGGAGTGCCTTTTTTCTTGGGGCACCACATAAGATAACGCCTTTACCATACTGAAAGATAAGTTGACGCATGCACCTTTTCTTAACCTTCCTGATTTTTCTAAGACTTTTGAGCTTGAATGTGATGCTAGTGGGATTGGATTGGGTGGTGTTTTGTTACAAGAAGAAAAACCTGTTGCATATTTTAGTGAGAAAATGAGTGGGCCTGTTCTGAATTATTCTACCTATGATAAGGAATTATATGCTCTTTTATGAACTTTAGAAACATGAAAGCATTATTTTTGGACCAAAGAATTTGTTATCCATTCTAATCATGAATCACTAAAGCATATTAGGAGTCAAGGGAAACTGAACCGTAGGCATGCTAAGTGGATGGAATTTATGGAGTCTTTTCCTTATGTCATTAAACACAAAAAGGGAAAGGATAATGTTATTGCTGATGCTTTATCTAGACGTTGTACTCTTCTATCTCAACTTGACTTTCAAATTTTTTATTAGAAACGATTAAAGATCAATATGAACATGATGCTGATTTCAAAGATGTATTGCTAAAATGTAAAGACAGAAAAACATTGAATAAATTTGTCCTCGATGATGGCTATGTGTTTAGAGCTAACAAGTTATGCATTCCAGCTAGCTCCGTTCGTTTGTTGTTGTTACAGGAGACGCATGGAGGCGGGCTGATGGGGCACTTTGGAGTGAAAAAGACAGAGGACATACTTGCTGGTTATTTCTTTTGGCCAAGGATGAGGCGAGACATGGAGCGCTTCATTGCTCGCTGCACGACATGTCAAAAAGCTAAGTCATGACTTAATCCACATGGTTTGTACATGCCTCTTCCTGTTCCTAGCATGCCTTGGGAGGATATTTCTATGGACTTTGTTTTAGGACTGCCTAGAACAAAGAAGGGGAGGTATAGCATCTTTGTTGTCGTGGTTAGATTTTCTAAAATGGTACACTTCATACCTTGTCGTAAAAGTGATGATGTTACACATGTTGCTGATTTGTTTTTTCGAGAGATTGTTAGGTTGCATGGTGTGCCAAACACAATAGTTTCAGATCGTGATGCTAAGTTTCTTAGCCACTTTTGGTGAACGTTATAGGAAAAATTGGGGACTAAGCTTTTATTTTTAACTACTTGTCATCCCCAAACTGATGGTCAAACTGAGGTTGTGAATAGAAGTTTATCTCATGCTTAGGGCTGTTTTGAAAAAGAATATAAAAATGTGGGAAGAGTGTTTGTCTCATGTTGAGTTTGCTTATAATCGTTCCCTACATTCTAGTACTAAGAAATGCCCTTTTGAGATTGTTTATGGATTTGTACCCCGTGCTCCTATTGATTTATTACCTCTTCCTTCAATGGAACGAGTGAATTTTAATGCTAAACATCATGCTGAATTGATTTTAAAATTGTATGAATCCACTAAGAAGAATATAGAGTGCATGAATGCTAAGTATAAACTTCTGGTAGTAGGAGAAAGAAATCTATCACTTTTAAATGTGGTGATTTAGTTTGGTTACATTTGCGAAAGGATAGGTTTCCTTATTTGAGAAAGTCTAAATTGTTACCTCGAGTTGATGGTCCATTCAAAGTGTTAGAAAGGATTAATAATAATGCATATAAACTCGAGTTGCCTGCGGATTTTGGGGTTAGTCCCACATTTAACATTGTAGATTTGAAGCCATATTTGGGAGAAGAAGATGATCTTGAGTTGCGGACGACTCAAATGCAAGAAGGGGAGGATGATGAGGACATCAACACCCTCGATACATCCACACCAACTCATCTACCGGTTTCTGGTCCGATCACTCGCGCTCATGCATGTCAACTAAACTATGAGGTGAACTCGTTCTTAGCCTTATGTCTATCTTATCTAGTCCGTGGAACTACGTGCTTTCTTATTTTGCATAGGAACAATGGAGAGGAGCCAATGGGAAGGGAATTCGCGCGAACGAGATTTGGACAGCAGAACAGCACCAACTTGTGACGGCCACCACAACTTCATACGGACTCCGATCTGGGCATTCAAGCACTTCCTTGAAAGATTATCAAGTCTACTTTCAAACAGATCTGGCCTCATGTCCATATCTATTCGAAGTCGGCCGCAATCGTTATTTTAACACCAAGACCTTTTCTTTCCATGGTGCTACATCACTAAAATTGGGCCCATGGCCCATGTATCATTTGGAGTCCATTAGGGAATCGTGATTAGGGTTTCTCATGACCCTAGGGTGGTAATAAATAGTAACCGCCGCCCTCATTAGCTGATGGGTTTTGTTTATTCATAAGTTAGCTTCTGCTGCTTCATTGTACACGCGCGTGTCAACTAGATCGCCAGTCTACTTGTATCCAGAACCCTACTTTAGATTGATTCAACAGATAAGTGCTTGTTCTTCTTGTTCTTTCGTGTTCTTCGATTGCTTGCAGGAACAAAGACCCTCGTGGTCAGGTTGATTGTGTGCCAGCAAGATCAATACAACTTCGGAGTCGGTGTACCGATCACTAAGGCGCATAGTCTTGGGGACGGTGTAGTCGGATCGCCAATGTCTTCTCCTCCACAAATCAAACTCTCCTATTCTCATCGAAAGATCGGGAACCAAGATCATATCACATCTGATCTCACTAGTTAATTCTTACCAAAAATTTGTCTTTCAAACTTAGGCAAAGTGTCTAAATCTAGCAAACAACGTTTATGGAAGCCTAAGATTTCACATAATTCTTTCCATAGGATGTTGTATTCTTTTTGAAATAATCTAAAAGTAATACCATCAAATCCTATTTTAAGTGTGCAATAGAATTGTATGGAGAGAAGGCTCTCTCCTCTATGTGAGCAAAATTTTGCCATCCTAGTGCACGCCAAATGGAAAAGAATTCGGAATCCATACCTATTTGGGAGATCAAATCTGGATGGTAAGCTTTAATATGAGAAAACTCACGATCTTGGAGGAACTTGCATGCTTGATCTTCAACTTTACTTTTTATGTTAAGGTCGTCACAGTGGAGAAGTTTATTCGGGTTGCTCCTCTCACCCACGGGTGTGTCCTCACATACACTCCTCCGCGGACTTGGTGTAGCAATGGAGAAAGGATGTGCACTTGAGTCTCCACAATGTCTTGAGCTTGCAGCACCCTTCCTTTTTCCAAACAACCTCTTCATTCGTTTCATGGCCACGATAAGCAAGAACACAACAAGGCCAAAACTCGGAAGAGGTGATGTTAGTGAAAGCGAAACCCCCGACGAATTTTCACATGAAGACTTTGAGACCAAATTGCAGATGCAAATAAAAGCAAATCTTTTTTAGTTAGGTTTTTGAGCAAGTGTGCTTGAATGAAGAGCAAGAAAAACAATGTGAGCAAAGAGTGACTTTGGGGAGATATGAAATGAGGTGGAGTGTGGAGAGGGGTTCTCTTCATGCCACCATTTATAGTGTACACTCCCCAACGGTCAAATGGGAATCAAATGTAGCCATTTGAGGAGAGAGGGCCAAAATGACTCTTTCCCAATGTCGGTCGAATAGGGAGGGGTCAGCCGCACTGAAACGTGGGCCCCCTTGTTCCCCTTTTGGCAGGTGTTAATAGTTCTTAAGTAACACTAACAAATCATCCATGACAATGGTGCCAGAAATGCTTGTTGACGGCTACTAACATCACAGATATAAATCTGCAAGCGCACGGATGCTATGGATGTAGCATTTCCCCTTTTAGAGTATTCCCAAAGGGTGTCATTTATATTCTACCAAAGAAAGGCTAGGTGGAAGCAAAACAATCATCAAATGGAGAGGATAGGTTGGTCTAGGTAGGCTTCTAGTACGGATTGGTAAATGATAGTTTGGAGGTAGTGTGACACACACAAAAGCATTCTATCCTAAAGGGGGGTAAATGAGGTAAAGAGGGACTAGGCTAAGAGTTAGAGAGATACTCCTATTGTGCTTATAATGTACATAAACATAGCCTAAGTTAGTTACTACTGATCATATTAATTATGAATTCTCATGCTAAGTTGATCAACACATCGGGCACGGGTTTATCCCTAGCAACACTAGGAGGACTCCCGCCAAGAGCTTGTGGCATAGCCGAACGTGGAGGATTACAAAGGACAGGTAGGGCTGTCACCACCTATTGCCTACCTCTTTAATATGTGGGTCAACGAGACATCCAACACTACTTATCTATCCTAGCATGATGCTAGCATATTAAGTAATTATCTTAAGAGCCTAGGCACAAGCCATACTAAGGCAATGAACTAAATCATCGTTGAACCAACGTTCATACATAGCATAAGTGATTCATACTAACATAATCATGTCATAGCTAATTAGCCTATAGTGGGGGGTTTGTAGTGTTTAAGATGATATAATGAGAATTGTATAGCATAATCAGAAATACTACTCCTACCACATATATGGAATCCACAATCACAAGAAACGCTTCATCCAAGTATATGAACAATAGAAGACTATAGATAACATATTTATTAAGAGCAAAGTCACAAATACAAATAGGAATATGACAGCCATACCTTTCCCAATTAGGAATTGGGAAGAGACTCCTTCTACCCCTCTCTACCTGGACTATGGACTAGAGGCTCTCCTCTATATAGGCTAAACTTCTCTAAACCTATGGAGAATAGTAGATACAATGGAATGAATACTCAAGTGGTGTGTGTTGAAGTGAGGGGTGAGGGGTCCAACTTATAGCTTGGAGAAGGGTTTGTTCCCGCCACCAAAAGCGCGTGAATATGTCACCACTAACTTCTTCAAATCGGGAGGAGCCAACACGTGTCGTTTGAGCGTGTTTGGTGCCAGGACGTGGTCGGCCGACAAGGGGGGTCAGTCGACCTGGTCAGTGCATCGTTTGCGTGTGCTTTCTCCAGGTCACTGACACGTGGGTCCCCATGACTGATATTGGGTGTACACCATTGGATGGTCTTGGATACTTCTGTTTGTGGGACATTTGATCCATGTGGTGGCACATGTCGACACTTGATTGGCTGGGATGGTATTTTATAGGATTGCTCCTCCTCTTTTATCTTAATTCCTGCATAAAATGTTTGCATACACAAATGCTCCAAGGACAAGTGGAAATAGGTCAAATAGATAGGTGATTTCTGCAAGAAATGACAATTCCTTCACATAATTGAGTTATATTGACGGGTGAAATTGGTATACAACAGCCGTCAACAGGGGCCTCTATCTCTTCTCGTGTTCCTGCTTCAACTTTTCAGTTGGGATGCGCGTCCCTTCTTGGTTTGGCAGGTGAGATACATGATGTGCAGATCTCATGCAATTGAAGGGCACCAGTTCCAAATACAATTTTTGTATCGGTTCCCAACACAATCTCTGTAGCCCTGTCAGGCCACCGCCCCTGAGATTCCAACTTCTCATCATGACAACGGTTCACCTGGTATGACTTTTTTTTAAACAAAGTGGACCTGGGTCCCCGTGTCATAGACGAGGTAATAATGCGGTGCGTAATCAAGCTCTGCATGCAGTTGCCATCCAAGCATTGAAAAAGGCTTAATAAAGGAAGAGGCTTTGCAGAGAGAGAGAGAGAGAAATCTTACGCCATGATCTGTTTGTTTGTGCATAGAGCTCTTCGCTTCTTCCCCTCCATCGCATTCTCCACTTTTGCTTTGCTTTGCAGCGATGGAACTCAGACTCCCCCCAACAAGCTTGTGAGTGAGAAGGACATCAGAAAGGACCAGAAGTTTATGGGTTGGCATAGCGTCTCCTTCGACAATGCTATTTGCCCCGAAAATCTCCCTTTCAAGAAGAAGAGCGCCAACAAGATTGTCTTCTTCTCAGCGTTCGCCATGGTTGGACTGGTCTCACAAATTTACAACTTCCTACTGATGCAACTGGAAACATACGGGCTTCAGCTCCATCACATCAGCCCCCACTCATTCTTGTTGGGGGCAATCTTCGTCCACTTCTGCAAGATGTGGGTGGGCGTGCCACCCTGCGTGCCATTGTTTCAGACTTTCTTCACCCTCTGAGGCGATCAGGAAAGGCTACAATTACATCAAGTCCTTCTCCTATGGGAAGTGGGAAACCTGGAAGAGTGACTGGGTGATCATCCGGACAGAGCCGCACGACCGCTTGGAGTTGATAGAAGGATTTCTGACAATGTATAGTGATTTTTGGAAACTTCTTCCGGAGCTATCAGAGGTGTACAACCCAGTGCTCTCCAGAATCTGGAGCTTGGTTGAAGGAGGCTTAACATACCTGATGGTGCTTGGCAACTTCTTGACCAGTCGCTGGGCTCCCTGAAGGAGTTGGAATTCCGTGCTTGGAATTACAGCGGAGAGATGGACTTCCTTCAGATCGAGGTTGGCCTCAGACCAACATGGACGAGAAGGCCCTAGTCTCCACCTTTATAAGCTATATAGTGGCTCAGTCTCGAGAGATGACCTCGCACCTCCATCAGAGTTCCTGCCTCTGTGTGCACTACTAGAGCTCAGAAGATAGCTCGAGAGGGGAATGCCAATCCTTGACGACACCAGTCTTGCAGTGAGACAAAGGAGTAAGGTCCCCGCGAGGATTGTTATCCCCAGAGCTTCGTCCCAATGCCCACATGGGAGGTCCAAACCTGCGTCTTTTGGTGGCAAAGGCAAGGATGTTGTAGAGTCGAGCCAGAAGAAGAAGTCCCACATGAATCGAAGCAAGGGAAGGAGCCCACCGATTCCTCTAGCCAGAAGAGGAAGTTGGTGCGGGGTAACAGAAGTTCTGTCAGGGCGGCTTCGATGGAAGCAATATCATCATTGGTGTCGCGCCCGACCCTGAAGTCTATGGTTATTGTACCTTAGGCAGCTGCACCTTCATCCCCAATGCCCATGGTGAGCTCCGGGTCCGTAGAGCATGCTTTGACGCCAGCTCCCGCTGTAGGGAGCACAGTGTCTGCTCCGGAGGTTTAGACTGCTGTGAAGCTGGTGACGACTTCAGAGACTCTCGGGGCATGGTCCTGAGCATCTGCTTCACTGGCGACGGTGGGATCAGATGGCTCTGGCCGCCTAAGGAAGAGACTTCGCAGTGACTAGAGCTATCGAGCCCCCAGGTACGAGGCACTTTTAAGAACTTGTTTTTTCTTTTCATTCTCTGCATCTTGCTGATTTGTGTATTCTCTATTTCCAGAGCGTCGAGGCTAGCCACTACCTCACCGCCACCAACTAGCCATGCCAGCGTCACAGCTGAGGAGACCAGGTCGGCCGAAGTGCCAGCTAATGTGGAGATCCCTCCTGTGGTAATGGCGGACAGTGCGACGGTTCCAAAGTAAACTGGCGCTGAGATTTCCTTAGCGCCAGCAGCCGGAGATGTCACGGTTGCGTCGGACCACGAAAGAGAGGTCACATATGAATCGGAGCAAGCTGCGGGAGTACCGGAGCCTATTCTAGAACTAGCGATTAATGCTGAAGTGGTGCTGGAGGCACCGGCTGAAGCTTCGGAGGTGCGCTGGTGGCTGAAGCCGTGATGGTGACAGAGTCAACTACTGCCACACGGGAGCCTGCTGTCGACACTATGCCGGCGGCTGACGCCGCGATGGCGCCAGAGCAAACTTTCGATGCACCAGACCCTATGATCGATGCTGCACTGGAGCTACCGGAGCCATCTTTTGAAGAGTCAGCTCCAGGTCCATCACATCTGCCCGAGGGGAGAACAAGCTCCCAGAACTCAACGCAGCTGATGTTGAATTGTTGGATTCCATGCTTGTGCCATGGGCTCGGACAACAGTTCCAAAAGATGTGGAGGGACCAGAGGACACTCAGGAAGGTCCAGAGTCAATCCCCCTGTCGATGTCAATAGAGAATGCATGTTCAAGCCTCCACCAAGTCTAGCTTGGCTTTGACGATGAGTGCAAGACGCTGGAGGTAGAGCGGGAAACTCTGTGGCAGTGGCAGAAGCTTCTGTATTTCAAGACAAAGCTAACGCAGACCCACCAAGCGGATGGGAGGGACACGCTTGCGAATCAGAAGGCGTAACAGAAGTATGTGGATAGGCTGCTGGATGAGAGGGAGGCAGCCATCAAAGCTCTTGACTAGAAGACTCATGAAGTCTTTGAGAAAGCACTGGAAGCCAATGAGTTGGCATATGTTTGCCTGGAGACTTTAAATTAGTTGAGAGATGAGCTCCTCGAGTGTCGAGAGGCTATTAACAATAAGGAGAAGGAGCTCCAGAGGAGAGAGGCTGAGGTCTCTGAGAAATTAGAGTGCGGTGAGCAGGACTTAGCTTGTCGTGTTGAACTGTTTAAGTCTCGCTGCGAAGAAGCGAAGCAGCAAATATGGCAAGCTGGAGAGGGAGTCAGCAAGCAAAAACGTGCTGTCTCTGATAGGGAGGACAAGGTGAAGGCAAAGGAGAAGGACCTAGTGGAGAAGAAGGACCGCCTGATCTCCCGGGAGAAACAAATTACCGACCATGAAAGGTTGCTAGCTAAGCGGATACAGTAGCACACCAAGGAGATTGAGTGATTCTCGAAGGAAGGTTCTGTGGAACTCACATCCACCAGGATGTCTCTGGAGGACCTTCGGACCATGCGCAAGGTTGAAGCCCAGCAGATCTGGGACTTTCTTGGGTGTGCAGAAGATGTGTTGGTGCCTCTCGGTTTCAGTTTGGTTCGACCGACTGACCCGAAGCCAGAAGTGGGGAAAGCCTTGATAGCCCTCAACTCAGTCAAAACCAAGCTGGGAGCACTACAAGATGTAATCAGCGACGAGCTTGAGACTGAGGGAAAGACCCTGGCAAAGTCAGTTGTAGAGTATGTGCTAACTTGTTTCCGCTGTCAGGACCTCTCAATGTCGCTAGTCCGATGCTTGAAGGGCCTGTCGTAGAGACGGAGAAGGCCGCCAAAGCCGGTGTGCAGGAAGCCACCCAGAAGGTCGCCTCATGGATTGATCGTAACTCTAGTAGCTAGGACCTTTTCTTCCTTTTGTACCATCAGCTTGTAAAAATCTGAACTGTGAATGAACAAAATGCTTTCAAAAATTATTTTTTGTCTTCATTGTTGTCATTGCCATAGTATTGGTTGGCCCCCTGGTGAAGTGCTCAATTAATTGCAAACATATACCATTAGGAACTTGGCAATGTATTGAATTCGTTGTGGTAGCTCCAAGAGGACCTTGTCAACTTGTAAAAGTCGACAGGCCGTCCCCTGGGTGATGCCGGAGCTAGGTGTTCTGGCAGCACCCAACATCAACTTGCAAAGTCGATGTCGGGCCCCCTTGGGTGGTGCCAGAGCTAGATGCTCTGGAGGCACCCAACATCAACTTGCAAAAGTCGGCGCTAGGCCCCTGAGGATGTCGAAACTCTATAGAATGTGATTGTGATTCAGTTCCTGCACATGAGAGACAAGAAAAGTAGTAAAATGCTTCTTATTGCCTATATCTTAGTTGCGACTTATTGTTCTTAGTTTAAATTTAGGTTCTAATCAAATCGATGCGATAATACTTAGTATATTGGTTGTGCTTCCTTAGGTCCATGTGCTGTCCGAACCCACCTTACTGTGACGCAACACCAGAATAGGTTCAGTTGCGTACTTAGGGTGCTTGACCAGGCTAATTCTTTAGCCGATTCTGGACCTGTCATTGGCATTGATTTTTAGGCGAGTAGACCATTAAGCAAACACTAGATCTCGAAAAAGACTACCAATAACGCCAAAATATACATCACATGAATTCTTCTATACCATTTTTCAAAAGAATTGCACAGTTTCACTATTGGCAAGAAGGTATAAATAAAATTGAATATGAGCATGTGCAAAGTAAGTGCATGTAGAGTCTATTTTCATGTAATTGTATTTCATAATATGTTCGAATAAAAGAGAAGGCAAGGACACACTTAGTACAGGACCAAGTTAAGCATGTTATACATCTTGGAACAACCTGACTCTGTTCATATACACTATAAAATAATATACAAAAATAGACTCGCCTTCGTGCTAAGTGTAGAACTTACGGAGGTGCTCAATATTCCAAGGGTTGGGAAGTGGTGTCCCATCCCCTGTTGCCAAGTGAACGCATCCGGGGTGGGAAACTTTGATGACTCGGAAGGGACCGTCCCAGCTGGGGGAGAGTTTATTCATTCTTTCTCAAGAGAGTATTCATCGCAGCACCAGATCGTCTTCTTCAAGCTGCCGATTGCGCACATGCCTCTTGTGATAATGCCGGAATGCCTGGCAGTATCACACATTTCTAATAGTTGCTTGGCACCTTGCCTTGTCAACGAGGTCCAGGTTATAGCACCAAAACTAGTCCCGCGTGACTTCATCGTAGGTTTGGACTCAGAGAGAACTCATGGCGATCTCTGGAGGAAGGACTACTTCAGCTCTGTACACAAGTAAGAAGGGTGTTTCTCCTGTAGATCGGCTGAGTGTTGTCCGACTAGCCCACAGTGAAGACGGAAGCTCCTCAATCCGGTTGGCACCATGCTTTTTCAAGCGTTTATAGGTGTGGGTCTTGAGTCCTTTGAGAATTTCTACATTTGCTCTCAGATTGGCAATTGCTTGCCAAGTGTGCTACTGATGCGTATTTGAGGTTGATGCCGAGGTCCTCACAACACTTTTGGAATGATGCACTTGTGAATTGTGTCCTATTTTTAGTGATGATTCCGTTCGGCACTCCAAAACTGCAGACTATGGACTTAAAGAACTTGATAGATGAATGTTTGTTGATTGTCACAACTAGAGTTGCTTCCGACCACTTTGAAAACTTGTCGATGGCGATATACAGAAACTGGTGCCCTATATCGACTTTTGAGAAAGGTCCCAAAATATCCATCCCCCACACAATGATCGGCCATGAGGGAGGAATTATCTGCAGTGACTGCACCAGTGTGTGGATCTGCTTGGCCTGGAACTGGCATGCCTCACACCTCTTGACCAGCTCGACTGCATCCTAGAGTGTTGTAGGCCAATAAAAAATATGCCCAAAGGCATTACCGACCAGTGTGTGGGATGAAGCGTGGTTCCCACACTCGTCTCCATGGATCTCTGCCTGGAGCTCGCAACCTTCTTCCCAAAAAATGCACCGCAATAGGACTCCATTGGTGCCACACAAGTAGAAATCCCCTTCTACCAACATGTATCTTTTAGCCATATGGACAACCCGTTCAGCGGATACACTGTCTTCAAGAAGGATGTTGTCTTTCAAGTAGTCCCAGATCTCTGAGATCCATGCATCAGGACTGACTTGAGCTTCTGGATCTTGGGCACTTGGTTGCTCGAAGCTTCTTGTAGCACCTACAATCCATGGTGGACACCATGATAACAGGGCCACCAGGACCGCTAGCTTCGAGGCGCTGGACTCGCCCCCATCACCCAACTCGGCAGGGTGGGTTGCAGGTGCTGGTAATCTTCTAATAAAGTCTCCCTCGAGGGCGGGAGCCCCGGTAGATGCCTTCATTGAAAGGCCATCAGCTTCAGAATTGTTGAGACGCTAGACATGGCAGTGGTCCAGGACCTTGAACTCCTTCTGCAACTTCTGAACTTCAAGAAGATATGCTGCTAGCTAAGGATTGTTGCAACAACATTCACCTTTGACTTGTTTGATGATGAGTTGCGAATCTCCCTTGACAAGCAGCTGCTGAACACCAAAGGATAGCACTGTCTTCAGTTCGAAAATGAGAGCTTCATATTCCGCCATGTTGTTCGTCGCCTTGAAGTCAAGGCGGACCATGTACTTGACCTTCTCCCCGGTCGGTGCAAGGAGGAGGACTCCAGCTCTGACCCCTGCTTCTCTATGGAGTCGTCGAAGAAGAGACTCCAGTGAGGCTTGATGAAGACCGAGACCTTAGGTTCTAGCACTTTAGCATCAAGAGCACCTGGACCAAATGAAGACGGAGTATACTCTGAGACAAAGTCAGCTAGCGGCTGACTCTTGATGGCGTGTCGAGGCAGGAAGTCGAGCTCGAACTACGCCAGCTCCATAGACTACTTGGCAATGTTTCCCGTTGAGTTAGGATTATGCAGAATAGCACATAGTGGGGAGGAAGTTACCACTGAGATCTTATGGGCTTGAAAGTAGTGGCGCAACTTCCTTGAGGAATAAGTACTGCCTACAACAGCTTATGCACCTCAATGTATCATGTTTTAGCATCATGGAGGACCTCACTGATGAAGTAGACTAGTTGCTGGATTGTTCGGACCCTCCCGGAGGAGTTCAGACCTTCTTCCTCGTGAGCTGTTAGGACCCTCCTGGAGGGGTCCCCTTGTCGAGGTAGGTCCGGAGGCCCCTGGCCTTCAGGACCTTCTTCGGTGTCTTGGGCCTAGGACCCAGACTCGCCTTGATGATCTCCTCTAGGTATCTCCGGACCCTCTGAGTGGGGTCCTAGCTTCTGTGTAGAGGAACTTGGAGATGTGTTTGGTCTCTTCGCGACCAGAACCGTGCTGACAACTTATGTCATTGCAACAATATAAAGCAGAAGAGGCTCACCAGAGTCTAGAGCTACCATGATTGGCAGTGTCATGAGAGATTTCTTAAGCTCCTAGAACACCTTCTCTACTTCTTTGGACTAGTGGAAAGGTACGAATATCCTCAATAGCTTGAAGAAGGAAAGTGCCCGTTCAGTAAGCCTTGAGATGAACCCACTGAGTGAGGCTAGACACCTAGTAAGCTTCTAGACGTCCTTGATGCGGGCTGGAGTCCGCATCGCCTCGATAGCTTTAATCTTTGCTGGATTTGCTTCAATTCCTCAGTGGGTCACCAAGAATCCAAGAAGCTCTCCGGAGGTAATCCCGAAGACGCATTTGTTAGGGTTTAGCTTCGTGCACGTCCGGTGCAGCTTGTCAAAGACAGACTGGAGATTGTCCAACAATGAGTCTTTGTTCTTCACTTTGACAACGATGTCATCGACGTATACTTCCACTAGGTCCTAGATAAGCTCCCCAAAAGTTTTGTGCATACCTCGCACAAAGATGAAGAGGGCATTCTTGTTACCATAAGGCATTGTAGTGTAGCAGTACATACCATCTACTATAATAAGGCAGTATGCTCATTGTCTTCCTTACACATTAGAATTTGATGAATTTCAGAATATACATCTAAGAAACAGAGTAGCTCACGGCCAGAAGTAGAATCCACTATCTGATCTATTCTTGGTAGTGGAAACGAGGCTGTTGGACATGCCGTATTCAAAGTGGTGTAGTCGATGCACATCTGAAGCTTCCCGCTAGCCTTGGGTATGACGACTGGGTTTGCCAGCCACCGTTGATGATGTACCTCCCAGATGAATCCAGCATCGAGCAACTTCTTAACTTCTTCTCAGATGAAGTTCTGCCGCTCAACAAATTGCTTCTGTGACTTCTGTTTTATAGGTCGTGTGTCAAGGTATATCTTTAGATGGTGCTTGATCACCTCCCTGGGGATCTCAGACATTTGTGATGGTTGTCATGCAAACACGTCAGCATTTGCTTGGAGGAAAGT
Organism: Tuctoria greenei; assembly: GCA_036927565.1. Lineage (NCBI taxonomy): Eukaryota > Viridiplantae > Streptophyta > Magnoliopsida > Poales > Poaceae > Tuctoria > Tuctoria greenei. The sequence continues at coordinate 137,633,378 of JAYESD010000008.1, read as the reverse complement.
GACAAGCACGATCTCCTATTTGTCACCCAGACCTCCCGATATACGAGTGGTCTGAGCTGGTTCGTAATCAATTTGGAAGACTTTGACGGGAACGTCGGTATCGTCGCTTGGCTACACACGAGGTGTAGATTTTGAGCTGCGTTCGCGCGAGCTCAAAGGTTGTTGAGTGGTCTGCTGCTTGCTGGATTCAACTTCTTGCATAGCTGCGAGCGCATGAAGCTTCTCCAATGCAGTAACTCCAGCATTATGGTCCCCTCGAATCCGGAGGCACCTGAAGCAGTTGGCTTCTTCAACACCAGATAGCCGTAGTGAGCCACCGCCATGAACCTGGACAGGGCTGGCCTGCTGAGGAGGACATTGAAGGGAAGGTTGATGTGTGCCACATCAGACCAATTTCTCCGGTCTGTAGTTCTGTTGTGTCCCAAAGGTAACTCATAGAGAGACTGATCCGAGTGGAGTGATAGCTCCCGGACCCACTCTGGAGAATGGTCGCAAGGGCCTAAGGTCCAAGAGGGAGAGTTGCATCTTCACGAAGGCGGCGAAGCTGATGAGGTTGAGGGCAGCTCCACCATCCACCAAGACATGGAAGAGTTGGACGTTGTTGATAGTTGGGGAGACCATCAATGGTAGGTTCCCAGCTCCAACCATGTTCTTCTGGCAGTCTGAGGCATCAAAAGTGATTGGAGTGTCCATGTACTTCCGATGGGGCTCTGCCTTGGCGGCTAGAGTTGCAACAGCCATCTCCCGACGCAAAGTCTTGACTATGCGTCGAGAGGTGATGTCCCAAGACCTCCATACATCATATGGAGAGTCTTTCGATGTTCATTATCGGAGCTTGTGTCGGAGTGGTCGACGGTGTTGTAGACTGCCTTTAACACCTTCTTAGTATCTTGAAAGCCTAGCTCCTGTTGTGACGGAGCTTCGTCGACTTTCTGTTTGCCTTCCCACTGGCAGAAAGGCGCGTCATCTTGACTCTTGTTCTGACGTTCAGCGAGCCTCTTGACCTCGCGACAGTCTTGAAGGTTGTGGCTCATGGACTTGTGGATCAGGATCCACATCTTGTTTCCGCCATCAGATGAGGGTCGAGGTCACTTGTCGTGGCGTGGCCCCTGACCACTTGGTGCTGGCGCAGCTGCAATAGTAGGTGTGCCGGCAAGTGACTTGTTCTTGCCACTTGACTTCTTGTTTTTCTTCTTGTCACTACCTTGGGCAGTAGCTCCAGCCTTGGTGTATTTATCAGCCAGGCTGAAGAGTTCCGTAACACTGCTAACATTTTTGGTAGCTAGCTTCTCCAACATATTCTTGTCTCGAACACCCTGTCAGAATGCCACAACCACAGAGACATTGGAGATAGAAGGAATGGTGTTCCATACCTGGGAGAACCACTGAATGAAAGAACTCAATGCCTCTCCTACGGCAAAGAGGTCCAGCTTGGTGCCAGATCAGGTGTAGGAACTCCTGAAGTTAGCAGTGATCTAGCGGCATAACTCTCCCCAACTATAGATAGAGTCAGGGGGTAAGCTCATGAACGAGGACCTAGCAGTCCCGGTCAAAGCCATTGGGAAGTTGTTGGCCATGACGGCCTCATTTCCGCCTGTAGCGAGGATGGTGGTGGAGTGGATCTGTAGGAACTCGACATGATTGATAGTCCCATCATACTTCTCCAGTAGATGTGGCCTGAACTTGGGTGGCCACTCCACCATGCGAAGGTGCAGAGAGAGTGCAGAACAACCGTCTCCAAGTCCCAAAGGAGATGGATTTTCACGAGTGAGTCGCCTCTCCTAACTACGCGCAATGTTGACGCGGCCATCCTCCTCCATGTACCAGCAATTGAGCTTTGCCCGGAGGTCTCTAGTTGGTAGCCTCAATGCCGTGTGAGTGCGATGATCCATGGAGGGAGTACATCATGTCGCTTGGTGAGAGTGCGCACGTCTCCTATGATATTGTCGAAGGTCGTAAACGACACTTCCCCCGGACCTGCTTAGAGAGCAGCCCGCGGAGGTTCTTTGGATTCACGAGGGCTAGTCCCAGGAGATCAAACACAACAGAATGATGGACACCGGGGATTTACGTGGTTCGGGCCGCTGGAGCATAATACCCTGCGTCCACGGGAGTGTTGTGTATTGCCTTGCTTTTGCGTGTATGAGCCTTGGTCTAATCTTTTTTCCGTCCCTTGCGAAGGTCGTCTGTTGAGTCCTTTTATAGTTCAAGGACTCTGCAGTTACAAGGTGAGACCCAGGACCCGACAGGTGGTCCCGGGGAGAGCCAAATCCTATACAAGATATAGGATTAATTGCTATCTACTTCCCTTTGTCAGGGGCTTCAATGTGCCGTCCCGCCGTGCCGTGCGCCAGGGCTACACATAGTTGGTGATGATGGCGGGGCACGTCTCGTCCATGTTGTCCTCTCGGCCCATTCGTCCGTCTTGCGGCGTGGGTCTGTACCGGCTACTCAGACAAGACAGGACACTGGAGCCTTGACTTTCGTAAGCGCGACCCAACCTGCCTCAGGAAGGCGCGTGTACTTAATGCCTCTCTAAGCAGCGCACGCATTCCTTTATTGCGGCTTCCTACCACACTGAGTCGGGCGTCCGCCACGTGGTTACGCCGGAGCCTGCCTCTGCGGGAAGTAAAGCACTTGACGGAACAGGCCACGTGGCGCATTCGGAGCCCACCCCTATGGAGGGGTGGAGGCTCAGCCGTGCAGGCCACGTGGTAGCTCTGGTGCTTTTCCCTGACCGGGCGCGGACTTGGCCCTGAGGTCCCGAGTGGCCACGTGGCGCCCCCGGAGCCCTCATCAGCGGGGAGGCGGACTTGGCCCTGAGGTCCCGAATGGCCACGTGGCGGCTTCGGAGCCCTCCTCAGCGGGGAGGCGTGGGCTTGGCCCTGCCGGCCACGTGGCAGCTTGGGAGCCTCCACCGAGGGGGAGGTAGGATCGGGTCCTTCCCTCCCCTACGTGGCAGCCTCGGATTCAGCTTCCTTGGCAGAGGCGGAGTACTTAGCGGTTTTCTCCTGTGCGCGGGGGTACCCGGTCTGCAGGGTACCGACAGTGGCCCCCGAGCCTACCTCGGGAGAGTGTCGATACCGCGGGTGAGGTCTTCTCCCTTTTCTTCTCGCGCAACTCTTCCGATTCCGCTTCACGGCAGTTCCCCATGCGACACGCCCCTGCCGTTGAGGCGACGTGTCTCCTTCTGGTAAGCGAAGGTGCTGAACAGGCGCCGCGTGACGTGACTCCTGCCTTCAATCGTGCTTTAACTGCGGTGGTTCCCAAGGTGGCTCCTACACTTCCGCTACTTTTGCCCTTTCGGAAACCGCCGAGTTACCTCCCGCACAGCTAGCTGCCCCGCTCGCCTTCTTTGTCGAGCGACCCGGGCCCTCATGTCATTACCCATACGGGTTCATTACTCTTCTACTGGGGCTGCGGCGATCCATACTTTTTGCGCCTGTTGGCCTGCAGGGGTGCATAAAAAGAGATCTTTCCCCCTGAAGGTTCTTTCTCCTGCCTCTGCATCCCTGCGCTCGTGTTTCCGCCTCAAGCCCAGTTCTTGCGCTCTAGTTCCCAGTCTCCCCATCCAGAGCTTCCAACTTCAGCCCTCATGGCGAGCATCTTGCCCAAGTCCAGGCTGTCCAGGCCCGCTGACCTGGCCCCTATGCGCCGGCTTCTTGGCTGGCACACTCCTGGGCGGGAGTCGTGGCTCCGTCCTGGGAGGCTCCCGCTGAGCCTCTCCGCTGGGGAGATGGTTCTCTTCTCGTCGTACGTGCTGGCCAGCTTCATCCCGTCGGCATCCGCCTTCTTGGTCATGCTCCTGGAGACCTTCGGCCTCCAACTCCACCACCTCACGCCGAACTCGATCGCCATGCTGGCGGTCTTCGCTCACCTCTGCGAGATGTCCGTGAGGGTGATGCCGTCGGTAAAGCTCTTCCGGTACTTTTTTGTACTGAGGGCCACCGGTAGGAGTTCGAAGGAGCACCTCGGCACCTACTACTTCCAGCGCCGGACTAAGGTCCCCACGAGGTACATTGGTTCCTTCAACTCGGCAAGGTGGGAGACGTGGCGCAAAGATTGGATGATCGCCAAGGTCGAGGCCCACGACCGGATGTGCCTTCCCACCGGGATCCCGTACTCCAAGCGATCATTCTGGGAGGAGTGCCCAGAGCTGGAGGAAGCGTTCAACCCGATGCTAGAGAGGATCCAGATGCTGGCGGACCACAGGTTGTCGTCTGCCATGGTGCTGAGGGACTTCATGTCCCGCTGCATAGCCCCGCTTCAGCACCGTGCCCGCCCGGCGTCGATGTTCACCGGCCTGTCGGACTACACCCGGCTCGAGACCGGCCCTGGCTCCAACCTGGGTGAGCAGCAGCTGCTCGACATGCTGGCTCGGGTCTGCCCCGACGACATCTCCGCCGAGGCACTTTCTCTTCCGTCGGCCTGCCGCCCCTTGTGCTCGGACTCCGAGTTGAGGAGGCAGCTGCTGAAGATGATGCCGAACCTTGACGAGTCCGGGCTGGCGCAGCGCCAAATCAGGGACCCGTTTCGGGGGTTTAGCATTGCTGGCGATGCTGAGGGAGGCGAGGCTCCCTTAAGCGATGTTGGTTCTTCAAGCGGCGACTCCTCGAGCGGCCCCAGCACCATCCATGGGGTGGCGTCGTCGCCCCCGGCGACAAGGGGAAGGGGAAGGTGCCGGTTCCGGTGCTGAACCCGTCCCCCAAGAAGCGCGCCCGATCGCCGCCGCTGGCCCCTTCTGCCTTTCGTCAGGGCTCCGGAGCCCTGCCGCGCTCGTCGCCAGGGGGCGCCGATGGCGCCACCTTGCCGCCCGAGTCTTCCACAAGCAAGAGGGGGAGGCTCCTCAACGCCGACGGGACCCCAGCGTTCCCTCTCCGTTCGGAGGGGCGCCAGACCTCGGGGGTGCCGCCGATGCCGCCACCACAGGGGCCCCCAGCACACTCAGGGGCCCCCACTACAGGTTCGGGGGGGTCCGAACCCCCCCCCCTTTCGGGAAGCGGTGGAACTTCAGCGTCCCCCGGTAAGCCTGCTCAGATTTTACCTTAGGTGTTCTTTGCTGTGCGTGTACCCTGTCAATCTCTTATGTTCTGAGCTTGCTTGGTTTCAGTGCTTCCACAGCTACTCCACCACCCGCGGGCACTTCTGCTGGAGGGTCTGCCGCTCCAGCCGGCTCGCGGGGATCGTCTGCTGCCTCGGGCCCTGCTTCGGTGCCCCAGGCTGCTGCCGCTGGGGTACCTCAGGCTCCCATGTCTGAGACCCCCGCAGCGGTTGTCGGAGCCCAACCGCGCGCGCCAATGACCGCCACCGCGCCTACCAACGACACCGCATCCACCGGCCACTTCGTGCCGGCCGACGCCGCCGCGCCCTCCACACTGCTGCGTCGGCTGGCGTCACCGCCTCGGGTGCTGCCATCCGGGAGGGGGCCCTGGTCCTCGCCTCCCCAGTGGTCCACCAAATGGAGGACGATATTGAGGAAGTGGGGAGGCAGGGGCCTGCTACTACGGTGGAGCCCCTCCCCCTGTCCGAGGCTATGGCCATGGCCTACTCCGGCTTCTGGCAGGCCTAGGCGGCCCTTGCTTGGGAGAAAGGGCGGCTCGAGGATGAGGACGACCGACTCCGGGAGTGGGCGAGGGCCCTGGAGGCCCGAACTCGGCTGGCAAAGAGCCGAGCGGCCCAGTGGGAGGCGATCGTTCGGGAGGAGATGAAGATCCTCGAGCAGGAGCGCGACCTCATCGCCCAGCTGGACGCCGTCACCTAGAAGCTGAAGGCAGACACCGAGGCCATCCACACTGAGGCTAGCTCGCACCTCCAGGCCTGCGAGAACCTTCAGCACCTGCTGTCCCTCCGGGAGGCAGCTCTAGCCGAACGGGAGCAGGAGCTGGCGGCGAAGCGGGCTGAGGTGGAGGCGACCTGCCGCGGGCTCATCCTCCAGCAGGAAGGGGCGAGAGTCTGCGCTGCTGAGCTAGACTGCCGGGAAGCCGCTGTAGCTGAGGCGCAGCAGGCCCAGTCCGCTGAGCGCCAGGCCCTTCTGGACCGCGAGTTCAACGTCACCCTCAAGGAGGGTGACTTGAACCGCCATGAGGCGGGGGTCAGCGAGCACGAGAGGGCCCTGGCGGCCAGGGAGAAGCGGTTCTTGGATGGCGGTCCCCGGGCGCTGGCGGCAGCCCAGCAGGAGGTGGCGGAGCTGCGGGCGGCGCGCTCCGCCAAGGCCCAGAAGGTCTGGGAGTTCCACGGCAGTGCCGACTTGGCTCTCCTGCCACTCGACTTCAGCCCGATGTGCATGGGGGAGCCGGAGCAGGAGGTGAGTCAGGTGTTCCCGGCGCTCGACTCTACCAGCTCGAGGATGCGCTCGCTGGGGGCCATCCTTGACAACCAGCTGGAGGCCGAGGGGACGGATGCTGGTGAAGGAGGTGGCGACACACATCCTGTCCTGCTATCGGAGCTGGTACCCCGATGTCTCCCTGCAGCCGGTCCTCGAGGGGCCCATCGCCGAGAGGGAAGAGGCCGCCAGGTCTGAAGTTTCGGATGCGGTGGCCCTCATCGCCTCAAGGTTCCAGCAGAGCGGCTGAGGGCTCCCCGGACGTCTGTTTAAGTTTTTGTCTTTCTATTTTTGTCTTGTGGATGGCTGTGGTGACAAACTCTTTATTTGTGTGATAAAAAATCTGTCTGTGGTGCCCTTTTATACTCAGCTTGCTTTTATTTCCAGCAATGTCTTCCGGCTGCTTGTTGTTCCTTAACTTCCAGGACCTGCCGTCCCCCAAAGTATGGCCCCCTGACAGACGTGGCCAGTTGTTATGGGCACACCTGTCATATACTTAGGGCTTAGGGCGGACCGGTGCAGGAGGAGCCTAGGATTCGTAGGTAGCATTGTCGTAGCTGAGTATGCAGGTATGTCGACAGCGGCCCCCCTGGGGGTGCCGCCAGAGCTTCAGTTCTGCGGTGGCCACCATCTTTATTGAGAGGTCGACAGCGGGCCCCCTGGGGGTGCCGCCGGAGCTTCAGGCCGGTGGTGCCCACCATTCTTCAGTGAGAGGTTGATAGCGGGCCCCCTGGGGGTGCCGCTGAAGCTTCAGGCTGGCGGTACCCACCATTCTTCAGTGAGAAGTCGACAGCGGGCCCCCTGGGGGTGCCGCCGGAGCTCCAGTCCGGCGGTGCCTGCCATCTTCAGTGAGAAGTCGACAGCAGGCCCCCTGGGGGTGCCGCTGGAGCTCCAGTCTGGCGGTGCCCACTGTCTTCGCGGGTACTCAGACGATGGTTGCTGGAATACCTTCCTCAAATACCTGTACATAGATCAAAAAGAGAAGTAATTCTGTCCGCTGGTCACTTCACCCCTGCTTGTTTTGTAGTGTCGCTTGACTTACGATCCTAGGCTGACTCGTGGGGCTTGGGTAATTCAGTGCTTCTGCACCCAGGGCTCGTTGTCCAGAATACCCAAGGGTGGTCCATCTGGCCCCCAGCACTTGGCTATAGCGCTGGGGAGGCAGAACGCACAGGCTTAGGGTACGGGACCAGGCTAAGCAAGCTGTGGCCCTGGACCTCCCGCTCGGCGTAAGCCGTTTCCGGGGGGCAACCATCTGGAGACACAGGGCCCCGAGTATTGGAACAACCGAGGCCCCAGGCGCATCGTAGGTACCTCAAGCAACCCCACCTACAGTCCAGATAGCAAGGCTCCCACTACTGTTAAAGCAGGGGAAAAATGACAGCGCTCATGATAGATCACGAGCTATGGCGGGCTTACAGCAACATCATAAAAATTAAAGATAATTTTTGAATTGACAAACCCTATACCAGGCAGGACAACATTCTTTCATTGTAGTTTCTCATAAGATGAAGCAGACTTTACAAGGGGAATAACCCAGCCTGGGTGTTAGGTGGAGCCGAGTGCACCTACTTAGGGTTCTGGACCAGGCTAAGCGGAATGTGCACTCGGGGCCCCATCCCCTTTACTAAGTGCTATCCTGAGATAATGTGTAACCTTTACAATGAAATAGCATTGCCCCGACCCCTGGTCTAGGGGTAGAACTTACGGAGGTGTTCGATGTTCCATGGGTTGGGCAACCGATGTCCATCCTCCATAGCTAGGAGGACGCATCCTAGGCGGCAAACCTCTGTTACCCGGAAGGGACCCTCCCAGCTGGGGGAGAGTTTGTTAGACCCTTCTCGGGAGAGTATGTGGCGCAACACCAGGTCGTCTACCTTTAGCTCCCTACTCCGCACGGTCCTCTGATGGTAGTGCCGGAGCGCCTGCCTGTACCGTGCATTTCGGAGAGCTGCTCGCACTCGTCGACGAGGTCCAGTTCTTCAGGCTGGAGCTGGTCCTGCGCGGCTTTGTCGTACCCCCGGGCACGGGGAGAGCCCATGGTAATTTCTGGGGGGAGGACGGCCTCTGCCCCGTACACCAAGAAGAAAGGCGTTTCCTCCATGGCCCGACTGGTTGATGTCCGGCTAGCCCACAGCGCACACGGAAGCTCATCCACCCAATTTACACCATGCTTCTCAAGGTGCGAGAACGTGCGAGTCTTGAGGCCCCTGAGGATCTCTGCATTGGCTCTCTCGACCTGCCCATTGCTCTCTGGATGAGCAACAGATGCATAGCAGACTTGGATCCCCAGGTCCTTGCAGTATTCTTGGAACGCTGCACTTGTGAACTGGGTCCCATTATCAGTGATGATTCTGTTCGGGACCCCGAACCGGCAGACGATCGACTTAATGAACTTTACTGCTGACTGCTTGTTGATGGTGACAACTGGGGCGGCCTCCGGCCACTTGGTGAACTTATCTACGGCGACGTAGAGATGCCGAAATCCTCCGACGGCTCTAGAAAAGGGTCCCAGGATGTCCAACCCCCATACAGCGAATGGCCATGAGGGAGGGATCATCTGCAGCGCCTGAGCTGGTGTATGGATCTGCTTGGCATGGAACTGGCACTCCTTGCATCTCCTTACCATCTCGGCGGCATCATGGAGTGCCGTCGGCCAGTAGAAGCCATGCCGAAAGGCTTTACCGACCAGCGTGCGGGAGGACGCGTGGTTCCCGCACTCGCCTCCATGGATCTCTGCGAGCAGGTCGCAGCCCTCCTCCCGGGTAATGCATCGCAGTAGGATGTCGTTGGCACCACGCCGGTAGAGATCCCCTTCCACCAGCGTGTACCTTTTAGCCATGCGAACAATCCTTTCTGCCAGGGCATGTTCTTCGGGAAGGATATTATCCTTCAAGTAGTCCCGGACCTCCGAGATCCATGCATCAGGACTTGCTTGAGCTTCTGGATCTTGGGCGCCCGGTAGCTCGGAGCCCTCGGTGGCGCATACGATCCTTGGTGGACTCCATGGTAGCAGGGTCGCCGGGACTGCCAGCTTCGAGGTGCTGGGCTCGCCCCCTTCGCCCGGCTCGGCTGCTCGGGCGGTTGGTCGCGGTAACGTCCTTGCAAAGACTCCTTGGGGCACTGGGGCCCCTGTGGAGGCCTTCGTTGACAGGTCGTCTGCGATTGAGTTGTCGGCTCGGGGTACATGGCATAAGTCCAAGACTTCAAAGTCCTTTTCCAGCTTCCGTACGTGCAGCTGGTATGCAGCTAATTGTGGGTCGTTGCAGCTGCACTCTCTTCTGGCTTGCTTGATGATCAGTTGAGAATCACCTTTAGCTAGGAGCTGTCAGACATTGAGGGACAGGGCAGTCTTCAACCCAAAGATTAGGGCTTCATACTCCGCCATGTTGTTTGTCGCCTTGAAGTCAAGGCGCACCATGTACTTGAACTGCTCCCCAGTCGGGGTGAGAAGCAGGACCCCAGCGCCGGCCCCCTGCTTCCGCGAGGATCCGTCAAAGTAGAGCGTCCAGGGGGTCTCGGTGAAAACCAGAGCCTTCGACACCATTTCGCCGTTGTCCGGCCCCCCCCCCCCCCGGGTTGCTTGGTGATGGGGTCCATTTGGCCAAGAAGTCCGCCAGTGCTTGGCTTTTGACTGCATGTCGAGGTAAGAACTCCAACTCGAACTCAGCCAGCTCCGCCGCCCACTTGGCAATGTTGCCAGTCCAATTGGGGCTGTGGAGTATGGTTTTCAGTGGGAAGGAGGTGACCACTGAAACCCGGTGAGCCTGGAAGTAATGTCGGAGCTTCCTTGATGCTATGAGCACTGCATGCAGTAGTTTGTGTACCTCCAAGTATCTTGTATTTGCTTCAGGAGGACCTCACTGACGTAGTAGACTGGCCGTTGGCAGGTCCGAACCCTCCCTAGGGGGTCTGGGGCTCCTTGCAATGCGTCTGTCTCCTGGGGAATGTGGCTCCCAGGGTCTAGCTGGGCCTCCGGGGGTTGGGACCCGTAAGGCACTTGGTCACTGGAACTCACAACGGGGGGGGGGGGGGGGGGGGGGCTCTTCTGGGTTCGGGCCTTGAGGCTTGGCCTCCCCCTCTGGGGCTCCTTCTGGTACTTGTTGCGGTAGTAGCTCCGGCCGTTCTGCAACCAAGACCATGCTGACCACTTCCGTTGTTGCGGTGATGTACAACAGGAGCGGCTCGCCGGGTTCTGGCGCCACCATAATGGGTAGTGTCGTCAGGTGCTTCTTGAGCTCCTGGAAGGACGCTTCAGCTTCCTCAGTCCATTCAAAGGGGCCTGACTTCTGCAAAATCTTGAAGAAGGGCGGGGCTCGCTCAGCCAGTCTTGAGATGAACCGACTGAGGGCTGCCAAACATCCTGCAAGCTTCTGCACGTCCTTGATGCGGGCCGGCGGCCGCATAAGCTCTATCGCCTTGATCTTCTCTGGGTTAGCTTCGATCCCTCGGTGCGATACCAAGAAACCAAGGAGCTTCCCTGCGGAGACCCCAAAGACACACTTGTCGGGGTTTAGCATCGTGCGTGTCGTGCGCAGCTTGCTGAAGACTCTGGTTAGGTTGTCTAATAGGGATGTGTTGTCCCTCATTTTTACCACGATGTCGTCGACATACACCTCTACCAGGTCTCTAATGAGGTCCCCGAATGTCTTATGCATTGCACGTACAAAGGTGGGGAGGGCATTTTTGAGACCATAAGGCATGGAGACATAACAATACAGGCCGTCTACTGTTATGAAAGCAGTGTGCTCCTCATCTTCCCTAGACATAGGTATTTGGTGAAAACCGGAATACGCATCTAGGAAACACAGAAGGTCACAACCTGATGTTGAGTCTACTATTTGATCTATCCTAGGAAGAGGGAATGGATCCTTGGGACATGCCTTATTTAGATTGGTGTAGTCGATGCACATCCGGAGCTTCCCGCCAGCCTTAGGAACGACAACAGCGTTGGCCAACCACCGTGGGTGGTGAATCTCCCGGATGAAACCAGCATCGAGCAGCTTCTTGATTTCTTCACGGATGAAGTTCTACCGCTCGATGGACTGTTTCCTGGGCCTCTACTGTACCGGCTGGGCGTCGGGGTAGATCTTCAGATGGTGCTTAATCACCTCCCTGGGGATCCCGGGCATCTGTGATGGTTGCCATGCAAACACATCAATGTTGTCCCAGAGGAAGGTGATGAGTGCGCATTCCTATTTGCTGTCCAGGTTCCCCGCGATTCAGGTCATCTGGGCAGCCTCAGGGCCAATCTTGACGACCTTCACAGGGACGTCGTCATCGTTGGCGGGTTGCACACGAGTTGCAACAGTGGAGGCTCGCTGCGCCGGGCCTTGCTCTGGCCGACTCTCCGTCGAGCCTCCTGGGACCGGAGCCCTCCCCGCTGCAAGTGCTTGGAGCTGCTCCAAGGCTAACACTATGGCTGAGCGGTCCCCCCTGATCCTGAGGACACTGGAAGGCGTCGGCATCTTCAGGACGAGGTAGCCGTAGTGGGCTACAGCCATGAACCTGTAGAGGGCTGGCCTCCCGATGAATGCGTTGAAGGGGAGGTCGACGTCTGCCACGTCGAATAAAACACTCTCCGTACGGTAGTTCTCCGGGGTCCCGAAGGTCACCGGGAGGTGTATGTTACCATACGAGAGGATTTTCCCAGGTCCGACACCCGAGAACGGGCTCGAGGGTGTGAGCTGGGGCATCGGCAGCTGCAACTTCCGGAAAGCCGCAGTGGAGATGAGGTTGAGGCCCGCCCCTCCATCTATCAATACGTGAAAGACCTTCACGTTGGCGATGGTCGGGGACACCAGCAGCGGGAGCACTCCTGCCCCTGCCATGTTCTTCGGGCAGTCCGAAGCGTCGAAGTTGATCGCCGTGCTCATACACTTATGGTGGGAAGCCGAACTTGGGGCGGGGGCCACTGCGGCCACTGCCCGACGCAGGGTTTTTACTACGTTTTGGGACGTGGGGTCGGTGGCTCCCCCGTAGATGACATGGAGGGTCTTGTGGTGCTCCTTATCACTGCTGGAGTTGGAGTCGCCACCCTCAAAGACGGCTTTGACCGCCCACTGGGGTTCCTGGAACCCCATCTCGCTGTCATCCTCTTTCTCAGGATCAGCCTTCTGCTTGCCCTCCCTCTGGCGGGGGGGGGGGGGGGTGCACCCTCCTAGCGCTGCTGCCTCTGTTTCTGTTCGCGGAATCGTTCCGCGAATCTCTTCACTTCCCGGCACTCGCTAGCACTGTGGCTATTTGTACGGTGTACCGGACACTTGAAGTCAGACTCCTCAGGATCAGGCGACTGCCTAGGGCGCTTGTCTCGGTGCGACGCTCGGGCTCCGCCGGGCGCCGCAGCCGCCACTGCCTGGGCTCCAGGCTTTGGCCTGTTCTTGCCACCACCTTTCTTCTTCTTGCGCTGCTCCTCGCAGAGGCCCCTTCCTCAGTCGGGGTGGTTTCCCTTACTTCTGAGGATGGCTGGGAGTGCCAGTTGCGCCCCTCAGCTGCCCTAGCACATCTGTCTGCCAGAGAGAACAGCTCGGAGACATCACGCACCTCGTGCGTGGCTAACTTTTCGAGCATCTTCTTGTCCCTCACACCCTGTCTGAACGCAACGATAACCGATGCGCTAGCAACATGAGGGATGGTGTTCCGTACCTGGGAGAACCGCTGGATGAATGATCGCAGCGACTCTCCAGCGCGCTGCCTAACGGTGTGGAGGTCAAGCTCGGTGCCAGAGCGCTTGTAGGAACTGCCGAAGTTAGCCACAAACTGTCGGCACAACTCATCCCAGGAGGTTATGGTCCCCTGGGGCAGGTTCATGAGCCATGACCGAGCTGGGCCGGTCAAGACGAGGGGGAAGTAGTTAGCCATAATGACCTCGTCGCCTCCTGCAGCTAGTATCGCAGTGGTGTAGATCTGCAGAAACTCGCTCGGGTTGACACTCCCGTCATACTTCTCCGACATGTGTGGCCGGAACTTTCGTGGCCAGACCACGAAACGGAGGTGAGGCGCTAGCGCCGCACACCCTTGGCTAGGGCTGACTGGTGCTAGCGGCGGCAGCGCATACCCTGGGTGAGCAGGCGGGCCTGCGCACACCTGGGGCTGGAGTTGTGTTGCGTATGCCTGTACAAGAGGCGCGACGTACGCCTGGTGCAGTGGAGGCACGACGTACGTCTGGTGTGGTGGAGGCGCAACATGAGCCTGGGGCACGTGGCCCGGCGCACTGTAATCAGCCTCGAGGTTGCGCCGACGTTCCCTCTGGTGCTCCATGGTGACTCGGCAGTCCTCTCCAGCCCTGCGGCGCTGCAGCCCGGTTCTCAGATCCGTTGTTGAGATCCTGGTTGAGCGCGAGTCTGCCGTCCACTGGTCAACTATCGGCGTTCGCGACAATGACACATGCACCGACTGGGCATGTGTTTCCCTCGGCGGAGGCGCATTGAGTGCGACGGTGACGAGGTGGTCGACGTCATTGATCTACTGCTGAGCTGCTCCCTGAGGGGCATCCCCAGCCGGTGGGTTGTGGAGTAGTGCGCGCGCTGCCGCGAGCGCGCTCTCCGGGCTTGCAGCCGGTGGCGCCGTGACTGCTGTCACGGCAGGAGTATGCCGTGGAGTGGCGTGTCGGCCTGCAGCTGGCGAAGTGACTGCGGGGCGGCGCGAAGGTCCTGACCTTCCTGCCCTAGAGTGGTAGCCTGCTCTAGAGCGGGATGACGCCTGGTCCTCTGCCACAGTCTGTCGCCGTGACTGCGCCCTGGATGATCCAGCGTTGGATTGGTCGTTCACCATTGCTGCTGGTGGAGATCATGACGGGGAAAAAGCCCCCTTCCTGGCGCGCCAAATGTCGTAGGTCGTAAACGACACTTCCCCTGGTCCTGCTTCGAGAGCAGCCCGCGGAGGTTCTTTGGATTCACGAGGGCTAGTCCCAGGAGATCCAACACAGTAGAATGATGGACATCGGGGATTTACATGGTTCGGGCCGCCGGAGCGTAATACCCTACGTCCACGGGAGTGTTGTGTATTGCCTTGCTTTTGCGTGTATGAGCCTTGGTCTAATCTTTTTTCCGTCCCTTGCGAAGGTCATCTGCCGAGTCCTTTTATAGTTCAAGGACTCTGCAGTTACAAGGTGAGACCCAGGACCCGACAGGTGGTCCCGGGGAGAGCCAAATCCTATACAAGATCTAGGATTAATTGCTATCTACTTCCCTTTGTCAGGGGCTTCAATGTGCCGTCCAGCCGCGCCGTGCGCCAGGGCTACACATAGTTGGTGATGATGGTGGGGCACGTCTCGTTCGTCTTGTCCTTGCAGCCCATTCGTCCGTCTTGCGGCATGGGTCTGTACTGGCTACTCGGACAAGACAGGACACTGGAGCCTTGACTTTCGTAAGCGCGGCCCAGCCTGCCTGGGGAAGGCGCGTGTACTTAATGCCTGTCTAAGAAGCGCACACATTCCTTTACTGTGGCTTCCTACCACACTGAGTCGGGCATCCGCCACGTGGTTACGCCGGAGCCTGCCTCTGCGGGAAGTAAAGCACTTGACGGAACAGGCCACGTGGCACATTCGGAACCCACCCCTATGTAGGGGTGGAGGCTCAGCCGTGCAGGCCACGTGGTAGCTCTGGTGCTTTTCCCTGACCGGGCGCGGACTTGGCCCTGAGGTCCCGAATGGCCACATGGCGCCCCCGGAGCCCTCCTCAGCGGGGAGGCAGACTTGGCCCTGAGGTCCCGAATGGCCACGTGGCGGCTCCGGAGCCCTCCTCAGCGGGGAGGCATGGGCTTGGCCCTGCCGGCCACGTGGCAGCTTGGGAGCCTCCACCAAGGGGGAGGTAGGATCGGGTCCTTCCCTCCCCTACGTGGCAGCCTCGGATTCAGCTTCCTTGGCAAAGGTGGAGTACTTAGCGGTTTTCTCCTGTGCGCGGGGGTACCCGGTCTACAGGGTACCGACAGATACGATGCCATAGGACCCAGTCTTCCTCACAAGGTCCTGTTACGAGTCAGCGCCTGCCGTGCATCGGCCAGGGGCTGGTTATTGAGTGATGTGGCTGCGGTAGCAACCAGGTGCTCAACATCGGCACGCCACTACCCCAGTGCTCCCGCGGGCGAGCCCGATGCTGGAGGATATTGAAGGAGAACCCGCGCTGCGATCAAAGCGTTCTCCGGGTTGGTGGTCGATTCTGTGACCGACGCGAAGACACCATACTGTTGTGCAACTTTTGCTATTGTAGCGGGAGGTGGTTGTGGTGGAACGACGTTCACCGACTACTGAGCATTATCAGAGCGTGCAATGTCGCCAAATCTATTTCCACCAACGGCTTGTGCAGCCCGACCGGGTGGAAGCGGCAGCATAGTTCACCATTGTGGATCTTGGAAATCTTGTTTTTCCCCCTACCTGGCGTGCAATATCGAAGTGTCATTCGAAGTGTGCCAACGACACTTACCCCGGTACTACTAAGAAGTAGTTCGCGGAAGTTCTTTTTTAGGCAAGGCATATATCAAGACTCCAAGAACACAAGTGACACAGGGAGTTTTACGTATTTTGGGCTGCCTGAGCATAATACCCTACTCCATGGGGGTATGTGTTGTATGAGTATCAGAGTACAAATGTGTGTGGTAGTTTTTGTTAGAATGCCTGAGATGAGATGCCTTCTACCATGCAGCGCAACCTTTTTATAGGCCAAGGACTGGCTGTTACAGTATGCCGAGGCACGACAGGTGACCCCGATGGTATTAACCACCCTGTGCACGAGCTAAGTGTATAACGGCGCTTAATTAGTGTGATAACCTGTCTTTATGGTAGCGTTACCAGGCTTGATGGTCCTCTAATCATGCGTAATTAATGCGGGATTAATGAAGTGTTAACCAGGTCTAGTCATGGCAGATTTATTGCCTCTTGAAAGTCCACGCAATTGAAGATCCAATAGTCTTTCTGTTGGTCAAGTAGGTCCGAATACGTGTAGACCTGCATATGGGCCGAGCGAGCCCAAGGGACGACATGGCCTCCTATGGGCCGAGCGAGCCCAAGGGACGACATGGCCTCCTATGGGCCGAGCGAGTTTTACGTGGTTCGGGCTGCCTGAGCGTAATACCCTACTCCATGGGGGTGTGTGTTGTATGAGTGTCTGAGTACAAATGCATGTGGTAGTTTGTGTTAGAATGCCTGAGATGAGATGCCTTCTACCGTGCAGCACAACCCTTTTATACACAAAGGACTGGCTGTTATAGTATGCCGAGGCCGGACAGTTGACCCCGATGGTATTAACCACCCTGTACACGAGCTAAGTGTATAACGGCGGTTAATTAGTGTGATAACGTGGCTTCATGGTAGTGTTACCAGGCTTGATGGTCCTCTGATCATGAGTCATTAATGTGGGATTAATGAAGCATTAACTAGGTGTCACACCCTCATTTTCATCCATCATGCATGGATACATTCTTATACATGTTTAACATTAAGAAACATAAAAATAAACAATATTAAAATGAATTAGAACCAAAACAGCACTTAAAGGTCTATGTAAGTACGGACTTGTCCGGTTTGTACCCCGGACTAGTCCGGTTCCCCCCTCCGATGCCCCTCTAGACTTGTCCGTTTTTGCCGCAGACTAGTCCTATTAAGTCTCTGATCGATTCTGGACTTGTCCGTGATTGAGTGCGAACTAGTCCGATCTTTGGTACGTTTTCTGAATAAGTTGTCAAATCTTCAGACTTGTTCGATCTATGTCGGACTTGTCCATTTTGCTCTCTGGACAAGACTGAACTTGTTCGGACATCTTGTCAGACTCGTCCTTTTTTGTCTCTCTCCAACATTGGACTAGTTCGGCCCCCTAGCGGACCTGTCCGGTGTGCCCAACTCAGATTCAATTTTTTCCTCCGCCACTTGTTTCTGGGAATTTACCTTAATCTGGCCCAAAAAAGTCATGCCTAACACATGTGAGACCCCTACACCGCATCCACCGCCTTGAACACGAAATCCATCAAACCCTACCACCTCCACCTCTATATAAACACCCCATCACACCAATTTTCCATCTCTTTGCCACAACTACAAAAAAACCAAACCCTAGTTCGTGGGAACCGCCATCAAGAGAAGATCCTGTAGCAAGGAGGAGGAGGAGAACTTGAAGGAGGATCAATCAAGGAAGATCTTCATCGACTTTTAGTACTTCATCACCAATTCACCCTCAACTCATCTTCGTCAAGCCCTAATTGTCAAGATCCAATTGTTTCACATCCAATTCTTGATCCTTGGATCTCTAAGCACGTGGTACACTCTCTACTTTCACTTTTCCACGTGAATTCAATCCTAATTCTCATTGATCAAGAAAACCCTAGTTCACAGGTTCTGACCAGGGCAGACTAGTCCGTCTCCTGAAACCAGACTTATCCGATCTCTGAATCTGAATTCCGCTAAATTAATTCCAAATTGACTCGAATCAACTCGCAACCTGTTCAAACTTGTTAGAAACCTTTGTAACTAGTTAGTAAACATTAATAGCAACTTAATGAAAAGTTTCACCTCATAATTGCATTAATCATGCATGTCATGGCATATTGAATAATATATGAGCATTTATTGATCGTAGTGTCTGTTCTGTATGTTTATTGCATGGAATAGAAGGTGTTGCTCTAGAGGGTGTTGTCGAGGACCTCCTGTACCAGAACTTCAAAGCTTTTGACTCAAGTAACCCTCAAAAGCAAGGCAAGTGTCCTTGACCATATTGATTCCATGTTTTTAAATGTTTTGTTTGCAAAACTGCATGCTTGTGTCAAATTGAAGGGAAACCCATGATAGGTGTTTACTAGACTTGTTTGACCATCCTTGTCACTTGGAATACATTGTAGAGACTCAGGAAGGGTATTTACCTTTTGCTCTGCTCTAATTAATTGGGATGGGAAAAAAACCAAATAACCTAATTAGGAATTAATGGATGATGACTTGATGAACATGATCAATTGGTAACATGGGACTTGGGAGATCCAAGCAAGCATGGTTTGTGTATGGGATTGGAAGATATGGTGGTTCGCTTGCCTTGGATCTAAGGACCAGTTCAGGTGAGAATAAGCCAGGACTACAGTGCCACCACAAGGCTAAGTATGGGTGCAGCTTAGGCATTTAATTAGGTGTATTGCTAGCAACGATTCGGTTCATTTGGAGGAGCGGGGAATGGGAGTCAGTTGGGTTTGCAATAGTGGCGGGACTGCCCTAGGATCCGAACGGCACAAGAGGGGGCCCTTGGTTGAATGTGCTCATTTTGGAGGCATCACCACCGGTGAAACCTTAGTGGGTCTGAATATGCTGGTAATCCCTTCGTAAAGGCTATTTTGTGATCTCTTGTCCATACACCTAAGAAAGTGTAATTGGCGTAAGGGAGGTTTCTTCAGTCGTCGACGGGTGACGAAATCACGAACTTGTGAGTAAAGTGGTACAACCTCTGCAGAGTGCTAAAAACTATCATGATAGCCGTGCCCCCGGTTAAGAGCACTTGGATGACCTACATGATAAGAGTGGATACTTGGGGTTTGGGATGGTTTGGTCATGGTTATGGTCTGAGTTGTGATAATTGAATATGGTCGATGATAATGGTAAGAATTTGGTATTTGGATGGATAATCATTGTTCGATGTGACATAATGGTAGTTGATGGTAATGGACTTGTTATTGGTAATTATTTGGGTTATTTTGTGATAAATTTCCCATAGACAT
This sequence comes from Tuctoria greenei, assembly GCA_036927565.1. Lineage (NCBI taxonomy): Eukaryota > Viridiplantae > Streptophyta > Magnoliopsida > Poales > Poaceae > Tuctoria > Tuctoria greenei. The sequence goes on along the minus strand of JAYESD010000008.1, from coordinate 137,614,369 downwards.
TGTAGGGTGCTTTTTATATGTTTTAAATGTACTTTTCAGCAATTAGCCATTATTTATTATCATTCCTTGTTTAAGCTACACTTGTTGAGTATGACATGTACTCACCCTTGCAATTCCCCCACCAACAGTTTCAGGTGATGTTTGGGAGTATCCTGAGGATAATGCGCAATACTAGGTTGTGTGCTGTCGTCGACTTGCCTGTAGTGTTGCTTGGAGCCGCACTACCCTATTCGCTCAGTTTGCTTAGTTGCTTAATTAGATTATTTCTGCTGCAGTATTAGCCTTATTATCATTAATGATCATTAGAGCTGTAATATGAGGATTATTTGAATATTGTAATAAAATTACCTTTTTAATTAATCTGTGTTGTGATAATTATCTGTATATCGATTGTGATGCACTTGTGTATGTATGTTAAACATCCTGGACACACATATATTGCACTTGGTTCATTTTTGGAATCGGGTGTCACAAATTGGTATCAGAGCCACAGGTTGACCGTAGGATGCAGCCTAGATAGAATGGACACTTTAGAGCACATAGGAACACTCAGGAAGCATTGTGGATTGTTGGTGTGCTGTTCGCTATGTAATGCTGCTTGTATGCTTGTGTGTTTAGTAGAGGATTTTGGGATGCTTTAATGCTTGCCACATCCATAGAGGCTAGTATAGGTAGTTACTTAGTTCATATCCCTTGATGCATATAGTTGGGGACGTTTTCTAAATCCTTCTATCTCTTGCTCTTTTCTTTAGATGTCAAGGACCCGCAACCAAAGGGATGACCATGAGGACGAGGAGAGAAATGAAGCACCTCAGAACAACTAGGGACCTGCTCAGGGAGCTATCAACCTTGAGCAGCTATTAGCTATGCAAAACCAGCTCATGCAGGCAATGATATAGACTATGGGACAACTACAAGCTGGCAAGAACAATCAGCCCAATGTGCCTCCACCGCCACCGGCAGTGCCTCATAATAGGTCGGGAGAGTTTATGAGGACCATGCCGCTTACTTTTGCTCAAGCCATGATCCTATGGAAGTCGATGATTGGCTGAAATCCATGGAGAAGAAGCTCACGATTGTCCAATGCAATGACAGGGAGAAGGTTCTCTTTGCTTCCCATCAACTAGTTGGAGCAGTTGCGGATTGGTGGGATTCGCTATGCAACACCCATAAAAATAAAGAGAGGATCACTTGGGCCGAATTCAAGGAGAGTATTCGTTCTCACTTTGTCTCCGAAGGTGTTATGATCCTAAAGAGACAGGAATTTGAGAACCTAAGGCAGGGAAAGTCGAGTGTGAGTGAGTATCACAATAAATTCACTCAACTCTCAAGGTATGCTACAAAAGATATTAATCGGGACAGCCGCAAGCAATATCTGTTAATGAGGGGCCTAAACAATGAGATTCAAGTCCAATTCCTCAATTGTGACTATGCAAATTTTCAGAAGCTTGTGGACAAAGCTATTGTGGTTGAGAACAAGGTTCGTAAGATGGAGTAAGATAACAAGAGAAAGGCGCCATATCAAGAACAACCACAAGGAAGCAATGTTCACTCCCACTTTGCACCCCCAAATGTGCCATACTACAACACCTCTGCTCCTTGCATAACGCGCTGCTATTCTACCGCGCCCAGCTCAGCCTCAGGCCACACATCAACGCCCCGCTATGCAAGAACCTCGCCCTCCATTGCCTCATGCGCCCTGCGCCAATTTTCCTGCTAATGATCAAAATCAAGTTCGTCCAAACAATTATGGTGCAGCAAGGTCATGCTATACTTGTGGGTGAGGTAGGGCACTTTGCATTTCAATGCTCGAAGTCAGGCCTTGGTCAAGGAAACAATGCTCTAAGAACGAATCCAAGACCACATGGAGTAGCGCGACAAGGCAACCGTGGACTGCAGAATTTTGTTCGTGGCAATATGAACCATGTCTCTACGGAGGAAGCTCAACAAGCGGATGACGTGGTGATTGTTATGTTTCTTGCAAAATCCAACCCAACAACTATGTTATTTGATTCTAGATCATCGCATTCATTCATTGCATCAAAGTATGTTGACAAGCATAGTTTGCCCATATCTCATATGAAGTATACCTTGTTGGTTAATTCTCCCGGAGAGGAGATGAGGATAAATATAATATGTCCAAAAGTAAGCCTTAGAATAAGGGGGGTAGACTTCTTCGCCAACCTCATAGTTTTGGATTCGTAAGGACTGGACATAATACTCGGTATGTACTGGTTAAGGAAGTAAAGTGGGATAATTTAATGTGCCACAAAGACGGTGAAGTTAACAAATGAGGAAGGGGCCAGCATATAGTTTGAAGCATCCCAACACACACCAAAGCAAGTGGAGCTGAATCAAATGGATGATGCAGCAATTGAGGAAATTCTGGTGGTGTGCGAGTTTTCAGACGTGTTTCCAGATGAGTTAACATGTATGCCCCCTGATTGAGACATAGAGTTTGTTATCGAATTAATACTTGGAACTGCACATATAGCTAAGAGGCTATATAGGATGTCTCCTATGGAGTTAGCAGAGCTTAAGAAGCAAATTCAAGAGCAGCTAGAAAAGGGTTTCATTCGTCCAAGCTGATGAGGACATCAACACCCTCGATACATCCACACCAACTCAGCTACTGGTTTCTGGTCCGATCACTCGTGCTCGTGCACGTCAATAAACTATGAGGTGAACTCGTTTTTGGCTTATGTCAATCTTATCAAGACCGTGGAACTACTTGCTTTCTTGTTTTGCTTAGGAACAATGGAGAGGAGCCAATGGGAAGGGAATTCACGCGGACGAGATTTGGACAGCAGAACAACACCAAATTGTGACGGCCACCACGACTTTATATGGACTCCGATCTGGGCGTTCAAGTACTTCTTGGAAATACAACTTTCAAATGGATCTGGCCTCATGTCCATATCTATTCGGAGTCGACCGCAATCGTTATTTTAATACCAAGACCTTTTCTGTCCATGGTGCTGCATCACCAAAATTGGGCCCATGGCCCATGTATCGTTTGGAGTCTATTAGGGACTCGTGATTAGGGTTTCTCACGACCCTAGGGAGGTAATCAAAAGTAGATGCCACCCTCATTAGCTGGTGGGTTTTGTTTATTCATAAGTTAGCTTCTGCTGCTTCCTTGTACACGTGTGTGTCGACTAGATCGCCCGTCTACTTGTATCCAGAACCCCACTTCAGATTGATTCAACTGATAAGTGCTTGTTCTTCTTGTTCTTGCGTGCTCTTTGATTGCTTGTAGGAACAAAGGCCCTCGTGGTCAGGTTGATTGTGTGCCAGCAAGATAAATACAACTTCGGAGTTGGTGTACCGATCGCTAAGGCGCATCGTCTTGGGACGGTGTAGTCAGATTGCCAACGTATTCTCCTCCACAAATCGAACCCTCCTATTCTCATCAAAAGATCGGGAACCAAGATCCTATCAAGTGGTAATCAGAGCAAGGTTAATCGGTGAGAGTGCTATCATTACTTTTCTTTCCGCTGTTATCATCATATAGTCCAGAAAAAGCCCAAAAAATACCAGATCTGTTTTATCCATTATTCCTAGACCATTGTGTCTTTTACTTTCTCTACCTAGTCAAGACTTGTTGAGTTCATGGTTGCTTCGACGAGTCAAGTTGCTGGTCTTTAGTTTTGCACCACTAGAGTTTCGAGTTCGTGTCACATTCGGTCACCTAGTTCGAGTCAGATTCGTAGTTCGAGTTTGAGTTGGATTACTAGTTTTAGTTTGAATCAGATTGCTACTTTGAGTTTGAGTCGGATTGCTAGTTCGAGTTTGAGTCGGTTTAGGAGTTCAAATCAGATTACTACTTCGAGTTTGAGTCGGATTGCTAGTTTGAGTTTGAGTCGGATTACTAGTTTGAGTTCGAATCAGATTTCTACTTCGAGTTTGAGTCAGATTAGTAATTTGAGTTTGACAACAAGAAAAAGGCAAGTGCAAAATCAAAAGCCACACAAAAGCCACAAGCAATTAGAGAACAAAAAAAGGCAAGTGCAAGATCAAAAGCCGCATGTGCAAATTTTGTTCTATGGTCTCCTGATTCCACCTAGAGAGAGTTTGGGTGACTACCCCAGCAAAAAAAACGAAAAAAAATGGGAAAAAATCATATTGTTGTTTTGGGTGTTTTTGGTGACGACATTGGTGTCTCGGCTCGCGTCTCTAGTACGGTCTAGACTAAGATCAGCACAGTACTGTCGTAGAACATTTATTCAGCTTGTTGTGATTAACGTGGTGAAAGTTCCTTGTGCTAGTTCAGCCACCTATAGCCATAGATTGACACCTGCTCTTGAAGTTGTTCATTACTTGTTGGTTGCCATCACCTTCTTGTTGAGCTTGGTAAGAACAAGTAAGAGCTTGATTGAACAGGTTGAGAGTGAGCGAGTTATCTCCACCAGCACCTTTGTAGCTAGGGATAATGTTACCCTTTCATATTGGATTGTTCTTTTTTTCTACTAACCATGGCAGGAGGAGCAAATACAAACGAAGACATGCATTCACCTCGCACACAGGGAATTATACAACACTTCAAACGCCAAGTGCTGCTATGCACAGAAGTGCTTGATGAGGATTTTCGTGTTACCAGTGACCGCCTTGGTCAATTGGAAAATATGCAGATCGACACCAACAGCAAAATCAGCACGTTGGAGATTTTCATTCAAACATTGAACTCCTCTATTGGAGCCATCCTGCAGCGCCTTGAGGAGAGGGATCGTGGACGCACCGCAGATGGACAGGTGAGCAATGCTCCTAGTATTGTACGTGACAATGAAGATGACTATTCTGCAGATACGGAGATTGGGGAAGATGAGGAAGCTAGGCCACGGTGCCAGCTACAACGCAATCGTCAAGGTATGGGTGGACATCGTCGGTGTGAGGTACGCAATCATGATGATACTTAACAAGTTCAAATTTAAGATACCTCATTTTTTATGGTAAATATGACCCTGATGCATATATTACTTGGGAGATTTCTGTTGATCAAAAATTTGCATGTCATGAGTTTCCTGAAAACGTAAGAGTTAGAGCAGCCACTAGTGAGTTTACTGATTTTGCTTCTGTTTGGTGGATAGAACATGGCTAGAAAAATCATAATAACATACCACAAACTTGGGATGCTTTGAAACGGCTCATGGGGGCTAGATTTGTTCCTTCTTACTATGCACGTGATCTGTTAAATAAGTTACAACAATTGAGACAGGGAGCTAAAAGTGTAGAAGAGTATTTTCAGGAATTACAAACGGGTATGTTGCGTTGTAATTTAGACGAGGATGAGGAACCAGCTATGGCTAGATTTTTGGGTGGCTTAAACTGTGAAATTCAGGACATACTTGCTTATAAAGATTATAATAATGTTACCCTTTTGTTTCATCTTGCTTGTAAAGCTGAAAGGGAAGTGCAGGGACGACGAGCTAGCTCTAGAACTAATATTTCTGCAGGAAAGACTAGCTCATGGCAACCACACACGACTAAACCTTCGACTGGGCGTGCTTCCCCGCCATCTTCTTCACCAAGTCGGGCAGCACCTTCTTCCTCCGGCAATAAGCCATGTGCTTCTTTCACTAGCTCAGCAGTAAAGACCACCCACAAAAGCCCACCGAGAGTGCTTCTTCTGTAGCATCTACCAGACGATCTAGATACTTTCAATGTCACAAGTGCAAGGGTTTTGGCCATGTGCAGCATGACTACCCAAGCAAACATGTTCTAATTGTTAAAGATGATGGTGAGTACTCATCTGCTAGCGATTTTGATGACGATACATGTGTTTTGCTTGCAACTGACTATGCAGGTAGCGATGAACATCAAGAAGAGCATATTGGTGTAGAAGATGCAGCGCGCTATGATAGTCTCATTGTGCAGCGTGTGCTTAGTGCACAAATGGAGAAAGCGGAACAAAATAAAAGGCACAAATTATTCCAAACAAAGTGTGTCGTCAAGGAGCGATCTTGCCGCATGATCATTGATGGAGGTAGCTGCAACAACTTGGCCAGCAGTGACATGGTGACCAAGCTGACACTAAGCACCAAACCGCACCCACATCCCTATTACATTCAATGGTAAAACAATAGTGGTAAGACAAAGTTAACTAGACTTGTGCGAATCAATTTTCCTATTGGATCATATAAGGATGTCGTTGAATGTGATGTTGTGCCTATGCAAGCTTGTAATATTCTGCTTGGAAGACCTTGGCAATTTGATAGAGATTCTATGCATCATGGTAGATCAAATCAGTATTCTTTTCTTTACCACGATAAAAAATTGTGTTGCATCCTATGTCTCCTGAAGCTATTGTGCAAGATGATGTTGCTACAGCTAGGAAAACTAAATCTCAGGACCATGCTAACGTTGAGAACAATAACAATGACAAATCTGTGTTTGATAAGAAAAATGAGATATCTCTGAAGGGAAAATGCTTGTTTGCTACGAAATCTGATATTAATGAACTGATTGCTTCCACCTCTGTTACCTATGCTTTGGTATGCAAAGATGCTTTGATTTCCCTTTACGATATGCAACATTCTTTGCCTCCTGCTGTTGCTAACCTTTTACAGAAATATTCTGATGTGTTTCCAAGTGAAATACCACCAGGACTACCACCACTTCGAGGGATTGAGCACCAGATTGACCTCATTCCTGATGCTTCATTGCCCAACCGTGCACCATACAGGACAAATCCGGAAGAAATAAAGGAGATTCAGCACCAAGTACAAGAACTACTTGACAAAGGTTATGTACGTGAGTCTCTTAGTCCTTGTGCGGTTCCAGTTATTCTAGTACCTAAAAAGGATGGATCATGGCGTATGTGTGTGGATTGTAGAGCAATCAACAATATCACCATTCGATATCGTCATCCTATTCCACGCTTAGATGATATGCTTGATGAATTGAGTGGTACTGTTGTGTTCTCAAAAGTTGATTTGCGTAGTGGTTATCACCATATTTGCATGAAACTAGGAGATGAATGGAAAACTGCTTTCAAAATAAAGTACGGTTTATATGAGTGGTTAGTCATGCCTTTTGGGTTAACTAATGCACCTAGCACCTTCTTAAGATTAATGAACGAGGTTTTGCGTGCATTCATTGGAAAATTTGTTGTCGTGTATTTTGATGATATATTTATTTATAGCGAATCCATGGATGAACATCTTGATCACTTATGTGCTGTTTTTAATGCTTTACGTGAGGCACGATTATTTGGTAATCTTGAGAAGTGCACCTTTTGCACGGATCGAGTCTCTTTCCTTGGCTATGTTGTTACTCCACAGGGAATTGAAGTTGATCAAGCCAAGGTAGAGGCTATTCAGGGGTGGCATGTACCAAAGACCATCACACAGGTGCGGAGCTTTCTAGGGCTCGCTGGGTTCTATCATCGCTTTGTGAAGTATTTCAGCACCATTGCTGCTCCATTGAATGGCCTTACGAAGAAGGGGGTGCCTTTTTCTTGGGGCACCACACAAGATAACGCCTTTACCATACTGAAAGATAAGTTGACGCATGCACCTCTTCTCCAACTTCCTGATTTTTCTAAGACTTTTGAGCTTGAATGTGATGCTAGTAGGATTGGACTGGGTGGTGTTTTGTTACAAGAAGGAAAACCTGTTGCATATTTTAGTGAGAAAATGAGTGGGTTTGTTCTGAATTATTCTACCTATGATAAGGAATTATATGCTCTTGTACGAACTTTAGAAACATGGCAGCATTATTTGTGGCCCAAAGAATTTGTTATCCATTCTGATCTTGAATCACTAAAGCATATTAGGAGTCAAGGGAAACTGAACCGTAGGCATGCTAAGTGGATGGAATTTATTAAGTCTTTTCTTTATGTCATTAAACACAAAAAGGGAAAGGATAATGTTATTGTTGATGCTTTATCTAGACGTTATACTCTTCTATCTCAACTTGACTTTAAAATTTTTAGATTAGAAACGATTTAAGATCAATATGAACATGATGCTGATTTCAAAGATGTATTGCTGAAATGTAAAGACGGAAAAACATTAAATAAATTTGTCCTCAATGATGGCTATGCGTTTAGAGCTATCAAGTTATGCATTGCAGCTAGCTCCGTTCGTTTATTGTTGTTACAGGAAGTGCATGGAGGCGGGCTGATGGGACACTTTGGAGTGAAAAAGACGGAGGACATACTTGCTGGTCATTTCTTTTGACCAAGGATGACGCAAGACGTGGAGCGCTTCGTTGCTCGCCGCACGACATGTCAAAAAGCTAAGCCACGACTTAATCCACATGGTTTGTACATGCCTCTTCCTGTTCCTAGCATGCCTTGGAGGATATTTCCATGGACTTTGTTTTAGGACTGCCTAGAACAAAGAAGGGCAGGGATAGCATCTTTGTTGTCGTGGACAGATTTTCTAAAATGGCACACTTCATACCTTGTCGTAAAAGTGATGATGCTACACATGTTGCTGATTTGTTTTTCCATGATATTGTTAGGTTGCATGGTGTGCCAAGCACAATAGTTTCAGATCATGATGCTAAGTTTCTTAGCCATTTTTGGAGAACGTTATGGGCAAAATTGGGGACTAAGCTTTTATTTTCAACTACTTGTCATCCCCAAACTGATGGTCAAACTGAGGTTGTGAATAGAAGTGTATCTACCATGCTTAGGGCTGTTTTGAAAAAGAATATAAAAATGTGAGAAAGGATTAATGATAATGCATATAAACTCGAGTTGCCTGCGGATTTTGGGGTTAGTCCCACATTTAACATTGCAGATTTGAAGCCATATTTGGGAGAAGAAGATGATCTTGAGTCGCGGATGACTCAAATGCAAGAAGGGGAGGATGATGAGGACATCAACACCCTCGATACATCCACACCAACTCAGCTACCGGTTTCTGGTCCGATCACTCGCGCTCGTGCACGTCAACTAAACTATGAGGTGAACTCGTTCTTGACCTTATGTCCATCTTATCTAGACCGTGGAACTACGTGCTTTCTTGTTTTGCTTAGGAACAATGGAGAGGAGCCAATGGGAAGGGAATTTGCGCGGACGGGATTTGGACAGCAGAACAGCACCAACTTGTGACGGCCACCACGACTTCATACGGACTCTGATCTGGGCGTTCAAGTACTTCCTAGAAAGATTATCAAGTCTACTTTCAAACGGATCTAGCCTCATGTCCATATCTATTCGGAGTCGGCCGCAATCATTATTTTAATACCAAGACCTTTTCTGTCTATGGTGCTGCATCACCAAAATTGGGCCCATGGCCCATGTATCGTTTGGAGTCCATTAGGGACTCGTGATTAGGGTTTCTCACGACCCTAGGGAGGTAATAAATAGTATCCGCCATCCTCATTAGCTGGTGGGTTTTGTTTATTCGTAAGTTAGCTTCTGCTGCTTCCTTGTACACGTGCGTGTCGACTAGATCGCCCGTCTACTTGTATCCAGAACCCCACTTCATATTGATTCAACTGATAAGTGCTTGTTCTTCTTGTTCTTGCGTTTTCTTCGATTGCTTGCAGGAACAAGGGCCCTCGTGGTCAGGTTGATTGTGCGCCAACAAGATAAATACAACTTCAGAGTCGGTGTACCGATCGTAAGGCACATCATCTTGGGGACGGTGTAGTCAGATCGCCAATGTCTTCTCCACAAATCGAACCCTCCTATTCTCATCAAAAGATTGGGAACCAAGATCCTATCACAAGCTCTTCACCTTGGGGAGCGACAGTACTATTCGTAGACAAGAAGGATGGATCCCAGAGGATGAGTGTAGACTACCAAGCTCTCACGGAGGTGACAATCAATAACAAGTACACGTTCCCCCGTATAGAGTATTTGTTTAATAAAATGAAGGGTGCATGTGTCTTCTCCAAGATCAACTTGAGGTCAGGCTACTTCCAAATGAAGATTATGCTATCAGACATACCCAAAACAACTTTCTGGACACAATATGAATCTAATGAGTACACCGTTATGTCTTTTGGATTGAAAAATGCATCGGCATACTTTATGTACCTCATGAATAAGGTCTTCATAGAGTACTTCGATAAGTTTGTTGTGGTATTCATTGATGATATTATGATCTACTCAAAGAGTGAAGAGGAGCATAAGGAGCATTTGAGGCTCACGTTGTAGAAATTGAGGGAACACCAATTATACGTCAAATTTAGCAAGTGTCAGTTTTGGTTAAGGGAAGTGTCATTTTTGGGTCATATTATCTCGGGAGGAGGAGTATCGGTTAACCCAGCAAACCTGAGGGATGTTCTAAAGTGGGAGCCACTGCAAAATGTGAAGGAAATCCGAAGTTTTCTTGGAATGGCTCGATATTACCATCTGTTCATCAAGGATTTCTCCAAAGTAGCCAAGCCCATGACTGAGTTGCTGATGAAGGGGAAAACATTCCAATGGACTCAAGCTTGTCAGGACAGCTTTGAGGAGCTCAAGAAGAGATTGACAACAACACCAGTTTTGGTCTTCCCGGATGTGAGCAAAAGTTTAGATATTTATTGCGATGCATCAAGCCAAGGACTTGGATGTGTTCTTATGCAAAAAGGTCAAGTGGTAGCCTCTACATCGAGGCAATTGAAGAAACATGAGCAAAATTATCCTACGCATGATCTCGAACTTGCAGTCGTAGTGCATGCTTTAAAGATATGGAGACACTACATTCTTGGTCATAGGTGTGAGATTTACACGGACCACAAGAGTCTCAAGTACATATTCACGCAAACGGACCTGAATTTGAGGCAACGAAGATGGTTGGAGCTTATCAAGGATTATGATGTGGCAATTAACAATCATCCAGGGAAGGCTAATGTAGTGGCTGATGCTTTGAGTCAGAAAGGGGTAAGCCACCAACTCACGGTCCGAGAGCTGCCATCCGAGTTATACAGGGAGTTTTAATGCTTGAATCTCAGATTTGTGAACGAGATGGGGATAATGGAGTTAAATCCGACCCTGGAGCAAGAAATTTGAGAAGGTCAGAAAATGGATGAGGAAATTCAAGAAATCAAGGAAAGAACCCAAGAAGGAAGAGAATTCAGATTTGATGAGGATGACCATGACACTCTATGGCTTGGGAAAAGAATTGTTTTGCCTAATGTAAAGCATATTCAAGAAACGATATTAAAGGAGGCACATTACTCACCTTACTCAATCCATCCCGGCTGTACAAAGATGTACAAGGACTTGAAGACATGCTATTGGTGGGCCAGCATGAAGGACATAGCAGAGTACGTTGCACTATGTGATGTATGCCAATGAGTCAAAGCTAAACATCAAAGGTCAGCTGGATTATTACAGCCATTGAAGATTCCAGAATGGAAGTGGGAAGAAATCGGTATGACTTCATAGTTGGATTACCTCGAACCCAGTTCGGCTATGACTCGATATGGGTTATTGTGGATCGATTAACCAAATCAGCTCATTTCATACCTGTCAAGACCACATATACCACCGCGAAGCTAGCAGAATTGTATATGGAGCATATTATATGCCAACATGGAGTTCCGAAGACAATAATCTCAGACCGAGGTTCTCAATTGTAACACCCTCGTTTTCATGCATCATACATTGCATAAGTTCATATACATGTTTTACATTAAGTCATATAAAAATGAGCAAGTTGAAAATGAATTAGGAGCAATATCGCACTCAAAAGTTCTGAGAAGTGCGGACTAGCCCGTTTCTGGTGCGGACTAATCTGATTTCTCTCTGACCTCCTTCGTACATGTTCGTTTTTGCTGCGAACTAGTACGCTTTTCTCTCTGTAAGACTTTCAGACTTGTCCGGCCCATAGCGGACTAGTCCAGTATCTCAATTCCTTGAAATTTTGCTAAGTCCTTGGACTTGTCCAGGCTTGTCCATTTTTCGCTGGACTTGTCCGTTTTCCTCTCTGACTAAGTTAGGACTTGTCCGATTTGGTCCGGACTTATCAGTTTTTCCTTCTGACTAATATCGCACTAGTCCGACCTTGCGAGGACTTGTCCAGTGATCGCGATTCCGAGTTGATCTTTTGTTCCATCACGTGTTATTGGGTATTTAACATAATTAGGCCCAAGGACATCGTGTCTAACCTCTTTGGAGCCCATGTGGGACCTCTATACGGCCTCCACCGCCTTGAACACGAAATCCACTCAACCCTAACCCTCCACTCCTATATAAACAACCCAACACCCCAATTTTACATCTCTTTGCCACAATTGAAAGAACACCAAACCCTAGTTCGTGGGAGCCGCCATCAAGTGGAGATCAAGCAGCAAGAAGAAGATGAGAACTCAAAGGAGGATCAACCAAGCAAGATCTCCATCGACAATGCGTTCTTCATCAACAATTCACCATCAAGTTCTCTTCATCAACCCTAGATCATCAAGATCCAAGTGTTGCCTCCAAAACCCTTGATTCATTGGAGTTCTAAATACCTGGTATACCTTCTACTTTCTCTTTTCCACGTGAATTCAATCCCAATTCTTCAAATTCACATCGATCTAGAAAACCCTGATTTGCTAGTTCTGCGTAGGATGGACTAGTCCGGCCTACAGCGGACTTGTCTGGTCTCCAGATCTGTTCAGTAATGAATTAATTTCAATTTGATGTAATATCAACATGAACCTGTGTAAACTTGTTAATAACCATTGTAAATGATTAGTGAACATTAATAGTAACACATTAACTAGTTTTGCTTTGCATTTGCAGTAATCATGCATGGCATAACATATTGAGTACTATATGTGCACTTATTAATTGTAATTCTTGTCTTGTATGTTTATTGCATGGTTTAGACGGATTTGCGCTAGAGAGTGCTGCGAAGGACCTCCAGTACCAGAATTTTCAATCTTTGGTCCCAATCAAGCCCAAGAGCAAGGCAAGTGTCCTTGAACATATTGATCCTGTTTTTACAATAAATGTTTTGTTTTCAAAACTACATGCTCGTGTCAATTTAATGGGAATCCCTATGATAGGAAGTTTACTAGCTTTGCTTAACCATCCTTGTCACCCAGAATACATGATAGAGAGTCGAGAAGGGCTTTTTACCTTTGCTTCGCTTAATTAATTGAGATGGGAAAACAACTATACCATTTAATTATGCATTAATGAGATTATGGTTAATATAAACTGGTTAATATGACATGGTAATGGGTGATCTAAGCAAGCATGGTATGTGGATTGGGTTGGACGCTGTGGTGGTTTTGCTTGCTTTAGATCTAAGAACCGGTTCGTGGAGCGACCATCCAGGATTTACAGTGCCACCACAAGGCCAAGTATGGGTGCGGCGTAGCTGATTAATTAGGGTATTTCTAGTATTGCACGAATCATTTGACGCACCGCGGAAGGGGTGTCGGATTGGGTTTGGATTTGTGGCGAGACTCCCTGGGATCCAAATGGCACAAGAGGGGGCCCTTGGTTTATGATGTGCTTAGTTGGAGGAAGCCATCAGTGAAACCTCAGTTGGTTTGTAATGCTAGTAGTCCCTTTGTAAAGGCTATTTTGTGATCTCTTGGCCACACAACTAAAGATGTGTGTGACGACATAATTGAGATTCCATAGTCATCGAAAGGTGATGAAATCATGAACATGTGGGTAAAGTGGTACAACCTCTGCAGAGTGTCTTAAAAATTATCATGATAGCCGTGATCCCGGTCATGAACAACCTGGACCCTCACAAACTTGGGATTTGGGATGGTTTGATATTGGTTATGGTTGATAATATGGTTATGGCTGGTATGGATCGAATTACAATATTGGTTATGGTTTATGGAAATGGTGAAATCTGACATAATGGCGATGGATATGGAATATGGACTTATACTATGGTAATTGTTGTGGTATATGATGGGTTTACTTCACATACATATGATATCCCGCTTTTCAAATGTTTTAATGTACTTTTCAGCACTTAGCCTTTATTATATTCGTCATCTGAATTAGCTACATGTCATACTTTCCACACTTATTGAGTACGACATGTACTTACCCTTGCAATTCCCCCACCAATAGTTGCAGGTCAAGATTGGGAGTATCACGATGTTAATGAGGTGTTCTAGGCTGTGTGCTGCCGTCAGCTTTGCCTGTGGTGTTGCTTGGAGCCGCGCTACCCTTATGCTTATTTTGCTTAGTTTGCTTATTTAGATTATTTTTGCTGCATTAGTCTCAGACTTGACATTAATAATCCTTAGAGCTATAATTTGAGGATATCCTGAATTCTATAATAAAAGGGCTTACTTAATCTTTTTCTGTGATAATTTTCTATATAACCTTTTGTGAATGAACTCTTGTATGTGTGTTGAACGTCCTGGGCACACATATGCATCACACTTGGTTCATTTTTCGGAACCGGGTGTCACAAATTGGTATCAGAGCCACAGGTTGATCGTAGGATGCATGCTAGATAGAATAGACACTTTAGAGCACATAGGAGCACTGAGGAATCGATTGTTTTTGCTTGGTGTGCTGATTTCTACGCATTGTTGGTTGTGTGCTTAGTAGAGGATTTTGGGATGCTTTAGCATTGCCATGTCCATATAGACTCGTATAGTTAGTTGCTTAGTTTCACATCCCTTGATGCATATAGTTGGGGATATTTTCCAAATTCTTATCTCTTGCTTTTCTTCAGATGGTGAGGACTCGCAACCAGAGGGATGCCAATGATGAGGAGGAGAACAATGGGGCACCTCAGAACAACAATGGACAAGGACCTGCCCAGGGAGCTATAAATCTTGAGCAGCTTTTTGCCATGCAAAACCAGCTCATGCAGACCATGATACAGACTTGGGACAGCTGCAAGCTGGCAACAACAATCAGCCTCACATGCCTCCACCGCCACCCCCACCTCCTCATAACTGATTGGGAGAGTTCATAAGAACCAGGCCGCCGACTTTTGCTCAAGCCATCGACCCTATGGACGCTGATGATTGGCTCAAGTCTGTTGAAAAGAACCTAGCTATTGTCTAATGTAGTGATCGAGAGAAGGTGCTATTTGCATCTCATCAACTTATTGGAGCAGCTGCCGATTGGTGGGACTCTTTGTGCAATGCCCATGAGAATTAGGAGAGGATCATTTGGGCTGAATTCAAGGAGAGCTTCCATTCTCATTATGTGCCAAAATGTGTTATGATCTTGAAGAGGCAAGAGTTTGAAAACTTGAGGCAAGGGAGATCGAGCGTGGGTGAATACCACAATAAATTCACTCAACTCTCAAGATATGCGCCTGAGGGTGTGAGCCGGGACAGCCGGAAACAATACTTGTTCATGAGGGACTTGAACAATGAGATCTAGGTACAATTGCTTAATTGTGATTATGCCAACTTCCAGCAGCTAGTGGACAAAGCAATCGTTGTGGAGAATAAAGTCTGTGAGATGGAGCTAGATAACAAGAGGAAGGCAACATATCAGGGACAACAATAGGAAGTAATATTCGCCTCCGCTTTGCACCACCCAATGCGCCAAACTACAGCGCCTCTTGCCTGCTCATCGCCCTGCTTATCTACCCCATCCAGCTCAGCCGCAGCTCATGCAGCCGTGCCTCTCTATGCAAGCACCTCGTCCTCCAATGCCTTATGTGCCTCGCGTCGGCTTTCCTACAAATGTTCAAAACCAAGCTCGTCCAAATAACTCTGTTGCAGCAAGGAAGTGATATACTTGTGGTGAAGCGGGACATTTTGTATCTCAATGTCCTAAGTTAGGCCTTGGTCAATGAAGCAATGCCCCAAGACAAAGCCCAAGACCAAATGGAGGAGCGCCACAAGGGAACTGTGGACAGCAAAACCTGGTATGTGGCAATGTGAACCATGTCTCCACAGAGGAAGCGCAACTAGCGGATGACGTGGTGATTGGTATGTTTCTCGCAAACTCCAACCCGATGACTATGTTATTTGATTCTGGAGCATCGCATTCATTCATTGCATCGAAGTATGTTGCCAAGTATAGTTTTCCTATCTCTCATATGAAGTATACTCTATTGGTTAAGTCTCTTGGAGGAGAGATGAGGACAAATATAGTATGTCCAAAAGTAAGCCTTAGAATAAGTGGGGTAGACTTCTTTGTCAACCTCATTATTTTGGATTCTCAAGGATTGGACATTATACTTGGTATGGACTGGTTGAGGATGATAGGATCTTGGTTCTCGGTCTTTCGATGAGAATAGGAGGGTTCAATTTGTGGAGGAGAAGACGTTTGTGATCCGACTACATCATCCCCAACATGATGTGCCTTAGCTATCGGTACACCGACTCCAAAGTTGTATTGATCTTGCTGGCGCACAATCAACCTGACCACGAGGGCCTTTGTTCCTGCAAGCAATCGAAGAACACGCAAGAACAAGAAGAACAAGCACTTATCAGTTGAATCAATCTGAAGTGAGGTTCTGGATACAAGTAGACGGGTGATCTAGTCGACACGTGCATGTACAAGGAAGCAGCAGAAGCTAACTTACAAATAAACAAAACCCACCAGCTAATAAGGGCGGCGACTACTATTTATTACCTTCCTAGGGTCGTGAAAAACCCTAATCACGAGTCCCTAATGGACTCCAAACGATACATAGGCCATGGGCCCAATTTTGGTAATGCAGCACCATGGACAAAAAAGTCTTGGTATTAAAATAACGATTGTGGCCGACTCCGAACAGATATGGACATGAGGCCAGATACCTTTGAAAGTAGACTTTATAATATTTTCAAGAAGTACTTGAACGCCCAGTTCAGAGTCCGTATGAAGTCGTGGTGGCTGTCACAAGTTGGTGCTGTTCTGCTGTCCAAATCCCGTCCGCGCGAATTCCCTTCCCATTGGCTCCTCTCCATTGTTCCTAAGCAAAACAAGAAATCACGTAGTTTCATGGTCTAGATAAGATGGACATAAGGCCATGAACGAGTTCACCTCATAGCTTAGTTGACGTGCACGAGCGCGAGTGATTGGACCAGAAACCGGTAGCTAAGTTGGTGTGGATGTATCGAGGGTCTTGATGTCCTCATCATCCTCCCCTTCTTGCATTTTAGTCGTCCGCGACTCAAGCTCATCTTCTTCTCCCAAATATGGCTTCAAATCTGCAATGTTAAATGTGGGACTAACCCCAAAATCCGCAGGCAACTCGAGTTTATATGCATTATCATTAATCCTTTCTAACACTTTGAATAGACCATCAGCTCGAGGTAACAATTTAGACTTTCTCAAACTAGGAAACCTATCCTTTCGCAAATGTAACCAAACTAAATCACCAGGTTCAAAAGTGATAGGTTTCTTTTCCCTACTACCAGCAAGTTTATACTTGGCATTCATGCACTCTATATTCTTCTTAGTGGTTTCATGCAATTTTAAGATCATTTCAACACGATGTTTAGCATCAAAATTCACTCATTACCAAATAACCGTGCCTCACGTAAAGCATTAAAAACAGCACATAAGTGATCAAGATGTTCGTCCATGGATTCGCTATAAATCAATATATCATCAAAATACACGATAACAAATTCTCCAATGAATGCACGTAAAACCACGTTCATTAATCTCATGAAGGTGCTAGGTGCATTAGTTAACCCAAAAGGCATGACTAACCACTCATATAAACCGAACTTAGTTTTGAAAGCAGTTTTCCATTCATCTCCTAGTTTCATGCGAATTTGGTGATAACCACTACGCAAATCAACTTTTGAGAACACAACAACACCACTCAATTCATCAAGCATATCATCTAGAGTGGAATAGGATGACGATATCAAATGGTGATATTGTTGATTGCTCTACAATCCACACACATACGCCAGGATCCATCCTTTTTAGGCACTAGAATAACTGGAACAACACAAGGACTAAGAGACTCACGTACACAACCTTTGTCAAGTAGTTCTTGTACTTGGCGCTTAATCTCCTTTGTTTCTTCCGAATTTGTCCTGTATGGTGCACGGTTGGGCAATGAAGCACCCGGAATGAGGTCAATCTTGTGCTCAATCCCTCAAAGTGGTGGTAGTCCTGGTGGTATTTCACTTGGAAACACATCAGAATATTCCTGTAAAATGTTAGCAACAGCAGGAGACAAAGAATGTTGCATATCGTAAAGGGAAATCAAAGCATCTTTGCATACCAAAGCATAGGCAACAGAGGTGGAAGCAATCAGTTCATTAATATCATATTTCATAGCAAACAAGCATTTCCCTTTAGAGATATCTCATTTTTCTTATCAAACATAGATTTGGCATTGCTATTGTTCTCAACGTTAGCATGGTCCTGAGATTTAGTTTTCCTAGCTCTAGCAACATCATCTTGCACAATAGCTTCAAGAGACATAGGATGCAACACAATTTTTTTATCGTGGTAAAGAAAAGAATACTGATTTGATCTACCATGATGCATAGAATCTCTATCAAATTGCCAATGTCTTCTAGCAAAATATTACAAGCTTGCATAGGCACAATATCACATTCAAAGACATCCTTATATGATCCAATAGCAAAATTGATTCACACAGTCTAGTTACCTTTGCCTTACCGCTGTTGTTTAACCATTGAATATAATAGGGATGTGGGTGCGGTTTGGTGCTTAGTGCCAGCTTGGTCACCATGTCACCGCTGGCCAAGTTGTTGCAGCTACCTCCATCAATGATCATGCGGCAAGATCGCTCTTTGACGACACACTTTGTTTGGAATAATGTGTGCCTTTGATCTTGTTCCGCTTTCTCCATTTGTGCACTAAGCACACGTTGCACAATGAGACTATCATAGCGTGCTGCATCTTCTGCACCAATATGCTCTTCTTGATGTTCATCGCTACCTGCATAGTCAAGTGCAAGCAAAACACATGTATCGTCATTAAAATCGCTAGCAGATGAGTACTCACCGTTATCTTTAACAATTAGAACATGTTTGCTTGGGCAGTCACGCTGCATATGGCCAAAACCCTTGCGCTTGTGACATTGAACGTCTCTGGATCGTCCAGTAGATGCTACAGAAGAAGCACTCTCGGTGGGCTTTTGGGTGGTATTTACTGCTGAGCTAGTGGAAGAAGCACGTGGCTTGTTGCCGGAGGAAGAAGGTGCTGCCTGACTTGGTGAAGAAGATGGCGGAGAAGCACGCCCACTCGAAGGAGTAGTCGTGTGTGGTTACCATGAGCTAGTCTTTCCTGCAGAAATATTAGTTCTAGAGCTAGCTCGTCGTCCCTGCACATCCCTTTCAGCTTTATAAGCAAGATGAAACAAACGGGTAACATTATTGTAATCTTTATAAGCAAGTATGTCCTGAATTTCACGGTTTAAACCACCCAAAAAATCTAGCCATAGCTGGTTCCTCATCCTCGTCTAAATTACAACACAACACCCATTTGTAATTCCTGAAAATACTCTTCTACACTTTTAGCTCCCTATGTCAATTGTTGTAACTTATTTAACAGATCACGTGCATAGTAAGAAGGAACAAATCTAGCCCGCATGAGCGGTTTCAAAGCATCCCAAGTTTGTGTATGTTATTAGGATTTTTCTTGCCATGTTCTATCCACCAAATAGAAGCAAAATCAGTAAACTCACTAGTGGCTGCTCTAACTCTTGCGTTTTCAGGAAACTCATGACATGCAAACTTTTTATCAATAGAAATCTCCCAAGTAATAAATGCATCAGGGTCATATTTACCATCAAAATGAGGTATCTTAAATTTGATCTTGTGAAAAGTATCATCATGATTGCATACCTCACGCCGATGATGTCCACCCATACCTTGACGGTTGCGTTGTAGCCGGTGCCGTGGCCTAGCTTCCTCATCTTCCCAATATCTGTATCTGAAGAATAGTCATCTTCATTGTCACGTACAATACTAGGAGCGTTGCTCACTTGTCCATCCACAGTGTGTCCACGATCCCTCTCCTCAAGGCACTGTAGGATGGCTCCAATAGAAGTGTTCAATGTTTGAATGGAAATCTCCAACATGTTGATTTTGGTGTTGGTGTCGATCTGCATATTTTCCAATTGACTAAGGCCGTCACTGGTAACACGAAATCCTCATCAAGGGCTTATGTGCGTAGCCGTACTTGGCGTTGGAAGTGTTATATAATTCCCCGTGTGCAAGGTGAATGCACGTCTTCGTTTGTATTTGCTCCTCCTGCCATGGTTAGTAGACAAAAAGAACAATACAATATGAAAGGGTAACGTTATTCCTAGCTACAAAGGTGCTGATGGAGATAACTCGCTCACTCTCAACCTGTTCAATCAAGCTCTTACCTATTCTTACGAAGCTCAGCAAGAAGGTGATGGCAACCAGCAAGTAATGAACAACTTCAAGAGCAGGTGTCAATCTATGGCCTTGGGTGGCCGAACTAGCACAAGGAGCAAACTTTCACCACGTTAATCACAACAAGATGAATAAATGTTCTACGACAGTACTGTGTTGATCTTAGTCTAGACTGTACTAGAGACGCGAGCCGAGACACCAATGTCGTCACCAAAAACACCCCAAACAACAATCTGATTTTTTTCCTTTTTTGTTTTTTTTGTTGGGATGATCACCAAAACTCTCTCTACATGGAATCAGGAGACCCTAGAACAAAATTTGCACATGCGGCTTGTGATCTTGCACTTGCCCTTTTTTGTTCTCTAATTGCTCGTGGCTTTTGTGCGGCTTTTGATTTTGCACTTGCCTTTTTCTTGTTGTCAAACTCAAATTACTAATCTGACTCAAACTCAAAGTAGCAATCTGATTCGAACTCGAACTAGTAATCCGACTCAAACTCGAACTAGCAATCCGACTCAAACTCGAAGTAGCAATCTGATTTGAACTCGTAATCCGACTCAAACTCGAACTAGCAATCCGACTCAAACTCGAACTAGTAATCCGAATCAAACTCGAACTACAAATCTGACTCGAACTAGGTGACCAGATGTGACACGAACTCGAAACTCTAGTGGTGCAAAACTAAAGACCAGCAACTTGACTTGTCGAAGCAACCATGAACTCAACATGTCTTGACTAAGTAGAGAAAGAAAAGGGCACAATGGTCTAGGAATAATGGAAAAAATAGATCTGGTATTTTTTGGGCTTTTTCTGTACTATGGAATGATAACAACAGAAAGAAAAGTAATGATAGCACTCTCACCGATTAACCTTGCTCTGATTACCACTTGATAGGATCTTGGTTCCCGATCTTTCGATGAGAATAGGAGGATACGATTTGTGGAGGAGAAGACGTTGGCGATCTGACTACACCGTCCCCAAGACGATGTGCCTTAGCGATCGGTACACCGACTCCAAAGTCGTATTGATCTTGCTGGCGCACAATCAACCTGACCACGAGGGCCTTTGTTCCTGCAAGCAATCAAAGAACACGCAAGAACAAAAATAACAAGCACTTATCAGTTGAATCAATCTGAAGTGGGGTTCTGGATACAAGTAGACGGGTGATCTAGTCGACACGCGCGTGTACAAGGAAGATAGAAGCTAACTTACAAATAAACAAAACCCACCAGCTAATGAGGGTGGTGGCTACTATTTATTACCTACCTAGGGTCGTAAGAAACCCTAATCATGAGTCCCTAATGGACTCCAAACGATACATGGGCCGTGGGCCCAATTTTGTTGATGCAGCACCATGGACAGAAAAGGTCTTGGTATTAAACTAACGATTGCGACCAACTCCCAATAGATATGGACATGAGGCCAGATCCATTTGAATGTAGATTGATAATCCTTCCAGGAAGTACTTGAACACCCATATCAGAGTCCGTATAAAGTCGTGGTGGCCGTCACAAGTTGGTGCTGTTCTTCTGTCCAAATCCCGTCCGCGTGAATTCCCTTCCTATTGGCTCCTCTCCATTGTTCCTAAACGAAACAAGAAAGCACGTAGTTCCATGGTCTAGATAAGATGTACATAAGGCCAAGAACGAGTTCACCTCATAGTTTATTTGACGTGCACGAATGCGAGTGATCGGACCAGAACCGGTAGCTGAGTTGGTGTGGATGTATCGAGGGTGTTGATGTCCTCATCATAGGAAGCACAATGAAGTCATTGAATGTACCACAAAGACGGTGAAGTTGACCAATGAGGAAGGGATCACCGTAGAATTTGAAGCATCTCAACATGCACTGAAGCAAGCGGAGCTGAATCACATGGGCGGTGCCGCAATTAAGGAGATTCTAGTGGTGTATGAATTCTTAGATGTGTTTCTAGATGAGTTGCCAGGTATGTCACCTTATCGTGATATCGAATTTGTTATTAATTTAATACCTGGAACTGCACCTATAGCTAAGAGGCCATATATGATGCCTTCTAAGGAGTTAGCGGAGCTCAAAAAGAAGATTCTAGAGCAACGAGAGAAGGGTTTTATTCGCCCTAGCTCTTCACCTTGGGGAGCCCCCATTCTTTTTGTGGATAAGATGGATGGATCACAAAGGATGTGTGTAGATTACCGAGCTCTCAACGAGGTAAAAATCAAGAACAAGTACACCTTGCCACACATAGAAGACTTATTTGAGCAGATGAAGGGTGCTTGTGTCTTCTCCAAGATCGATTTGAGGTCAGGTTACTTCCAAATGAAGATAAGACCGTCGGATATACCCAAAATAGCTTTTTGGACACGGTATGGATCTTATGAGTACACCGTGATGTCCTTTGGATTGACAAATGCACCTGCATACTTTATGTACCTCATTAAGAAGGTCTTCATGGAGTACTTAGATAAATTTGTTGTGGTGTCCATTGATTAAATAATTATCTACTCGAAAAGCGAGGAGGAGCATGAGGAACATTTGAGGCTCACATTGTAGAAATTGAGGGAACACCAATTATATGCCAAATTCAGCAAGTGCCAATTTTGGTTAAGGGAAGTGTCATTTTTGGGTCATATCATCTCAGGAGGAGTATCGGTCGATCCCGGAAAAGTGAGAGACGTGTTGAAATGGGAACCGCCCTAGAATCTGAAGCAGATTAGGAGTTTTCTTGGGATGGCTGGATATTACCGTAGGTTCATCAAGGACTTTTCCAAAATAGCTAAGGCTATTATGGAACTATTAATGAAGGGGAAAGCTTTCCAATGGACTCCTGCTTGTCAAGACAGCTTTGAGAAGCTAAAGAAGAGGTTAACCGCCGCATCCGTGTTAGTTTTGCCGGACATGAGTAAAAGTTTTGAAATTTATTGTGATGCATCAAGACAAGGACTTGGATGCGTGCTCATGCAAGAAGGTTAAGTTGTAGCCTATGCATCGAGGCAATTGAAGAAACATGAGCAGAATTATCCTACACATGATCTCAAAGTCGCAGCCGTAGTGCATGCCTTGAAGATTTGGAGACATTATTCTTGGTCATAGGTGTCAAATTTATACGGATCACAAGAATCTCAAGTACATATTCATGCAAACGGACCTGAATTGGAGGCAACAAAGATGGTTGGAGCTCACCAAGGAATATGATGTGGGGATCAACTATCATCTAGGAAAGGCTAATGTAGTGGCCGGTGCTTTGAGTTGGAAAGGAGTAAATCATCAGCTCACGGTTCGAGAATTGCCATCCGAGTTATGCAAGGAGTTTGAACGATTGAATCTCGGATTTGTAAATGAGATGGGGATAATGAAGTTAAATCTGATCTTGGAGCAGGAGATTCGAGAGGGTCAAACAAAGGATGAGAAAATCTAAGAAATCAAGGAAATGACCCAAGAGGGAAGAAAATTCAGGTTTGATGAGGATGACCATGGTACCTTATGCCTTGGTAAAAGGATCGTCGTGCCTAATGTGAAGCATATTCGGGAGACAATATTAAAAGACACACTGACTTGCCATACTCAATTCATCCCGATTGTACAAAGATATACAAGGATTTGAATACATGTTATTGGTGGGCTAGCATGAAAAAGGACATAGCTGAATATGTCGCGTTGTGTGATGTGTGCCAATGAGTGAATGCAGAACATCAAAGACCAGCCGGATTATTGCAACCATTGAAGATTCCAGAATGGAAGTGGGAAAAAATTGGGATGGACTTTATAGTTGGTTTACCACGTACCCAGTCTGGTTATGACTCCATATATCGTGGATCGGTTAACTAAGTCAGCTCACTTTATTCCCGTCAAGACCACCTTTAATAGGGAGAAGTTAGCTGAACTGTATATGGGAAGAATAGTATGTTTTCATGGAGTTCCAAAGAAGATAGTGTCAGATAGAGGTTCTCAATTTACCTCCAGATTTTGGCAGAAATTGCATGAAGCATTGGGAACAAGGTTGAATTTATCTCAGCATATCACCCTCAAACCGATGGACAAACTGAGAGAACCAATCAAATTTTAGAGGATATGTTAAGAGTTTGTGCTTTGAAGCATAGGAAAAGTTGGGACAAGAGCTTGCCGTATGCAGAATTCTCATATAACAATAGTTACCAAGCAAGCTTGAAAATGTCACCCTATGAAGCACTATATGGAAGGAAGTGTAGGATACCTTTGTTCTGGAATGAGATAGGAGAAAATCAAGTGCTTGGATCTGATATGTTGCAAGAAGCTGATAAACAAGTGCAGATTATTCATGAAAACTTGAGGGCTGCTCAATCAAGTCAAAAAGGATATGCGGATAATAGACGGAGAGACCTAGTCTTTGAAGTGGGAGACTTCATTTACCTCAAAGTGTCACCAATGCGAGGTCATAAGAGGTTTAATATCAGAGGCAAGATATCACCTCGCTCTATTGGACCGTTCAAGATTTTGGACAAAAGAGGAGAAGTAGCATATAAGTTGGAGATGCCATCTCATCTATGAGATGTGCATGATTTGTTTCATGTTTCCCAGCTTAAGAAGTGTTTAAGGGTACCGGAAGAACAAATGCCAATGGAAGAATTAGAACTAGAGACAGATTTGACTTCAACCGGTCAAGATCTTGGAAACCAAGGAGAGAGTCACAAGAAACAAGATTATTCGATGGTGTAAAGTTCAATGGAAGCATCACATAGAATCTAAGGCAACTTGGGAGCTAGAAGATGATCTATAGAAGGAATTTCCCTATCTCTTCTCTTTTGCATTGAATCTCGAGGGCAAGATTCATTTTAAGGGGGGGGGGGGGGGGGTAGGTTTGTAACACTCTCATATAAAGATGAGCAAGTTTAAAATGAATTAGGAGAAAAATCGTACTCAAAAGTTCTGAGAAGTGCGGACTAGTCTGTTTTTGGTGTGGACTAGTCTGATTTCTCTCTGACCTCCCTCGAACATATCCGTTTTTGTTGCCGACTAGTCCGTTTTTCTCTCTGTACCGTTTTCGGACTTGTTTGGCCCATAGCGGACTAGTCTGGTATCTTGATTCCTTTAAATTTTGCTGAGTCCTTGGACTTATCCATTTTCCTGTTGGACTTGCCCGTTTTCCTCTCTAACTAAGTTCAGACTTGTCCGATTTGGTCTAAACTTATCCGTTTTTCCTTCTAACTAATATCGGGCTAGTCTGGCTTTGCACGGACATGTCCAGTGATCGCGATTCCGAGTTGATCTTTTATTCCAGGACGTGTTATTTGGTATTTACCTTAATTGGGCCCAAGGACGTCGTGTCTAACCTCTTTGGAGCCCATGTAGGACCCGTACACGACCTCCACCGCCTTGAACATGAAATCCACCCAACCCTAACCCTCCACCCCTATATAAACAACCCAACACCCCACATTTACATCTCTTTGCCACAATTGAAAGAACACCAAACCCTAGTTCGTGGGAGCTGCCGTCAAGAGGAGATCCAGCAACAAAAATAAGAGGAGAACTCGAAGGAGGATCAACCAAGTAAGATCTCCATCAACCTTGCGTTCTTTATCAATAATTCACCATCAAGTTCTCTTCATTAATCCTAGACCGTCAAGATCCAAATGTTGCCTCCAAAACCTTTAATTCATTGGAGTTATAAATACCTGGTATACCTTCTACTTTCTCTTTTTCCACGTGAATTCAATCCCAATTCTCCAAATTCACGTCGATCTAGAAAACCCTGATTCACTGGTTTTGCGTAGGGCGGACTAGTCCAGCCTACAGCGGACTTGTCCGGTCTCCAGATTCGTTTAGTAATGAATTAATTCCAATTTGATGTAATATCAACATGAACCTGTGTAAACTTGTTAATAACCATTTTAAATGATTAGTGAACATTAATAGTAACTCATTAACTA
The DNA here is from genome assembly GCA_036927565.1 of Tuctoria greenei. Classification (NCBI taxonomy): domain Eukaryota; kingdom Viridiplantae; phylum Streptophyta; class Magnoliopsida; order Poales; family Poaceae; genus Tuctoria; species Tuctoria greenei. The sequence continues at coordinate 137,588,300 of JAYESD010000008.1, read as the reverse complement.
GTTTTGCTTCGCATTTGCATTAATCATGCATGGCATAACATATTGAGTGCTATATGTGCACTTATTGATTATAATTCTTGTCTTGTATGTTTATTGCGCGGTTTAGATAGATTTGCGCTAGAGAGTGCTGTGGAGGACCTCTAGTATCAGAATTTTTAAGTCTTTGATCCCAATCAAGCCCAAGAGCAAGGCAATTGTCTTTGAACATATTGATCCTGTTTTTAGAATAAATATTTTGTTTTCAAAACTGCATGCTTGTGTCAATTTGATGGGAATCCCTATGATAGGAAATTTACTAGCTTTGTTTAGCCACCCTTGTCACCCGGAATACATGGTAGAGAGTTAGGAAGGGCTTTTTACCTTTGCTTCGCTTAATTAATTGGGATGGGAAAACAACTATACCATTTAATTATGCATTAATGAGATTATGGTTAATATGAACTGGTTAATATGATCTAGTAATGGGTGATCTAAGCAAGCATGGTATGTGGATTGCATTGGATGCTATGGTGGTTCCGCTTGCTTTACATCTAAGAATCGGTTCATGGAGCGACCATCCAGGATTTATAATGCCACTACGAGGACAAGTATGGTTGTGGCGTAGATGATTAATTAGGGTATTGCTAGTATTGCGCGGATCATTTGGCACACCTAGGAAGGGTAGTCGGATTGGGTTTGAACTTGTGACGGGACTCCCTTGGATCCGAATGGCACAAGAGGGGGCCCTTGGTTGAAGATGTGCTCAACTGGAGGCATCGCCACCGGTGAAACCTCAGTGGGTCCGTACATGCTAGTAGTCCCTTTATAAAGGCTATTTTGTGATCACTTGGCCACACACCTAAGGAAGTGTGAGACGGCATAATTGAGATTTCATAGTCACCGAAAGGTGATGAAATCACAAACACGTGGGTAAAGTTGTACAACCTCTGCAGATTGTCTTAAAAACTATCATGATAGTCGTGCTCCCGGTCATGAGCAACCTAGACCCTCACATGATTAGAGGGAAACTTGGGATTTGGGTTGGTTTGGTATTGATTATAGTTGATAATATGGTTATGGCTGGTATGGATCGAATTACAGTATTGGTTATGGTTTATGGCAATGGTGAAATCTGATATAATGGTGATGGATATGGAATATGGACTTATACTATGGTAATCATTATGGTATATGATAGGTTTACTTCACATACATATGATATACTGCTTTTCAAATGTTTTAATGTACTTTTCAGCACTAAACCTTTAATATACTCGTCATTTGAATCAGCTACATGTCATACTTTTCACACTTGCTGAGTACAACAAGTATTCACCCTTGCAATTCCCCCCACCAACAGTTGCAGGTCAGGATTGGGAGTATCACGACGTTAATGAGGAGTTCTAGGCTGTGTGCTGCCGTCAGCTTTGTCTGTGGTGTTGCTTGGAGCCGCGCTACCCTTATGCTTATTTTGCTTAGTTTGCTTAATTATATTATTTCTGCTGCATCAGTCTTAGACTTGTCATTAATAATCATTCGAGCTGTAATTTGAGGATATTCGAAATTCTGTAATAAAGGGATTACTTAATCTTGTTCTGTGGTAATTTTCTGTATATCCTTTTGTGAATGCACTTGTGTATGTGTGTTGAACGTCATGGGCACACATATGCATCACACATGGTTTTTTTTTGGACCGGGTGTCACAAATTGGTATTAGAGCCACAGGTTGATCGTAGGACGCAACCTAGGTAGAATGGACACTTTACAGCACATAGGAGCACGGAGGAATCAATTGTTTTTGCCAGGTCTGCTGATTTATATGCATTGTTGGTTGTGTGCTTAGTAGAGGACTTTGGGATACTTTAGCATTGCCATGTCCGTATAGGTTTGTATAGTTAGTTGCTTAGTTTCACATCCTTTGATGCAAATAGTTGGCGACATTTTCTAAATTTTTATCTCTTGCTTTTCTTCAGATGGTGAGGACTCGCAACCAGAGGGATGCCGATGATGAGGAGGAGAACAATGGTGCACCTCAGAACAACAATGGACAAGGACCTGCCCAGGGAGCTATGGCCCTGTTTGGCATAGCTTCTGCTGTAGCTTCTTCATAAAAATAAGCAGAGGGTGTGCCAAACAGGAAACTTCTGTAACAACTTATTAGTTCAGCTACTTCTTAGAATGAACTAAAAGCAGGATAGAAGCAGAAGCTGCTTTCCACCAGCTTTTCAAACAAGCAGCTTTTATAACAAGTTCCAGTTGTGCCAAACAGGGCCTATCAATCTTGAGCAGCTTTTGGCCATGCAAAACCAGCTCATGCAGACCATGATACAGACCACGGGACAGCTCAAGCTGACAACAACAATCAGCCTCACATGCCTCCAACGCCACCCCCACCTCCTCATAACCGATTCGGAGAGTTCATAATGATAAACACAACAGGTACAGGGGGTGCCCTATCTTTCGATGAGAGATGTTGGTGGTGAATGAATTTGGTGGAGGCCGAAGTTGGCTGCCCGACCACCACAACCAGAATGGTGTGGTGCCTTGAGCGACAGTTACACTGTCTCCTAGTAACTACGATTTGGGTGGAGGTCGACGTTGTGCTACCTGATTACAACAACCACAAGGGTGCTGCGCCTTAGCGATAGTTACACCGACTCCTGTTGTTGCTGTTCTTGCTGTGCCAACAATAGCCTTGAACCTGCAAGCAATCGAAGAACAAGCAAGAACAAGATAACAAGCAAACACTCACGGGTGTGATAAGTTGGGGTTCCTCAACTCAAATGTGTCTTCCTCGCCCATATATGGTTTCAAATCTGCAATATTAAAAGAGGAAGTAACCCCAAAATGTGCAGGCAACTCAATTCATATGCATTATCATTAATTTTTCGAAGCACTTTGAAGGGTCCAATGGCTCTAGGTAGCAATTTAGATTTTCTCAAATCAGGAAATCTATCCTTTCTCAAATGCACACAGACCAAATCACCAGGTTCAAAAGTAACTTGCTTTCTACCCTTGCTACTGGCTTATTGATACTTAGCGTTCATGCTCTCAATGTTTGCTTTAGTTTGCTCATGCATTTTAAGAATTAATTCAGCACGGTGAGAAGCATCAAAATTAAATTTCTCTAAAGGTGGTAGAGTCAAAAGATCAATGGGAGCACGAGGGATAAAACCATATACAATCTGAATAGGGCACAATTTTGTAGTAGAACACATAACGATTGTAAGCAAATTCAATATGAGGCAAACATTCTTCCCATAATATGATGTTATGTTTCAGAACAACCCTAAACCTGGTAGATAAACTACGGTTCACTACTTCGGTCTGTCCATCAGTTTGAGGGTGACAAGTGGTAGAAAAGAGTAATTTATTCCCCAACTTAGCCCATAAGGTTTTCCAAAAATAACTAAGAAATTTGGCATCTCTATCTGAAACAATAGTGTTTGGAACCCCATACAAACGAACAACTTCTCCAAAGAACAAATCAGCAATATGGGTAGCATCATCAGTTTTGTGGCATGGTATGAAGTGTGCTATTTTAGAAAATCTGTCCACAACAACAAAAAATACTATCCCTCCCCTTCTTTGTTCTAGGCAATCCTAAAACAAAATCCATAGAAACATCCTCCCATGGAGCACTAGGAATATGGAGAGGCACGTATAAACCATGTGGATTAAGACGGGACTTAGCTTTTTGACAGGTGGTGCAATGAGCAACAAACTGCTCCACATCTCTTCTCATCTTTAGCCAAAAGAAATGGATTGCTAGGATGTCTTCCGTCTTCTTAACACCAAAGTGTCCTATCAACCCTCCACCATGTGCTTCCTGCAATAGTAAGATACGCACAGAACCAGCTAGAATGCACAATTTGTTAGCTCGAAACACAAAACCATTAGTGAGAACAAACTTGTTCCATGTTTTCCTTCTTTACATTGCAGCAACACATCTTTGAAATCAGCATCAAAAGCATATTTTTCATTAATTGTTTCCAAGCCAAAATCTTAAAATCAAGTTGGGACAACATATTATAACGGCGACATAAGGCATCCACAATGACGTTATCTTTTCCTTTCTTGTGTTTGATGACATAAGGAAAGGACTCAATGAATTCTACCCACTTAGCATGCCTACGGTTCAGATTAGTTTGGATCTTAATGTGCTTCAAAGATTCATGATCAAAATGTATAACAAATTCTTTAGGCCATAAATAATGTTGCCTTGTTTCCAAAGTTCATACTAGTGCATATGATTCTTTACCGTAAGTGGAATAGTTCAGACTAGACCCATTCAGTTTCTCACTAAAATAAGCAATAGGTTTCCCCTCTTGCAACAAGACACCTCCCAATCCAATACCACTAGCATCACATTCCAATTCAAAAGTCTTACTGAAATCTGGTAATTGGAGAAGGGGTGTATGAGTTAACCTATTCTTCAAAGTTGCAAATGCAGCCTCTTGTGCCTTGCCCCATGTGAATGGAGCACCCTTCTTTGTAAGCTCATGAAGTGGGCCTGCTATGGTGCTGAAGTCTTTCACAAAACGATGATAGAATCCAACAAGTCTTAGAAAGCTTCGTACTTGTGTGACCGTGGTGGGAGTCGGCCAGCTATGTATCGCCTCCACCTTGGCTTGATCGACTTCAATTCCATGTGGTGTCACAATATAGCCAAGAAAAGAGACTCTATTTGTGCAAAAGGCGCACTTGTCAATGTTACCAAATAAGCGTGCATCACGTAAACCATTGAAAACGGCACAGAGATTATCAAGATGCTCTTCTAGAGATGTGCTATAGATCGAGATGTCATCAAAATATACTACCACAAATCTTCCAATAAAAGCACGTAAAACCTCATTCATTAATCTCATAAAAGTGCTAGGTGCATTCGTGAGACCAAAAGGCATGACTAACCACTCATACAAACCGAACTTGGTTTTAAACGCTGTTTTCCGTTCATCACCTAGCTTCATACGAATTTGATGGTATCCACTACGCAAGTCAATTTTAGAGAAAATCATGGAGCCAAAGTTCATCAAGCATATCATCTAACCTAGGAATAGGATGACGATATCTAATGGTAATGTTATTAATTGCTCGACAATCTACACACATGCCCCATGATCCATCTTTCTTTGGAACCAAAAGAATAGGAACAGAGCAAGGACTAAGGGACTCACGCACATAATTGTTGAGTAATTTCTGTACTTGCCGCTGAATCTCCTTAGTCACCTCCGGGTTGGTCTTGTATGGTGCTCGGTTTGGCAAAGAAGCCCCAGGGATGAGGTCAATCTGATGTTCAATCCCTCTCAATGGTGGCAGCCCGGCTGGTAGCTCTTGTGGAAACACATCAGCGTATTCCTGCAAAAGCTTAGTGACAGCAGGGGGCAAAGCACATGGTTCTTCATGAAGTGAGAACAAAGCTTCTTTGCAAGCAAACAATAGCAGATTGCCGCATTATTTTTAATTCAAACAAATCAGATTTGGAAGCAAGAAAACAAGCACTCTTCAATTTTATTTCATTCTTCTTCACATGAGTAGATTTGGAATTGTCAGCCTTAGGGTGTACCAATTCCTTCACAACATTTGAATTTTCATTTTGAGTAGATTTCTTATTTTTCTCTTTGCAAGCTCTAGCAATGCCATCCTTCAAAATGGCATCAGGAGACATAGGGTGCAAAACAAGCTTCTTCTCATTGTTCATGAAAGAGTATTGATTTGATTTTCCATGATGTAATGTATCTTTATCAAATTGCCAAGTTCGACCAAATAGCATAGAGCAAGCTTGCGTAGGTACCACATCACAATCAATGTAATCATGGTAGGAACCAATTGCAAATTCAACACGAACTAGACGTGTTACCTTAAGCTTACCACTATCATTGAACCATTGGATGTAGTAGGAATGTGGATGTGGAAGTGTTGTCATCCCAAGCTTCTCTACCATGGCAACACTTGCTAAATTGTTGCAGCTTCCTCCATCAATAATAATGTGACACGATCGTTCCAAAATTACACACTTAGTTTGGAATAGATTGTGTCGCTCGTTCTGTTCAGCTTTGATCATTTGGGCACTCAACACGCGCCTCACAACAAGACTCTCATAGTGGTCAGCATGATCAGCCTCAATGTGCTCTTCATTATCATTCTTCTTTCCTGCATCTTGTGCAGCAAGCATGGCATATGTTTCATCATCTAAATCACTAGCGGATGAGTACTCACCATTCTCTCGTATAATCAACACACGCTTGCTTGGGCAGTCCCTTTGTAGGTGCCCAAAACCCTTGCACTGGAGGCATTGAATGTCTTTTGTTCTCCCGGTGGAAGCGATGGAAGAATAAGTGTTGGCTGCAACTTGGGTGGATCCTTTTGTTTTCTCGATAGCACGCGAAGGTGCTGATTTGGAGGTAGTCCTAGGCATCCGATTGGAAGCATCGTCCGGAGAATCATGCTTAAGACCAGCAATACTTGAGCGGGACTGCCATGAGGTAGTTCGACCTGCAGAAATGTTAGTTCTTGTGCGTCGTCTCTGCACTTCTCTTTCATCCTTACAAGCAAGATGGCATAATTGAGTGACGTTAGTGTATTCCTTATAAGCTAATATGTCCTGAATTTCTCTTGTTAAACCACCCATAAACCTAGCCATTGCAGCCTCTTCATTTTCAACTAGGCCACATCGCATCATGCCTATTTGGAGTTCTTGATAGTATTCCTCAGCAGATTTGTTGCCTTGCCTAAGTTGTTGTAATTTATGCAGCAGGTCACGAGCATGACAGAAAGGAACAAAATGATGACGCACGATTCGTTTCAAGGCATTCCAAGTTTGTGGTACGGTAGCTGGATTTTTTGTTTGATACTCATGCCACCAAACAGAAGCAAAGTCAGTGAATTCACTAGTGGCAGCTCTAACCTTTTTATCATCAAGGAAATCATGGCATGCAAATTTTTGATCTACTGATAATTCCCAAGACAGATATGCATTCGGATCATATTTACCATCAAAGGGTAGTATGGAGAATTTAATGGTGCGTAGGGAATCGTCATTGTCACGTACCTCACGTCTTAGGGCTCGACCACCCATACTATGATGGTCGCGACGTGGCTGCCGTCAATACCTCAAAGGTCCATCATCAAGCTCGGTATCCGCTGAATACTCCGCCTCGTCATATCTTGCAGCGCTGCCAACGGAGTCGTGGCTGTCATCAACACGTTTTTGCCTCTCTTCGCCTCCAACCTGTTCCATCCTCTCCAATCGCTCAATGATCGCTGCAAGGGAAGTGTTAATAGCCCCAGCAGTGCTTTCTAATGTGGTCAGCTTTGTGTTGGTGCAAATCTGCGTCGACTCTAATTGACCAATGCGTTCATTGGTGACTTGAATATCCTCGTTGAGAGCATCTGTGTGTAGCTTTTCTTGACATTCGAATTGCTGGATTATGCCCCTCGTTCGTGGTGAATGTGGAGATGTCTCATTCGCATCAGCTGACATGGTTAGTAAAGAAAAGAAATACAACAGCAAGTAGACTAGTCCTAGCAGTTGCCAAGGGGTGGTAGGACACAATCACTTCCTCACTAGCAAGAAATCAAGCTCTTACAAGTTCTTACCACGCGATGCAGGAGGCACCGGCAAACAGCAAGAACAACAAAAAACGGTGGCTGCCAGCACAATCTTGTGGTGTTGTAGATGATTTTGTGGAGCTGTAGGTGGCTGCTAGAAATGAGTTGCACAAAGGAAAAGCTAGTACCACATTAGTCACAACAAGTTGAATAAACATTCCATGATGGTACTGTGCTGCTGGTCCTAGTCTAAACCATGATAGAGACGCGAGCTGTTACTCCACGTGATGTTAAATTTACTGTAGTACAAAAGTTCGGACAGCACGAATGTTGTGTTTTAACAAAACGTTCAAAACAGCAAGTTGAACTCCGAAACTTGAAACAAATGTTACACAAATTGTTTCTTTTTTTTGTATTGAGAAACTTTTTCTAGCAATTTCAATCAGTGCGGCTTTTCTTTCTTTGCACGTGCCTTTTTTCTTGTTGATCCGTGCGGCTTTTCTTTTGCACTTGCCTTTTTCTCAACTTTGGATAGGTAATGAAAATGGACTGAGAACAAAGTGGCACAAACTCGAAACTCTAGCAGTGAAAAACTTAGGACCAGCAACTCGATACAAAAAGGTAACCGTGAATTCAACAAGTCAAGAGCTAAGTAGCAAAGCAAAAGGCTCAAAGTATTTTTAGGATTTTTAGAGCGAACTTTTGTAGGCAAAAGTGGACAGTAGGTAAATGAAGAACAAGGAGAAGGAAATCTCTCACCGAACAACCTGAAATCTGATACCACTTGATAAACCCAACGGGTACGGGGGGTGCCCTATCTTTCGATGAGAGATGTTGGTAGTGAATGAATTTGGTGAAGGCTGACGTTGGTTGTTCGACTACCACAACCAGAATAGTGTGGTTCCTTGAGCGACAGTTACACCGTCTCCTGGTAACTAAGATTTGGGTGGAGGTCGATATTGTGCTACGCGACTACAACAACCACAAGGGTGTTCACCTTAGCGATAGTTACACCGGCTCCTGTTGTTTCTGTTCTTTCCGTGCCAAGAACAGCCTTAAACCTGCAAGCAATCGAAGAACAAGCAAGAACAAGATAACAAACAAACACTCACGAGTGTGATAAGTTGGGGTTCTGATTCAAGTGATCAGAAGGTCTCATCGACACTTGCGTTACAAGAAAGTAGCAATGGCTAAACTTACAGAAAACAAAACCCAAGTTCTTCCTATGGCTGCTAGTTGTTTATATAGAGGAGGAAGACTAGAACTGAAGAAGGAGTCATGAGTCTTGTTTGGCCTTTTCTGAGCAGCTCAAGCGTCATCTGTCTTTGATTCTTGATCCAATAGAAAGTAGACGAAGAGACATTTCCAGCAAGTACTTACTTGCATTAAACAACCTTGGGAGTTGAAAGTTATGCCCCTTTTAAGTTGGTACTTGCTGCAGTTACGAGGACCCCTCAGGTGGAGCAGCCTTCATTGCATTAATCACTCCATTCCTCCTAGCTGGATCAATTCTCAAGCACCTAATAATAACAAGGTCATCACAAGGCTTTAATGGTTCCCCACTTGAAGGATAATTACTTTGAACAGCCAAGAATGAATTCACCTCATAATTAAGTTGATGTGCACGAGCGTGTGTCATTGGACCTTGATTAGTTGTAAGTGGTGAATGGGCTGCTGTTGTGGTTGTATCAAGGTAGCGATGTCCTCATCACATAAGAACCAGGCCGTCGACTTTTGCTCAAGCCACCGACCCTATGGGCGCTGATGATTGGCTCAAGTCTGTGGAAAAAGAATCTAGCTATTGTCCAATGCAGTGACTGGGAGAAGGTGCTATTCACATCTCATCAACTTGTTGGAGCAGCTGCCAATAGGTGGGACTCTTTGTGCAACGCCCATGAGAATCAGGAGAGGATCACTTGGGCTGAATTCAAGGAGATCTTCCAATCTCATTATGTGTCGGAAGGTGTTATGATCTTGAAGAGGCAAGAATTTGAAAACTTGAGGCAAGGAAGATCGAGCGTGGGTGAATACCTCAATAAATTCACTCAACTCTCAAGATATGCGCCTGTGGATGTGAGACGGGATAGCCAGAAACAATACTTGTTCATGAAGGGCTTGAACAATGAGATCCAGGTACAATTGCTGAATTATGATTATGCCAACTTTCAAAAGCTAGTGGACAAAGCAATTGTTGTGGAGAATAAAGTCTGTTAGATGGAGCTGGATAACAAGAGGAAGGCAACATATCAGGGACAACAACAGGGAAGAAATGTTCGCCCCCACTTTGCACCACCCAGTGCGCCATACTACAACCCCTCTGCACCTGCTCATCGCTCTACTTATTTACCCCATCCAGCTCAGCCGCAGCTCATGCAGCCACGCCCCGCTATGCAAGCACCTCGTCCTCCAATGCCTTATGTGCCTCGCGCTAAATTTCCTGCAAATGTTCAGAACCAAGCTCGTCCAAATAATTCTGGTACAACAAGGAAGTGCTATACTTGTGGTGAAGCAGGACATTTTGCATCTCAATGTCCTAAGTCAGGCCTTGGTCAAGGAAGCAATGCCCCAAGACAGAACCCAAGACCAAATGGAGGAGCGCCACAAGGTAACCATGGACAGCAAAACCTGGTATGTGGCAATGTGAACCATGTCTCTACAGAGGAAGCGCATCAAGCGGATGACGTGGTGATTGGTATGTTTCACGCAAACTCCAACCTAGCGACTATGTTATTTGATTTTGGAGCATCGCATTCATTCATTGCATCAAAGTATGTTGCCAAGTAGAGTTTGCATATCTCTCATATGATGTATACTCTATTGGTTAAGTCTTTTAGGGGAGAGATGAGGACAAATATAGTATGTCCAAAAGTAAGCCTTAGAATAAGGGGGGTAGACTTCTTTGCCAACCTCATTGTTTTGGATTCTCAAGGATTGGACATTATACTTGGTATGGACTGGTTCAGGAAGCACAATGGAGTCATTGAATGTGCCACAAAGACAGTGAAGTTGACCAATAAAGAAGGGCTCACCGTAGAATTTGAAGCATCTCAACATGCGCCGAAGCAAGTGGAGCTGAATCACATAGACGGTGTCGCAATTGAGGAGATTCCTGTGGTGTGTGAATTCTTGGATGTGTTTCCGGATGAGTTGCCAGTTATGCCACCTGATCGTGATATCGAATTTGTTATTAATTTAATACCAGAAACTTCACCTATAGCTAAGAGGCCATATAGGATGCCTCCTAAGGAGTTAGCGGAGCTTAAGAAGCAGATTCAAGAGCAACTAGAGAAGGGTTTTATTCACCCAAGCTCTTCACCTTGCGGAGCGCCCGTTTTTTTTTTTGTGGATAAGAAGGATGGATCACAAAGGATGTGTGTGGATTACCGATCTCTCAATGAGGTAACAATCAAGAACAAGTACACCTTGCCACGCATAGAAGACTTGTTTAATCAGATGAAGGGTGCTTGTGTCTTCTCCAAGATCAATTTGAGGTCAGGTTACTTCCAAATGAAGATAAGACCATCGGATATACCCAAAACAGCTTTTCGGACACGGTATGGATCTTATGAGTACAGCGTGATGTTCTTTGGATTGACAAATGCACCTGCATACTTTATGTACCTCATGAATAATATCTTCATGGAGTACTTGGATACATTCGTTGTGTTGTTCATTGATTACATTACGATCTACTCGAGAAGCGAGGAGGAGCATGATGAACATTTGAGGCTCACATTGCAGAAATTGAGGGGACGCCAATTATATGAAAAATTCAGCAAGTGCCAATTTTGGTTAAGGGAAGTGTCATTTTTGGGTCATATCATCTCAGGAGGGGGAGTATCGATCGACCTCAGAAAAATGAGGTATGTGCTGAAATGGGAACCGCCCCAGAATGTGAAGGAGATTAGGAGTTCTCTTGGGATGGCTGGATATTACCGTAGGCTGATGTGACACCCGGTTCCGAAAATGAACCAAATGAACGCATATGTGTGCCCATGACGTTCAACACACATACACGAGTGCATTCATAAAAGAGTATATAGAAAATTACCACAAACAAGATTAATTAAGTACTTTTGTTACATAATTCAGAATATCCTCGGATACAAGATCTAATGAATATTAATGACAAGTTTGAACTAATGCAGCGGAAATAAACTAAACTGAGCAAACTAAGCAAAAGGGATAGCGCAGCTTCAACACTCCACAAGGCAAAGCTGACGGCAGACACAGCCTAGAACTCCACATTATCATAATTAAACTCCCAATCCTGACCTGCAACTGTTGGTGGGAGAATTGCAAGGGTGAGTACATGTCGTACTCAGCAAGTGTGGAAAGTATGACATGTAGCTAATTCAAATGACGAATATAATAATGCCTAAGTGCTGAAAAGTACATTAAAACATTTGAAAAGCAACATATTATATGTATGTGAAACAAACCCATCATAAACCATATAGTTATCATAATACCAGTCCATATTTCAATATACGTCATCCATACACCAGATTTCACCATTACCATTAATCATATCCAATACCAGAATTTAATCCATACCCAGCCATAACCATTACCAAACCATAACCATCCCAAATCCCAATTTCCCTCTAATCATGCAGAGGTTGTACCACTTTACCCACGTGTTTGTGATTTCATCACCTTTCGATGACTATAGAATCTCAATAATGCCGTCGCACACTTCGGTCTTGTCCAGGGAGCAAAACAGACAAGTCCGGCATAGATCGGACAAGTCCGAGGATTTGGCAACTTATTCAGAAACTGTACCAATGATCGGACTAGTCCGCACTCAATCACGGACAAGTCCAAAATGGAACAGAGACTTAATCGGACTAGTTCGCAACAAAAATGGACAAGTCTAGAGGGGCATCGGAGGGGGAAACCAGACTAGTCCAGGGTACAAACCGGGCGAGTCTGTACTTATACAGACTTTTAAGTGATGTTTTGCTTCTAATTCATTTTAAACTTGTTTCTTTTTATGTTGATTAATAATGAACATGTATAAGAATGTATGCAATGCATGATAGATGAAAATGAGGGTGTCACAAATCTAGCCCCCTTAAAGTGAATCTCGCCCTCGAGATTTGACGTAGAAGGAAAGAGATAGGAAAATTCTTTCATGAGTTCATCTTCTAGCTCCCAAGTTGCTTCTAATTCTACATGATGCATCAATTGTACTTTACACCATCGAATCACCTTGTTCCTTGTGACCCTCTAATTGGTTTCTAAGATTTTGACTGGTTGCTCGGCATAAGTCAAATCTGCCTCTAATTCCAATTCGTCATTGGCACTTGTTCTTTCGGTACCCTTAAGCACTTCTTGAGCTGCAAAACCTGAAACACGTCGTGAACATCGGAAAGATGTTCTGGCATCTCCAACTTTACGCCACTTCTCCACGTTTGGCCAAAATCTTGAATGGTCCAATAAAGCGAGGCGCCAACTTACCTCTAACATTAAACCGCTTATGACCTCGCATAGGCAACACTTTGAGGTATACGAAGTCTCCCACTTCAAAGGCTAAGTTTCTATTCCTATTATCCGCATACCCTTTTTTCTTGATTGAGCGGCCCTCAAATTCTCGCGGATTATCTGAACTTGCTTTTTAGCCTCTTTCAACACATCCAGTCCAAACTCTTGGTTGTCTCCTGATAGGATCTTGGTTCCTGATCTTTCGATGAGAATAGGAGGGTTCGATTTGTGGAGGAGAAGACGTTGGCGATCCGACTACACCGTCCCCGAGACGATGCGCCTTAGCGATCGGTACACCGACTCCGAAGTTGTATTGTTCTTGCTGGCACACAATCAACCTGACCACGAGGGCCTTTGTTCCTGCAAGCAATCGAAGAACACGCAAGAACAATAAGAACAAGCACTTATCTGTTGAATCAATCTAAAGTGGGGTTCTGGATACAACTAGACGGGCGATCTAGTCGACACGCGCGTGTACAAGGAAGCAGCAGAAGCTAACTACGAATAAACAAAAACCCACCAGCTAATGAGGGCGGCTGCTACTATTTATTACCTCCCTAGGGTCGTGAGAAACCCTAATCACGAGTCCCTAATGGACTCCAAACGATACATGGGCCATGGGCCCAATTTTGGTGATGCAGCACCCTGGACAGAAAAAGGTATTGGTATTAAATTAACTATTGCGGGCGACTCCGAATAGATATGAACATGAGGCCAGATCCGATTGAAAGTAGACTTGATAATCTTTCCAGGAAGTACTTGAACGCCCAGATCGGAGTCCGTATGAAAACGTGGTGGCCGTCACAAGTTGGTGCTGTTCTGCTGTCCAAATCCCATCCGCGCAAATTCCCTTCCCATTGGCTCCTCTCCATTGTTCCTAAGCAAAACAAGAAAGCACGTAGTTCCACGGTCTAGATAAGATGGACATAAGGCCAAGAACGAGTTCAGCTCATAGTTTAGTTGACGTGCACGAGCGCGAGTGATCGGACCAGAAACCGGTAGCTGAGTTGGTGTGGATGTATCGAGGGTGTTGATGTCCTCATCATCCTCCCCTTCTTGCATTTGAGTCGTCCGCGACTCAAGCTCATCTTCTTCTCCCAAATATGGCTTCAAATCTGCAATGTTAAATGTGGGACTAACCCCAAAATTCGCAGGCAACTCGAGTTTATATGCATTATCATTAATTCTTTCTAACACTTTGAATGGACCATCAGCTCGAGGTAACAATTTAGACTTTCTCAAATCAGGAAACCTATCCTTTCGCAAATGTAACCAAACTAAATCACCAGGTTCAAAAGTTATAGTTTTCTTTCCCCTATTACCAGCAAGTTTATACTTGGCATTCATGCACTCTATATTCTTCTTAGTGGTTTCATGCAATTTTAAGATCAATTCAGCACGATGTTTAGCATCAAAATTCACTCGTTCCATTGAAGAAAGAGGTAATAAATCAATAGGAGCACGGGGTACAAATCCATAAACAATCTCAAAAGGGCATTTCTTAGTACTAGAATGTAGGGAACGATTATAAGCAAACTCGACATGAGGCAAACACTCTTCCCACATTTTTATATTCTTTTTCAAAACAGCCCTAAGCATGGTAGATAAACTTCTATTCACAACCTCAGTTTGACCATCAGTTTGGGGATGACAAGTAGTTGAAAATAAAAGCTTAGTCCCCAATTTTTCCCATAATGTTCTCCAAAAATGGCTAAGAAACTTAGCATCACGATCTGAAACTATTGTGTTTGGCACACCATGCAATCTAACAATATCTCGGAAAAAGAAATCAGCAACATGTGTAGCATCATCACTTTTACGACAAGGTATGAAGTGTGCCATTTTAGAAAATCTATCCACAACAACAAAGATGCTATCCTTCCCCTTCTTTGTTCTGGGCAGTCCTAAAACAAAGTCCATAGAAATATCCTCCCAAGGCATGCTAGGAACAGGAAGCGGCATGTACAAACCATGTGGATTAAGTCGTGACTTAACTTTTTGACATGTCGTGCAGCGAGAAACAAAGCGCTCCACGTCTCGCCTCATCCTTGGCCAAAAGAAATGACCAGCAAGTATGTCCTCCGTCTTTTTCACTCCAAAGTGCCCCATCAGCCCGCCTCCATGCGCTTCTTGTAACAACAACAAACGAACGGAGCTAGCTGGAATGCATAACTTGTTAGCTCTAAACACATAGCCATCATGGAGGACAAATTTATTCAATGTTTTTCCGTCTTTACATTTCAGCAATACATCTTTGAAATCAGCATCATGTTCATATTGATCTTTAATCGTTTCTAATCCAAAAATTTTAAAGTCAAGTTGAGATAGAAGAGTATAACGTCTAGATAAAGCATCAGCAATAACATTATCCTTTCCCTTTTTGTGTTTAATGACATAAGGAAAAGACTCAATAAATTCCATCCACTTAGCATGCCTACGGTTTAGTTTCCCTTGACTCCTAATATGCTTTAGTGATTCATGATCAGAATGGATAAGAAATTCTTTGGGCCACAAATAATGCTGCCATGTTTCTAAAGTTCGTTCAAGAGCATATAATTCCTTATCATAGGTAGAATAATTTAGAACAGGCCCACTCATTTTCTCACTAAAATATGTAACAGGTTTTCCTTCTTGTAACAAAACACCACCCAATCCAATCCCACTAGCATCACATTCAAGCTCAAAAGTCTTAGAAAAATCAGGAAGTTGGAGAAGAGGTGCATGCGTCAACTTATCTTTCAGTATGGTAAAGGCGTTATCTTGTGTGGTGCCCCAAGGAAAAGGCACCCCCTTCTTTCTAAGGTCATTCAATGGAGCAGCAATGGTGCTGAAATCCTTCACAAAGCGACGATAGAACCCAGCCAGCCCTAGAAAGCTCCGCACCTGTGTGATGGTCTTGGGTACAGGCCACCCCTGAATAGCCTCTACCTTGGCTTGATCAACTTCAATTCCCTGTGGAGTAACAACATAGCCAAGGAAAGAGACTCGGTCCGTGCAAAAGGTGCACTTCTCAAGATTACCAAATAATCGTGCCTCACGCAAACATTAAAAACAGCACGTAAGTGATCAAGATGTTCATCCATGGATTTGCTATAAATCAATATATCATCAAAATACACAACAACAAATTTTCCAATGAATGCACGCAAAACCTCGTTCATTAATCTCATGAAGGTGCTAGGTGCATTAGTTAACCCAAAAGGCATGACTAACCACTCATATAAATTGAACTTAGTTTTGAAAGCAGTTTTCCATTCATCTCCTAGTTTCATGCGAATTTGGTCATAACCACTACGCAAATCAACTTTTGAGAACACAACAGCACCACTCAATTCATCAAGCATATCATCTAAGTGGAATAGGATGACGATATCGAATGGTTATATTGTTGATTGCTCTACAATCCACACACATACGCCATGATCCATCCTTTTTAGGTACTAGAATAACTGGAATAGCACAAGGACTAAGAGACTCACGTACATAACCTTTGTCAAGTAGTTCTTGTACTTGGCGCTGAATCTCCTTTGTTTCTTCTGGATTTGTCCTATATGGTGCACGGTTGGGCAATGAAGCACCGGGAATGAGGTCAATCTGGTGCTCAATCCCTCGAAGTGGTGGTAGTCCTGGTGGTATTTCACTTGGAAACACATTAGAATATTCCTGCAAAATGTTAGCAACAGCAGGAGGCAAAGAATGTTGCACATCGTAAAGGGAAATCAAAGCATCTTTGCATACCAAGGCATAGGCAACAAAGGTGGAGGCAATCAGTTCATTAATATCAGATTTTGTAGCAAACACGCATTTTCCCTTCAGAGATATCTCATTTTTCTTATCAAACACAGATTTGGCATTGTTATTGTTCTCAATGTTAGCATGGTCCTGATATTTAGTTTTCCTAGCTCTAGCAACATCATCTTGCACAATAGCTTCAGGAGACATAGGATGCAACACAATTTTTTTTATCGTGGTAAAGAAAAGAATACTGATTTGATCTACCATGATGCATAGAATCTCTATCAAATTGCCAAGGTCTTCCTAGCAGAATATTACAAGCTTGCATAGGCACAACATCACATTCAACGACATCCTTATATGATCCAATAGTAAAATTGATTCGCACAAGTCTAGTTACCTTTGCCTTACCGCTGTTGTTTAACCATTGAATGTAATAGGGATGTGGGTGCGGTTTGGTGCTTAGTGCCAGCTTGGTCACCATGTCACTGCTGGCCAAGTTGTTGCAGCTACCTCCATCAATGATCATGCGGCAAGATCGCTCTTTGACGACACACTTTGTTTGGAATAATGTGTGCCTTTGATTTTGTTCCGCTTTCTCCATTTGTGCAGTAAGCACACGCTGCACAATGAGACTATCATAGCGCGCTGCATCTTCTGCACCAATATGCTCTTCTTGATGTTCATCGCTACCTGCATAGTCAGCTGCAAGCAAAACACATGTATCGTCATCAAAATCACTAGCAGATGAGTACTCACCGTCATCTTTAACAATTAGAACACGCTTGCTTGGACAGTCACGCTGCACATGGCCAAAACCCTTGCACTTGTGACATTGAACGTCTCTATATCGTCCGGTAGATGCGACGGAAGAAGCACTCTCGGTGGGCTTTTGGGTGGTCTTGACTGCTGAGCTAGTGGAAGAAGCACGTGGCTTGTTGCTGGAAGAAGAAGGTGCTGCCCGACTTTGTGAAGAAGATGGCGGAGAAGCACGCCCAGTCGAAGGAGTAGTCGTGCGTGGTTGCCATGAGCTAGTCTTTCCTGCAGAAATATTAGTTCTAGAGCTAGCTCGTCGTCCCTGCACTTCCCTTTCAGCTTTACAAGCAAGATGAAACAAACGGGTAACATTATTGTAATCTTTATAAGCAAGTATGTCCTGAATTTCACGGTTTAAACCACCCAAAAATCTAGCCATAGCTGGTTCCTCATCCTCGTCTAAATTACAACGCAACATACCCATTTGTTATTCCTGAAAATACTCTTCTACACTTTTAGCTCCCTGTCTCAATTGTTGTAACTTATTTAACAGATCACGTGCATAGTAAGAAGGAACAAATCTAGCCCGCATGAGCCGTTTCAACGCATCCCAAGTTTGTGGTATGTTATTAGGATTTTTCTTGCCATGTTCTATCCACCAAACAGAAGCAAAATCAGTAAACTCACTAGTGGCTGCTCTAACTCTTGCGTTTTCAGGAAACTCATGACATGCAAATTTTTGATCAACAGAAATCTCCCAAGTAATATATGCATCAGGGTCATATTTACCATCAAAATGAGGTATCTTAAATTTGATCTTGTTAAAAGTATCTTCATCATTGCGTACCTCACGCCGACGATGTCCACCTATGCCTTGATGGTTGCGTTGTAGCCGGCGCCGTGGCCTAGCTTCCTCATCTTCCCCAATCTCCGTATCTGCAGAATAGTCATCTTCATTGTCACGTACAATACTAGGAGCATTGCTCACTTGTCCATCTGCGCTGCGTCCATGATCCCTCTCCTCAAGGCGCTGCAGGATGGCTCCAATAGAGGTGTTCAATGTTTGAATGGAACTCTCCAACGTGCTGATTTTGGTGTTGGTGTCGATCTGCATATTTTCCAATTGACCAAGGCGGTCACTGGTAACTCGAAAATCCTCATCAAGCGCTTTTGTGTGTAGCCGCACTTGGCGTTCGAAGTGTTGTATAATTCCCCGTGTGCGAGGTGAATGCATGTCTTCAGTTGTATTTGCTCCTCCTGCCATGGTTAGTAGAAAAAAAATCCAATATGAAAGGGTAACGTTATCCCTAGCTACAAAGGTGCTGGTGGAGATAACTCGCTCACTCTCAACCTGTTCAATCAAGCTCTTACCTGTTCTTACAAAGCTCAGCAAGAAGGTGATGGCAACCAGCAAGTAATGAACAACTTCAAGAGCAGGTGTCAATCTACGGCTTTAGGTGGCTGAACTAGCACAAGGAGCAAACTTTCACCACGTTAATCACAACAAGCTGAATAAATATTACAACAGTACTATGCTGATGTTAGTCTAGACCGTACTAGAGACGCGAGCCGAGACACCAATGTCGTCACCAAAAACACCCCAAACAACAATCTGATTTTTTTTCTTTTTTTAATTTTTTTTTGTTGGGGTGGTCACCCAAACTCTCTCTAGATGGAATCAGGAGACCCTAGAACAAAATTTGCACATGCGGCTCTTGATCTTGCACTTGCCTTTTTTTTCTTCTCTAATTGTTTGTGGCTTTTGTGCGGCTTTTGATTTTGCTCTTGCCTGTTTTTTCTTCTCTAGTTGCTTGTGGCTTTTGTGCGGCTTTTGATTTTGCACTTGCCTTTTTCTTGTTGTCAAACTCAAATTACTAATCTGACTCAAACTCGAAGTAGCAATCTGATTCGAACTCGAACTAGTAATCAGACTCAAACTCGAACTAGCAATCCGACTCAAACTCGAAGTAGCAATCTGATTTGAACTCGTAATCTGACTCAAACTCGAACTAGCAATCCGACTCAAACTCAAAGTAGAAATATGATTTGAACTTGTAATCCGACTCAAACTCGAACTAGTAATCCGACTCAAACTCGAAGTAGCAATCTGATTCAAACTCAAACTAGTAATCCGACTCAAACTCGAACTACGAATCTGACTCGAACTAGGTGACCGAGTGTGACACGAACTCGAAACTCTAGTGGTGCAAAACTAAAGACCAGAAACTTGACTCGTCGAAGCAACCATGAACTCAACAAGTCTTGACTAAGTGGAGAAGGTAAAAGGCACAATGGTCTAGGAATAATGGAAAAAAACAGACCTGGTATTTTTTTTTGGGCTTTTTCTGGACTATAGGATGATAACAGCGGAAAGAAAAGTAATGGTAGCACTCTCACCGATTAACCTTGCTCTGATTACCACTTGATAGGATCTTGGTTCCTGATCTTTCGATGAGAATAGGAGGGTTCGATTTGTGGAGGAGAAGACGTTGGCGATCCGACTACACCGTCCCCAAGACGATGCGCCTTAGCGATCGGTACACCGACTCCAAAGTTGTATTGATCTTGCTGGCGCACAATCAACCTGACCACGAGGGCCTTTGTTCCTGCAAGCAATCGAAGAACACGCAAGAACAAGAAGAACAAGCACTTATCTGTTGAATCAATCTAAAGTGGGGTTCTGGATACAAGTAGACGGGCGATCTAGTCGACACGCGCGTGTACAAGGAAGCAGCAGAAGCTAACTTACGAATAAACAAAAACCCACCATATAATGAGGGCGGCTGCTACTATTTATTACCTCCCTAGGGTCGTGAGAAACTCTAATCACGAGTCCCTAATGGACTCCAAAAGATACATGGGCCATGGGCCCAATTTTGGTGATGCAGCACCCTAGACAGAAAAAGGTCTTGGTATTAAAATAACTATTGCGGGTGACTCCGAATAGATATGGACATGAGACCAGATCCGTTTGAAAGTAGACTTGATAATATTTCCAGGAAGTACTTGAACGCCCAGATCGGAGTCCGTATGAAATCGTGGTGGCCGTCACAAGTTGGTGCTGTTCTGCTGTCCAAATCCCGTCCACGCGAATTCCCTTCCCATTGGCTCCTCTCCATTGTTCTTAAGCAAAACAAGAAAGCACGTAGTTCCACGGTCTAGATAAGATGGACATAAGGCCAAGAACGAGTTCACCTCATAGTTTAGTTGACGTGCACGAGCACGAGTGATCGGACCAGAAACCGGTAGCTGAGTTGGTGTGGATGTATCGAGGGTGTTGATGTCCTCATCATCTCCTGTTTCATTTCAAAACTAAGGTGTCCTACACTTCCTTCCATATAGCACTTCATATGGCGACATCTTCAAGCTAGCTTGGTACCAGTTATTGTAGGAAAACTCGGCGTATGGCAAGCTTTTGTCCCAGTTGCGTTCATGTTTCAAGGCACAAGATCTCAACATATCTCCAATATTTGATTGTCCTCTCAATTTATCCGTTGGTTTGTGGATGATATGCTGAACTAAAATTTAAGCTTGTGCGCATAGCTTCATGCATTTTCTCCGAGAACCTAGAGGTAAAATGATGTGACACCCGGTTCCGAAAAATGAACCAAGCATGACGCATATGTGTGCCCAGGACGTTCAACACACATACACGAGTGCATTCACAAAAAGATATACAGAAAATTACCACAGAACCAGATTAAGTAAGCCCTTTTATTACAGAATTTAGAATATCCTCAAATTACAACACTAAATGATTATTAATGACATGTCTGAGACTAATGCAGTAGAAATAATCTAATTAAGCAAACTAAGCAAAATAAGCATAAGGGTAGCATGGCTCCGAGCAACACCACAAGCCAAAGCTGACGGCAACACACAACCTAGAACTCCTCATTAACGTCATGATACTCCCAATCCTGACCTGCAACTGTTGGTGGGGGGAATTGCAAGGGTGAGTACATGTCGTACTCAGCAAGTGTGGAAAGTATGGCATGTAGCTGATTTAAATGATGAATATAATAGAGGCTAAGTGCTGAAAAGTACATTAAAACATTTGAAAAGCAGTATATCATATGTATGTGAAGTAAACCCATCATATACCATAATGATTATCATAGTATAAGTCCATATTCCATATCCATCACCATTATATCAGATTTCACCACTGCCATAACCAATACCGTAATTCGATCCATACCAGCCATAACCATATTTTCAACCATAACCAATACCAAACCATCCCAAATCCCAAGTTTCCCTCTAATCATGTGAGGGTCCAGGTTGCTCATGACCGGGAGCACAGCTATCATGATAGTTTTTAAGACACTCTGCAGAGGTTGTACCACTTTACCCACGTGTTTGTGATTTCATCACCTTTCGATGACTATGTAATCTCAATTATGACATCTCACACTTCCTTAGGTGTGTGGACAAGAGATCACAAAATAGCTTTTACAAAGGGATTACTAGCCTATTTAGACCCCACTGAGGTTTCACCAATGGCGATGCCTTCAACTGAGCACATCTTCAACCAAGGGCCCCCTCTTGAGCTATTCGGATCCCAGGGTAGTCCCACCAATCATCAACAAACCCAATCCGACTACCCCTTCCCCGAGCATCCTTAATGGTCCAAATAGCACAGGCAAAGCCCTAATTAATCAGCTACGCCGCACCC
The DNA here is from genome assembly GCA_036927565.1 of Tuctoria greenei. Lineage (NCBI taxonomy): Eukaryota > Viridiplantae > Streptophyta > Magnoliopsida > Poales > Poaceae > Tuctoria > Tuctoria greenei. The sequence continues at coordinate 137,566,114 of JAYESD010000008.1, read as the reverse complement.
ATACTTGGCCTAATGGTGGCACTGTAAATCCTGGATGGTCGCTCCACGAACCGGTCCTTAGATCTAAAGCAAGCAATGCCACCATAACATCCAACCCATCCACATACCATGCTTGCTTAGATCACCCATTACCATATCATATTAATTGGTTTATATTAATCATAATCTCATAAATGCATAATTAGGTTAAGTGGTATAGTTATCTTCCCATCCCAATTAATTAAGCAATGCAAAAAGATAAAGATTCCATCCCGACTCTCTACCATAAATTCCAGGTAACAAGGGTGGTTAACAAGGCTAGTAAACTTCCTACCATAGGACTTCCCATCAAATTGACACAAGCATGCAGTTTTGCAAACATAACATTTAATTTATAAACAAGATCAATATGCTTCAAGGACACTTGCCTTGCTCTTGGGATTGGTTCGGGTCAAAGCCTTCAAACTCTTGGTGCTGGAGATCCTCCGCGGCACTCTCTAGCGCAAATTCATCTAAACCGTGCAACAAACATACAAGACAAGAATTATAATAAAAAAGTGCACAAATATTACTCAATGTGACATGATATGCATGATTGATGCAAATGCAAGGTGGAACTTGTTAATGTGTTGCTTTTAATGATCACTAACTAGTTCTAATAGCTGTTAACAAGTTTATACAGGTTTGGATTTGATTCGAAACAAATTTTAGAATTAATTCAACACAATTTAACCTGAAAAATCGGACTAGTCCGCTAGGGACCGGATTAGTCCGCACTTCGCGAAACTAGCGAACTAGGGTTTTCTAGATCGACGTGAATCTAGAGATTTGGGGTTGAATTCACGTAAGGAAGAGGAAGTAGAAGGTATGCCATGTGTCTAAGACTCCAAAGAATCAAGGGTTTTGGAGGTAACACTTGGATCTTGACGATCTAGGGTTGATGATGAACTTGGAGGTGAATTGGCGATGGAGAGCGAAACTTGATGGAGATCTTGACCCGCTTTCGTTTCCTCGTCCTCTTCTTCTTTCTTTAGATCTCCTTCTCCCTCCCTGGTGACGGCTATCCACGAGCTAGGGTTTGGGTGTGATGAAAAAGTGGCAAATAGATGTCAAGCCAAGGGGTGGGGTTGTTTATATAGAGGTGGAGGGCTAGGGTTGGGTGATTTCGAGTTTGAGATGAGTAGGGGTCGGTTTTAGGGTCCCACATGGGCTCTAAAAGAGTTAGGCACGACATCCCTAGGCCCACTTAACATAAAACCCAAGAAACAAGTTGTGAAACAAAAGATCAAGTCGGAGTCGCGATTTATCGGACAAGTCCGAAAAGGGCCAAACTAGTCCGAAGTCAGACAGAGAGAAATCGGACAAGTCCGCACTGGACATCTGACAAGTCCGATCTTATCCAGAGGTGAAAATCAGACAAGTCTGGCCACAATTGGACAAGTCCAACTTTAGTCAGAGGAGAAAACGGGCAAGTCCGCTAGAGTACCAGACTAGTCCAAAAAAGTCCAGGGACTTAGCAAAATTTCAAGCAATTTGGGATATCGAACTAGTCCGCTATGGACCGTACAAGTCCGAAAATGTCCAGAGGGAAAAATAGACTAGTCCGCCGCAAAACGGACAAGTCTGATGGAAGTCAGAGAGACAAGTCCGATCTTGATGATAGACCTTTCAGGTATCAACGACAGGCACGTCGCGACCATCATGGTATGGGTGGTCGAGCCCTACGATGTGAGGTACGTGACAATGATGATTCCCTACATAGCATTAAATTCTTCATACCACCCTTTGATGGTAAATATGATCCGGATGCATATCTACCTTGGGAATTATCAGTAAATAAAAAAATTTCATGCCATGATTTCCCTGATGATAAAAAGGTTAGAGCTGCCACTAGTGAATTCACTGACTTTGCTTTTGTTTGGTGGCATGAGTATCAAACTAAAAATCCAGCTATCGTACAACAAACTTGGAATGCCTTGAAACGAATCATGTGTCGTCGTTTTGTTCCTTCCTGTCATGCTCGTGACCTGCTGCATAAATTACAACAAGGCAAGGCAATAAATCTGTTGAGGAATACTATCAAGAACTCCAAATAGGCATGATGTGATATGGCCTAGTTGAAAATGAAGAGGCTGCAATGGCTAGGTTTATGGGTGGTTTAACAAGAGAACTTCAGGACATATTGGCTTATAAGGAATACACTAACATCACTCGATTATTCCATCTTGCTTGTAAGGCTGAAAGAGAAGTGCAGGGACGACGCACAAAAACTAACATTTCTGCAGGTCGAACTACCTCATGGCAGTCCCACTCAAGTGCTGCTGGTCTTAAGCATGATTCTCCACACGATGCTTCCAATCGGTTGCCCAGGACTACCTTCGCGTGCTATCGAGACAACAAAAGGATCCACCCAAGTTGCAGCCAACACTTCTTCCTCCATCGCTTCCACCGGGAGAACAAAAAGACATTCAATGCCTCAAATGCAAGGGTTTTGGGCACCTACGAAGGGACTGCCCAAGCAAGCGTGTGTTGATTGTACGAGAGAATGGTGAGTACTCATCCGCTAGTGATTTAGATGAAACATATGCCATGCTTGCTGCACAAGATGCAGGAAAGAAGAATGATGATAAAGAGCACATTAGGACTGATCATGGTGACCATTATGAGAGTCTTGTCGTGAGGCATGTGTTGAGTGCCCAAATGATCAAAGCTGAACAGAACCAGCGACACAATCTATTCCAAACTAAGTGTGTGATTTTGGAACGATCGTGTCACATTATTATTGATGGAGGAAGCTGCAACAATTTAGCAAGTGTTGCCATGCTAGAGAAGCTTGGGATGACAACACTTCCACATCCACATCCCTACTACATCCAATGGTTCAACGACAGTGGTAAGCTTAAGGTAACATGTCTGGTTCATGTCGAATTTGCAATTGGTTCCTAACATGATTACATTGATTGTGATGTGGTACCTATGCAAGCTTGCTCTATGCTATTTGGTCGACCTTGGCAATTTGATAAAGATACATTACATCATAGAAAATAAAATCAATACTCTTTCATGCATCATGAGAAGAAGCTTGTTTTGCACCCTATGTCTCCTGATGCTATTTTGAACGATGACATTGCTAGAGCTTGCAAAGAGAAAAATAATAAATCTACTCAAAATGAAAATTCAAATGTTGTGAAGGAACTGGTACACTCTAAGACTGACAATTCCAAATCTATTCATGTGAAGAGGAATGAAATAAAATTGAAGAGTGCTTGTTTTCTTGCTTCCAAATCTGATTTGTTTGAATTAAAAACTAACAATCTGCTATGTGTTTGCTTGCAAAGAAGCTTTGTTCTCACTTCATGAAGAACCATGTGCTTTGCCCCCTACTGTCACTAACCTTTTGCAGGAATACGCTGATATGTTTCTACAAGAGGTACCAGTCGGGCTGCCACCATTGAGAGGGATTGAACGTCAGATTGACCTCATCCCTGGGGTTTCTTTGCCAAACCGAGCACCATACAGGACCAACCCGGAGGAGACTAAGGAGATTCAGCGACAAGTATAAAAATTACTCGACAAAGGTTATGTGCGTGAGTCCCTTAGTCTTTGCTCTGTTCCTGTTCTTTCGATTCCAAAGAAAGATGGATCATGGCTCATGTGTGTAGATTGTCGAGCAATTAATAACATTACCATTAGATATCATCATCCAATTCCTAGGTTAGATGATATGCTTGATGAACTTATGGCTCCATGATTTTCTCTAAAATTGACTTGCGTAGTGGATATCATCAAACTCGTATGAAGCTAGGTGATGAATGCAAAACAGCGTTTAAAACCAAGTTCGGTTTGTATGAGTGGTTAGTCATGCCTTTTGGTCTCACGAATGCACCTAGCACTTTTATGAGATTAATGAATGAGGTTTTACGTGCTTTTATTGGAAGATTTGTGGTAGTATATTTTGATGACATCTTGATCTATAGCACATCTTCAAAAGAGCATCTTGATCATCTCCGTGCTGTTTTCAATGGTTTATGTGATGCACGCTTATTTGTTAACATTGACAAGTGGACCTTTTGCACGGATAGAGTCTCTTTTTCTTGGCTATGTTGTGACACCACAGGGAATTGAAGTCGATCAAGCCAAGGTGGAGGCGATACACAGCTGGCCAGCTCCCACCACGGTCACACAAGTACAAAGCTTTCTCGGACTTGCTGGATTCTATCGTCGTTTTGTGAAAGACTTCAGCACCATAGCGGTCCCACTGCATGAGCTTACAAAGAAGGGTGCTCCATTCACATGGGGCAAGGCGCAAGAGGCTGTATTTGCAACTTTGAAGAATAGGTTAACTCATACACCCCTTCTCCAATTACCAGATTTCAGTAAGACTTTTGAATTGGAATGTGATGCTAGTGGTATTGGATTGAGAGGTGTCTTGTTGGAAGAGGGGAAACCTATTGCTTATTTTAGTGAGAAACTGAATGGGCCTAGTCTGAACTATTCCACTTATGATAAAGAATTATATGCACTAGTACGAACTTTGGAAACATGGAAACATTATTTATGGCCTAAAGAATTTGTTTTACATTCTAATCATGAATCTTTGAAGCACATTAAGAGCCAAACTAATTTGAACCGTAGGCATGCCAAGTGGGTAGAATTCATTGAGTCCTTTCCTTATGTCATCAAACACAAGAAAGGAAAAGATAACGTCATTGCGGATGCCTTATCTCGTCGTTATAATATGTTATCCCAACTTGAGTTTAAGATTTTTGGCTTGGAAACAATTAAAGAACAATATGATTTTGATGCTGATTTCAAAGATGTTCTGCTGCAATGTAAAGAAGGAAAAACATGGAACAAGTTTGTTCTTACTAATGGTTTTGTGTTTCGAGCTAACAAATTGTACATTCCAGCTGGTTCTGTGCATATCTTACTATTGCAGGAAGCACATGGTGGAGGGTTGATGGGACACTTTGGTGTCAAGAAGACGGAAGACATCCTAGCAAGCCATTTCTTTTGGCCGAAGATGAGATGAGATGTGATGCGGTTTTTTGCTCGTTGCACCACCTGTCAAAAAGCTAAGTCCCATCTTAATCCACATGGTTTATACATGCCTCTCCCTGTTCCTAGTGCTCCATGGGAGGATGTTTCTATGGATTTTGTTTTAAGATTGCCTGAAAAAAAGAAGGGGAGGGATAGTATTTTTGTTGTTGTGAATAGATTTTCTAAAATGGCACACTTCATGCCATGCCACAAAACTGATGATGCTACCCATATTGTTGATTTGTTCTTTTGAGATGTTGTTCGCTTGCATGGGGTTCTAAACACTATTGTTTCAGATAGAGATGCCAAATTTCTTAGTCATTTTTGGAAAACCTTATGGGCTAAGTTGGGGACAAAATTGCTCTTTCCTACCACTTGTCACCCTCAAACTGATGGACATATCGAAGTAGTGAACCGTAGTTTATCTACCATGCTTAGGGCTATTCTGAAACATAACATCAAATTATGGGAAGAATGTTTGCCTCATATTGAATTTGCTTACAATCGTTCGCTGCATTCTACTACTAAATTGTGCCCTTTTCAGATTGTATATGGTTTTATCCCTCGTACTCCCATTGATCTTTTGGCTTTGCCACCTTCAGATAAATTGTATTTTGATGCTTATCGTCGTGCTGAATTAATTCTTAAAATGCATGAGCAAACTAAAGCAAACATTGAGAACATGAATGCTAAGTATCGACAAGCCAAGGGTAGAAAGCATGTTACTTTTGAACCTGGTGATTTGGTCTTTGTGCATTTGAGAAAGGATATATTTCCTGATTTGAGAAAATCTAAATTGCTACCTCGAGCTGCTGGACCCTTCAAAGTGCTTCAAAAAATTAATGATAATGCATATGAAATTGAGTTGCCTGCACATTTTGGGGTTACTTCCTCTTTTAATATTGCAGATTTGAAACCATATGTGGGTGAGGAAGACACATTTGAGTTGAGGACGACTCAATTGCAAGAAGGGGAGGATGATGAGGACATCGCTACCGTTGATACAACCACAACAGCATCCCATTCACCACTTGCAACTAATCAAGGTCCAATGACACGCGATCGTGCACGTCAACTCAATTATCAGGTGAACTCATTCCTGGTTGTTCAAAGTAATTATCCTTCAAATGGGGAACTATTAAAGCCTTGTGATGACCTTGTTATTATTAGGTGCTTGGGAATTGATCCAGCTAGGAGGAATGGAGGGATTAATGCAATGAAGGCTGCTCCACTCGAGGGGTCCTCGTAACTGCAGCAAGTACCAACTTAAAAGGGGCATAACTTTCAACTCCCAAGGTTGTTTAATGCAATAAGTACTTGCTGGAAAGGTCTCTTCGTCTACTTTCCATTGGATCAAGAATCAAAGGTAGATGACGCTTGAGCTGCTCAGGAAAGTCCGAACAAGACTCATGACTCCATCCTGAGTTCTAGTCTTCCTCCTCAATATAAACAACTAGCAGCCATAGGAAGAACTTGGATTTTGTTTTCTGTAAGTTTATCCATTTTTACTTCCTTGTAACGCAAGTGTCGATGAGACCTTCGATTACTTGAATCAGAACCCCAACTTATCACACCCGTGAGTGTTTTCTTGTTATCTTGTTCTTGCTTGTTCTTCGATTGCCTGCAGGTTCAAGGTTGTTCTTGGCACGGCAAGAACAACAACAAAAGGAGTCGGTGTAACTATCGCTAAGGCGCAACCTCCTTGTGGTTATTGTAGTCGGGTAGCACAACGTCGACCTCCACCCATATCGTAGTTACCAGGAGACGGTGTAATTGTTGCTCAAGGTGCCACACCATTTTGGTTGTGGTAGTCGAACAGCCAATATCGGCCTCCACCAAATTCATTCACCACCAACATCTCTCATCAAAAGATAGGACATCCCCCGTACCAGTTGGGTTTATCATCAACTATCATCCAGGAAAGGCTAATGTAGTGATCGATGCTTTGAGTCAGAAAGGAGTAAATCATCAGCTCACGGTTCGAGAATTTCCATCCGAGTTATGCAAGGAGTTTGAACGGTTGAATCTTTGATTTGTGAATGAGATGGGGATAATGGAGTTAAATCCGACCTTGGAGCAGGAGATTTGAGAGAGTCAAACAAAGGATGAGGAAATCTAAGAAATCAAGGAAAGGACCCAAGAGGAAAGAGAATTCAGGTTTGATGAGAATGACCATAATACCTTATGGCTTGCTAAAAGAATCCTCGTGCCCAGTGTGAAGCATATTCGGGAGATAATATTAAAAGAAGCACATGACTAGCCATACTCAATTTATCCCGGTTGTACAAAAATGTACAAGGATTTGAACACATATTATTGGTGGGCTAGCATGAAAAAGGACATAGCTGAATATGTCGCGTTGTGTGATTTATGCCAACTAGCGAAGGCGGAACATCAAAGACCTGATGAGCACATCAACACCCTCAATACATCCACACCAACTCAGCTACCGGTTTCTGGTCCGATCACTCGCGCTCGTGCACGTCAACTAAACTATGAGGTGAACTCGTTCTTGGCATTATGTGCATCTTATCTATTCCGTGGAACTACGTGCTTTCTTGTTTTGCTTAGGAACAATGGAGAGGAGCCAATGGGAAGGGAATTTGCGCGGACGGGATTTGGACAGCAGAACAACACCAACTTGTGACAGCCACCACTACTTCATACGGACTCCGATCTGGGTGTTCAAGTATTTTCTAGAAAGATTATCAAGTATACTTTCAAACGGATCTGGCCTCATGTCCATATCTATTCGAAGTCGGCCACAATCGTTATTTTAATACAAAGACCTCTTCTGTCCATGATGCTGCATCACCGAAATTGGGCCCATGGCCCATGTATCGTTTGGATTCCATTAGGGACTCGTGATTAGGGTTTCTCATGACCCTAGGGAGGTAATAAATAGTATCCGTTGCCCTCATTAGCTGGTGGGTTTTGTTTATTCGTAAGTAGCTTCTGCTGCTTCCTTGTACACGCGCGTGTCGACTAGATCGCCCGTCTACTTGTATTCAGAACCCCACTTCAGATTGATTCAACTGATAAGTGCTTGTTCTTCTTGTTCTTGCATGTTCTTCAATTGCTTGCAGGAACAAAGACCCTCGTGGTCAGGTTGATTGTGCGCCAGCAAGATCAATACAACTTCGGAGTCGGTGTACCAATCGCTAAGGCGCATCGTCTTGGGGATGGTGTAGTTGGATCACCAACGTCTTCTCCTCCACAAATCGAACCCTCCTATTCTCATCGAAAGATCAGGAACCAAGATCCTATCAAGTGGTAATTAGAGCAAGGTTAATCGGTGAGAGTGCTACCATTACTTTTCTTTCCGCTGTTATCATCCTATAGTCCAGAAAAAGCCCAAAAAATACCAGATCTGTTTTTTTCCATTATTCCTAGACCATTGTGCCTTTTACTTTCTCTACTTAGTCAAGACTTGTTGAGTTCATGGTTGCTTTGACGAGTCAAGTTGCTTGTCTTTAGTTTTGCACCACTAGAGTTTCCAGTTCGTATCACATTCGTCACCTAGTTCGAGTTTGAGTCGGATTACTAGTTTGAGTTTGAATTAAATTGCTACTTCGAGTTTGAGTCGGATTGCTAGTTCGAGTTTGAGTCGGATTACTAGTTCGAGTTCGAATCAGATTGCTACTTCGAGTTTGAGTCAGATTAGTAATTTGAGTTTGACAACAAGAAAAAGGCAAGTGCAACATCAAAAGCCACACAAAAGCCACAGGCAATTAGAGAAGAAAAAAATGGCAAGTGCAAGATCAAAAGCCGCATGTGCAAATTTTGTTCTAGGGTCTCCTGATTCCATCTAGAGAGAGTTTAGGTGACCACCCCAACAAAAGAAAAAATGAAAAAAAGAAAAAACTCAGATTGTTGTTTGGGGTGTTTATGGTGACGACATAGGTGTCTCAGCTCGCGTCTCTAGTACGGTCTAGACTAAGATCAACACAGTACTGTCGTAGAAAATTTATTCATCTTGTGATTAACGTGGTGAAATTTTGCTCCTTGTGCTAGTTCAGCCACCTAAATCCATAGATTGACACCTGCTCTTGAAGTTGTTCATTACTTGCTGGTTGCCATCCCCTTCTTGCTGAGCTTGGTAAGAACAGGTAAGAGCTTGGTTGAATAGGTTGAGAGTGAGCGAGTTATCTCCACCAACACCTTTGTAGCTAGCGATAACGTTACCCTTTCATATTGGATTGTTCTTTTTTCTACTAACCATGGCAGGAGGAGCAAATACAAACGAAGATGTGCATTCACCTCGCACATGAGGAATTATACAACACTTCGAATGCCAAGTGCGGATACGCACAGAAGCGCTTGATGAGGATTTTCGTGTTACCAGTGACTGCCTTGGTCAATTGGAAAATATGCAGATTGATACTAACACCAAAATCAGCCCGTTGGAGATTTCAATTCAAACATTGAACATCTCTATTGGAGCCATCCTGCAGCACCTTGAGGAGAGGGATCGTGGACGCACCGCGGATGGACAGGTGAGCAATGGTCCTAGTATTGTACGTGACAATGAAGATGACTATTCTGCAGATACGGAGATTAGGGTAGATGAGGAAGCTAGGCCACATCGCCGGCTACAACGCAACCGTCAAGGTATGGGTGGACATCTTCGGCGTGAGGTACGCAATCATGATGATACTTTTAACAAGATCAAATTTAAGATACCTCATTTTGACGGTAAATATGACTCTGATGCATATATTACTTGGGAGATTTCTGTTGATCAAAAATTTGCATGTCCTGAGTTTCCTGAAAACGCAAGAGTTAGAGCAGCCACTAGTGAGTTTACTGATTTTGCTTCTGTTTGGTGGATATAACATGGCAAGAAAAATCCTAAGAACATACCACAAACTCGGGATGCTTTGAAACGGCTCATGTGGGCTAGATTTGTTCCTTCTTACTATGCACGTGATCTGTTAAATAAGTTACAACAATTGAGACAGTGAGCTAAAAGTGTAGAAGGGTATTTTCAGGAATTACAAATTGGTATGTTGTATTGTAATTTAGACGAGCATGAGGAACCAGCTATGGCTAGATTTTTGGGTGGTTTAAACCGTGAAATTCAAGACATACTTACTTATAAAGATTACAATAATGTTACCCGTTTGTTTCATCTTGCTTGTAAAGCTGAAAGGGAAGTGCAGGGACGACGAGCTAGCTCTAGAACTAATATTTATACAGGAAATACTAGCTCATGGCAACCACGCATGACTACTCCATCAACTGGGCATGCTTCCCTGCCATCTTCTTCTCCAAGTCGGGCAGCATCTTCTTCCTCCGGCAACCAGCCACGTGCTTCTTCCACTAGCTCAGCAGTAAAGACCACTCAAAAGCCCACCGAGAGTGCTTCTTCCGTAGCATCTACCGGACAATCTAGAGACGTTCAATGTCACGAGTGCAAGGGTTTTGTCCATGTGCAGCGTGACTGCCTAAGCAAACGTGTTCTAATTGTTAAAGATGACGGTGAGTACTCATCTGCTAGCGATTTTGATGACGATACATGTGTTTTGCTTGCAGCTGACTATGCAGGTAGCGATGAACATCAAGAAGAGCTTATTGGTGCAGAAGATGCAACGCGCTATGATAGTCTCATTGTGCAGCGTGTGCTTAGTGCACAAATGGAGAAAGCGGAACAAAATCAAGGCACACATTATTCCAAACAAAGTGTATCGTCAAAGAGCGATCTTGCCGCATGATCATTGATGGAGGTAGCTGCAACAACTTGGCCAGCAGTGACATGGTGACCAAGCTGGCACTAAGCACCAAACCGCACCCACATCCCTATTACATTCAATTGTGCAAATCAATTTTACTATTGGATCATATAAGGATGTCGTTGAATGTGATGTTGTGCCTATGCAAGCTTGTAATATTCTGCTAAGAAGACCTTGACAATTTGATAGAGATTCTATGCATCATGGTAGATCAAATCAGTATTCTTTTCTTTACCACGATAAAAAATTGTGTTGCATCCTATGTCTCCTGAAGCTATTGTGCAAGATGATGTTGCTAGAGCTAGGAAAACTAAAACTCAGGACCATGCTAACGTTGAGAACAATAACAATGCCAAATATGTGTTTGATAAGAAAAATGAGATATCTCTGAAGGGAAAATGCTTGTTTGCTACAAAATCTGATATTAATGAACTGATTGCTTCCACCTCTGTTGCCTATGCTTTGGTATGCAAAGATGCTTTGATTTCCCTTTACGATATGCAATATTCTTTGCCTCCTACTGTTGCTAACATTTTGCAGGAATATTCTGATGTGTTTCCAAGTGAAATACCACCAGGACTACCACCACTTTGAGGGATTGAGCACCAGATTGACCTCATTCCCGGTGCTTCATTGCCCAACCGTGCACCATACAGGACAAATCCGGAAGAAACAAAGGAGATTCAGCGCCAAGTACAAGAACTACTCGACAAAGGTTATGTACGTGAGTCTCTTAGTCTTTGTGCTGTTCCAGTTATTCTAGTACCTAAAAATGATGAATCATGGTGAATGTGTGTGGATTGTAGAGCAATCAACAATATAACCATTCGATATCGTCATCCTATTCCATGCTTAGATGATATGCTTGATGAATTGAGTGGTGCTGTTGTGTTCTCAAAGGTATTTGCGTAGTGGTTATCACCAAATTCGCATGAAACTAGGAGATGAATGGAAAACTGCTTTCAAAACTAAGTTCGGTTTATATGAGTGGTTAGTCATGCTTTTTGGGTTAACTAATCCAGCTAGCACCTTCATGAGATTAATGAACGAGGTTTTGCGTGCATTCATTGGAAAATTTGTTGTTGTGTATTTTGATGATATATTGATTTATAGAAAATCCATGGATGAACATTTTGATCACTTACGTGTTGTTTTTAATGCTTTACGTGAGGCACGATTATTTGGTTCTTGAGAAGTGCACCTTTTGCACGGATTGAGTCTCTTTCCTTGGCTATGTTGTTACTCCATAGGGAATTGAAGTTGATCAAGCCAAGGTAGAAGCTATTTAGTGGTGGCCTGTATCAAAGACCATCACACAGGTGCGGAGCTTTCTAGGGCTGGCTGGGTTCTATCGTCGCTTTGTGAAGGATTTCAGCACCATTGCTGCTCCATTGAATGACCTTATAAAGAAGGGGGTGCCTTTTTCTTGGGGCACCACACAAGATAACGCCTTTACCATACTGAAAGATAAGTTGGCTCATGCATCTCTTCTCCAACTTCCTGATTTTTCTAAGACTTTTGAGCTTGAATGTGATGCTAGTGGGATTGGATTGGGTGGTGTTTTGTTACAAGAAGGAAAACCTGTTGCATATTTTAGTGAGAAAATGAGTGGGCCTGTTCTGAATTATTCTACCTATGATAAGGAATTAAATGCTCTTGTACGAACTTTAGAAACATGGCAGCATTATTTGTGGCCCAAATAATTTGTTATCCATTCTGATCATGAATCACTAAAGCATATTAGGAGTCAAGTGAAACTGAACCGTAGGCATGCTATGTGGATGGAATTTATTGAGTCTTTTCCTTATGTCATTAAACACAAAAAGGGAAAGGATAATGTTATTGCTGATGCTTTATTTAGACGTTATACTCTTCTATCTCAACTTGACTTTAAAACTTTTGAATTAGAAACTATTAAAGATCAATATGAACATGATGCAGATTTCAAAGATGTATTGCTGAAATGTAAAGATGGAAAAACATTGAATAAATTTGTCCTCAACGATGGCTATGTGTTTAGAGCTAACAAGTTATGCATTCCAGCTAGTTCCGTTCGTTTGTTGTTGTTACAGGAAGCGCATGGAGGCGGGCTGATGAGGCACTTGGAGTGAAAAAGACGGAGGACATACTTGCTGGTCATTTCTTTTGGCCAAGGATGAGGCGAGACGTGGAGCGCTTCGTTGCTCGCTGCACGACATGTCAAAAAGCTAAGTCACGACTTAATCCACATGGTTTGTACATGCCTCTTCCTGTTCCTAGCATGCCTTGGGAGGATATTTCTATGGACTTTGTTTTAGGACTGCCTAGAACAAAGAAGGGGGGGGATAGCATATTTGTTGTCATGGATAGATTTTCTAAAATGGCACACTTCATACCTTGTCGTAAAAGTGATGATGCTACACATGTTGCTGATTTGTTTTTCAAAGATATTGTTAGGTTGCATGGTGTGCCAAACACAATAGTTTCGGATTGTGATGCTAAGTTTCTTCTCCATTTTTGGAGAACGTTAAGGGCAAAATTGGGGACTAAGCTTTTATTTTCAATTACTTTTCATCCCCAAATTGATGGTCAAACTGAGGTTGTGAATAGAAGTTTATCTACCATGGTTAGGGCTGTTTTGAAAAAGAATATAAAAATGTGGGAAGAGTGTTTGCTTCATGTTGAGTTTGCTTATAATTGTTCCCTACATACTAGTACTAAGAAATGCCCTTTTGAGATTGTTTATGGATTTGTACCCCGTGCTCCTATTGATTTATTAGCTCTTCCTTCAATGGAACAAGTGAATTTTGATGCTAAACATTGTGTTGAATTGATCTTAAAATTGCATGAAACCACTAAGAAGAATATAGTGTGCATGAATGCCTAGTATAAACTTGCTGGTAGTAGGGGAAATAAACCTATCACTTTTGAACCTGGTGATTTAGTTTGGTTACATTTGCGAAAGGATAGGTTTTCTGATTTGAGAAAGTCTAAATTGTTACCTCGAGCTGATGGTCCATTCAAAGTGTTAGAAAGGATTAATCATAATGCATATAAACTTGAGTTGCCTGCGGATTTTGGGGTTAGTCCCACATTTAACATTGCAGATCTGAGGCCATATTTGGGAGAAGAAGATGAGCTTGAGTCGCGGACGACTCAAATGCAAGAAGGGGAGGATGATGAGGACATCAACACCCTCGATACATCCACACCAACTCAGCTACCGGTTTCTGGTCCGATCACTCGCGCTCGTGCACGTCAACTAAACTATGAGGTGAACTCGTTCTTGGCATTATGTCCATCTTATCCAGACCGTAGAACTACGTGCTTTCTTGTTTTGCTTAGGAACAATGGAGAGGAGCCAATGGGAAGGGAATTTGCGCGGACGGGATTTGGATAGCAGAACAGTACCAACTTGTGATGGCCACCACTACTTCATACGAACTCCTATCTGGGCGTTCAAGTACTTCCTGGAAAGATTATGAAGTCTACTTTCAAAATGATCTGGCCTCATGTCCATATCTATTCGTAGTCGTCCGCAATCGTTATTTTAATACTAAGACCTTTTCTGTCCATGGTGCTGCATCACCAAAATTGGGCCCATGGCCCATGTATCATTTGGAGTCCATTAGAGACTCGTGATTAGGGTTTGTCACGACCCTAGGGAGGTAATAAATAGTAGCCGCCACCCTCATTAGCTGGTGGGTTTTGTTTATTCGTAAGTTAGCTTCTGCTGCTTCCTTGTACACGCGTGTGTCGACTAGATCGCCCGTCTACTTGTATTCAGAACCCCACTTCAGATTGATTCAACTGATAAGTTCTTGTTCTTCTTGTTCTTGCGTGTTCTTCGATTGCTTGCAGGAACAAAGGCCCTCGTGGTCAGGTTGATTGTGCGCCAGCAAGATCAATACAATTTCGGAGTCGGTGTACCGATCACTAAGGCGCATCGTCTTGGGGACGGTGTAGTCGGATCATCAACGTCTTCTCCTCCACAAATCGAACCCTCCTATTCTCACCAAAAGATCGGGAACCAAGATCCTATCAAGACCAGCCGGATTATTGCAACCATTGAACCCTAGATCGTCAAGATCCAAGTGTTGCCTCCAAAACCCTTTATTCATTGCAGTTCTAAATACCTGGTATACCTTCTACTTTCTCTTTTCCACGTGAATTCAATCCTAATTCTCCAAATTCACGTCGATCTAGAGAACTCTGATTCGCTGGTTCTGCGTAGGGCGGACTAGTCTGGCCTACAGCGGACTTGTCCGGTCTCCAGATTTGTTTAGTAATGAATTAATTCCAATTTGATGTAATATCAACATGAACCTGTGTAAACTTGTTAAGAACCATTGTAAATGATTAGTGAACATTAATAGTAACTCATTAACTAGTTTTTCTTTGCATTTGCATTAATCATGCATGTCATAACATATTGAGTACTATATGTGCACTTATTGATTGTAATTCTTGTCTTGTATGTTTATTGCGCTTTAGACGGATTTGCGCGAGAGAGTGTTGCGGAGGACCTCCATTACCAGAATTTTGAAATCTTTGATCCCAATCAAGCCCAAGAGCAAGACAAGTGTCCTTGAACATATTGATCCTGTTTTTACAATAAATGTTTTGTTTTCAAAACTGCATGCTTGTGTCAATTTGATGGGATCCCTATCTTTAACCACCCTTGTCACCTGGAATACATGATAGAGAGTCGGAAAGGGCTTTTTATCTTTGTTTCACTTAATTAATTGGGATGGGAAAGCAACTATACCATTTAATTATGCATTAATGAGATTATGGTTAATATGAACTGGTTAATATGACATGGTAATGGGTGATCTAAGCAAGCATGGTATGTGGATTGCGTTGGATGCTCTGGTGGTTTTGCTTGCTTTAGATCTAAGGCTCGGTTCGTGGAGCGGCCATCCAGGATTTACAGTGCCACCACGAGGCCAAGTATGGGTTCGACGTAGATGATTAATTAGGGTATTGCTAGTATTGCGTGGATCATTTGGCGCACTGGGGAATGGGATTCGGATTGGGTTTGAATTTGTGGCAGGACTCCCTGCGATCCGAATGGCACAAGAGGGGGCCCTTGGTTGAAGATGTGCTCAGTTGGAGGCATCACCACTGGTGAAACCTCAGTGGGTCCGTACATGCTAGTAGTCCCTTTGTAAAGGCTATTTTGTGATCTCTTGGCCACACACCTAAGGAAGTGTGAGACGTCATAATTGAGATTACATAGTCATCGAAAGGTGATGAAATAACGAACACGTGGGTAAAGTGGTACAACCTCTGCAGAGTGTCTTAAAAACTATCATGATAGTTGTGCTCCCGGTCATGAGCAACCTGGACCCTCACATGATTAGAGGGAAACTTGGGATTTGGGATGGTTTGGTATTGGTTATGGTTGAAACTATGGTTATGGCTGGTATGGATCAAATTTCGGTATTGGTTATGGTTTATGGCAGTGGTGAAATCTGATATAATGGTGATGGATATGGAATATGGACTTATACTATGGTAATCATTGTGGTATATGATGGGTTTACTTCACATACATATGATATACTGCTTTTCAAATGTTTTAATGTACTTTTCAGCACTTAGCCTCTATTATATTCGTTATTTAAATCAGCTACATTCCATACTTTCCACACTTGCTGAGTACGACATGTACTCACCCTTGCAATTCCCCCCACCAACAGTTGCAGGTCAGGATTGGGAGTATCACGACGTTAATGAGGAGTTCTAGGCTGTGTGCTGCCGTCAGCTTTGCCTGTGGTGTTGCTTGGAGCCATGCTACCCTTATGCTTATTTTGCTTAGTTTGCTTAATTAGATTATTTCTACTGCATTAGTCTCAGACTTGTCATTAATAATCATTTAGAGCTGTAATTTGAGGATATTCTGAATTATGTAATAAAAGGCCTTACTTAATCTTGTTTTGTGGTAATTTTCTATATATCTTTTTGTGAATGCACTCGTGTATGTGTGTTGAACGTCCTCGGCACACATATGCGTCATGCATGGTTCATTTTTTGGAACCAGGTGTCACATCAATTTACCTCTAGGTTCTCAGAGAAAATGCATGAAGCTATGTGCACAAGTTTAAATTTTAGTTCAGCATATCATCCACAAACCAACGGACAAACTGAGAGGACAAATCAAATATTGGAGGATATATTGAGAGCTTGTGCCTTGAAATATGAATGCAACTGGGACAAAAGCTTGCCATACGCCGAGTTTTCCTACAATAACTGGTACCAAGCCAGCTTGAAGATGTCGCCATATGAAGCGCTATATGGAAGGAAGTGTAGGACACCTTAGTTTTGAAATGAGACAGGAGACAACCAAGTGTTTGGACCGGATGTGTTGCAAGAGGCTAAAAAGCAAGTTCAAATAATCCGCGAGAATTTGAGGGCCGCTCAATCAAGACAAAAGGGTATGCGGATAATAGGAAGAGAAACTTAGCCTTTGAAGTGGGAGACTTCGTATACCTCAAAGTGTTGCCTATGTGAGGTCATAAGTGGTTTAATGTTAGAGGCAAGTTGGCTCCTCGCTTTATTGGACCATTCGGGATTTTGGCCAAACGTGGAGAAGTGGCGTAAAGTTGGAGATGCCAGAACATCTTTCCGATGTTCACAATGTGTTTCATGTTTCACAGCTCAAGAAGTGCTTAAGGGTACCGAAAGAACAAGTGCCAATGGACAAATTGGAATTAGAGGCAGATTTGACTTATGCCGAGCAACCAGTCAAAATCTTAGAAACCAAGTAGAGGGTCACAAGGAACAAGGTGATTCGATGGTGTAAAGTACAATTGATGCATCATGCAGAATTGGAAGCAACTTGGGAGCTAGAAGATGAACTCAAGAAAGAATTTTCCTATCTCTTTCCTTCTACGTCGAATCTCGAGGGCGAGATTCATTTGAAGGGGGGTAGGTTTGTGACACCCTCATTTTCATCTATCATGCATTGCATACATTCTTATACATGTTTATCATTAAGCAACATAAAAAAACAAGTTTGAAATGAATTAGAAGCAAAACATCACTTAAAAGTCTGTATAAGTACAGACTCGCCTGGTTTGTACCCTGGACTAGTCCGGTTCCCCCTCTGATGCCCCTCCAGACTTGTCCATTTTTGTTGCGGACTAGTTCGATTAAGCTCTGTTTCATTCCAGACTTGTCCGTGATTGAGTGCGGACTAGTCCGATCATTGGTACGGTTTATGAATAAGTTGTCAAATCCCCAGACTTGTCTGATCCATGCCGGACTTGTCCGTTTTGCTCCCTGGACAAGACCGAACTTGTCCGGACCTCCTACCGGACTCATCCTTTTTTTCTCTGTCCAACATCGGACTAGTCCGGCCCCTAGCGGACTTGTCAGGTGTGCCCGTCTCGGATCAATCTTTTCCTCCACGACTTGTTTTTGGGTATTTACCTTAATCGGGCCCAAGAACGTTGTCTAACCCCTATGGAGCCCATGTGGGACACCTACACGGCCTCCACCGCCTTGAACATGAAATCCATCAAAACCTACCACCTCCACCTCTATATAGACACCCCATCACCCCAATTTTCCATCTCTTTGCCACAATTACGAAAAAACCAAACCCTAGTTCTTGGGAGCCGCCATCAAGAGAAGATCCAGCAGCAAGGAGGAGGAGGAGAACTTCAAGGAGGATCAATCAAGCAAGATCTTCATCGACTTTTCATCCATCATCACCAATTCACCCTCAACTCATCTTTGTCAAGCCCTAATCGTCAAGATCCAAGTGTCTCACGTCCAATTCTTGATCCTTGGATCTCTAAGCACGTGGTACACCCTCTACTTTCACTTTTCCACGTGGATTCAGTCCCAATTCTCGTTGATCAAGAAAACCCTAGTTCACAGGTTCTAACCAGGGCGGGCTAGTCTGGCCCCTGAAACTGGACTTATCTGACCTTTGAATCTGAATTCTGCTGAATTAATTCCAAATTGACTCGAATGAACTCAGAACCTATTCAAACTTGTTAGAAACCTTCATAACAAGTTAGTAAACATTAATAGCAACTTAATGACAAGTTTCACCTCATAATTGCATCAATCATGCATGTCATGGCATATTGAGTAATATATGAGCATTTGTTTATTGTAATGCCTGTTCTATATGTTTATTGCGCCGAATAGCAGGTGTTGCTCTAGAGGGTGCTGTCGAGGACCTCTAGTACCAGAACGTCGAAGCTTTTGATCCTAATCAATCTTAGGAGCAAGGCAAGTGTCCTTGACCATATTGATTCCATGTTTTTAAATGTTTTGTTTGCAAACTGCATGCTTGTGTCAAATTGAATGGAAACCCATGATAGGTATTTACAAGACTTGTTTGACCATCCTTGTCGCTTGGAATACGTTGTAGAGAGTAGGGAAGGGTATTTTACCTTTTTGCTTCGCTATAATTAATTGGTATGGGAAAACAACCAAATGACCTAATTATGAATTAATGGATGATGACTTGATGAACATGATCAATTGGTAACATGGGACTTGGGAGATCCAAGCAAGCATGGTTTGTGGATTGGGTTGGACGATATGGAGGTTTGCTTTCCTTGCATATAAGGACCGATTCATGCGAGAATAAGCCAGGACTACAGTGCCACCACAAGGCCAAGTATGGGTGCGTCCTAGCCAATTAATTAGGTGTATTGCCAACATCAATTCGGATCATTTGGAGGAGCAGAGAATGGGACTCAATTGGGTTTGCAATAGTGGCGGGACTGCCCTGGGATCCGAACGGCACAAGAGGGGGCTCTTGGTTGGATGTGCTCAAATGGAGGCATCACCACTGGTGAAACCTTAGTGGGTCTGAATATGCTGGTAGTCCCATTGTAAAGGCTATTTTGTGATCTCTTGGCTATACACCTAAGGAAGTGTAATTGGCGTAGGGGAGGTTTCTTTAGTCGTCGACGGGTGACAAAATCACGAACTTGTTGGGTAAAGTGGTACAACCTCTGCAGATTGTTAAAAATTCTCATGATAGCGGTGCTCCCGGTTAAGAGCACCTGGATGACCTATATGATTAGAGTGGAAACTTGGGATTTGAGATGGTTCAGTCATGGTTATGGTCTGAGTTGTGATAATTGAATATGGTCAATGATAATGGTAAGAGCTTGGTATTTCATGGATAATCATTGTTGGATGTGACATAATAGTAATTCATGGTAATGGACTCGTTATTGGTAATTACTTGGGTTATGTTGGGATAAATTTCACATAGACATTGTAGGGTGCTTTTTATATGTTTTAAATTTACTTTTCAACAATTAGCCATTGTTTATTGTCATTCCTTGTTTAAGCTACATGTCATACTTTTCCACACTTGCTGAGTACAATATGTACTCACCCTTGCAATTTCCCCACCAACAGTTTCAGATGATGTTTGGGAGTATCCTGAGGATAATGTAGAGTACTAGGTTGTGTGCTACCGTCGACTTGCCTGTGGTGTTTCTTGGAGTTGCGCTACCCTATTCGCTCAGTTAGCTTAGTTTGCTTAGTTTCTTAATTAGATTATTTTTCCTGCAGTATTAGCCTCATTATCATTAATGATCATTAGAGCCGTAATATGAGGATTATTAAAATATTATAATAAAAGTACCTTCTTAATTAATCTGTGTTGTGGTAATTATCTGTATATCGATTGTGATGTACTTGTGTATGTGTGTTCAACATCTTGGGTACACATATACTGCACTTGGTTCATTTTCAGAACCGGGAGTCACACCATGTCTTGTCACGACAGATTTATTGGCTCTTGAAAGTACACGCCATTGAAGATCCCATAGTCTTTCCATTGGTGAAGTAGGTCCGGATACGTGTAGGCCTGCATATGGGCCGAGCGAGCCCAAGGGCCAATAGTGCCGCCTACTAACTAGGCTGAATGAATTAGGATCAATATGAACTATTTAAGAAAAAGGATTGGATTGGATTGGATCATATATAAAAAGGATAGGATTTTAGACACGACCCATTTATGAAAAAAGGGCCCAGCTTGCGGATCGTGGCACATTATACGCTCGTAGGGTTATCAGCCGATGGAACGCGGGGCAAGGCAGCCAAGCGGTCCCAAGCGAGGGCCACGATCAACTGGGGCCCATCGGCAAGGGAGCCACCACTGCCGCCCTTCGTCGAAGGTATGCCCGCAGGGCGACCACCCCCCCCCCCCCCCCCTCCCCAGTATCTCTCTCGCCGATCTTGAGCTCGTCGGAGAAGCGCTCCATAGCCATCTCGATCTACTTGCAGTATCGGAAGTTGTGGCTAGAAATGGCATCCAGGGCGCGCACCTTCTCGTCAGCCTCCTGCTGTGAGCACTGCTCGGCGTTGCGTCGCCACTGCGTCTCCAGGTTGGCCAGCCACTGCATAGCCTCAGCCGCCTCCATGGTAGTGTGGCACTTGGTCTTCTCCATCTTGACCATGGCCAGCGCGGCCTCCTCTGCGTGCCGGGCCTCCTCAAGGCGCCGAGACTCCTCCAGCTTCATCATCTGGAGCTCCTTTGTCTGCTTCTTGGCGTTGATGGCCTCCTTGCATGCAACATTGTACATGTCCATCGTCTGCGTTAGCTCCAGCCACAGCCGCCGCATCTCCCTATCCACGCCCCCCTGTCGCATCTTAAACTAACATGATAATTCATGATTGCAGGAATGAAGGCCAGACTAGGAAAGGAACGTAGGGTGAGCTATTCATTTTCTTGGTCACTACATGCATGATTGCAGCTGCCCCTGAATGTTTACTAACATGAACATCTTCTTCTTGTACTGTGACCGCGAATTGGCGACTAACCTACAGTTTACCCACGGCGGCTCTCGACGTGCGATGGTCGGCCCCCCTCCCTCCGGCGGATCTCGACGGGCGGCGCTAGAGGGATCCTCGTGGCAGACTTCTATGTTGCCAGGAGGCAGGTATTGTACCCCCTCTCGATCTTTATTTCATTGTATTTTTGTAAACTAAAATACATACATGTAAGTTATTGATGCGCTTCCTACACATTTCTAAGTTATTGATTATAAACTACAAAATGGATGCCTCTATGGTCTTGTTTGTTGCTGATTTGTGACTTGAATGACTGATAATGCAATGAAAGTCATGTTTCTTGTTTGCAGTGACTGTATTTATACCATTGAAGTTTGCTTTATGTGATGGAGAGGGTACCTTCAGTTTCTAAGAGGGTTCCTTCAGTTTCTGAGGGGGTAGGTGATAGTCGCGAGTTAGCAGACCAATCAAGTCGCTCTTCTAAAAAAAAAGAGCTTTGGTTTGTCAGTTCCTTGAAATTGAGTCTGTTGATGGCAATGGTGAAGCAATATGTAAACATTGCAAAATGCACTTGTCTAATGAATCTGGGAAAGGAACAAGTCACCTAAATAGGCCAATTGGACATCATTGTTTGGAAATTCCACAAGAGGGCAAAACAACATTCTTGAAAACTCTGAAGCAGAAGTCTAGTGAGGGAGAGGAGGTCATCTTTGACCCTGATGTTTTCCGCACATTGATTGCCAAGTTTTTTATTAGTGCGGAGATTTCTTTTAGAAAAGCTTATGACCCATATTGGAAAAAGTTGATAATTACCGCCACTCATCTTTTAGAGCAGTTGGTCGACAAAGTGTGCAAGCTGATACCCTTTAAGTGTACGAGGATGATAAGCATCAATTGCTTGATGTAATTGCAAGGTTGGATTCACATGTTAGTTTAACAGCTGACTTTCATACTTCTAACCGGAATCTTGGATATCGCACACTTTATAGATCAACAATATCTCCTGTTCAAGAAAATCCATTCATTCAAGCAGATTTCTTTCCCACATCCATCATATGCTGTTCAAGATGGCATCACCTCTTGTTTGATGGAGTGGGGAAGTTGGCAAGGTGTTCACACTAACACTAGATGATGCGACTGTGAATGATAGGGATGCTAGAGACATTCATGGTGCCTTAGGTGGTGAGATGCTTTTAAAAGGTGAATATCTGCATGTGTGTTGTGCTGCACATGTGCTTAATATCATGGTTCAACAAGGTGTCAAGATTATCCCTCATGCAATATCAAGAGTGCGAGATATCATGAAAGTTGTGACACCGACACCTTCTCGCTTGCAGGTTTTCAACTCCATAGTTGAGAATTTAGGGCTTAAAACTAAGTTGGGGATTGTTATGGACGTTCCACATCACTAGAATGCGACATATGATATGCTACATGAGGCCCTTGAGTATAAAGTAGCTCTAAAAATAGATATTCTAATGAGCAATATCATGTTGCTCCAACGGAGCAAGAGTAGAGTAAAGTTGATTCTCTTCATAATTTTCTTCAAGCATTTAGTGATGCAACTAAAACTTTCTCTGCTCATAATCATTTCACATCACATTTGTTTTTGAAGATGGTTCTTGCTATTAGAGATGTATTGCTAGATGAGTCTCGAAACTCGAATGAGCTTTTGAATGAGATGGCTAATGCAATGTACATCAAGTTTGAAAAATATTGGGATAGGCCTAATATAGTTCTACTTATAGTTGTCGTGTTTAATCCTACATTGAAAATGGAATTTTTTAGATTCTATTTCTATACAATCAATGAGAACGTTGAAGAAAAGCTTGTCTAAAATCAGCTATGAACAAATTTTATGAAGAGTATGAGAAGGTTTTGATAAGAGATAATGTGACTATGAGTACTCTAGTTGATCAGAACATATCTGTCATTGGTTTTGGTTCTTCGTTGAGACGTCCACTTTTGGGTAAAAGAAGAGTTGAGTTTGCTTTTGCCCAATTTGCATCAGAAAGACTTGATTCTCGAACACAACAATCATAACTAGACAAGTATCTTGAGGATCCTAGAGTACAAATCAATAGAGATGAGAACTTTGATATCTTGGCATGATGGAAAAAATCAGATGTATATCCAATCTTTCCTAAATTGGCTAGAGATCTTTTGGGCATTCCTGTCAGCACGGTTTCCTCAGAATCTGAATTTAGTACTACTGGAAGGCTACTTGGAAAAGAGAGAACGTCACTTGCTCCTAAAACTCTTGAAGCTTTTTGAGTTGCTCTAAAGATTGCTTCATTGGATTTAGTTCTGAGGATGAAGGTAATTTAAGTAGTAAATTAATTTTATCTCTTTTATAGTATTATATTACCAATTTAAATTGCATTTTAGTATTTTTATCAATTCATTGTACAGATCAATTGATGGAGGGGAAGCTTTGATGAGGATGAAGATGACGACACATTTTGGGATCCTGCTCCTTCATTATGACAGGTTATGACTTCATCAGTTTCAGTTCTTATCAACCAATATCACTTCATCACTTTAAGTTTGTATCACTTCATCACTTTCAGTTTTTATCACTTCATCATTTCATTTTTAGTTTTCATCACTTCATCACTTGCATATTTTACATGATCTTATTGATGTGGAAACTATTCCTGTTCAGCAATGTAGTAAAGAGAAGGGTGATATTGATGTGGAAACTATTGAGGTCGAAATGCTCATCAGGTACCTGTTCTTGGTATACTTCAGCTTGTAGTCCATTAGGATTGCAAATGCCTATTCTGGTATACTACAGATTGTAGTCAATAAAACACAATATCATGTGAACGTGAAAGATGCTCAATTCAATGTCGAATTCTTCAAACAATTTAACGTTGTTCTCAATGGTCTTGATAATTTGGATGCTAGATGACATGTTAATCGCCTCTGCCTTGCTGTTGAAGTTCCCACTACTACAATAAGCCTCATCGCAGACGGCTCCAAACGTATTATCACACGCGGTTTTTAAAACCGCCTGAAACGAAGAGCCTGTGATAATCTGCAATTTCACAGGCAGTTCTTTACTTACGCTAGCTACCTGTGAAGACATATTATCACAGGCGGGTCGTGCAACATATATAACCGCATGTGATAATTGAGTTATCACAAGCGGATCTTTACCCACAAGCTGCCTGTGAAGGCAGTTTATCGCAACAGGTTTGTACCATAACAATAACCACTTGTGATAATTAGGTTATCACAGATGGTTCTTTACCTATATCTAGCCCCCTGTGATAATGATATTTCACAGGCAGGTCTAGCCATAGGTAAATAACCGTCTATGATAAGGTGTACCCTATGCAGTACTACCTGCTGTTATTTCTAATTTCCGGATCAATTTAATATAATCACAAAAGTCAACAACATAATCACATAAGTAAACAATAAAATCACAGAAGTCGATTTCACTAAAACAATATACATATGTACTAGTTACATATACATGTTATCTCATAGTTTACAAGTTTCACTAAAAATTATTTCTATTGGCATAGTCGCAAAGTTCTGGCACACCAGCTTTTGCACCATTATCATCAAAGAACTCCCCTCTTTTGTACAAAATTTCGCGATGCACGAATTGACACAGTTCAACAACAATCTTGTCGGCTCCTCCACCAGGCATACTTCTACAAACCGCCATTCTTCGTTCACATTCTTCGTGTGCTGCAACGAAACACATAACAAGGTTTAGAATGTGTTGGTTTGAATAATCTCAAAGTATAGATCAAAGTGAGAGTATACAGGAATTTATTTGGTATTTTTGAAGTAGTTGTACTATGAGCAATTGAATTTTGAAGTTAGAATCAAAATCTGAAAATAATGAAACTCAAAAGTAAGAAAATAAGATATCGACATTAAGGATAACTTACATCATCACGATTCACTCTATATTTGTTGGCGGTCCGAAGATGCTCGAATACATAATATCCGCATAAGACACTCCCAGCAGGCTGCTTCGGACAAAGATAATATGTTTTAATGTCCAATGCATTCGTATTAGGGGGTCTCTGACCGCCAAGCTATTCCGCGTAAAACCGCCAAGCGCTGTAATACAAGAAATATCATATTAAACTTGTCAACACATTCTAAATGTGTGTAAATTAAAAGTATCAAATAAATGTATAGTTTCAAAATGGAAAAGAAATCTTTGTAACGATCTGGTGGGTAATCGGCTGAGTCCAAGACTGTTGCCAAACCCTGCGTTGGCTTGATGAAGATCATTATGTAGTGATTACTGCACACATACAAACACACGTGTTAACAACTAGCAATAATTGCTATTTCAATGTCATGTGTCGAACTTACTCGAAGTGGTACGGAGTCTTTACGAGGTACTTACCATCTCTGACAAAGTAAATCATTGCATGTCCTATGTAAGCTGCAACTTCTACCCTTCTATCCTTCTTAAGTTTTGTGATTGATTTTTCGAATTCCTTTTTTTTTTCATGTGCTTGAACTGTACTGAGTCTCGATCTGCCTTGACGTCGAATAGCGTCTTTGCAATTCGTGTAGGGTCAAGGATACCTGTATTGCGTTTCATCTTTTCACTATCCATGTATTGCATCCTATTGAAGAAGTCCAAAATTGTTATAATCTCATGAAATGTGTATGCATGTAGTAAGAAAAGCAAATGCAAAATATTAGAGGCACTTACAAGCACCGGACGAGTAGCAGGTTGATTTCGAGCATGCCCTAATGGAAAAGGGTACGCAACTCTTCAAATAAAATGACTCATTTATTTGCTCTAGTGCTCTAGAATGCATCTTTTGGAACACAAAATGTGACGCAAGAAAGATCATATTTTGTGTTGGCAGTGATGTACCACTCATGCATTCTTTTGAGCGGAGCAGGTTTTTTGCTAAGTTGTAAGGATGTCATGAACGGCTTCCCATTCTCAAATTCAGGAGGAACATCCTCAAGCTTGTATATTAGAACTCCTGGTTTAACTAAAGCCGTCCGCTGATTATACATGATACCGTCTTCTTCCCACTTCTCGATATCTTCTAATGCTGGCTCATGAGAAGAACGAGATGCACTCGATTTTCTAATATTTTCCTTCATATTTTCCAAATACTTTGACACTTTTGATGAAAGTTTCTTAATTTCGTATGAGCTAACTTTGATAGTCACTTATGATTGAGGAGTAGTCGTCAGAAGTTGGACACTGGCTTGTTATTGAACCTGTTGTTCAATTGATTGCTCTTTACTCTCAGTAGCAGGCTCTATTACTACTTCAAATTGTTGCTCAACTAGTTGCTCTTTACTAGCAACAACTTGCTCTGGTACTGCTTGAAGCTGTTGTCCAACTTGTTGCTCTTGGTTATCTTTACTAGCAAGGTTACTATCATCCTTGCTGAGACATAGGGGGAGTGAATCTTCCTAGACTGGAAGTGGATCTTCCTGGACTTTCACCTTAGAAGATGGGGTTGCAGTATTTTGAGATGCGACAGGGCTAGAAATCGGCTCATCGTCCAACACAATATCGCGTTGATGCCAAAAGGATTAATTGGTTGATAGCCTGCCCCAGAGTCACGATCCCCTCATGTGTGATATGGTCTATTTAATAATCTTCATAATCATTATCAATGATCTGAAGAACTTGCACCACAACATAATACAACAGAAGTGGATTGCTATTGAAGTCACAATCGGCTTTGCCATAGCAGTGGCAACCTGTTTGGTTTTGTTCCCTGCTCTGCCGATCGGGACAAGAAGACGACAAGATCTGTCCTTAGCAATATCACCGATAGCGAACTTATGGGTTGACCCTGAGCCTGGCACAGTACCTACACTGCTAGGGTAGGCAGCTGGAGATACCAATTGCTCCTTTGGCACGGGAACCATCGATGTACTCGGTGCCACTAATTGTCCTGATTGTCTAAGTTGTTCCATTATTTCTTGCACATTTTCCTTGAACTTTTGAGCAATCGTTTCATCAAGTGTTTTCTTGAACTTCTCACGTCTTCTATATGTATCTTTATCTTTCGGGAAACCATCTAGCCAAGACATTTGAAAAGAGATTGCTCGAACCCATCCACTGTGTTTAGGGTTTCCTAGGATAGCGGTAAGTTGGTCATTCTCCCTCTTCGGCTTGAATAGACCCTTCTGTTGCTTTTCAATTACTTCTTTCATTTTTCCTCTACTTCATTCACAGAGTCGGGCTTTTCAAGTTTTCCCTCGCTGGTCAAACCTGACCGAGGAAAGTCCCACCGCTGAGTTCTCTCATCGCAGCCTTCTAACAAGTGAGGATTGCCCTTACTGGTAATTTCGTCTAATATCTTATTCCATTTCTGGACTTTGGGGCATATCCGGCAGACCCCGAGAGATGATGATATTTGTTCTTTTTGGCAAGCTCTGACCTAGTTGCACTTAGGGCTTTAGCATCAGGTGTGGTCTTTTGAAGAATAAATTCTTGCCACTGAGCTTGTTTGATTTTTACCATCTTCCTTAGGCTATGGACCTTATCGGCCTTAACATAAGCATTCATTTCACTCTTCCAGCCATGAAACTTCTTGCCACAAGAGATCAATGTTGCTTTCTGTAGAGCTTCTTCTGTACCTTTTGGGAACTTGAATTGTTTTTTATCCTTTCCCACAACTCATTTTTGGTCTCCTCAGGTAATTTTCTCCAATTCTCGGTTGTGATCAGCATGAGCTCTCTAACAAGAAAACTACATGCATTTCAGTACTTGGTAATTGAATCCAGTGGTTCTTGGGGAAGCCCACCTGGACCGACCCTTGTTACGTACATGATGCAGTCCAATGGACCCTTATTGGGACCTCGTTGCCCTCGTTTCCGCTTGAGTGAACCTGAGGATTGATCCATTGGAGAACCTTCTGCAGTTTTAGGAGTCGAAGTCACCTCGTTGTATTCGCGATTAATCTAGGTAGAAAAGAATTATAAGACTTCGTATACTTGACAACCAACATTAACTTGAACTGCTGAATTTAAGATTCGTGATCCATACCTCGTCGACAGGATCATACTCCAGGTCGAGATCCTCTGAAGTCTTTTTAATTTTTATATTCGGAAAAGGATCCAACAGACTGTGAAAGGAGTCTGAACTGCTGGTGTCACTAAACTCCATATTGTCTTCTTTATTGTTACTACCAGCACCTGTCTTCTTAGGGCTTTCCATGCTAGAATTAATAAGACAAAAAATATATTGAATGGCATTTTAACTTTACATGAAGTGTTGCATGAAGAAAAAGATGGAAGCATTCTAGGGTTTGATAAGGCATTCTAGGGTTTAAGGCGACTGACCAAGGTGATTGACCAAGTTCCATTCTAGGGATTGAGGCGACTGACCAAGGCATTAGATAGGCATGTGTATTGCTTGTATCAAAAGCCACCAAGAACAATTATATCAACAATTAAACAATAACAATTCACAATGTTTTCAAGTTGCCTAGTTGACCCTAGTCGCCTACCCACTGACTAGGTCGACTAGGGCGACTAATCGATCCTAGTCGACCCTAGTCGGTCCTCTAATTGTCCAGACCATTTTTTCCTCTTAATCATCTCATGATCACAACATAGTAGTCGACAACATTGCATATATCACAAGCACACAAATAAACCACAAATTTAGAATTACAGGTTAAATAGT
Organism: Tuctoria greenei; assembly: GCA_036927565.1. Classification (NCBI taxonomy): domain Eukaryota; kingdom Viridiplantae; phylum Streptophyta; class Magnoliopsida; order Poales; family Poaceae; genus Tuctoria; species Tuctoria greenei. The sequence continues at coordinate 137,536,954 of JAYESD010000008.1, read as the reverse complement.
GCATACAAGAATTGGTAAATTTTATTTATGTATACAAGTCTATTGAGTAATGATACGGTTAAACTTGCAAGGAACACATCTTCCACTAAAGGTTCAAGTTCACATTAAACTAGAACTATGTAGCGAAAATCGACATTTGAAAACAACAAGAGTCTAACAATGCCTACCCACAACACCATCGACACCGGTAATGTCATGTGAAAATAACATCTTACAAACCCGTTCCCATGAGGGATGATAATCTTCATCACAAGGAGTACTATGGTCTCGCAGAACTATCAACCACTTGTGCGTGTCAAACAATTTATGAAGTCATGGCTAAAACACGAGTACAAGGTTAGATATTCGACTTGCTATACCATTACATCCAGCATGTGGTTAAAATGGATGGTGTTTAGGATAAAAATAAAGGGACACATTCCTTGATTGACCGAGAGGGACTACAATCCAAATTGCCTCTCATTACACAAGTTCATCTTCTTTCAGATTTTATCCCATATCTAAGTATATTATGCCCTAAGCTCATTAACAGTGGTGGCCTTGCCACACAATTCAACTTTTACCGGTATAAGCATGGCTAAGCTTGACACTTCGCAAAATAAAAACTAACCCAGACCTTCGTGGGGCGGCTAGGGTTCAAAAACTTGATGAAATCTATGCACCTAGGGCGACACAATTCATCTTCTTGAGGCGACTGACCAAGGCACCTAGGGTTAAAAAACTTTGATTAAGGAAATCTATGCAAGGCACCATTTGACTCGGCTGGCGGCGAGGGCGAGGAGGGAGGCGACACGGGGACGGAGGAGGGAAGGTTAAAGCTCAGCGACGACGACGAGGGCAAAGCTCGGTGTACCTGGAAGTGGCGAGGGTGAAGCACGGCGGTGACGGCGAAGCTCGGTGTACCTGGAAGTGGTGACGGCGAAGCTCGGCGGCGACGGCGAAACTCGACAGCAAGAGCTGCGAAGACTTGGCGGCAAACAAAATTTGGCAGTCTGATGGCGTCTAAGTGATTTCACCCGGGTTAGGTTTTTCCAACGCAGTCGAGGGCTATATATAGACGTCTATCTTTGCAGGCGATTATTAAGAACCAACCGCCTAAGAAGATTATTATCTCAGGAAGTTGGCTCTTAATAACCGTCTGAGAAGATTAACTTATCTTAAGTCATTGGTAAGTAATAACCACCTGTGATAAGCTTTTTCTCAAGCGGTTATTCGGTACCAATCGCCTGAGAAGAACTTTATGTAAGCTTAATTAATATTCTTGATTAAATGTGGGGCCATTCAAAAGCCCAAATTCCACTTTCTTATAATATGATTGAGTATTAAAGGTTACCATTAAATTTTACTTCATAAAGCCTTTGAAATTGGTCAGAACACAAAAAACATATAACAATTACTATTTGTCATTTTTCTATCTTGATAAATATAATGATATTTTCATTTAGTTTTTCAATGGACCTTTTTAGTCATCATACCAACCTCTATGAATTTTTTCAGATTTTTTTAAATTTTTTTGAATCAATGTGTGTTCAAAATTTGATAAATGTCTCATATGTATATGAGCATTTGGTTAGAATGATCGATAATTTGAATTTTGACATGTTGGAATGCTTTAAAAAATTAACAAAATTCATACATGTATAAATAATAAAAATATGTCCATACAAACCAATTTTAGTGAAGGATCCCTTTTTTTAAGAGATACACAAATGTGAATAATATGTGAGTATACATTAATTTGATATTTACCAAAACATTACAATGTTAGCTATACAAGTTTTAAAATATTTGGTCCAGGGTAGATGTTAATTTTTGAAAAATATAGAAGAAAGAATCATCGAATTTGGACTCAATTTGTGGAATCTATACATGTTTGAGTATTTATATTGAAATCTAAATAAAAAAGAAGCAAGGGAAAAGAAAACTGAAGAATAGGCTCAGGCATTTATCCTAGGCGGTTGGTATGTAATAACCGCCTGAGATAAGCTTTTTCTCAGGCAGTTATTCAGTACCAACCGTGATGAGGACATCAACACCCTCGATACATCCACACCAACTCAGCTACCGGTTTCTGGTCTGATCACTCGCGCTCGTGCACGTCAACTAAACTATGAGGTGAACTCGTTCTTGGCCTTATGTCCATCTTATCTAGACTGTGGAACTACGTGCTTTCTTGTTTTGCTTAGGAACAATGGAGAGGAGCCAATGGGAAGGGAATTCGCGCGGACAGGATTTGGACAGCAGAACAACACCAACTTGTGACGGCCACCACTACTTCATACGGACTCCGATCTGGGCGTTCAAGTACTTCCTGGAAATATTATCAAGTCTACTTCCAAACGAATCTGGCCTCATGTCCATATCTATTCGGAGTCGGCCGCAATCGTTATTTTAATACCAAGACCTTTTCTGTCCACGGTGCTGCATCACCAAAATTGGGCCCATGGCCCATGTATCGTTTGGAGTCCAATAGGGACTCGTGATTAGGGTTTCTCACGATCCTAGGGAGGTAATAAATAGTAGACGCCGCCCTCATTAGCTGGTGGGTTTTGTTTATTCATAAGTTAGCTTCTGCTGCTTCCTTGTACACGCGCGTGTCGACTAGATCGCCCGTCTACTTGTATCCAGAACCCCACTTCAGATTGATTCAACTGATAAGTGCTTGTTCTTCTTGTTCTTGTGTGTTCTTCGATTGCTTGCAGAAACAAAGGCCCTCGTTGTCAGGTTGATTGTGCGCCAGCAAGATCAATACAACTTCGGAGTCGGTGTACCGATCGCTAAGGCGCATCGTCTTGGGGACGGTGTAGTCAGATCGCCAACGTCTTCACCTCCACAAATCGAACCCTCCTATTCTCATCGAAAGATCGGAACCAAGATCCTATCAAGTGTTAATCAGAGCAAGGTTAATCGGTGAGAGTGCTACCATTACTTTTCTTTCCGCTGTTATCATCCTATAGTCCAAAAAAAGCCCATTTTCCATTATTCCTAGACCATTGTGCCTTTTACTTTCTCTACTTAGTCAAGACTTGTTGAGTTCATGGTTGCTTCGACGAGTCAAGTTGCTGGTCTTTAGTTTTGCACCACTAGAGTTTCCAGTTCGTGTCACATTCGGTCACCTAGTTCGAGTCAGATTCGTAGTTCGAGTTTGAGTCGGATTACTAGTTTGAGTTTGAATCAGATTGCTACTTCAAGTTTGAGTTGGATTGCTTATTCGAGTTTGAGTTGGATTACGAGTTCAAATCAGATTGCTACTTCGAGTTTGAGTCGGATTGCTAGTTCGAGTTGTGTCGAATTACTAGTCGAGTTCGATCAGATTGCTACTTCGAGTTTGAGTCAGATTAGTAATTTGAGTTTGGCAACAAGAAAAAGGCAAGTGCAAAATCAAAAGCTGCACAAAACCCACAAGCAATTAGAGAAGAAAAAAAGGCAAGTGCAAGATCAAAAGCCGCATGTGCAAATTTTGTTCTAGGGTCTCCTGTTTCCATCTAGAGAGAGTTTGGGTGACCACCCCAGCAAAAGAAAAAACGTAAAAAAAGAAAAAAAATCAGATTGTTGTTTGGGGTGTTTTTGGTGACGACATTGGTGTCTCGGCTCGCGTCTCTAGTACGGTCTAGACTAAGATCAGCACAGTACTGTCGTAGAACTATTCAGCTTGTTGTGATTAACATGGTGAAAGTTTGCTCCTTGTGCTAGTTCAACCACCTAAAGCCATAGATTGACCCCTGCTCTTGAAGTTGTTCATTACTTGCTGGTTGCCATCACCTTCTTGCTAAGCTTGGTAAGAAGAGGTAATAGCTTGGTTGAACAGGTTGAGAGTGAGCGAGTTATCTCCACCAGCACCTTTGTAGCTAGGGATAATGTTACCCTTTCATATTGGATTGTTCTTTTTTTCTACTAACCATGGCAGGAGGAGACAATACAAACGAAGACGTGCATTCACCTCGCACACAGGGAATTATACAACACTTCGAACGCCAAGTGCGGCTACACACAGAAGCGCTTGATGAGGATTTTCGTGTTACCAATGACCGCCTTGGTCAATTGGAAAATATGCAGATCGACACCAACACCAAAATCAGCACATTGGATATTTCCATTCAAACATTGAACACCTCTATTGGAGCCATCCTGCAGCGCCTTGAGGAGAGGGATCGTGGATGCACCGCAGATGGACAGGTGAGCAATGCTCCTAGTATTGTATGTGACAATGAAGATGACTATTCTGCATATACGGAGATTGGGGAAGATGAGGAAGCTAGGCCACGACACCAGCTACAACACAACCGTCAAGGTACGGGTGGACATCGTCGGCGTGAGGTACGCAATCATGATGATACTTTTAACAAGATCAAATTTAAGATACCTCATTTTGATGGTAAATATGACCCTGATGCATATATTACTTGGGAGATTTCTGTTGATCAAAAATTTGCATGTCATGAGTTTCCTGAAAGCACAAAGTTAGAGCAGCCACTAGTGAGTTTATTGATTTTTCTTCTGTTTTGTGGATAGAACATGGCAAGAAAAATCCTAATAACATACCACAAACTTGGGATGCTTTGAAATGGCTCATGCGGGCTAGATTTGTTCCTTCTTACTATGCACATGATCTATTAAATAAGTTACAACAATTAAGACGGGGAGCTAAAAGTGTAGAAGAGTATTTTCAGGAATTACAAATGGGTATGTTGCGTTGTAATTTAGATGAGGATGAGGAACCAGCTATGGCTAGATTTTTGGGTGGTTTAAACCGTGAAATTCAGGACATACTTGCTTATAAAGATTACAGTAATGTTACCCATTTGTTTCATCTTGCTTGTATAGCTGAAAGGGAAGTGCAGGGACGACGAGCTAGCTCTAGAACTAGTATTTCTGCAGGAAAGACTAGCTCATGGCAACCACGCACGACTACTCCTTTGACTGGGCGTGCTTCCCCGCCATCTTCTTCACCAAGTCGGGCAGCACCTTCTTCCTCCGGCAACAAGCCACATGCTTCTTCCACTAGCTCAGCAGTAAAGACCACCCAAAAGCCCACCGAGAGTGCTTCTTCCGTAGCATCTACCGGACGATCTAGAGACGTTCAATGTCACAAGTGCAAGGGTTTTGGCCATGTGCAGCGTGACTGCCCAAGCAAACGTGTCCTAATTGTCAAAGATGACGGTGAGTACTCATCTGCTAACGATTTTGATGACAATACATGTGTTTTGCTTGCAGCTGACTATGCAGGTAGCGATGAACATCAAGAAGAGCATATTGGTGCAGAAGATGCAGTGCACTATAATAATCTCATTGTCCAGCGTGTGCTTAGTGCACAAATGGAGAAAGCGGAACAAAATCAAAGGCACACATTATTACAAACGAAGTGTGTTGTCATAGAGCGATCTTGCCGCATGATCATTGATGGAGGTAGCTGCAACAACTTGGCCAGCAGTGACATGGTGACCAAGCTGGCACTAAGCACCAAACCGCACCCACATCCCTATTACGTTCAATGGTTAAACAACAGCGGTAAGGCAAAGGTAACTAGACTTGTGCGAATCAATTTTACTATTGGATCATATAAGGATGTCGTTGAATGTGATGTTGTGCCTATGCAAGCTTGTAATATTCTGCTAGGAAGACCTTGGCAATTTGATAGAGATTCTATGCATCATGGTAGATCAAATCAGTATTATTTTCTTTACCACGATAAAAAATTGTCTTGCATCCTATGTTTCCTGAAGCTATTGTGCAAGATGATGTTGCTAGAGCTAGGAAAATTAAAACTCAGGACCATGCTAATGTTGAGAAGAATAACAATGCCAAATCTGTGTTTGATAAGAAAAATAAGATATCTCTGAAGGGAAAATGCTTGTTTGCTACGAAATCTGATATTAATGAACTGATTGCTTCCACCTCTGCTACCTATGCTTTGGTAGCTTTGATTTCCCTTTAGGATATGCAACATTATTTGCCTCCTGCTGTTGCTAACATTTTGCAGGAATATTCTGATGTCTTTTCAAGTGAAATACCACCAGGACTACCACCACTTCGAGGGATTGAGCACCAGATTGACGTCATTCCCGGTTCTTCATTGCCCAACTGTGCACCATACAGGACAAATCCGGAAGAAACAAAGGAGATTCAGCGCCAAGTACAAGAACTACTCGACAAAGGTTATGTACGTGAGTCTCTTAGTCCTTGTGTTGTTCTAGTTATTCTAGTACCTAAAATGGATGGATCATGGCATATGTGTGTGGATTGTAGAGCAATCAATAATATCACCATTCGACATCGTCATCCTATTTCACGCTTAGATGATATGCTTGATGAATTGAGTGGTGCTGTTGTGTTCTCAAAGGTTGATTTGCGTAGTGGTTATCACCAAATTCGCATGAAACTAGGATATGAATGGAAAACTGCTTTCAAAACTAAGTTCGGTTTATATGAGTGGTTAGTCATGCCTTTTGGGTTAACTAATACACCTAGCACCTTCATGATATTAATGAACGAGGTTTTGCGTGCATTCATTGGAAAATTTGTTGTTTTGTATTTTGATGATATATTGATTTATATCAAATCCATGGATGAATATCTTGATCACTTATGTGCTGTTTTTAATGCTTTACGTGAGGTACGGTTATTTGGTAATCTTGAGAAGTGCACCTTTTGCACGGATCGAGTCTCTTTCCTTGGATATGTTGTTACTCCACAGGGAATTGAAGTTGATCAAGCCAAGGTAGAGGCTATTCAGGGGTGGCCTGTACCAAAGACCATCACACAGGTGCGGAGCTTTCTAGGGCTGGCTGGGTTCTATCGTCGCTTTGTGAAGGATTTCAGCACCATTGCTGCTCCATTGAATGACCTTACGAAGAAAGGGGTGCCTTTTTCTTGGGGCACCACACAAGATAACACCTTTACCATACTGAAAGATAAGTTGACACATGCACCTCTTCGCCAACTTCTTGATTTTTCTAAGATTTTTGAGCTTGAATGTGATGCTAGTAGGATTGGATTGTGTGGTGTTTTGTTACAAGAAGGAAAACCTGTTGCATATTTTAGTGAGAAAATGAGCGGGCCTGTTCTGAATTATTCTACCTATGATAAGGAATTATATGCTCTTGTACGAACTTTAGAAACATGGCAGCATTATTTGTGGCCCAGAGAATTTGTTATCTATTCTGATCATGAATCACTAAAGCATATTAGGAGTCAAGGGAAACTGAACCGTAGGCATGCTAAGTGGATGAAATTTATTGAGTCTTTTCCTTATGTCATTAAACACAAAAAGAGAAAGGATAATGTTATTGCTGATGCTTTATCTAGACGTTATACTCTTCTATCTCAACTTGACTTTAAAATTTTTGGATTAGAAACGATTAAGGATCAATATGAACATGATGTTGATTTCAAAGATGTATTGCTGAAATGTAAAGATGGAAAAACATTGAATAAATTTGTCCTCAACGATGGCTATGTGTTTAGAGCTAACAAGTTATGCATTCCAGCTAGCTCCGTTCGTTTGTTGTTGTTACAGGAAGCACATGGAGGCGGGCTGATGGGGCACTTTGGAGTGAAAAAGACAGACGACATAATTCCTGGTCATTTCTTTTGGCCAAGGATGAGGCGAGACGTGGAGCGCTTCGTTGCTCGCTGCACGACATGTCAAAAAGCTAAGTCACGACTTAATCCACATGGTTTGTACATGCCTCTTCCTGTTCCTAGCATGCCTTGGGAGGATATTTATATGGACTTTGTTTTAGAACTGCCTAGAACAAAGAAGGGGAGGGATAACATCTTTGTTGTCATGGATAGATTTTCTAAAATGGCACACTTCATACCTTGTCGTAAAAGTGATGATGCTACACATGTTGCTGATTTGTTTTTCCGAGATATTGTTAGGTTGCATGGTGTGCCAAACACAATATTTTCGGGTTGTGATGCTAAGTTTCTTCGCCATTTTTGGAGAACGTTATGGGCAAAATTGGGGACTAAGCTTTTATTTTCAACTACTTCTCATCCCCAAACTGATGGTCAAACTGAGGTTGTGAATAGAAGTTTATCTACCATGCTTAGGGCTGTTTTGAAAAAGAATATAAAAATGTGGGAAGAGTGTTTTCCTCATGTTGAGTTTTCTTATAATCGTTCCCTACATTCTAGTAGGAAGAAATGCCCTTTTGAAATTGTTTATGGATTTGTACCCCGTGCCCCTATTGATTTATTACCTCTTCCTTCAATGGAACGAGTGAATTTTGATGCTAAACATCGTGCTGAATTGATCTTAAAATTGCATGAAACCACTAAGAAGAATATAGAGTGCATGAATGCCAAGTATAAACTTGCTGGTAGTAGGGGAAAGAAACCTATCACTTTTGAAACTAGTGATTTAGTTTGGTTACATTTGCGAAAGGATAGGTTTCCTGATTTGAGGAAGTCTAAATTGTTACCTCGAGTTGATGGTCCATTCAAAGTGTTAGAAAGGATTAATGATAATGCATATAAACTCAAGTTGCCTGCAGATTTTTGGGTTAGTCCCACATTTAACATTGCAGATTTGAAGCCATATTTGGGAGAAGAAGATGAGCTTGAGTCGCGGACGACTCAAATGCAAGAAGGGGAGGATGATGAGGACATCAACACCCTCGATACATCCACACCAACTTAGCTACCGGTTTCTGGTCCGATCACTCGCGCTCGTGCACGTCAACTAAACTATGAGGTGAACTCGTTCTTGGCCTTATGTCCATCTTATCTAGACTGTGGAACTACGTGCTTTCTTGTTTTGCTTAGGAACAATGGAGAGGAGCCAATGGGAAGGGAATTCGCGCAGACGGGATTTGGACAGCAGAACAACACCAACTTGTGACGGCCGCCACTACTTCATATGGACTCCGATCTGGGCGTTCAAGTACTTCCTGGAAAGATTATCAAGTCTACTTTCAAATGGATCTGGCGTCATGTCCATATCTATTCGGAGTCGGCCACAATCGTTATTTTAATACCAAGACCTTTTCTGTCCATGGTGCTTCATCACTGAAATTGGTCCCATGGCCCATGTATCGTTTGGAGTCCATTAGGGACTCGTGATTAGGGTTTCTCACGACCCTAGGGAGGTAATTAATAGTAGCCGCCACCCTCATTAGCTGGTGGGTTCTGTTTATTCGTAAGTTAGCTTCTGCTGCTTCCTTGTACACGCGTGTGTCGACTAGATTGCCCGTCTACTTGTATCCAGAACCCCACTTCAGATTGATTCAACTGATAAGTGCTTGTTGTTCTTGTTCTTGCTTGTTGTTCGATTGCTTGCAGGAACAAAGGCCCTCGTGGTCAGGTTGATTGTGCTCCAACAAGATCAATACAACTTCGGAGTTGGTGTACTGATCGCTAAGGCGCATCGTCTTTGGGACGGTGTAGTCGGATCGCCAACGTCTTCTCCTCCACAAATCGAACCCTCCTATTCTCATCGAAAGATCGGGAACCAAGATCCTAACAAACTGCCTGAGATGAACTTTATATAAGCTTAATTAATATTCTTGATTAAATGTGTGGTCTTGCAAAAGCCCAAATTCCACTTTCTTGTAATATGATTGAGTATTAAAGGTTACCATTAAATTTCACTTCATAAAGCCTTTGAAATTGGTCAGAACATAAAAAACATATAATAATTGCTATTTGTCATTTTTTAATCTTGATGAATATAATGATTTTTTGATTTAGATTTTCAATGGACCTTTTTAGTCATCATACCAACCTATATGATTTTTTTCAGATTTCTTAAATTTTTTGAATCAATGTGTGTTCAAGATTTGATGAATGCCTCATATGTATATGAGCATTTGGTTAGAATGATGGATAATTTGAATTTTGACATGTTGGAATGCTTTAAAAAATTAACAAAATTCATACGTGTATAAATAATGCAAATATGTTCATACAAACCAATTTCAGTGAATGATCCCTTTTTTTAGAAGATACACAAATGTGAATAATATGTGAGTATAAATTAATTTTATATTTACCAAAACATTACAATGTTAGCGATACAAGTTTTAAAATATTTGGTCTAGGTGGTAGATGTTAATATTTGAAAAATATAGAAAAAAAGAATCATCAAATTTTGACTCAATTTGCAGAATCTATACATGTTTGAGTATTTATATTGGAATCTAAATAAAAAAGAAGCAAGGGAAATTAAAACTGAGGAACAGGGTCGGGCATTTATCCCAGGCGGTTGGTAAGTAATAACTGCCTGAGATAAGCTTTTTCTCACGCAGTTGTTCAGTACCAACTGCTTGAGAAGAACCTTATGTAAGCTTAATTAATATTCTTGATTAAATGTGGGGCCTTTCAAAAGCCCAACTTCTACTTTCTTGTAATATGATTGAGTATTAAAGGTTATCATTAAATTTCACTTCATAAAGCCTTTGAAATTGGTCATAACATAAAAAACATATAATAGTTGCTATTTGTCATTTTTCTATATTGATGAATATAGTGATTTTTCATTTAGTTTTTCAATGGACCTTTTTAGTCATCATACCAACCTCTATGAATTTTTTCAGATTTTTTAAATTTTTTTGAATCAATGTGTGTTCAAAATTTGATGAATACCTCATATGTATTTGAGAATTAGGTTAGAATGATGGAAAATTTAAATTTTGACATGTTGGAATGCTTTAAAAAATTAACAAAATTCATACATGTATAAATAATACAAATATGTTCATACAAACAAATTTCAGTGAATGATCCCTTTTTTTAGGAGATACACGAATGTGAATAATATGTGAGTATAAATTAATTTGATATTTACCAAACATTACAATGTTATCTATACAAGTTTTAAAATATTTGGTCCAGGTGGTAGATGTTAATTTTGAAAAAATATAGAAAAAAGAATCATCAAATTTGGACTCAATTTACGGAATCTATACATGTTTGAGTATTTATATTGGAATCTAAATAAAAAAGAAGCAAGGAAAAAGAAAATTGAAGAACATGCTCGGTCAATTATCCCAGGCGGTTGGTAAGTAATAACCGCTTGAGATAAGTTTTTTCTCAAGCGGTTATTCAGAACCAACCGCCTAAGAAGAACTTTATGTAAGCTTAATTAATATTCTTGATTGAATGTGGGGCCTTTCAAAAGCCCAAATTCCACTTTCTTGTAATATGATTAAGTATTAAAGGTTACCATTAAATTTAACTTCATAAAGCTCTTGAAATTGGTCAGAACATAAAAAACATATAACAATTGCTAATCGTCATTTTTATATCTTGATTAATATAATGATTTTTTCATTTAGTTTTTCATTGGACCTTTTTAGTCATCATACCAACCTCTATGAATTTTTTTAGATTTTTTAACTTTTTTCGAATCAATGTTTGTTTAAAATTTGATGAATGCCTCATATGTATATGAGCATTTGGTTAGAATGACAGATAATTTGAATTTTGAAATGTTAGAATGCTTTAAAAAAACTAAAAAAAATCATACATGTATAAATAATACAAATATGTTCATACAAACCAATTTCAATGAAGGTTCCCTTTTTTTAGGAGATACACAAATGTGAATAATATGTGAGTATAAATTAATTTGATATTTACCAAAACATTACAATGTTAGCTATATAAGCTTTAAAATATTTGGTCCAGGTGGTAGATGTAAATTTTTGAAAAATATAGAAGAAAAAATCGTCGAATTTGGACTCAATTTGTAGAATCTATACATATTTGAGTATTTATATTGGAATCTAAATAAAAAAAAGAAGCAAGGGAAAAGAAAATTGAAGAACAGTCTTGAACATTTATCCCAGGCGGTTGGTAAGTAACAACCGCCTGAGATAAGCTTTTTCTCAGGCGGTTATTCAGTACCAACCGTCTGAGAAGAACTTTATGTAAGCTTAATTAATATTCTTGATTGAATGTGGGGCCTTTCAAAAGCCCAAATTGCACTTTCTTGTAATATGATTGAGTATTAAAGGTTACCATTAAATTTCACTTCATAAAGCCTTTGAAATTGGTCAGAACATAAAACATATAATAATTGCTATTTGTCATTTTTCTATCTTGATGAATATAATGATTTTTTCATTTAGTTTTTCAATGTACCATTTTGGTCATCATACCAACCTCTATGAATTTTTTCAGATTTTTTAATATTTTTTGAATCAATGTGTGTTCAAAATTTGATGAATGCCTCATATGTATATGAGCATTAGGTTAGAATGATGGACAATTTAAATTTTGACATGTTGGAATGCTTTAAAAAAATTAACAAAATTCATACATGTATAAATAATACAGATATGTTCATACAAACCAATTTTAGTAAATGATCCTTTTTTTAGGAGATACATAAATGTGAATAATATGTGAGTATAAATTAATTTTGATATTTACCAAAACATTACAATGTTAGCTATACAAGTTTTAAAATATTTGGTCCATGTGGTAGATGTTAAATTTTGAAAAATATAGAAGAAAGAATCATCGAATTTGGACTCAATTTGCAGAATCTATACATGTTTGAGTATTTATATTGGAATCTTAATAAAAAGAAGCAAGGGAAAAGAAAACTGAAGAACAGGCTCGCGTAATTATTCCAAGCGGTTGGTAAGTAATAACCGCTTGAGATAAGCTTTTTTTCAAGCGGTTATTCAGAACCAACTGCTTCAGAAGAACTTTATGTAAGCTTAATTAATATTCTTGATTAATTGTGGGGCCTTTCAAAAGCCTAAATTCCACTTTCTCGTAATATGATTGAGTATTAAAGGTTACCATTAAATTTAACTTCATAAAGCTCTTGAAATTGGTCAGAACATATAACAATTGCTACTTGTCATTTTTCTATCTTGATGAATATAATGATTTTTTTATTTAGTTTTTCATTGGAACTTTTTAGTCATCATACCAACCTCTATGAATTTTTTCAGATTTTTTTTTAAATTTTTTTGAATCAATGTTTGTTCAAAATTTGATGAATGCCTCATATGTATATGAGCATTTGGTTAGAATGATGGGTAATTTGAATTTTGACATGTTGGAATGCTTTAAAAAATTTAACAAAATTCATACATGTATAAATAATACAAATATGTTCGTACAAACCAATTTTAATGAAGGATCCCTTTTTTTAGCAAATACACAAATGTGAATAATATGTGAGTATAAATTAATTTGATATTTACCAAAACATTACAATGTTAGCTATACAAGTTTTAAAATATTTGGTCCACGTGGTAGATGATAATTTTAAAATATAGAAGAAATAATCATCAAATGTGGACTCAATTTGCAAAATCTACACATGTTTGAGTATTTATATTGGAATCTAAATAAAAAAGAAGCAAGAAAAAAAAACTGAAGAACTGGCTCGGGCAATTATCCCAGGCGGTTGGTAAGTAATAACCGCCCGGGATAAGATTTTTCTCAGACGGTTATTTAGTACCAACTGCTTGTGAAGCAGTTAAAAACCGCTTGAAAAAACTGCCTAAACTTTATTAATTTTTATCACGGGTGGTTGTTTCGTTAAAAACTCCCTGTGAAAACCGACGCCTATATAAAGACCCCTCGGACACCACAGAAAACCTAACCCTGGAGATTTTCGATCGATGCCTCTAGGCTGCCAAAATTTTCCACTGTGCGCAGGCAGATACTGCATTCATCAATTGATCAAGCTTCAATCAGAGAAAAGGTTAGAAGAGACTTCTTCTTCACTATCATGTTTTAAATTTGTTCTGTTTTCAGTTTCGTTTTGTTGTGTTTGTATATGCCTCCAGCCCCCCCCCCCCCCCCCACACACACACACCCCACCACTTGAGATTTCTAGTAGATTTGAAGGATTAAAGGTTGAAAGATGTAGTTGAGTCTCCCCTTGAGCTCACCCATGAATTTTGATTAAGAAGTAGATTTGAGGGATTAAAGGTTGAAGATGAATACAAGCACATCACATGTTTGATGAAATGTTTCAATGAATAAGCCTAACTTCAAAAATCCATTATGGCCACTAGGAAGCTCAGAAAAATATGAAACAAGTTTTCTTGGAACCCTTATGAACAGACCTACACGATACCAGTATTCACTCATATGATACAAGCTTGTTATGTCTCTGCAAATTCATTTTATAGAAGATCTTTAGGGAATATCTGTGGCCAAATTTTGTAAATCTTACAAAAAATCTGTTATTGAAGCATGGACCGTCAAGGGTGGATGTATAACATGCCAAGACCCGATCCTATGTACATTCATAATGTTACAAATTTTATTGAAGCATCCAAGAGCCATGCAAAGTTGCAAAAGATAGATGAAATATTTTGTTCATGTATCAACTGCGAAAATAAGATTGCTTGGATAGATACTATAGTAAACAAATCTCATTTGGTGTAAAGACGTTCCAAAAAAAACTACACAATATGGACAGAGCATGGTGAGTTAGATACACATGAAGTGGATAAAGATGATAAGAGAGGTTCAGATGACGATAATGTTCATATCGATGATGGTAGTGACAATCAAGATGGTGGTGATGATGAGTTCGATTGTGAGGAGATGTTGCTTCACATTGAACCATATGTATTGACTTCTATGGGAGCAAGTAAAGGTTTAAGTAAAATGGAGACATTGTAGAATGCGGCGACAGAGATTTTATATGATTAATCAATGTGATAAAGAGTTTACTACATTGCGTGCAGTCCTAAAACTACTAAAGTTGAAAGCCACACACGGATGGTCCGCTTGTAGTTTCTCTGATCTTTTGAATCTTATGGCAGAAATTCTTCCAAATCCAAATAAACTGCCCAGAAGCACTTATAAAGCGAAGAAACTTCTTTGCCCGATGGCACTAGGTGTGACAAAAATACACGCTTGTGTGAACCATTGTATTCTATATCGCAAAGAGCATAAGCTCGCAACTAGATGCCTCATCTGTGGTGTTAGTAGATATAAGAAGGACTACAATCACCAGTATGTTACCAACATAAAAAAGTCTCAGAAGAATAAGAAGTTTATTATTAGTCCTGAAGGTGACGATGACGATACTTCTGGCGATGCAGACGGGAAGAATAAGAGAAAAATTCCTGCTTTGGTGATGTGGTACCTTGTGGTAGTTGATCGCTTGAAGCGTTTATTCTCAAACCCTAGGGAGGTTGAACTTATGCGTTGGCATTATGATCAGCTCAAGAAGAATGAAAAAAATATTCGACACTCTGGTGATGCAAAGCAGTGGAAAAATTTTGATATTCAGTATCCAGAATTTGCAAAGGAAATTAGAAAATGTAAGGTTTGCCTTGGGTACAGACATAATGAATCCGTTTGGTGAAAAAAGGAGCATACACAGCACATGGCCCGTGGTCTTAACGATGTACAACCTACCGACGTGGTTGTGTCACAAAGGGAAATATATCTTGTTATCTGTTCTTATCCAAGGTCCGAAATAACCCGACATCGAAGATGATGTGTTCTTGGAACCTTTAATGGAAGATATGTTGAAATTGTGGAATGAAGTGGTACGTACATGGGATGAGTACAAGCAGGGGTATTTCACGCCAAGAGCAATGATATTCCTTACCGTGCAAGATTATCCCATACTGTTTACAATAACGGGACAAATGAAAGGAAAGAAAGGTTGTGTAAGGTGCGTCGATAGAACTGGATTTCAATACCTCACTTCATCCAGAAAGACGGTGTACATGAGACACCAGCGGTTCTTGACAGATACACACAAGTATAGGAAGATGAAAGAACAATTTTATAACAAAATCGAAAAAGATACTGCACCAAAACCTTATAGTGGAAAACTTGTGTTCGAAATGGTCATGAACATTCATATTGCTTTCGGTAAGGGCAAAAAATGTAAAGGAATAAAGAGAAAGAAAAGTACATCTTCAGGTGATACAACTGACATGGCTTTCAAGAAACTATCAATTTTTTTCAAGTATCTTCCGTATTGGAAGAATCTGGAATTTGCCAGTATTGATTTGATGCACGTTACGAAGAATGTATTTGACAGCATCATTGGGACCTTGCTAGACATGCCAAGGAAAACAAAGGACGGATTAAATTCACGTATGGACCTAGTAAATCTTGATTTGAGACCAGAGCTTCATCCAGTAGAAAAGGCGAACGGGAAGCATTACCTTCCCCCAGCCAGCTACAACTTGACACTAGAAGAGAAAAAAGCAATTTGTGAATGCTTGCGTGGGATCAAAGTGCCTATGAGTTTCTCATCCAATATCCGTAAACTAGTCTCGATGAAAGACTTGTCTTTATTCGGCTATAATTCTCACGACTGTCTCATGATGATGACAGTGTTCCTTGCCATTGCAATAAAAGATATCAAACTTGACCATATAAAAGTTATCATCACACCTTTGTGTTACTTCTTCAGTGCAGTATCGCAAAAGGTGATAGCACGTGAAGATACTATCTGAAAACATACAACATCGAGACTATGTGCAAGCTTGAGATGTGTTTCCCACCATCCTTTTTTGATATGCAAGTACACGTAATCATACATCTTGTTGATCAGATAAAAGCATTGGGGCCACTATATTTACATCATATATTTCGTTGGAGAGATATTTAGGAGTATTAAAAGGTTATGTGCTAAACCGTGCTCACCCAGAGGGTTCAATTATGGAAGGATACACCACTGAAGAAGTGATTGAGGGTTGTGCTGATTACATCAAAGATGGAAAACCGATAGGTGTGCCTATACCAGTACATGAGGGTAGACTACGTGGGAGAGGCAAAGTGGTTAAGAAAACTTTTATCGTTCAAGATTATAAGAATGTACACCGTGCATATTTTGGTGTACTACAACAACTCGCAATAGCTGAGTCGTACATCGAGGAACACTAAATTGAGCTTCGCGAAAAAAACCAAGACCACACAGAGGACTGGATCATGAAAGAGCACATAAGATGTTTCACTGAATGGTTAATGGATAAAAATATACTATACGAAAACTCTATAGAAGAGGCAACAATGAAGAAGTTAGCTTCTGGTCCATCTGCTTTGGTGACATCATGGCAAGCATATGACGTCAATATTTACACATTTTACACTAAAGAAAAAAACGGTAAGAGTGTTGCACAAAATAGTGGTGTTCGTATTGAGGCTTATGATTCACAAGGGCAGAAGACCACATACTTCGGGTTCATAGAGGAAATATGAAAACTCGATTATGGCAAAAGAATGGTAATGCCCATATTTAAGTTTCAATGGGTCAAACATCCTGATGGTGTGAAAGTGGACAATTACGGGCTGACACTGGTAGACTTGAATAAAGTGGGTTATAAAGATGACCTGTGAGTTCTCGCCGATAGTGTTGCACAAGTTTTTTATGTACAAGATCCAAAAACTAAGAAGATGCATGTATTTGTTTCTGGAAAGCAAAATATTGTTTGAGTTGAGAATGTAGGAGATAATGAAGAGGAATATAATCAGTATGAGGAGATGTACCTTTTCACCAAACCAGAGAACATCAAGCGCATAGAGATAAGCATTAAAAAGATTTTGAAACCCTATATGCGAGAAGATGACAATGCTAGAAAAATGTATGATATATATTGTATATATTTGTATCCTCTGAAATCAACTTAGAACAATGCTCTATTTCAGCTTTAGATAGCATGTTTCGAACATTATTAAATTCAGATTCTGTAGAGAAAACTAATTTGGACAAGTGATCCTTTTCGACTTGTTGACTATCATATTTATCACCTTCACATGTTCCATAAGTTATCAAATTGTATGTGTTATATAAATTTCTTCTGACCTAGATCAGGCTTGCCTTCCAACAGCTTGTTTACAAACAACATCTAAAAGCACAACTCTTGAAGCTCCTGTCAAGCTAATCCCTTCACAGCAAGCTCTTGTAGATGCAAGTAACACCTGAGACTCATCATTTGGATTGTTAAAAGCTTCAATTGATGTCTGACGATACTTCCCATCCATTTGAGGGCTTGTTTGGATAGGAGTGGATCCACTTCAATGTAAGTGGATTGAGGTGGATTGAGGAGAAAATTATTTCATTATTCACTTCAATCCACACCAAACAAGCCCTCAAAGATTTCTTTCTCTTATCTTCATTTTAAAAACTTACAAAGATGCTACTTTATCAGTTCTAATGGCTGAATATATTGACTACAAACCAGTACCATCTCTCTTAGTGCCTCACACAAGCGATGAAGTGAACAACTTTAATCACAAATCTTGTTTTTACCATTTTCATACGAATTTGACCTTAATCTTTCAAGCATAGATTTATCAATAAGTGAAGCTTCCTCATTAGACATGTTAATGACAGTTACAAGTGAAGGGTGTGTTGAAGCTAATGAAATCTCAATGGGACTGAAGACAAAGAGATGCTGCATATGAGTGACAATGTCCAGATTAGACAACATGAAGCTATGATGGCAGCCTTCAACAACATGACAAGTGATGTCAAGGTTATGCTTGCATCGACCAAGACATGTTGTGAGGGCATAACACTTGTTGGAGCATCACGATTATGCTTGCCTCAACAAGTGTTATACCCTCACAACATGCCTTGGTTGATGCAAGCATAACCTCAGGCCCGGGCATAGGCATGTGCAGGTTGTGCCTCCGCATAGGGCCCCCAAATTGCAAGGGCCCCATTCCTAAGCATTTTATCTGGTAAAACGTTTTGTATACTGAGATCAAATTGACTAGTTATTGACTGTTATTCTACTCAAACGGAAGAAAACCGTCCAACCTCCGTCTTGCTTATCACTTTTGTCTCAAGTCTTGCTAATCTCAATCGACATCAAATCGTGATTCATTCACAGTTCTATAGGTGTCATACTGCTATCTCAACTACTGATCATGACATCTTGTCATGTGTTGTCCTGTAGAATCTTGGTAATTTTCGTGTGCCATGAAAGTCGAGTGCTGATTTTGTTGGATGCCTTCACGTTGAACACCATGCCACAAACTTCAAGGGGTATTTTTTATATTTCATTCATCAATCGCACAATCTATCTTCCTACTCACCTTGCCAACCCGTATCGAGTGTGACCTGGAAATTTTGTTTCGATCATGATTGCATCTATCATCTCGATAGTCTTCACAACCTTAAATTACAGGAGCGTGCATCGCAAGGTGCAGGCGGTAGGTTAGTAGGTCTGCACTTGCTATCACGATGCACCTTAGAGCCGCAAAGATCGGTCGTCGATGACACCATTGCAGGATCCCAGGACCGCTTCACGGCTTCAACCTTAACTTCAATCAATACAAAAATTTGGTACACGTAAGAGCATGACCTCACCATAGTCCACACATCAGCTTTTGCTACACATCTTGTCACACGTGATTATCTTTTCTAATTTATATTGTATTATTATAATATATATTGTTATAGATATATATATTTTTTCTATAAAAATATCCTATTTTAGTATTTTGTACAGGGCCTCGGATTTTATCGGCTCGGCCCTGCATAACCTTAACATCATTTTTCATGTTTTTGAATGTTGCCATCATAGCTTCACGCTGTCTAACCTGGACATTGTCACTCATATGCAGGATCTCGTTATCTTCAGTCCAATTCAGATTTCGTTTTCTTCGGCACATCCTTCGCTTATAACTGCCATTAACATGTGTGATAAGAAAGCTTCACTTATTGATAAATCTATGCTTGAATGTTTAAGGTGAAATCCCTATGAAAGGGTAAATACAAGATTTGTGATTGAAGTTGTTCGCTTCCTCGCTTGTGTGAAGCACTAAGAGGATAGGTACCCATTTCTAGTCAATATATTTAGGCATTAAAACTGAGAAAGGAGCATCTTCCTAAGTTTTCAAATGGAGAGGAGGGAAAGAAATCCTTCAAATGGATGGGAAAATCCATCAAAGGATCGTCAGACTTCAATTGAGGCTTTCAACAATCCAAATGATAAGCCACGGGTGTTACTTGTATCTATAAGAGCTTGTTGTGCAGGGATTAGTTTCACAGGAGCTTATCAGCATCACAGACGGTTCTTAATTAACAAGCATCCTGTGAAAACAATTGGTTTCCCTAGGCGGTTGTTCAATAAAAACCGCTTGTGATGAATGAACTAGTACATATGGTGCTTAAACAATGGCCGCCCATGAAAATCATGTATTTACCCAGGCGGTGGTTAATTAAGAACTGCTTGTGAAGTTTGTTACACTACAGGCGGTTCTTAATTAATAATCGCTTGAGAAAACTATGTATTTACCCAGGCGGTTGTTTTTTAAAATCCCCCTGTGATGTTCTGTCATCACAGGCGGTTATTGTATCATTTGTCATCACAGTCGCATTTTTCTACGGACCGTCTGTGTTTGGAAAATCGAGGCACCTGTGAAAATGCTTTTTGTAGTGGTGTCCTTTGGTGGAAAGTGGTACAACCGGCTTTTAAGGACATGTGGGTTGACCAAATACCATCATTGTGGTCTCAGAAATTCCTGTGATAGTGTTTTTGGAGCTATATTGAAATTGTTGTTTTGTCTTTTCTTTGGATTTGTAGAAATGGTTCAAAGTTTTCTTCTCTACACATGTCTCAACTATGCATTTTATATTGTTACATCTGCCAGTTGCTATGGCCGTGATTTCTCATATGGTTTATTCGGTTAGCATTAAACATGGGCCTACAATTTTTAATTATCACCTTAGGCCCTGTTTGGAATCTCTAAAGCTAATTGTTAGCTAGCTAATAATCTTTTAGCTGAACTGGGCCAACTAATTATTAGCTAGAGGTTGTTTAGAACCACTAGAGCTAATTCTGTCTCTAGACACTAATGGACTATTTTGCTCCTAAATTGGAAGCACTCTCATCACCCTCACGGATGAGAGCTGTGTGACGGCCGGCCAAATTTGGATACGACAACGGGGCTTCGCGACGGGCTGCATGGCTTGCTGCGCGATGGGCAGTGATGGGGGCTGCGCGACGGGTTGTGAAATCCGGATACGGCGACGAAGCTGCACGACGGGCGGCGCGACTTGCTGCCCAACGGCACGACTGGGGCCTGCGCGACGGGCGGCGGCGCTAGCTGCTTGAGCCGTGTGCCGTTTTGGAGCGGTGAAGGTTTCGGGTTTGGAGGAGATTGAGAGATAAGGGCAGGGATAAAATAGACTTTAGTCAAGAATTAGTTGGGTTGTAGCAGTTAATGAGATAATAGTTAGCTGAGGGGATAGGTAATAATTAGCTGCTGTATTAGCTACAAGGTTTGAAACCTCTACAGCTAAGCAGCTAACTATTAGCTCTAGAGGTTTCAAACAGGACCTTAATCAGTCAGCCGACACTCAGAAGTATGAAGTTTTCTATGTCCTGACTCCTAAGTGACATCTTCTGTTTAGTCAGCATCACTACAAAAATGTTTACTCTATTGGTCCACCTTTCTGGTTTAGTCTATGTTGTGCATTTACGCTATTTCAAGAACTTTGTATAGTGCTGACCATTGTTCTGATAAAAAGAAAAGAGATATTTTTCCTTTTGTATTTCGCTAGGATTGTAATGACTTATATTTTTATTAACATCTATATGCCTGGCAGGAACTTAGTCAATGTTATTAAGGATACTTCTCTTGCTTTTGCTTTGTGTTTTGTAGTAGTGTACTGATGACTATCAACAATGAGCACGAAGAGCTTGAAACATGCAATGTAGTGTACTGATGTTATCAGTTTTTGCTTGGTCTGTAATACAAAGATTAACTATGTAATCAGTCTATCCTGTAATCAGTTTTATTTGTTAAAATTATTTTTCTATTAATTACGCTGGTGCTGGTCATAACATGTTTACTAAAGTTTCATCAATCTTAATATTTTAAACCATTTTTTGTTTTCTAGGATTTGTTTCTATTTTTTATACTGGGTATAATTGGGCTTACCTCTGTGTATTTTACCTCTGTCTGTTGTCTAACACAGAGAAAACTGCCGGTTGTTCAACTCAGCAGAAAAGAAAAGTCCACGGGCTTAATCCATTGGGCCGGCTTGCATTTTTTAAGGGCCAGGATAGGATAGAGCTGAATTTCTTATAAAGGCTGGATTGGATTGGGCTTCTCAAATCAGAATTAGGCTGGATAGGATATGGCCCATAACAAAAAACATTGTTATGGGTTGGGATTTGGATTGGACCCTGGCTCATTAGCAGGCCTAGATACGTGACACGTGGCAGCGCCGAAGCTTCCCTCAGCAGGAAGATAGGTCCCGTGCTGCGAGACACGTAGCTGCATTGGAGTTTTCCTAGCAGGGAGGCAGGTCCGGAGCTGCGGGACACGTGGCAGCACCGGAGCTTCTCTCAGCAAGAAGACAGGTCCGGCACTGCGGGACATGTGGCAGCGCTGGAGCCACCCTTAGGAGGCAGGCAGGTCCGACACTGTGGGACACGTGTTGGCCTCCGAAGGTCCACCATCCTGAAAGGTGGGACTCAAAGTGTCTTCTTGTGGTATGAGAGGGTACCTAGTATGCAGGGTACCAACAATTGTGTAATGCACCTACCTCTTTTTAATGGTGCATGATGTCTATCTTTTCTGACATGATTGAAGGAATCATGAAAGTTTTCATGGACTATTTCTCGTTGTATGGAAAAACATTCGATCATTGTCTAGGAAATTTAGACAAGTTCTTACAAAGATGCCAAAAGAAGGACCTAGTGCTTAATTGGGAGAAGTGCCACTTTATGGACTGTGAAGGCATCGTTCTTGGACACTTAGCGTACGATAGGGGATAGAGGTGGACAAAGCAATAATTGTAGTTATTGAACAACTTCACCTGCTATCAACATTAGGGGGATTCACAGCTTATTAGGTCATGTGGGGTTCTATCGATGATTTATCTAGGATTTCACTAAAATCGCTAGACCCCTCACTAACCTATTAGCTAAGGATGCTCACTTTGATTTTTATAAGGAGTGCCTCAAATCTTTTGATACACTCAAAAAAGCACTTGCCTCAACTCCAATCATCCAACCCCCTGATTGGACGCTTTCATTCAAAATCATGTGTAATGCCAACGACTTTGTTGTTGCTGCAATCTTAGGCCAAACCAAAGATAAAAAGCATCACGACATAGCCTATGCTAGAAAGACTCTAACAGGAGCATAATTCAATTATGCCACTACGGAAAAAGAGTTCCTAGCAGTAGTCTTTGCTATCAATAAGTCTAGGTCCTATTTGGTCGGAGCCAAGGTCATTGTCTACATTATGCAGCCTTAAAATTTATGCCCAACAAAACGGACGGTAAACCAAGGCTAATTCGATGGATTCTCCTACTCCAAGAATTTGATTTGGAAATTAAGGATAATATGGGAGTGGAGAATTCCATTGTGGATGATCTCTCGCGCATGGAAGTCACACAACACATGGATGTACCAACTAATGAGTTCCTACGTTATGACATGTTGCTGAAGGTGACCGACTCTCATTCTTCGTATGCGGATGTCGTGAACTTCATAGTCACGGGGTACGTACCACCAGGGGAAAACAAAAAGATGCTCCTTTATGAGAGTCGTAGACACCTATGGGATAACCCATATCACTATCGAGTCTGTGATGATGGCCTTCTTAGAATGTGTGTCCCCACTATCGAAGGCACCAAAATCATTAAAAATGCCACGTTGGCCCCTATGGAGGCTATTACGGTGTTTACCGTACTCAGGCAAAGATCTATCAAAGTGGATTCTATTGGCCTTCAATGTATAAAGACACCAAGGAATTCATTCGCCGATGTTGGAAATTCCAAAAGCATGGACGAATCATTGCTCATAATGCCATGCCTCTGACATATAGTGTTCAAGTCGAATTACTTGATGTGTGGGGTATTGACTTCATGGATCTTTTTGCCATGCTGGCCCCTACGGAGGCCATTACGGTGTTTACCGTACACAGGAAACGATCTAGCAAAGTGGATTCTATTGGTCTTCAATGTATGAAGACACCAAGGAATTCATTCGCCGATAGTGGAAATGCAAAAAGCATGGAGGAATCGCTGCTTGTAATGCCATGCCCCAGACATATAATCTCCAAGTCGATTTACTTAATGTGTGGGGTATTAACTCCATGGGATCCTTTCCAATGTCCCATGACTGCAAGTATATTCTGGTGGCCGTCGATTATGTGTCAAAATGGGTAGAGGCATCGCCATGTAGAAATGTTGACTCCAAACAAGATAGGAAAATGTTTCATGATATCATTTTCCCACGCTTTGGCACTCCCCGAATGGTCATAAGTGATGTAGAGTCTCATTTCATTGATAAGACCTTCCAGAGCTTTCTAACGGAGCTTGGAGTTCAACATAATATTTCTACTCCCTATCACCCACAAAGAAGCAGTCATGTAGAAACATCTAACAAGCAGATCATGAATATTCCGCAAAAGATCATCTTGGAAGTGCGAACGGGGTGGAAGCAGAAACTACAAATGTATTGTGGGCATATGGAACTGCCTACAAGACACCCATCAGCATGTCTCCGTTCCAACTTGTTTATGGGAAGACTTGTCATCTTCCTGTAGAGTTGGAATATAGGGCTCATTTGGCCATAAAACCATGGAACATGGATCTTGATAACCCTAGAAAGCACCATTTGAGGCAGATCTCCAAACTTGAGGAATGGAGGGATAAGGTGTACGACAGTGCCAAAATTTATAAGGAATGAACCAAGAGATGGCACGACAAACGGATTACGCCGAAGGAGTTTAAGCCTGGAGATAAGGTCCTCCTCTTTAACTCCAGGGTAATACTCTTTGGACATGGGAAATTACGAAGTAAATGGGGGACCAATTACTATAATAGAAACTTCATCTCATGAGGCCATCTATTTAAGGTAAATGGGCCCCATCTCAAAATCTTCTTAGATTCCCAAGAGGATTAGGTAAAGGAAGTCGACGTGATATATTTAATCAATTTTAATGCCATTCTTCCAAATTCCACGTAATTCCTTGGAGTCCAACAAGTGGGCCCATTATAAAGATGATCCATATGGCCCACATAATCCCAACCAACCCCTCGGTGCTGCTACATCCTTCAAATTTACACCTTGCCCAAGTCCCATATTCTATCTTAGGTTGCTACTTTTTTCAATTTCAATTTTCATTGAAGCGCCCCCATTTTGAGTTCAATAAATAGAACTTACCGACTCAACTAACATCCGTAAAGTTTTCTTTGTTTTATCATTGCATTAGTGTCAAATAAATATTCCAGGAAACAAGTGTGGGGTTGGAGTCCCTCCGCGATTTTGCAATGTTTAGATCATGGTTTCACCCGAGGACACATCGCAAACGTACATGCAAGATGACACAACAAAGCGGAGCACCAAGGGTGCCAGCCAGAGATCGGCCGACCCCCTGGCTCGGACAACCTGTTGGTGTCCCCTCTCGGGCCCATTTGGCTACAACGCTTTAGTTCAAATCTCTTATTATCTGCTCTTGGTGATTCAATGCAAATTGAGTTGATAATTTTGATGCATTCAAGAAAAATCAAATCAATTAATACAAACAATGCTAATTGCTTAATATGAGATTAGTATACTTTGTAATTTGATTTTACTACCATGTTTCTGGACCCATATCATTAAATTAGGACAACATGTCATCTAAGTTTTTGATTGGTGTGATATAGTGAGTAAAATGAACCCATGTACAAGCCCTTGCTTGAATTTTGAATTTTGCACAAGTTTGAATCTTAAGGTTTTGCCTTTCTCTCATTAGAAGTTAAATGCTCACCAAGGCCATATGATACAATTATTGAAAACCACATGCATATGCCACTTTGCGTTTTTATTGAACTTTGTCAAACTCTTGACCTATTGAGTGACTTGCATGCAAATTTTGATTAGGAAATTTCTTGTGCACTCCATCATCCATCCACCATCAAAGGATACTCCATGAAATTATTGCAAAATCCTCTCTCAATTTAAAAAGATGCATAAAAGTAGTAGAAGGCATGGCTATAAGAGCTCTCAAAAATAATTCAAAAAAAGAGCCAATAAATAGCCATGCTTCATAGTTGCACAAAAAGAGAATGATTAAATGGGAGTTATCATCACAATTCATCATTTCACCATCCATAATAAGTGCACAAGAATTTCCTTAGTCATTTATTTTTGTTGCATGGTCTCCTCATATGGATCTCATTTTTGACTTAGTAATATATGAATTGCAAGTGTGCTACTATTTGTCCCTACCAAGCTCCACAAAAGCCATACTTAGTTATTGGCACAAAAGTGAAAAAAATATGCCAAGGTGAGGATTCAACACTTTGAGTGACTTTAGAGAATCCAATAGAAGAGGAAAAGGCATTATCCTTTTGATTTGAAATGTAGCAATTTTCAAAGTTATTTCAGCAGGAGGAAGTCCGGGTGAGATACACTCAACCATTCCACCTCTCAAACGCCCAAGATGATGTGGTAGCCACACCACAAAAAGGGTTCAAAATCAAAAGTATGAATTAAAGTACGTTGTATACTCCTTTCATATGCACACCAATATTTTATCTTAGCACTTAGTTCTTCTTGCCTTCACTTGAGGACGAGCAAAGGACTAAGTGTGGGGGAGTTTGTTGACGGTTCTTAAATGCTAAATATTACCGTCAATTCACTGCATAAAAATTATAAAATGGAGAACACAACATAGTGCATGGTAGGAGTTTGTGACACCTGGTTCCGAATATGAACCAAGTGAGCGCATATGTGTGTCTAGGACGTTGATCACACATACATGACAAAACCACAAACAAAATATAAAAAATTTCCACATCACAATCTAGTAAATATGTATTTTTATTACAATCTTCAAATGGTTCTCAAATTACAAACTCTAATGATCATTTTTACTAATACTGCAGTGGAAATAATTTAACTTAGCAAGCGGGGCAGCGTGGCATTATACATCCAAAGGCAGTCGACGGTAGCACACAACTTAGAACTCAACATTATTCTCGTGATACTCCCAAACATTATCTGAAACTGTTGGTGGGGGAATTGCAATGGTGAGCACATGTCGTACTCAACAAGTGTGGAAATTTATGACATGTTGCTTAAACAAGGAACCATAATAAATGGCTATTTGCTGAAAAGTACTTTGAAAACATGCAAAAGGATCATACAATGTCTATGTGAATTTATCCCATCATATCTCACATAATTATCATGGTACGAGTCCAACATCATTACTTACCATCACGTCACATCCATCAATAACTGTCCAGCCATATACCAAATTCTTACCTTCATCACCATCCATGCCCATTTATCATAACCCAGACCATAACCATAACCATACCATCCCAATTCCCAAATTCCACTCTAATCATGGAAGTTTTCCAGGTGCTCATAACCTGGAGCACGTCTATCATGATAGTTTTTAACACTCTGCAGAGGTTGTACCGCTTTACCCACATGTTCGTGATTTCATCACCTTTCGGTGACTAAGAAACCTCGATTATGCCTTATCACACTTTCATTGGTGTGTGGCCAAGAGATCAAAAAATAGTCTTTACAAAGGGACTACTAGCATGTACGAACCCACTAAGATTTCACCAGCAGGCTTGAATCTCAATTCTCCCACCCACGAGCCCCCCCATGTGCCATGCAGTTCCCAGGGTAGCCCTCCTCGACTCCTATTGACCGCACCATCGAATGGTCCATACAATACCAGCAACACCCTAATTACTCAGCTATGCCGCACCTATATTTGGCCTTGTGCTGGCACTGTTGCCCTGACTTATTCTCCCATGAATCGATCCTTAAATATAAAGCAAGCAAAACCACCATATCATCCAAACCAATCCACAAAACCATCCTTGCTTAGATCTCTCAAGTCCCATGTTACTAATTAATCATGTTCATTGATTCACATAGCCATAAGTTCAATAATTCATAATTAAGCCATTTAGTATCTCCGAGTCCCCAAGTAATTAAAAGCGAAGCAAAATTGGAAAATACCCTTCCCGACTCTCTATAATATATTCCGAGCGACACGGATGGTCAAACAAGACTAGTAAACACCTATCATGGGTTTCCCATCAATTTGACACAAGCATGCAGTTTTGCAAACAAAACATTTAAAAACGGGATCAAAATGATCAAGGACACTTGCCTTGCAAAATTCTGGTGTTGGAAGTCCTCGAAAGCACCCTCTAGAGCGTTACCTTCTACTCCGCGCAAGAAACTTACAAAACAAACATTACAATAAATAAATGCTCATATATTACTCAATATGTCATGACATGCATGAAAGATGCATTTATTTGCATGTTATTAGGTTGATATTATAGCTTAGTAACTAGTTAGGATTAAGCCTTACATGCTAGAGCAAGATCAAATTCATTCTGGAGAAAATTAAAGAAGTTCCCAGAATTTCTAGATTTGGGAGACTGGACTAGTCCGCACCTTGGCCGCACATGTCCTCTCTGGACCAGAGTTAAGCGGACATGTCTGTAGTGGATCGGACCAGTCCGCTATGGCTAGGGTTTTGGCGAAATTCAATTAGAGCATAGTATGAGTTAATATGGAACCATAATTTATGTAGAAAAGATGGATCTAAGGTATTTACCACAAATTTCAAGGGTTCAAAAGTTGAAGACTCGAGAATTTGATGTCTAGATCAATTGAGACAAAGAATAGGTGAAAGAAGGATGTTGATGTTGAAGAGTTGATGAAGACGATCGCAGCAGCGATGACGATCTCGCTTGATCCTCCTTCTCCCTTCCTCTTCCTTCTTCTCCATGTGGTGGGAGATTCTTGATGGCTTTCACGTGAATAGGGTTTAAGGGTTTTCTCCTAACGTGGCAAAGAGCTAAAAGGTGTGTAATGGGGTGTTTATATAGGGTGGAAGTGGTACAGTTTGGGTAGAATTCAAGTAGAAGGCGGTGGAGGCCTTGGTGGGGTCCCACTTGGGCTCCTCAGGTGTTGAGCACGACGTTCTTGGATCCAATTAAAGCAAATACCAAATAACTTGTTGTGGAGGAAAAATAGAATCCTAATCGAAACTGTACACACCGGACTAGTCCGTAGGAGACCGGACAAATCCGTTCGGAGTTACAGAAAGTTGAACAGAGAAGTCTGGTATCAAACCGGACAAGTCTGTCCTGGAACAGAAAGTTGATCAGACAAGTCCGGGGCATGTCCAAAATCAAGTCTGGACCATGTTTTTGGGAGTTTTCAACAATGATCATCGGACTAGTCCTTAAATACAATGAACAAGTCCGGACGGAAATAGAAACTTAACCGGATTAGTCCGTAGAAATATGGGACAAGTCCGGAGAACATCAGAAACATTTTCGTATTAATCTGTAGCAATTAATGGAAAAGTCTGAGAAAACAACAGAGAGTTGAACGTACTAGTCCGGAGTCCAATCCGGACAAGTCTGTACTGAGTCAGGTTTTCATATGTTGGTTTAGTTTTAATTCATTTTATTCGTGTTCCTTTTTGTGTTGCTTAATGCTAAAGATGTATAAGAATGTATGCAATGCATGATGGATGGAAATGACGGTGTTACAAACCTACACCCCTTAAAATGAATTTCGCCCTCGAGATTCGATGTAGAAGGAAAGAGATAGAGAAATTCTCCCTTGAGATCATCTTCTCGCTCCCAAGTTGCCTCCAATTCAGTATGATGCTTCCATTGTACTTTGCACCATCGAATCACCTTGTTCCTAGTGACTCTCTTCTTGGTTTCCAAAATTTTGATAGGTTGCTCAGCATAAGTCAAATCTACCCCTATTTCCAATTCTTCCATTGGTACTTGTTCTTCCGATACTCTTAAGCTCTTCTTGAGCTGAGAAACATGAAACACATCTTGGACAACAGAAAGATGTGCTGGCATCTCCAACTTATAGGCCACTTCTCCACGTTTGTTCAAAATCTTAAATGGTCCAATATAGCGAGGTGTCAACTTACCTTTGATATTAAATCACTTATGACCTCGCATATGTGACACTTTGAGTTATATGAAGTTTCCAACTTCAAAAGCTAAGTTTTTTTGCCATTATCCACATAGCCTTTTTGTCTTGACTGGACAGTTCACGGATTGCCTGGACTTGCTTTTCAGCTTCTTGTAACATATCAGGCCCAAATATCTGATTTTCTCCTGTCTCATTCCAAAGAAGAGGTGTTCTACACCTTCTAGCATACAATGCTTCAAAAGGTGACATTTTCAAGCTGGCCTGGTAGCTGTTGTTATATGAGAATTCAGCATATGGCAAGCTCTTGTCTCAACTGCGTCCATGCTTCAAAGCACAAGCTCTTAACATATCCTCCAATATCTGATTTGTCCTCTCTCTTTGTCCATCAGTTTTAGGATGATAGCTGAGCTGGAATTTAACCTTGTACCCATGGCTTCATGCAGTTTCTCAAAAAAATTTGAAGTGAATTGAGAACCTCGGTCAGACACTATTTTCTTCAGAACTCCATGTCGAAATACAATATGCTGCATACATAGCTCTGCTAACTATGTTGCGGTATACTTGGTCTTAATAGGGATAAAATGAGCAGATTTCGTCAACCGATCCACAATAACCCATATGGAGTCATAACTAGACTGGGTACATGGTAATCCAACTATGAAGTCCATACCAATTTCTTCCCACTTCCACTCTGGAATCTTCAATGGCTGCAATAATCTAGCTGGCCTTTGATGTTCACCCTTGACCCATTGGCGTACATCACACGGTGCAACATACTCGACTATGTCCTTTTCATGCCATCTCACCAGAAGCACATTTTTAGGTCCTTGTACAATCGGGAGAGTCATTGCATCATTCATCCAGCGGTTTTCTCAGGTACGGAACACAATTCCTTCCATCTCCAATGCATATGTCGTTGTGGAATTTCGACAAGGTGTCAAAGATAAGAAGATGCTGGAGAAGATGGCGACGAAAGAAGTCATCAGCGTCATAGAACTCTTTAGCCTGGGCGACAAATGTGCTAGGGCTGCGAAGGGCCATAAAATGCACTTCAAGCCGGCGCCGGAGGCTGATAAAAAGTCCTCCAAGGGTGAAGCCACTATCTCTGGTAGTGGAAAGAAGAAGAAAAAGTCCAACAGAAAGAAGAAGCTGTCTGCCGGTGCGCCTGCTACTGCTGCAGCTCCGGGTGGCCTGGAGCCATGCCCCGAGAAACATCCTCGACCATCGTCTGAAGACAGCGGTAGTCAAAAGATGTGGTGTCTAATCCATAAAACGGACACCCACAATCTTGAAGATTCCTGTGAGGTCCAACACCTTATCGAGCGCTTCAACAAGCGATAAGAAGAAGCTCATTTCTCCCAGCGGGAAGGGAAGCAGAAAGTCAACGAAACCCCAGCTGATTCGGAGCTAGGCTTCCAGGACCCCAAGAAGATCCTCAAGGATGCGTACAACACCGTCGACGACAACTCTGACATCTCTGACAACGAGCGTCAGAAGACCCTCAATACCATATATGGAGGTTCCTGGGATATCACCTCCCGCAGCAGGCTCAAGGCTATGCGTCGGGAGATGGCTGCCACAACTCCTACTGCCAAGACAGAACCCCATCAGAAGTGGATTTGCACTCCCATCACTTTCGATGCTTCAGACTGTCCAAGAAACATGATCGGAGATGGACAACTGCCGTTGATGGTGTCTCCTACCATAAATAACGTCTAGCTCTACCATGTCTTGCTGGATGGAGGGTCGGCACTTAACCTCCTCAGCTATGAAGCATTCATCAAGATCCAGCTGAAACTCTCGGACCTTCACCCCTCACGTCGTTTCTCCAGGGTAGGTCCGGGGGCCATTAGTCCTCTCGGCTCAATCACACTCCCGATGACCTTCGAGACTCGGGAGAATTACAGGACTAAGAAGCTGGTCTTTAACGTAGCGCATATCAGCTTACCCATTAATGCCATCCTAGGCAGGCATGCCCTATATAGGTTCACGGCCGCAGCCCACTATGGCTACCTGGTGTTGAAGATGCTAAAACCTTCAGGCGTTCTCTGGATCTGCGGAGATCGTACTGCAGAAGTCACTACGCTTGAAAAACTCCATGTGCTTACAACAGCGCAGGAGGAAGCATCCGGCAAGAAACTAGCTGCACAACCTCCGAGCACTCGTCACCAAGGCTCAACCTCTCCACCACGCGTGCAGCCAAGCGGTGACATCGACATCCCTGTCAAAGTCGTCCAAATTGGTTCTGATGCTGCCCAGACCACCCATATATCGGGAGCTCTGGGCAACAAATAGGAACTCGCGCTCATCACTTTCCTCCGGGCGAATGTTGATGTGTTTGCATGGCAACCGTCACAGATGTCTGGGATCCCTGGGAAGGTGATTGAGCACAGTCTGAAGATATACCCTGACGCACGACCAATACACTAGAAGCCCCGGAAGCAATCAGTCGAGCGGCAAAACTTCATCTATTAAGAAGTAAAGAAGCTGCTCAAAGCTGGTTTCATCCGGGAGGTTCATCATCCATGATGGCTGGCAAACCCAGTCGTTGTACCCAAGGCCAGCGGGAAGCTTCAGATGTGTATCGACTACACCACCTTAAATAAGTCATGTCCAAAAGATCCCTTTCCACTACCTAGGATAGACCAGATAGTGGACTCCACCTCCGGGTGCGAGCTATTGTGTTTCCTAGATGCATATTCTAGATATCATCGGATCCAAATGTCTAGGGAAGATGAAGAACATACTTCCTTCATAACATTAGATTGGTTGTATTGCTATACTGCCATGCCTTTTGGTCTCAAAAATGTTGCTTCAACTTTTATGCGGGCCATGCACAAAACATTTGGAGAGCTCATCAGGGACTTGGTGGAGGTCTACGTCGATGACATCGTCATGAAGGTGAAGAACAAGGAATCACTCCTTGGAAACCTACATGCCATCTTCGACAAGCTGCGCATTACACGCACCAAGCTGAACCCAGACAAATGTGTCTTCGAGGTTAGCTCTGGGAAGCTCCTTGGATTCTTGGTGACTCACTGAGGAATTGAGGCAAATCCAATGAAGATCAAGGCCATTGAAGACATGTGGCCCCCAGCCCGCATCAAGGATGTCCAGAAGCTAACTGGATGTCTAGTTGCGCTCAGCCGGTTCATCTCAAGACTGGCAGAATGGGCGTTACCCTTCTTCTAATTATTGAGGAAGTCCATGCCATTCCATTGGTCTGAAGAAGCAGAGAAGGCTTTTTAAGAGATCAAGCAGCTCATCACCACACTACCTATTCTGGTAGCTCCGAACCCTAGTGAGTCTCTTTTGCTTTACATTTTGACAACTACAAAGGTTGTCAGTATGGTTCTGGTTGCGGAAAGACCAGAGCCACCTATAGTTCAGGAGCCCTGACCCCTCTAGGAGGGTTCGGAGCTACCTGAAGGCGAGTTTGGGTCCCAGCCATCAGGCACGGATCTTCAAGGCAAGCTGCCCGAGGATTGACCTCTCTCATCTGAGGGAGTTCACACAGCTGAAGAAGAAGTTCTGGACCCCTCTGAGAGGGTCTCAGAAGCTTAAGAAGAAAGTCTGGACCCAGGGTCCGGGTTGAGGAAGAAGAAGCTTCGGGACCTTCAAGAAAGGCCCGGACTGTCCAGCTGCCAGTGTACTTCATCAGTGAAGTACTCCACGACGCCAAGACTAGATACATTGAGGTGCATAAGCTGCTTTATGCAGTTCTCATTGCCTCAAGAAAGCTACGTCCCTACTTCCAAGCCCACAAGATATCAGTGGTAACCTCCTATCCACTGCGTGCTATACTACATAACCCAATTCTACTGGGAATATTATAAAGTGGGCAGCGGAGCTGGCAGAGTTCGGTCTCAAATTCTTGCCTCGACATGCTATAAAGTGTCAGGCATTGGCTGACTTCATCACGGAGTGGACCCTTCTTCATCAAATCCAGGGGGTTCCAGTGAGCAGAAGTCGGAACCCAAGGTCTCGGTCTTCACCGAGCCTCACTGGACTCTCTACTTTGACAGCTCTGTGCAAAAGCATGGGGCCAGAGCTGGAATCCTTCTCCTTGCTCCGACCGGGGAGAAGGTCAAGTACATGGTACACCTTGATTTCAAGGCAACCAACAACATGGCGGAGTATGAAGCTATCATCTATGGGATCAAGGTGGCGCTGTCATATGGTGTCAAGCAGATGCTGGTGATGGGTGATTCGAAGCTCATTATCAAGCAAGTCAAAGGCGAATGCAGCTGCAACAACCCGCAACTAGCTGCTTACCTCCTTGAAGTCCAGAAGCTCTAGAAGGACTTCGACGTCCTGGATCTCTGCCATGTCCAACGTCTCAACAACATTGAAGCTGATGAACTCTCGACGTAGGCATCAACTGGAGCTCAAGCTCCCGACGGAGTTTTTGTTAGAAGGTTGTCAAGACCAACCGCTCAGCCTGCTGAAGTGAGCGAAGGGGGCGAGACCAGCACCTCGAAGCTGGCAATCCCGGTGGCCCTGTTACCATGGTGTCCACCAAGGATTGTAGGCGCTGCAAGAAGCTCCGAGCAACCCAGCATGCAAGATCCAGAGGCTCAAGTTAGCTCCAATGCATGGATCTCGGAGATCCGGAGCTACTTGAAAGACAACATCCTTCCTGAAGACGGTGCATCCGCTGACCGGATCGTCAGATTTGCTAAAAGATACACGCTGATAGAAGGGGATCTCTACCGGCGCGGTGTAACAGTGTCCTAATGCGGTGCATTGCTCGGGAAGAAGGCCGCGAGCTTCTTGCGGAAATCCATGGAGGTGAGTGGAGGAACCACATGTCTTCCCGCATGTTAGTCGGTAAAGCCTTCTAGCATGACTTTTACTGGCCTACATCTCTCTAGGATGCAGTTGAGCTGGTGAAAAAGTGTGAAGCCTGCCAGTTCCACGTGAAACAAATTCACACACCGGCTCAGTCACTGCAAATGATACCTCCTACATGTCCATTTGCTGTGTCGGGGATGGACATTTTGGGACATTTCCCAAAAGCCGTCGGAGGTTACAGGTTCCTGTACGTCGCCATCAACAAGTTCACCAAGTGGCCGAAAGCTACTCCAGTTGTGACAATCAACAAGCAATCTGCTATCAAGTTCTTGAAGTCCATAGTCTGCAGATTTGGAGTTCTGAACAGAGTCATAACTGACAACGGAACCCAATTCACAAGTGCAGCATTTCAAGAATATTGCAAAGACCTCAGCATATAAGTCAGCTACACATGAGTAGCATATCTGGCAAGTAATGTCCATGTCGAGAGAGCAAATGCATAAATACTAAAAGGACTCAAGACTCGCACTTACGAGCGCCTAAAGAAACATGGAGCCAATTGGATAGAGGAGCTTCTGTCCGCACTATGGGCGAGCAGGACAACACCTAACTGGTCAACTGGAGAGACTCTCTTCTTCCTGGTCTACGGTGCTGATGTGGTCCTTCCTTCGGAGATCACCATGGGGTCACTCCGGGTCCGGACCTTCGACGAAGCCACCCAGGACAAGCTCCGGCGTGAAGACCTTGACCTCGTCAACGAGGGAAGGTGTCAAGCAGCTGTTCGGAATGCACGATATCACCAGGCGCTCTGACGCTATCACCAAAGGCATGTGCGCAACCGACAGCTTGAAGAAGGCGATCTGGTGCTGCGAAGAATACTAACTCATGAAGGGATGAACAAATTGTCCTCCAGTTGGGAAGGTCCCTTTCGTGTGATCAAAGTATCCCGTCATGGATGCGTTCGCTTGGCAATAGAGGATGGGACTCCACTTCCCAATCTTTGGAACATTGAGCACCTCCATTAGTTTTATGCTTAGTTTCACGGAGGTGAGTCTGTAATTACACTCAATGTAAGTTATAGAGTCTACACACGAAGTCGGCTAGGTCCTCAGGGAGAACAGTCGGACCCCTCCGGGGGGTCCGAGCAGTTCAAGCCCAACTAACTTGGCCCCTGTACTGAAAGTGTGGCTTACCTACCCTGAGTTAGAACAAGGTGAATATCACACTTGACCTGATTTTGTACCCTAAGTGTGTCCTTATCTCCCCTGTAATTCGGACCTATAATGAAAGGCATTATTGTGTGAAAGCAGACTCCACGTGCATTAATTTTGTACAGGCTTGTTTTTCTTTTATTATCTTTTCCTTCTTGTCTATAATGAAGTTGTGCAATTCTTTTTGAGATTTAGTCCAAGTTATTCATGTGATATACAAGTTATATTGTTGGTCTTTTTGGATCTCAGCATTGCTAGATGGTCTACTCGTCTGAACGCCAAAGCCAATGATAGGTCCAGAGTGCGCTATCGACATAGACTGGTCCAGCACCCTAAGTACGCCACTCTACCTATATTTCGGCAGGCCTCAGTAGGGCGGGACTGGAAGGCATTCGGATTTGAAAAGATTACATCAATTTACTTGTGATCATGTTGAGTTCCTTCGGATCTAAAGTTCAAATAAGAATAGTAAGCCGCGAACAACTTATAGACGAGAGGACGAATTTACTGTTTTTCTTGTCTTTAATGCCTAGGAAAAATAGAAAACACATGGCAATGGTGGATGATGCCGGAGCTCCTAAACTCCGACAACCCCTAGGGGGCTCGCCGTCGATGTTTTATACGTTGAAAGTGGGCACCATCGGAGCTGACAAAGCTCCGACAACTCCCATGGGTCCGACCGTCGACATGATGAATTAACGGCGATCTAAACGAAGATTGTGGAGAAGTCACCTCGAGGGGGTCCGCCGTCAACGTACTAAGCTTTGACAGTGGGCGCAGTCGGACCTATCAAGCTCCGACAACCCATAGGGGCCCCGCTGTCAATGTTTCTAAGTGTTGACAGTGGGCGCAGACGGACCTACCAAGCTCCGATAACCTCCAAGGGGCCCGTCGTCGACGTTTCTAAGCGTTGGTAGTGGGTGTTATTGGACCTACCAAGCTCCGACAACCCCCAGGGGGCCCGCCGTTGATGTTTCTAAGCATTGGTAGTGGGTGCCATCGGATCTACCAAGCTCCGACAACTCCCATGGGGCCGCCGTCAATGTTTCTAAGCATTGATGGTGGGTGCCGTCGGATCTACCAAGTTTCGTCACCTCCCAGGGGGCCTGCAATCGATGCTCTATGTGTTGGCATTGGGCGCCGTCGGACCCACAAAGCTCCGACAACTCCCAGGGGGCCCGTCGTCGACGTCACAAAGGGTCCCTGGAAATGTCAGAAGTAAACTTCGGACCTAAGAGCTAAGCGTTATAGCTACAAGTTCAAAGCGTCAAAGTCCTCAAGACATTGTTAGATCCTTTTGGTACATGTTCGCCATCAAATTGAGTACATCTATCAGGGGGCCAACAAGATAAAGGACAATGCATTAAAGACAATTTACAAAATGGAATTCATTCATTCAAGAAGATTGGATTTCATTCATATGAAGCATTGGATTTAAAAATGAGGATTACAAAGGAAAAGGCAAAAGAAAAAGGTCCTAGCTACTCGAGGTCCTAGGTCCTATGGAAATACGAGGCAACTTTCTGGGCAGCTTCTTAAACGCTGGCCCTGGCGGCATCTTCCTCTTCAGCAATGGGCCCTTCGACCACCGGATCTAGAGATAGTTGGGGGGTCTCGGCTTTTGAAACACGTCAGCACATATTCGACGATGTTCTTGGCCAGAGACTTCCCCTCTATCTCGAGTTGGTCGATGATGACATTACCCATTGCGTCCAGCTTGTTGCTGGTAGAGCTCAGTACCACCCACTAGCGCCTTGTCCAGCTCTGGCTCCGGGTCATCCAGATGTACCGGGCTGAAGTCAAGTGGCACTAGAGCTTTATTGGCATGACCCAGAAAATCTGAAACTCGCTAGGACTCAATCGCCCTCATACTCAGTTCCTCCAGTGACTTCCTGGCGGCCGGATGCTCCGAACTATCCCGGGCGATGCGTTCGACCTCTTTGGCATGTTGCTGAATACTCTCAGCCACCTGCTTTTCGCGGTCGGCAAGCTCCAACTCTCAGAGGTGGATGCAATTCTAGTGGATTGCCAAGTCCTTCTCCCTGCCTTTCACCTTCTCCTCCCTTGTGGCGGCTTTTCATTTAATTCATTGAGGTTGTCCTGACGATCGTCAGCAACCTCATTGGTCTACCTAGCATGCTGTAAAATCTCTCGAGCCTTATCGTCGAGAGCTTTAATAGCAGCCCCCTGCTCGTTCAGCAGGCGGTCCATCAGTGCTAGTCGGGCCTTCTCCTTGGTCACCCATTCCCGCTGGTCGGCAAGCCTTGACTGTGACAGCTTTGTCTCGATGTGAAGCCTATTGCGCCAACACCTCAAGGTGTTGCGGTCTTCTTCGAGAGTCTTGCTTTCATAGTCGAAGGCCAGCAAAACTTGGCGTAGACTGGAGCAGGCATTGTCGATAGACAACACAAGGGGAATTGGCTCAGGGTCAGCCTGGATCTCACTTGCCGGCTTGAGCGGATCTTCAAAAATATTGATTGGTTCCCATGACACAAGTGTGGTTCCCTGCGTCTCCACAACACTAGGGCTGACTTCCAGAGCTGATGAGGAAGGTCACCCCACCGGATATTCAATCATCAGCTCTGTTGGTGGACGACCTGCAGTTCACTCTTGTGGGTGTTCCAGCTCTAAAATAGACACCTCTGGAGTAATCACGTTGGCATACACTGAGAAGAAGATGATCTCACCAGTGTGCTTCTTCTGGAAGGGAAGCTTGCCGAAATGGATATCGTTGTTGAAGGAGTCGTTGGACCACCCCATGTAGGTACGGACCCTCGACAGATCTTCATCGCTAGTGATCTTGCTGCGCGGAAGACCCAAGTCCATCGCGGCAAAGGGGAGCGAAAGTTGGAAGGGCTATACAAAGATTGGGAAGCCCTGAGCGCAATTTCGAATGAACGTGTAAAGAGTCCTCAAACCATGTTGGCTTTCCTTCTTAAGTAAGCCTCCGCAACGCTTGGATGGAAACCGTGTCGGAGTCAAGATTTCATTTCAAAAGATTACCCCGTCAATGACAAATGGGCTCGGGTCCACTTCGGCAGAAGAGTAGAAGTTATCACACTAGGCAAACCATTGTCATAATTGGAAGTTGGAAGCCCGAGGGTGGCAGCCTGACAGGGCGCTCAGAATCGATACAGTTTTCATGTTGGGAACCAATGACCTTCAATTGCGTGAGATCCGCATGCCAAGATCTCACCTGCCGCATCAAGAAGAGCCACGCGGCGGTGGTTTAATTACGAACCATCACCCCAACGGGCCATGAAAAGACCTTTGAAGCCGCAGCGTCAGAATTGAAGATGGCCCCACCTCTGGTAGAATAACTTAACCCAAAGGGTTTCTCCCAGAGGTTGGCCCGAGGGCCACTGTCGGTACCCTGCATACAGTGTACCCCATGATACAACAAGAAAAGCCACGGAGTTCCACCTGTCTAAGTTGATGACCTCCAAAGGCTCCACGTGTCTTGTAGTATTGGACCCACCTCCCTCATTAGAATAGCTCCAGCGCTGCCACGTGTAAAGCAAGGCTGGACCTAACTCCTTGTATAATAAAGCTCCGGTCGTGCCACGTGTCCAGTGGCCCCGGACCTAACCCCCAGTAAAGGGAAGCTTCGGTGCTGCCACGTGTACAGCAGCGCCGGACCTGCCTCCCCATAGAGGGAGGCTCCAAAGGTACCACGTGTCGAGCCTTCAGACCTAAGCCTACAACGGGAAGACTGCCAGATCTCCAACAGTGCGGACTTTCAAGGGACAGTTCAAGCTAACGTTACAAGACCTGATTACGTGTCATTAATGCCATGTTAATGACACACAATCAGATGACCTTTAGTACCAGTAACGCTGCCATTAAGGCGCATTATTACACTGTTAAATGTACTTAATACATACAATACGAGTATTAGGTAATTAAATGCCGTTGGGACCACATGTCGGGTCAGGCTGACAATGTAACGACCAGTCCTTGGAATATAAAAGGGTTGTGCCGCATGGTACAAAGGACAAGTCCAATCAACCACACGCAACTACACACGCATACATACAACAAACACTTGTGGAGTAGGGTATTACGCTCAGGCGGCCCGAGCCACATAAAAATCCCTCGTGTCACTGCCTTGTTCATAATCTCACGCACGCCCCTACCAATTACGAACCTACGCGGACTACGATCTAGTAGTAGTGGGGGAAGTGTTGATCCGACACTTTGACATCCGCTAAATCCATAGGGTGCATCCTATATGGCCTCTTAGCTATAGGTGCAGTTGTAAGTATCAAATCAATGGAAAATTCTATATCATGATCGGGTGGCATACCTGGCAACTCTTCCGGTAACACATCTGGGTACTCACGAACAACCAAAATACTCTCTAATATCAGCCCTTCCACGTGGCTCAGTGTTGCTCTATCCGTAGTCGATTGGGCTGTCTCCACTTCAATACGGGTGCCATGCTCAGTTGTCAAATGCACAATCCTCTCGGCGCATTGAATCACTCCATTGTACTTGCTCAGCCAACCCATACCAAGTATTATATCTATCCCTTGTGAATTCTGGACGATAAGATTCGCAAGAAAGTCTACGCCCCTTATTCTAATGCTTACTCTCGGACACACTATATTTGTCCTCATCTCTCCTCCAGGAGATTTTACCAACAGTGTGTTTCAGATGAGCTATAGGCAGATTATACGTGGCAACATATTTTGATGAGATGAATGAATGAGATGCTCTGGAATAAAATAAAACGGTCGCGGGGTTGGAGTTGGTGAGGAACATACCAATTACGACGTCATCAGCTAGTTGAGCCTCTTCAGTAGAGATGTGATTCATATTGCCATGAGCAATATTCTACTACCCACGGTTGCCTTGTGGTGCTCCTCCATTCGGTGGTGGGTTCTGCCTTGGTGCATTGTTCATTGGTCCATAACTTCTCTTAGGGCATTGACTTGCAAAGTGTCCAGCCTCTCCACAAACATAACACATCTCGCTACCCGAAGCACCTGGGAAACTCGGGTGCTGCTGATTTTTAGAATTAGCCACCATATTGGGGCGTGGTTCATACGACACAGGCTAGCGATCCGCTTGCATAACAAGGTGCTGCAGCTGCTGGTTTGGGCATGGAGGATAAACAGATTGATATGCAGAGGGCGGAGGGTTGTAATATGGTGCACTTGGTTCTGCAAGGCGAGGATGAACATTCCTCCCTTGTGGCTGCCCTTGATATGGAATATTCCTCTTTTTTCTTGCTTCATCTCATGAACCTTGTTTTCAACCACAATATTCTTGTCCACAAGCTTCTGCAAATTTGCATAGTCACAATTGAGCAATTGGACTTGAATCTCGTTGTTTAGGCCCCTCATGAACAAATATTGCTTGCGGCTGTCCCGGTTAACATCCTCTCGAGCATACCTTGGGAATTTAGTGAATTTATTTAGGTACTCACTCACACTCGACTTCCCTTGCCTTAGGTTTTCAAATTCCTGCCTCTTTGTGATCATAACACCTTCAGGAACATAGTGAGAGCAAAAACTCTCCTTAAATTCAGCCCAAGTGATCCTCTCTTGATTTTCATGGGCATTGTAAAGCAACTCCCACCAATCTGCAGCTGCTCCAACTAGTTGATGGGAAGCAAAGAGAACTTTCTCCAGGTCATTGCATTGGACAATGGCAAGCTTCTTCTCTACAGATTTCATCCAATCATCAGCTTCCATAGGATCATTGGCTTGAGCAAAAGTAGGTGGCCTAGTCCTCATAAACTCTCCCAATCTGTTATGAGGTGGTGGGGGTGGTGGAAGCATATGGGGCTAATTCTGGTTATTGGCTTGCAGATATCCCAAAGTTTGCATCATGATCTGCATGAGCTAATTCTGCATAGCCATCAACCGCTCAAGGTTGCTATCCTCAGGTCCAAGGTCGTTGTTGTTCTCAGGTGCCCTATTGTTCTCCTTCTCATCATTGCCATACCTCTGGTGGCAGGTTACCTCGGCATCTGAATAAAAGCAAGAGATGGACAAATTTAGAAAATGTCCCCAACAATATGCATCAAGAGACATGAAACAAAGAAACTACCTATATAAGCCTATATGGATATGGCAAATGCCAAAGCATCACACGATCCTCTACTAAGCACACAAGCAACAACACATAGAAATCAGCACAACAAACAAACCATAACTATTCCTAAGTGTTCCTATGTGCTCTAAAGTGTCCATTCTACCTAGACTGCGTCCTATGGTCAACGCGGCTCTAATATCAATTTGTGACACCCGGTTCCGAAAATGAACCAAGTGAGCGCATATGTGTGCCTAGGATGTTGATCACACATACACAACAAAACCACAAACGATATACAGAAAATTTCAATGTCATGATCTATTAAATAGGTACTTTTATTACAATCTTCAAATGGTTCTCAAATTACAAACTCTAATGATCGTTATTACTAATACTACAGCAAAAATAATCTAACTAAGCAAGCAAGGTAGCACGGCTCCAAATATCCACAGGCAGTCGACAGTAGCACACAACCTGGAACTCAGAATTATCCTCGTGATACTCCCAAACATCACCTGAAACTGTTGGTCGGGGAATTGCAAGAGTGAGCACATGTCGTACTCAGCAAGTGTGGGAAATTATGATGTGTAGCTTAAACAAAGAATGATAATAAATGGCTATTTGCTAAAAAGTACATTGAAAACATGTAAAAAGCATCATAGAATGTCTATGTGAATTTATCCCATCATATCTCACATAATTATCATGGTACGAGTCCAACATCATTACTTACCATCATGCCACATCCATCAATAATTGTCCAACCATATACAAAATTCTTACCTTCATCACCATCCATGTCTATTTATCATAATCCAACCA
Organism: Tuctoria greenei; assembly: GCA_036927565.1. Taxonomy (NCBI): domain Eukaryota; kingdom Viridiplantae; phylum Streptophyta; class Magnoliopsida; order Poales; family Poaceae; genus Tuctoria; species Tuctoria greenei. The sequence continues at coordinate 137,494,227 of JAYESD010000008.1, read as the reverse complement.
GAATCATAACCATACCATCCCAATTCATAAGTTCCACTCTAATCATGGAAGTTGACCAGGTGCTCATAATCGGGAGCATGACTATCATGATAGTTTTTAACACTCTGCAGAAGTTGTACCGCTTTATCCAAATGTTCGTGATTTCATCACCTTTTGGTGACTAAGAAACCTCCATTATGCCTTATCACACTTCCATTGGTGTGTGACCAAGACATCACAAAATAGCCTTTACAAAGAGACTACTAGCATGTACGAACCCAATAAGGTTTCACCAGCAGGCTTGAATCTCTATTCTCCCACCCACGGCCCCCCATGTGCCATGCAATTCCCAGGTTAGCCCTCCTCAACTCCCATTCCCCGCACCATCCAATGGTCCATACAATACCAGTAGCACCCTAATTACTCAGCTACGCCGCACCCATACTTGGCCTTGTGGTGGCACTATTGTCCTAGCTTATTCTCGCATGAACCGGTCCTTAGATCTAAAGTAAGCAAAATCACCATATCATCCAAGCCAATCCACAAACCATGCTTGCTTAGATCTCCCAAGTCCCATGTTACCAATTAATCATGTTCATTAATTCACATAGCCATAAGTAAAATAATTCATAATTAAGCCATTTAGTATCTCCCATTCCTAAATTAGTTAAAAGCGAAGCAAAACTGGAAAAATACCCTTCCTGACTCTCTACAATATATTCCGAATGATAAGGATGGTCAAACAAGACTAGTAAACACCTATCATGGGTTTCTAATCAATTTGACACAAGCATGCAGTTTTGCAAACAAAACATTTTAAAATAGGATCAAAATGATCAAGGACAATTGCCTTGCTCTTGATGCTGGTTAGGATCAGTAGCTTCAAAATTCGGGTGCTAGAAGTCCTCGAAAGCACCCTCTAGAGCGTTACCTTCTATTCCGCGCAACAAACATACAAAACAAACATTATAATCAATAAATGCTAATATATTACTCAATATGTTATGACATGCATGAAAGATGCAATTATGTGGTGATGCATGCTATTAAGTTGATATTATAGCTTACTAACTAGTTACGATTAAGCCTTACATGCTAGAGCATGTTCCATTTCATTTTGGATAAAATTAAAGAAGTTCTAGGAATTTCCAGATTTAGGAGACCGGACTAGTCCGCACCTTGGCCGGACATGTCCGCTCTGGACCAGAGAGTTAAACGGACTAGTCCGTAGTGGACCGGACAAGTCCGCTATGGCTAGGGTTTTGGCCAATTTAACTAGAGCATAGTTTGAGTTAATATGGAACCATAATTTATGTAGAAAAGATGGATCTAAGGTATTTACCGCGAATTTCAAGAGTTCAAAAGTTGAAGACTTGATAATTTGATGTCTAGATCGACGGAGGCGAAGAATCGGTGAAGAAGGATGTTGATGTCGAAGAGTTGATGAAGACGATCACAGCAGTGACGACGATCTCGCTTGATCCTCCTTCTTCCTTTCTCTTTCTTCTTCTCCCTGTGGTGGAAGCTTCTTGATGGTAGCTCTCACGTGAACAGGGGTTTAGGGTTTTCTTCTAACATGGCAAAGAGCTAAAAGGTGTGCCATGCGGTGTTTATATAGGGCGGAGGTGGTAAGGTTTGGTGGAATTGAAGTAGAAGGTGGTGGAGGCCTTGGTGGGGACCCACTTGGGCTCCTCAAGGGTTGGGCAGATCGTTCTTGGGCGCAATTAAGGCAAATACCCAATAACCTGCCGTGGAGGAAAAATAGAATTCGAGTTGAAACTCTACACACCGGACTAGTCCGTAGGAGACCAGACAAGTCTGTTCGGAGTTACAAAAAGTTGAACAGAGAAGCCCAATATCAAGCTGGACAAGTCTGTCCTGGGACAGAAAGTTGATCGGACAAGTCCGGTTCTTGTCCGAACAAATCCGGGGCATGTCTAGAATCAAATCCGAACCAAGTTTTTGGGAGTTTTGAATGGCGATCATTGGACTAGTCCATATATACAACGGACAAGTCTAGATGGAAACAAAAACTTAACCAGATTAGTCCGTAGAAATTATAGGACAAGTCTGAAGAATATGAGGAACATTTTCGGACTAATCTATAGCAATTAACGGAAATGTCCGGGAAAACAACAGAGACTTGAACGGACTAGTCTGGGGTCCAATCCAGACAAGTCCGTACCGAGTCAGGTTTTCATATGTTGGTTTACATCTAATTCATTTTAATTCCTTTCTGTGTTGCTTAATGCTAAACATAAGAATGTATACAATGCATAATGGACGAAAATGAGGGCGTTACAGAGTTATAACTAAAAAATTCCACAGGTGTTAGTGTCTATTTGCATGCAGGTGAACTCGGCACCAAAATACCCAAGAATGCTGGGAGCAATCCTAAAAGTTACAATACGATAAACCATACAATGACACGTGTCATCACATGGATCCATGACTCATTTCCAAGCGTATCTAAGGAGATCTAGAGGTGATTGACACAATAAGGGGGTCAGGGCCCACTTGGCAGCCATCCCAAGAAAGCACTACTGAGGGCGGGGGGGGGGGGGGGGGGGGGGGCTAGGACCAGGTCAGCCGACCCCCTAGCTCGACTGACTTGGCCCTAGCACCAAACCCGATCAACTTCCACGTGTTGGCTTCCTGTGGCTTCCTGATGGCAGTAACGATTATTCGCATGCTAATTGTGCACCAAACCAACTGAACTTGTGTATAAATAGCCTTTCACTCCCTCACTCCTACACACACCACAAGTTTGAGAATAGTACTCCACTCTAAGGTTTAAAGCTGTCCAGGTGGCCAACTAAGGACAAGGAGAGTGAGGAGGAGCTAGGAGGAGGTGGCTTGAGCTTGTTAAGTCCCTCTTTCACACTTGTACTTCTACGGAAGTTCTACAGGAATGGGTAAGAAATTTTCGTGAATTCAATTCAAGTTTGATTTCTATTTCATAGTAGTTTGCTTTCATAACTGCTTGTGGGTTTACTGCTTTAATTTATTAGAGGATCTAGCCGTAGCTTTCCATTGAAAAGATTAGAGTTGATAATTAGAACTTAAGCACAATGCTTATTTTAGAATTCATTAGTGGACATATAGTAGACCTGTGGATTGAAGGGGTAGACAGTAGGTGGTGACAGACCTATCTGTCCTTAGTAATCCTCCATGTTCGGTTATGCCATAGGCTCGTTGTGGGGACCAGGGTCCCGCCATTCCAGGATCGCATTTGGTAGTGCCGTGTGATGCGACACCCAACAGCACACACAAAAAGCAACACAAATCTTTTATTTCACATGATTCTCTTTTACAATATAAGATACAATACAGCAGAATATAAATGCTCATACCCTCAACTAGCTATGCACAAGAGAAGCAGTCCATGCCCACGGACGCTTCTCACTAGCAACCCGAAAGAGATACTGCAGTGGCAAGGTTATCCCGTGAGAGATACATCTCGACAAGCTAGAGGTCTCACGAACAACCCTAAATATAAGCATAAGCTATAATACCTGCAAAAATCGCAAAATAGCATCCGTGAGCACAAGGTTTAGCAAGACTTAACCGTCTCACCTAAAGCATGAAGCTCTACATGTTCGAAACTTTAGACAGGAAATCATAATTGACATAAATAAACCTAATGCACATATCAAGTATATTCAGTACAGTGTGTATAAAGCAAAACATTAAAAAGGCACTTAAATGCAGCTGGGATTTGCCTTAGGTTGCGACTAGATAAATGTCAATTAGTCAGTGCTTGATCATCTGGACAAAGCTTCTCGTTGCTTTCCTCCTCTTTTGTGCTTTAATGCTGCTTGGGCAATCATGCTTGCAGCATTGTCCACACTTCTGCCTCCTCCTCCAAGTGGTGCTCCTCGTCCATCTTTACTCGTCGAATGCCTTCATCGTGATCACTAACGATTGAAATGCATATGTCAATATTTCAACTTCAGCAAATAACAAGTGCGGTTGTACAAATTTATGGACAGGTATGGCTCGGCTGTGTGGAGAAATCAAGATGCACATAGTAGGATCAAGGTATGAAATAAAAGGTGCAAAGTAAGAATACAATGCAACTCAGTAAATACAAATGAAGATGTTTAACTTAAGAAAGAGTAACTAAATAGGAGAAAAAAGTGTGCTGCTGGGAGGTGCGGCTACAGGGCAGAATCAAGTGAACATAGAAGAACTGGAGGTGAAATAGAATAGGCAATGTTTCGGGCATAAGGATGAAATTCTCAACTCTGCATGTTCAATAGCTCCAATGGACCTGGAAATTTTATAGTGGTTCCTATAGTCATTGAGGATCTACTAGAAAAGATTCAGCTTTAACAAGGAAGGTTTAAGGTCTACAAAAATACCACAAGCATTGAGTTTCTCTGAATTTTAATGAAAAACCTGGAGCTTTGTCATGAGTAAAACTATATTTTATGGACTGTGGAGTTCATATGAAGTCCAACAAACTTTGTTTGACATTTTTATAAGCATTATAGAGTGAGATATGAATTTTACAAGTTCCACAAGTTTTCTGAATTTATTTCTGCAGTTTTAGTGAATTTTCAATTAACCTGATATTAATATCCAGAATTAACCACCTTAATGAAGGTTAATGAGGCTGAAATTTTTATTGGGATTCAACGGTATGATGAAGATGAGTCTGGTAAAATTTGAAAATTTTCTAATGGTATTTGCTTTGGGAATTAATTCCCAAGTGATTTAGAGAAATGAATTAATCCGACGAATACAAGGAGTTTCTTACTGATTGAAAGGCTCTAGTGCAAAGTACTTGAAACGAGGAGTCCAAAGAAATTTATTTGATCATTTTTGGCAATTCCTACAGGTAGTGGTGATTTTCCTAAATTTGATTCGTTTCTGGAATTATTTTTATTAGAAATGCACCTAACCATTGACTGGTGGACCACCATTCAAATTCAGCCAATATAAAATAAGCAACAAGGAGGTCACACACTCATCCCGCAGCCACAAACTGATCAGGGGAGAGAGAACAGACACTGACCGGTGGGACCGGATTGGGGTGCGTCATCTACCTCGGTCTAAAGACCAAGCAGCGGCGCGGGTAGCACACAACGTCGGCATACGGTGACACTATCACCGGCGAAGGACTCCGAAAGTTCCCCAAGCAGATACGCACCGCCCCTAGCTAAACTAGGACGGGGAACACCATGGTAAAGTCAAATAAACTCGACATCGGTCGGAATATGGCAGGCGGCGGCTCTGCGGCGGCCAACTCCAATGAGGTTGAACGTGCACGAAAATGGGACAAATGACTCAGTAATTGATCAAGTAGCAGGGGGTCATGAAGATCCAGATTATGGGTTAAATTCTTGAGGAAATCGTCTTTAAATTGGAATTCGACCATGACCTAGGGTTTCGGCGGCCGAATTGGGGGAATTTGGATTCCTGGGACCTAGGGTCGATTATTTTTGATCTTATTTTGACGCAGGAGGTTCGTCGCCACATGTGAAATATATTCTCTGGTTAGATTGGAGAGTTTTAATTTGTGGAACACGAATTGCTAGATTCTTTAACCTCTGTTTGTAGAGCCCTTCGGCGGCAAACATGAAAATCTGGCGGCTACGAGGACTAGATCGAGGAACAAGTTTGAGGGATGTGAAGAAGGTGTGTATTTGCACCTTTTGGCGTGTTTCTTGCGCTGGAAGCAAGCTTGTATGGTGGTGCACCGTGGATCAGAGAGTTGCGGCAGTTTTGCTTGAGGAGGAAGAAGCACGTCGTTGCTCCGTGACAGAGGAAGGAGGCGACTGTTAGCTGCTTGGGGAGGATGAGGAGAGTTGGCGATGCTATCCGCTGGAGACCTTGGCCGACGATCAGCAGGGTCGCGGGGGTGAAAACGTGGAAGAAACCAGCCGGCAGGGCTCGCCCGCACAGAGGAGGACATCGGGCTATAGTCTAGGAAGTAGAGAAAAGCTATTGCCCACTGCTAGGTTGGCCTCAATCGAACTGGGATGAAGCAGAACGGCGTTGGTGAAAGAAATGGCAGTGGAGGCCATGGCGTACAAAGCAAGGGGAGCGATGCCTCTGGAGTCTATGTCTGAAGACAAAGGAAAGAAGAACGGGGAATGGATTTGCACCCACTCAAAGCAGTGTAAGAGCTGCACGACTCCAAGCAGGAGGTGGCACATGCAGAATGCCTCGGTGGCGCATGGTGAAAGAGACGAGAACAGAGGATAAGGAGGAACAGAGTCGGTAAGTCTTGGTGCTACTGATAGGTGAGGTCCACTCTTTTGTATTTCATTTTTCTTCTAAATCCAATTCGAGCCAGCAAAATGCACTCTAAAAATGTTGAATTTTTGCAGGGTATCTATTAGGAATATGGAGAATCCATTAATGAAATAAAATCTGACATTTGATCACTTTGAGTTTGAAACTAAAAATTTGAACTTAAATTCATTGTTAAGCTTTGTTTTTCAATATTCCCTTTTTATTTAATCCAACACCAGCAAGTATTCTAAATTAATTGTTTTAATTAAGTGATGGTTTGAAATTCTTACATAATTTAAAGTTCAAATTGATTTGAATTTCTTGCTTCATTTATTTGAAGTTATTTGAATTCACATTCCCTACAAAGCTTATTTGAATAAAATCCTATATGAGATCTGAAATTAATGAGATTTGGAGAAGAGGCTACTTGAAATATAGTGAAAATGTTATGAACTCACATTAGTCATTTGACTATTTTTGATGAGACCTTTGATTAAAAAAAATTAACATCATTTTTAGGGTTTACATTTTAATCATTCTCATGTTTGCACATTTTCTTTTTTTCCCTCATTTTAATTTTCTTAGCTAAAGTGAACACAATGACTTTTATGGCTTTTACACTCGTGGCAGGAATCGTCATGGTGTTGCCAAGAGTAAACCTGTGCCAGAAGCAAGTAGCTGTCGCATACTACTAGGACCTACATTTCAAACCATTGAATTCCTCTTAAATCCTTACCTACCACGCAAACTGTGTGTCCTTGGGGGAACAAGCTAGAATATCTTTCACACATTCCTTAGATTTGATACCCTTAGGAGTACTCTTTTAGGGGAAGTGCTAAAATGGTATTTCCGTGCGCTTGCGGATTATTCTAGTTTCGTAAGAAATACCAATGGTGGCCACCTTTCACTCGTCATCCGAATGTCAAACAAGTTTTATGATCCTCACAAAAGGTTCACTACACAGAACACGTTGAAGTTGCTTCGCTAGTAGATTTCCACCTTCTGTCCTCTTCCCCCGAAGGGACCACGGTGTAAGTTTTGACAAAAGGGTGTCCCAGTTACATCAGTTTCTTAGGTCCCATATAGCCAGTATGCAACCAGCACATTTCAAACTTGCTCAACAGGGCCCATACGAATCGATCCTCAATCGACACAGGGAGGGCTACGAACCCAGAACCACATCATGTTGCTTCCTACTCTGCTGCGTGATCTCGATTTTTAGCTTACTAAATACATTCTCGGATCAAACCTGAGTAAATCCTAATTTGTGTCTCGCGAGTGGATTCCAACTACTCGACTTCTACGGATTCCGCTAAAATATTAGCATAGCAATATAATACAATGGAGTAGTGTCCTACCCAACCACTACAAGGATTATTTGGTCATGCATGTGGAGTATCATCAAAACTTGACCTAATGCATAATACAATACCACATACGTATAGTGAACAAAGACAAAACTTAATAAAGGCTGTTATATGCAAATAAGGGCATGCCTTAGGTTGTGACTAAATAAAACTCATTAAAGTTAGCTCTTGACCTTCTTCCGGAGAATCTGCCATGGCAGCATCGATACGAAAATCCTTACCTTCGAGTAGGACTCCTCGTTGAGCTCCGTCATCACAATTGCTATCGAAATGCAAACGCACATATAAAAGGACAAGTTTAGCAAAGCGAGAAAAAATTTATGGATCTCATGAAGAGTTAAACATGTTGTGCACTGAATACACAATGGTTGCTGCTATATTTTAGATTCTTGTGGCAAGGTTTGAGTTCTAACAGATTTCATTTGGGAGCAATGGAACTTTGAACCTGAATGTGACATTCATATAGAAAAAATGGTTTAGCAAAGAGGGGAAATATATGAATGTTAAGAGGGAAATAATATAAAGTACATGAACTACAGAGAGGTTTTGTGTTGGTCCCAAATCTGGTAGAAAAGGATGAAGTGGATGAAGGGTGATTTAAGAGCAATGGTGTTATGGACTTCTATATGATCATAATGTAGGGGAGGTACTAATTACACGATCTGATGAATACATAACCTAATGAATCTGGGAATTTTGTAGTAGTGCACAAATGTCATAAGAAAGGTGCTAGCAAAGTTTCAGCTAAAGCTATGACATATTGTGGTCTAACAAATCCATAGAGCTTTATGCTTCACTGAATTTTCCTTGAAAATTTGTAGCTTTGTCATGCCTCAAAGTTGGTTTTCCAGAAAGTGTTGCTCACGCGGAGTTGAACAAAATTGGTTTCACATTTTTCTAAGCTTGCTAGAGGGAGATTTGGATCTTACAAGTTTTGGAGAAATTATAAAATTGCTTCTGTTGATTTTTGGATTTTCTATAGATACTGGCGACTTGAACACTATTTGTCCCAGCAAATCACGTCTATTGAATTTGAAACTTTTATTGAAGATCAAGGACATTTTGTGAAGGCTGGCAAAAATTGGGAATTTTCTATAAAAGGAATCACTTGGAATAAATTCCCAAATATTTAACTTTAAGGATTTATTGAGCAAAATGCAAGGATTTTTATATAACTAAATTGCACCACTGCAAAGTACATGCCATTAGGAATCTAATATAATTTATTTGAGAATTTTTGGACAATTCTACAGAGCTCTATGATTTATCAAACTTTCATCATTTTCTGCAATTATTTTCTAGTTGAAAAAGGAAGTTGAACGTTGACAGTAGGGGTCCACAATTTAAATCTGACAGAGGGCCCGTGATTTGAACCATCCAATGGTGCTGAAGCTACACAGGGCTGTACACGTAAAGGAGCACAACCACAAGGGATTGCCCGGTTGCAAATGATCCCGACCCTCATCTTCTTCAACCTCTAGCCGGCGGCTAGGGTTACATTGATCGACAGCACGCTCGCCGGCGTGGCATGCCGGTGCTTCAATCTTGCCGATTTGGGTAGCACAAGGGTGAAACGAGGTGGGCAACTCATTGGTGAACTCGTTGGTGGCTGGAGATGACCACAACACGGTCAGCACATATGGTGGCGTTTCGGAGCTCACCGGTGAACTCGAACATACTTGACAAAGGGATACTAGCCTCAGTTTTGATCCTATAGTACAATGACATGACAAGGAGCACGAATATGGACTCCAATGACCATGAAAAAGATTCAAAATTGGAGTTCACCATTCAATGGTGGCGGCCACAGAAACTCAGTTTTCTTTCTAAATCTCCCAGATTCTTGATTGAGGTGGATCGCCAGGAGGTCTAGAACATACTTGTAACACCCTCATGTTCATCCATCGTGCATTGCATACATTCTTATACAAGTTTAACGTTAAGCTACATAAAAAGGAACAAGTTTAAAATGATTTAGAAGCAAAACATCACTTAAAAGTCTGTAGAAGTACAGACTTGTCTAGTTTGTACCCCGGACTAGTCCGATTTCCCCCTCTGATGCCCCTCCGGACTTGTCTGTTTTTGCTGCGGACTAGTCCGATTAAGTCTGTTTCATTCCGGACTTGTCCGTGATTGAGTGCGGACTAGTCCGATCTTTGGTATGGTTTTCGAATAAGATGTCAAATCCTCAGACTTGTCCGATCTATGCCGGACTTGTCCGTTCTGCTGTCTGGACAAGACCGAACTTGTCTGGATCCTATAGCGGACTTGTCCATTGTGCACGACTCGGATTCAATCTTTTCCTCCACGACTTGTTTTTGGGTATTTACCTTAATTGGGCCCAAGAACATTGTGCCTAACCCCTGTGGAGCCCATGTGGGATACCTACACGACCTCCACCGCCTTGAACACGAAATCCATCAAACCCTACCTCTCCACCTCTATATAAGCAACCCAACACCCCAAAATTTCCCCTCTTTTCCACAATTGAAAGAAACCTAAACCCTAGTTCGTGGGAGCTGTCATCAAGAAAAGATCCAGAAGCAAGGAGGAGAGGGAGAACACGAAGGAGGATCAAACAAGCGAGATCTTCATCTACTTTTCAATCTTGATCACCAGTTCACCATCAACTCTCCAACAACTCTTCATCACCAACCATAGATCACCAAGATTCAAGTGTTGCACTCAATTCTCGATCCTTGGAGTTCTACACACGTGGTACACCTTCTACTTTCTTTTTTCCATGCAAATTCAACCCCAATTCTCGTAGATCACAAAAAACATAAATTTCAGTTTTGATCAGGGAAGACTAGTCCGGCCCTGGCACCGGACTTGTCCGGTATCTAAATTTGTTTCAGGCTGAATTAATTCCAATTTGACTCGAATCAATTTCAAACCTATCCAAACTTGTTAAAAACTATTAGAACTAGTTAGTAAACATTAATAGCAACTCATTAACAAGTTTTACCTCATAATTGCATTAATCATGCATGACATGGCATATTGAGTAATATATGAGCATTTATTGATTGTAATGTCTGTTTTGTATGTTTGTTGCGCAGAATAGAAGGTTTTGCTCCAGAGGGTGTTGTTGAGGACCTCAAGCACCAGAATTTTGAAGCCTTTGACCCTAACCAAGCTAAAGAGCAAGGCAAGTGTCCTTGACCATATTGATCCTGTTTGAAAGGTTTTGTTTGTAAAATTGCATGCTTGTGTTGAAATTCATGGGAAAACCCACTTGTAGGAGTTTACGTATGACCATCCTTGTCGCTTGAACACTATGTTGCGAGTTGGGAAGGTTATTTTACACTTTTTGCTTTGCAATTCTAAATTGCGTTTGGAAAACAATCAAATGGCTTAATTTTGAACTATTGAACGGATGAATGATGATAATTGATATTAATGACCCTTTAGCAACATGGTGCCTAAGGATCTAAGCAAGATGGTAATGTGGAATGGGTTGGACTGTTTCGGTGATTTTGCTTGCTTTAGATCTAAGGACCAATTCATGGAGCGACCATCCAGGATTTACAGTGCCACCACAGGGCCAAGTACGGGTGCGGCTTAGGTAACTACTTATTGAATTGTCAGTACTGTTTGGACCATTAAGAATGCTCGGGAAAGGGGTAGTCGGATTGGGTTCATAGAGATTGGTGGGACTACCCTGGGATCCGAATGGCTCAAGAGGGGGCCTTGGGTTGGATGCGCTCAATTTTAGACATCACCACTGGTGAAACCTTAGTGGGGTTTAAATAGGCTAGTAATCACTTTGTAAAGGCTATTTTTTGATCTCTTTGCCCCACACCTAAGGATGTGTGAGACGACATAATTGAGATTCCATAGTCATCGAAAGGTGATGAAATCACGAACTTGTGGGTAAAGTGGTACAACCTTTGCAAAGTGTGTCTAAAACTGTCATGATAGCCGTGCTCCCGGTCATGAGCAACCTGGACCCTCACATGATTAGAATTTGGACTTTAATATGGTTTAATGGTTGGAATTTAATTGGGAACTGGTGTTGGTTAATTTAATGACTTTTGTACATGGAATTAATGAAAGTGAAATGAGCAGTTATGAGTTGATTATAAATTATTATTGCTGGAATTGGTTATTTAAGTTGAATTGATGATATTTGGGTTATTTTGGGATGGACCTCACTTAACAATGATATAATTGTATTTTTAACTATTTTGAATGTACTTTTATTCAATTAGCCCATTTTATTATCATTCCTTGTATAAGCTACATGTCTTACTTTTCCACACTTGCTGAGTATGGCATGTGCTCACCCTTGCTATTCCACCCACTAAATCCAGACGCAGGCAACCAGGTGGAGTACCAGGAGGTCTTTGAGGAGTTCTAGGTGTGTGTTTTGTCGTCAAACTTGCCTGTGGAGATTGAAGTCATCATTAGAGTTTAGTTTTTCCGCTACAGTTTCATTAGAGCTTGCAATTGAGACTATTTGGTTTGTAATAAGGTACTATTATTAGCATTATTATTCAAGACATGGTTATAATGTGTTTATGTTTGTGAATCACTTGTGTATGTGTGTTAAACTTCCTGGGCACACATATGCATTACGCTTGGTTCATCTTCAGAGCTGGGTGTCACCATACTATATATTGGGAATAATGGGGGGTGGACTACGGGCGACGTATTTCACCGTACAAATGGCGGTGTTCAATGAAGTGGACAAAAGTAATTATCCAAATCCGAGGGGCATGAGCTAGGAAATGGTGAACTGGACTTAAGGAGTTAACAATAGGGTGTAGCGGACTTTTTTTTGCAGTGATAGCTGACCACGGGAGCATGGGAGATGCTCGACGACAGTGAACAGAGGACTATTTCGGTTGCTTGAACGCTAAAAGAGAAACAATCACCATGGTGCGGTGAACAGCGCAAGGAGACATCGACGACTTGCGTCTGGGAGAGGCAAGGAAGAAACTTGCGTGTGGCACTACGACATACGGTTCGGAGAATGAACCAAGTGTGATGCATATGTATGCCCAGGATGGTCACCACACATACAAGAGTGCATCACAAACGATACTATATAATAACCATATTTTGAATAATAATAATAGTACCTTATTACAATATCCAAATCATCTTAAATACAAGCTCTAATAACATTGCGGTGGAAAAACTAAGCACTAGTAGACTCCATCTCCACAGGTAGTTTGATGGTAACACACATGCCTAGTACTCGTCATAGCCCTCCGGATAATCCAAATTATCACCTGTTACTGAGTTAGTGTGGGAATAGCAAGAGTGAGCACATGTCCTACTCAGCAAGTGTGGCAAAATATGACATGTAGTCGATAATAATGGTTTATTGTGGAAATGTGCATTTCATTCAATAAAACAAGAAAATGCGACTTTTGATTACTATGTGAGGTCAAATCCCATAATAACCCAAATATCGATAATACCATGTCCAATTCCATAAATTTGACATAATTAACCACAATCATCAATAATTATCCATATCTATCCATATCCAACTAATCATTACCAACCCAAATCCCAATTTCCATTCCAATTCCAACCACTATTCAACACTCGGGTTCTTAACTCTAATCATGTGAGGGTCCAGGTCCCTCGTAATCGGGAGCACGACTATCATGATAGTTTTACACTCTGCAGAGGTTGTACCACTTTATTCACATGTTTGTGATTTTATCACCTTTCAGTGGCTAAGAAATCTCAATTATGTCGTCTCACACTTCCACCGGTGTGTGGCCAAGAGATCACAACATAGCTTTTAAAAAGTGATTATTAGCATGTGCGGACCCACTAAGGTTTCACCGGAGGTGATGTCTCCAACTAAGTACATCCATCCAAGGGCCCCCTCTTGTGCCATTTGGATCCTAGGGCAGTCCTGCCATTATTGCAAACCCAACAAACTCCCGTTCCCTGAGCCTTCCATATGATCCGAATGATGCTGGCAATATACTAAATAATTGGCTAAGCCGTACCCATACTTGGCCCTGTGGTGGCACTGTCATCCAGGGTGGCCGCTCCTCAAACCGGTCCTTAGATCTAAAGCAAGCAAAACCACTAGATCATCCAACCCATTCCACATAACCGTCTTGCTTAGATCCCTAGGGTTCATGTTGTTAAAGGGTCATTATCATCAATTTACATAGTTCATAATAAAGTCATTTGGTTATTCCCAATCTCAATTAAGTAAAGCTGAGCAAAAGTGTAAAATACCATTCCCGACTCTCTACATTACCTCCCAAGTGACAAGGATGGGCACACAAGTCTAGTAAACACCCATTCATCGGTTTTCTCATCAATTTGACACAACCATGCATGTTCGAAATAAATTATTTTCAAAACAGGATCAAAATGTTCAAGGGCACTTGCCTTGCTCCGATGGCTGGTTTGGATTGAGAGCTTCATAGCTCTAGTGCTAAAGGTCCTCGTAAGCAACTTCAAGAGTTCTTCCTTCTATTCCGTGCGACAAACATATGAAACAAGCATTACAATCAATAAATGCTCATATAGTACTTAATAGGCCATCATATGCATGAATGACACAATTATACTGTAGTACATGATATTAGGTTACTACTATTGCTTACTAACTATAACACCCTAATTTTCATGGATCATGCATTGCATAAGTTCATATACATGTTTAACATTAATCCACATAAAAAGGAACAAGTTTAAAATGAATTAAAAGCAAAACAACACTTAAAAGTCTGTAGAAGTACGGACTTGTCTGGTTTGTACCCCGGACTAGTCCGGTTTTCTCCTCTGAAGCCCCTCCAGACTTGTCCATTTTCGCTGCAGACTAGTCCGATTAAGTCTATGTCCCTTTCCAGACTTGTCCATGATTGAGTGTGGACTAGTCCGATCTTTGGTCCGGTTTTCGAATAAGTTACCAAATCCCCGGGCTTGTCCGATCTATGTCAGACTTGTCCGTTTTCCTCTCTGGACAAGACTGGACTTGTCCGGATCTCATACCAGACTTATCCATTTTCGTTTATTTACCTTAATTGGGCCCAAGAACGTCGCGTTTAACCCCTGTGGAGCCCATGTGGACCCCCTACACGGCATCTACCCACCTTAGACTCCAATTCCATCAAACCCTAGCCATCCACCCCTATATAAACAACCCAACACCCCAACCTACATCTCTTTGCCACAATTGAAAGACCGCCAAACCCTAGTTCGTGAGAGCCGCCACCAAGCGGGAAGAAGGGGATCCAGAGCAAGAAGAAGAAGTGGAGGAAATAAAAGAGGATCAAGAGATCGAGATCTCCATCGACTTTCCGTTCTTCATCAACTCTTCAACATCAACCCTAGATTGTTAAGATTCAAGTTTCATCTTCAATTCTTGATCCTTGGAGTTCTAAACACGTGGTATGCCTTCTACTTTCTCTTTCTCATGTGAATTCAAGCCCAATTCTCCAAATTTTTGTAGATCAAGAAATCCCTATTTCGCTGGTTCTGGGCAGCGCGGACTAGTCCGGCCCTGGTACTGGACTTGTTCAGCCTTTTGAATTTAAATTGTGCTGAATTAATTCCAAATTGTCTCGAATCAATTCTAAATCTGTCCAGACTTGTTAAAAACCAGTAGAACCAGTTAGTAAACATTAATAACAACTTATTAATAAGTTTTACCACATAATTGCATTAATCATGCATGTCATGTCATATTGAGTAATATATGAGCATTTAGTGATTGTAATTACTGTTTTGTATGTTCATTGCGCGGAATAGAAGGTGTCGCGCTAGAGGGTGCTGTCGAGGACCTCCAGTACCAGAATTTTGAAGTCTTTGACACTAACCAAGCTCAGGAGCAAGGCAAGTGTCCTTGATCATATTGATCTAGTTTTTAAATGTTTTGTTGGCAAACTACATGCTTGTGTCAAATTGATGGGAAACCCATGATAGGTGTTTACTAGCCTTGTTTGACCATCCTTGTCGCTTGGGATATGTTGTAGAGTGTCGGGAAGGTTATTTTTACCTTTTTGCTTTGCTCTAAATTAATTGGGATGGGAAAACAACCAAATGGCTTAATTATGAATTAATAACCCTATGGATGATATGAATTGGTGAATATGATTAATTGGTTATATGGGACTTGGGGGATCTAAGCAAGCATGGTTTGTGGATTGGGTTGTATGTTATGGTGGTTTGCTTGACTTGGATCTAAGGACCGGTTCATGCAAGAATAGGCCAGGACAACAATGACACCCCGAGGCCAAGTATCAGTGTGTCGTAGCTGATTAATTAGGGTATTGCTAGTATTGAGCGGACCATTTGAAGGAGTGGGGAAGGGGAGTCAGATTGGGTTTGTATGTGTGGCAGGACTCCCTAGGATCCGAACGGCATAAGAGGGGGCCCTTGGTTTAGAATGTGCTCAGTTGGAGGAATCACCAATTGTGAAACCTCAGTGGGTCTGTACATGTTAGTAGTCCCTTTGTAAAGGCTATTTTGTGATCTCTTATCCATACACCTAAGGAAGTGTAATTAACATAAGGGAGGTTTCTTTAGTCGCCGACGGGTGATGAAATCACGAATACGTTGGTAAAATGGTACAAACTCTGCAGAGTATTAAAACTATCATGATAGTCGTGCTCTCGGTTAAGAGCACCTGGATGACCCACATGATTAGAGGGGTTTTGGTATTGGGATGGTTTGGTACTGGTTATGGGATGGTATTATGGTTTACGGCAATGGATATGGTTAATGGTAATGAGAAATCTGGTATATGGATGATGGTAATGAAATATGGACTGGTATTATGATAACTACATGGTTTATGATGGGTTTACTTCACATACATACAATATATTGCTTTTCAAATATTTTAATGTACTTTTCAGCACTTAGCCTTTATTATATTCATCATTTGTATCAGCTACATGTCATACTTTTCCACACTTACAGAGTACAACATGTACTCACCCTTGCAATTCCCCAACCAACAGTTGCAGGTCAGGATTGGGAGTATCACGACGTTAATGAGGAGTTCTAGGCCATGTCCACCGTCAGCTTTGCCTGTGGTGTTGCTTGGAGCCGCACTACTCTTTGCTTAGCTTGCTTATTTTATTTAGTTCATATTTAGTTAATTCCGCTGCATTAGTTCAAACATGTCATTGATATTCATTAGAGCTTTATTCGAGGATATTGTGAATTGTGTAATAAAAGTGCTTAATTAATCTTGTCTTGTGGTAATCATCTGTTTATCATTTGTCAATCACTCTTGTATGTGTGTTGAGTGTCATGGGCACACATATGCGTCACACTTGGTCCTTTTACAGGACCGGGTGTCACAAATTGATATCAGAGCCAGGTTGACCGTAGGACGCAACCTAGATAGAATGGATACTTCAGAGCACATAGGAGCACTTAGAGAATGTTGTGGTTTGTTTGGTGTGATGTTTGCTATGTATTGTTGCTTGTGTGCTTAGTAGAGGATTTTGGGATGCTTTAGCATTGCTATGTTCATATAGGCTAGTATAGGTAGTTGCTAGGGATGCAAGCGGGACGGGACGCGGCTGGCCGCTTCGCGACCCGCGCGCTCCGCAAATAGATGGCGGGAATCGCGTGTCCCTCCCACGTAAGCTGCTACCTAATACGGCATCTCGTCTAGACTCGTCACATCCCGTGTAAGTTCATAGGCCGTATCTCGGCTGCTGTGCCGCGTTCCCGCAAGACTACAACCTACACGTTCCGTCTACAATTTATATAGTACTAGTTCATTTTAAATTTTGTAAAAAATATAATAAATTATATATTGCTTCAAAAAATATGAAACTGGTTTTATTAGATTGATGATGATGACATCTATACAATAAAATTGGCTTCATGTTATTAATTTAATCACTTGGACAATTTCTAAGATATACTAATACTATATAAACAAATTCAATCACTCAATTTACATACAGAACTAGAACATGACATAACATTCCATACAAATTTTAGGTACAACCATACACTTTCATGAGGCTAAAACTGCATAAAAAACTAAATCAACCGCATGGCCAAAAATGCATAAACATCCAAATAGTTTATGCATGTTAACAAAAGTAGCACCAATAGATAATCTACCCATAAATTATACTATCAGATGTCCAAACTGCTCACATCTCCTTGGCTCAACATGAAAATTATTCTAATAGCTTAACCCTGATTGAACCAAGCTTTAATATTAACTCAAGTCCAAAATACAGAACATGTTGCAGATACCACAACAATTTATATCTAGTGAGATTTCATATAATCCTGCACTATGTTAAGGCCTTCAGAATATTCGCCGTAGTTCTGTAAATTGAGAACAATGTAGGAGCACCAACAACCTTCACTGCCTTGTCCTCATAGTCGATCTTGCAAAGCTGCAAAGGATAATAGGTAAAAGTTGGTTATAATCAAGACACCACCACATACATCAGACTGCTACAGAAGAGCAGAACAAAGCAGGTGCAGAATACTCAGTACTGAAATTTAGTTGATGTTCATAATGCTGCCATAAAAACCACAAAAGTTTAAAAATGGATTGTAGCTTCAAGCAGATCTGACAATCGAACCGATCATATGGTGCCAAAAAAACCTAATATATATGCCAGCAACATCATAGCAGAATCTGATTCCAGTTGGATCAATTAAAGTTGGAGATCTCATTTTCTTCAATGTAATAAAAATTATAAACTAACCATGCAAAGTTAAATATAAAAACTTATTACTTGTCTCCTACACATCCCCTCATAGTTCAACAACAGAAAGGCAGAAATAGCTCCACCCATAAAGAAAAATAGTAAATTTTCCTAACAAGGTCCAGGCATAGATCTCAGTATGTTACAGAACAAAGAAACGTATGAACAACAAGGTTGACAAAGTGGCTCCTATTACCAATCAATCTTAATGAAAAAACTAGTACTCATACAAGCATAGGTGACAAAGAAGAGTTCTAGCATTTACACTGCTGTTGAAACAATAGAACATAGGAGCACTGCATCACAATCAAATGTACGAAACAAAGAATAAGAATTATGAATCTGCTAGAATAATGACATCTCAACACATGTTAATACTGTCAACAAGCAAGGGAAATCAAGATTCTTTCAGCAGCGACAGAGCAAGTGTTTCTGTTATTTCACCCCTAAGAAGAATGGAGTCACTCAGGTAGCAGGGTGTAAACTCTGTTGTATAATCTTGATACTATTGGATTTAACAAAAAGCTCATTATCGAAAAAAGTAGATGAACCCATGACTGTTACTGATGGCCAGCAAGAACCATGTCTACACTAGGGTGCCAAAGGAGGATCCTACCCTATCAATTTACATAAACCAGTTCCATCGATGAGGGGCCTCCCAGGACATACCTTGATAGTGTCTTGGCAGTCAGAACACTAGCGACAGATGGTGGGGCTACAACACGTCGGCGATGGTGATGGACAACGGAGGGCGGGTCGACGAGGCGCCGACAACATGAGGAGAGGTCGACACCGGCTTCGGAGGGCGCAACATCAGAGGACGAGGCACGGGGGACGAGGCGTCTCCATGACGAACGAGAGCTCGAGGGAGGGCAAGGCATTGCCGTGCCGTTGTGGTAGGGTTCGCTGCTGGAAGCTCAGGTAGTCGGTCAATTGCAGGAAAGGAAAAGATATTGTTCGCGAGTTGCGGGGGTTGCGGCGCCGCGCGAGCCGCGGGCAGCCGCAGTCTGTCCCATTCCCTTAGGCGGGCCGTCACGCGGGTCGTTAATAGGATTGCAGTACGGGACGGCCCAATGGCGTTGCGGTCTGTCCTCTGCCATTTACATCCCTAGTAGTTGCTTAGTTTCATATCCCTTGATGCATATAGTTGGGGACGTTTTCTAAATTCTTCTCTCTCGCTTTTCTTCAAATGGTGAGGACTCGTAACCAGATGGATGCCAATGATGAGGAGGAGAATAATGGAGCACCTTAGAACAACAATGGACAAGGACGTGCCTAGGGAGCTATCAATCTTGAGCAGCTATTGGCCATGCAAAACCAACTCATGCAAACCATGATACAGACTATGGGACAACTGCAGGCTGGTAACAACAACAATCAGCCTCACATGCCTCCACCGCCACCACCTCATAACCTGTTGGGAGAGTTTATGAGAACGAGGCCACCGACTTTTGCTCAAGCCATCGAACCTATGGACGCCGATGATTGGCTCAAGTCTGTGGAAAAGAAGCTAGCTATTGTCTAATGCAGTGACCGGGAGAAGGTTCTATTTGATTCCCATCAGCTAGTTGGAGTAGCCGCGGATTGGTGAGATTTACTATGCAATGCCCATGAAAATCAAGAGAGGATTACTTGGGCTGAATTCAAGTATAGCTTTCGTTCTCATTGTGTACCAAAAGGTGTTATGATCTTAAGAGGCAAGAGTTTGAGAACTTCAGGCAAGGAAGGTCAAATGTGAGTGAATATCCCAATAAGTTCACTCAACTGTCAAGGTATGCGCCTGAAGATGTCAGCCAGGACAGACGGAAGCAATACTTGTTCATGAGAGGTTTGAACGATGAAATCCAAGTACAATTGCTGAATTGTGATAATGCCAACTTCCAGAAGCTAGTGGACAAAGCAATTGTTGTGGAGAACAAAGTCCATGAGATGGAGCTAGATAACAAGAGAAGCACCATATCAAGGACAGCAACAAGGAAGTAATGTGCACCCTCGCTTTGCACCATCTTATGCGCCTTATAACGGCTCTTCTACTCCTGTACAACGCCCTGGTTATGCACCGCGCCCAAGTCAGTTTGTGCAGCAACACCCTGTCATGCAAGCACATAGGCCTCCAATGCCTGTTGCACCTCGTGCCAACTTTCCTGGTGCAAATGTTCAGAATCAAGTTCATCGCAATATCTCTGGGGCAGTTAGGAAGTGCTATACATGTGGAGAAGCAGGACACTTTGCAATTCAGTGTTCTAAGTCAGGCCTTGGTAAAGGAAGTAATGCTCCAAGACAAAACCCAAGACCTAATGGAGGACAACTGCAAGGAAACCGTGGCCAACAGAATTTTTCTCGTGGCAACGTGAACCATGTCTCTACGGAGGAGGCTCAACAAGCGGATGACGTGGTTATTGGTATGTTTCCCACAAACTCCAACCCAACAACTATGTTATTTGATTTTGGAGCATCACATTCATTCATTGCATCGAAATATGTTGCCAAGTGTAGTTTGCCTATCTCTCATATGAAGTATACTCTATTGGTTAAATCTCCTGGAGGATAGATGAGGACAAATATAGTATGTCCAAAAGTAAGCCTTAGAATAAGGGGGGTAGATTTACTTGCCAACCCTATTGTCTTGGATTCTCAAGGATTGGACATTATACTTGGTATGGCTGGTTGAGGAAGCACAATGGAGTCATTGAATGTGCCACAAAGACGGTGAAGTTGACAAATGAGGAATGGATCACCATAAAATTCGAAGCATCTCAACATGCACCAAAGCAATTGGAGCTGAACCACATGGATGGTGCCGCAATTGAGGAGATTCCAGTGGTGTGTGAATTCTTGGATGTGTTTCCGGATGAGTTGCTAGTTATGCCACCTGATCATGATATCGAGTTTCTTATTGACTTAATACCTGAAACTGCACCTATAGCTAAGAGGTCATATAGGATGCCTCCTAAGGAGTTAGCGGAGCTCAAGAACCAAATTCAAGAGCAACTAGAGAAGGTTTTTTTTTGCCCAAGCTCTTCACCTTGGGGAGTGCCTGTTCTTGTCGTGGATAAGAAGGATGGATCACAAAGGATGTGTGTGGATTACCGAGCTCTCAACGAAGTGACAATCAAGAACAAATATACATTGCCCCGCATCGAGGATTTGTTTGACCAAATGAAGGGCGCCCGTGTTTTCTCCAAGATTGATTTGAGGTCAGGCTACTTCCAAATGAAGATTAGACCATCGGGCATACCCAAGACAACTTTTCGGACACGATATGGATCTTATGAGTATACAGTTATGTCCTTCGAATTGACAAATGCACATGCATATTTTATCCACCTCATGAATAAGGTCTTCATGGAGTGCTTGGATAAATTCTTAGTGGTGTTCATTGATGACATTATGATCTACTCCAACAGTGAAGACGAGCATGACACTTGAGGCTCATGTTGCAGAAACTGAGGGAGCATCAATTGTACGCCAAATTCAGCAAGTGCCAGTTTTGGTTGAAAGAGGTGTCATTTTTGGGCCATATCATCTCAGGAGGAGGAGTATCGGTTGACCCCGAAAAAGTGAGGGACGTGTTGAAATGGGAACCGCCACAAAATGTAAAGGAAATTAGGAGTTTTCTTGGGATGGCTGGATATTACCGTAGGTTCATCAAGGACTTTTCCAAAATAGCCAAACCAATGATAGAATTGCTAATGAAGGGAAAGCATTCTAATGGACTCAAGCTTGTCAAGACAGTCTTGAGGTGTTGAAGAAGAGGTTGACTACAGCCCCAATATTGGTATTGCCAGATGTGAGTAAAAGTTTTGATATTTATTCTGACGCATCAAGACAGGGACTTGGATGTGTGCTCATGCAAGAAGGTCAAGTGGTAGCGTATGCATCGAGGCAATTGAAGAAACATCAGCAGAATTATCCAATGCATGATCTCGAACTTGTAGTCGTGGTACATGCCTTGAAGATTTGGAGACATTACATTCTTGGTCCTAGGTGTGAGATTTACACGGACCACAAGAGTCTCAAGTACATTTTCACACAAACAGATCTGAATTTGAGGCAACGAAATGGTTGGAGCTCATCAAGGATTATGGTGCGGGAATCAACTATCACCCAGGGAAGGCTAATGTAGTGGCCGATGCTTTGAGTCGGAAGAGAGTAAGTCACCAACTCACGGCTCGAGAGCTGCCATCTAAGTTATGCAAGGAGTTTGAACGATGTAGTAGTCGATGCTTTGAGTCAGAAGAGAGTAAGTCACCAAGTCACGGCTCGAGAGCTGCCATCTGAGTTATGCAAGGAGTTTGAACGGTTGAATCTTGGATTTGTGAATGAGATGGGGATAATGGAGTTAAACCCGACCCTGGAGCAAGAAATTTGAGAAGCACAAACAAAGGATGAGGAAATCCAAGAAATTAAGGAAAGGACAAAAGAGGGGAGAGAATTCAGGTTTGATGAAGATGACCATGGTACTTTATGGCTTGGAAAGAGGATTGTCGTGCCTAATGTGAAGCATATTTGGGAGACAGTATTAAAGTAGGCACATGACTTGCCATGCTAAATTCATCCCGGTTGTACAAAGATGTACAAGGACTTGAAGACATGTTATTGGTGGGCCAACATGAAAAAGGGCATAGCTAAATATGTAGCGTTGTGTGATCTGTGCCAACGAGTCAAAGCTGAACATCAAAGGCCAGTCGGACTATAACAGCCATTAAAGATTTCAGAATAGAAGTGGGAAGAAATTGGTATGGACTTCATAGTTGGGTTACCGCTAACCCAGTCCGGTTATGACTCAATTTGGGTTATTTTGGATAGGTTGACCAAGTCAGCTCATTTTGTTCCTGTCAAGACCACCTATACCACCGCGAAGCTGGCAGAGCTATAAATGGAGCACATTGTGTGTCGACATGGAGTCCCGATGAAAATAGTCTCGGATAGAGGTTCTCAGTTTACCTCCAGGTTCTGGCAGAAATTGCATGAAGCATTGGGAGCAAGGTTGAATTTTAGCTCAGCATATCACCCTCAAATCGATGGACAAACTGAGAGGATCAATCAAATTTTAGAGGATATGTTAAGAGCTTGTGCCATGAAGCATGTAAGTTGGGACAAGAGCTTGCCGTATGCGGAATTCTCATATAACAATAGTTACCAAACAAGCTTGAAAATGTCACCCTATGAAGCACTGTATGGGAGGAAGTGTAGGACACCATTGTTTGGAATGAACTAGGAGAGAGCCAAGTGTTTGGACCTAATATGTTGCAAGAAGCTGAGAAACAAGTTCAGATTGTTCATGAAAACTTGAGAGCTGCTCAATCAAGGCAAAAAGGATATTTGGACAATAGGAGAAGAAAACTAGCCTTTGATGTGGGAGAGTTCGTCTACCTTAAAGTGTCACCCATGAGAGGTCATAAGAGGTTTAATATCAGAGGCAAGCCAGCACCTCGATACATTGGGCCATTTAAGATTTTGGACAAACGAGGAGAAGTAACATATAAGTTGGAGATGCCAGCTCACTTATCAGACGTCCATAATGTGTTTCATGATTCACAGCTCAAGAAATGCTTGAGGGTACTGGAAGAACAAGTGTCAATGGAAGAATTAGAATTAGAGGCATATTTGATTTATGCCGAGCGACTGGTCAAAATCTTGGAAACCAAGGAGAAAGTCACAAGGAACAAGGTTATTCGATGGTGTAAAGTAAATTGGAAGCATCACACATAATCGGAAGCAACTTGGGAGCTGGAAGATGATCTCAAGAAGGAATTTTCCTATCTCTTCTCTTCCGCGTTGAATCTCAAGGGCGAGATTCATTTTAAGGGGGGGGGGTAGGTTTGTAACACCCACATTTTCATGCATCATGCATTGCATAAGTTCATATACATGTTTAACATTAATCCACATAAAAAGGAACAAGTTTAAAATGAATTAGAAGCAAAACAACACTTAAAAGTCTGTAGAAGTACGGACTTGTCCGGTTTGTACCACGAACTAGTCGGGTTTTCTCCTCTGAAGCCCCTCTGGACTTGTCTGTTTTCGTTGCGGACTAGTTCGATTAAGTCTCTGTTCCATTCCGGACTTGTCCGTGATTGAGTGTGGACTAGTCTGATCTTTGGTCTGATTTTCGAATAAGTTACCAAATCCCTGGTCTTATCCGATCTATGCTGAACTTGTCCGTTTTCCTCTCTGGACAAGACCGGACTTGTCCGGACCTCCTACTGGACTTATTCGTTTTTGTCTCTGTGCAACATCAGAATGGTTCGGTCCCCTAGCGCTTGTCCGTTGTGCCCGACTCGGATTCAACCTTTTCCTCCACTACTTGTGTTTGGGTATTTACCTTAATTGGGCCCAAGAACGTCATGCTTAACCCCTGTGGAGCCCAGGTGGACGCCCTACACGGCCTTCACCCACCTAAGACTCAAATTTCATCAAACCCTAGCCCTCCACCCCTATATAAACAACCCAACACCCCAACCCTACATCTCTTTGCCACAATTGAAAGACCGCCAAACCCTAGTTCGTGAAAACCGCCACCAAGCGAGAAGAAGAGGATCCATAGCAAGAAGAAGAAGAGTAGGAAACAAAAGAGGATCAATAGATCGAGATCTCCATCGACTTTCTGTTCTTCATCACCAATTCATCATCAACTCTTCAACATCAACCCTAGATCGTCAAGATTCAGGTTTCATCTTCAATTCTTGATCCTTGGAGTTCTAAACACGGGGTATGCCTTTTACTTTCTCTTTCCCATGTGAATTCAACCTAGATTTCCAAATTTTCGTAGATCAAGAAAACCCTATTTCGCTAGTTCTGTGCAGCGCGGACTAGTCCGACCCTGGTACCGGACTTGTCCGGCCTCTGAATCTGAATTGTGCTGAATTAATTCCAAATTGACTCGAGTCAATTCCAAACCTGTCGAAACTTGTTAAAAACCATTAGAACCAGTTAGTAAACATTAGTAGCAACTCATTAACAAGTTTTACCACATAATTGCATTAATTAGTCATGTCATATTGAGTAATATATGAGCATTTATTGATTGTAGTTACTGTTTTGTATGTTCGTTGCACGGAATAGAAGGTGTTGTGCTAGAGGGTGTTGTCGAGGACCTCTAGTACCAGAATTTTGAAGTCTTTGACCCTAACTAAGCTCAGGAGTAAGGCAAGTGTCCTTGATCATATTGATCCAGTTTTTAGATGTTTTGTTTGCAAAACTGCATGCTTGTGTCAAATTGATGGGAAACCCATGATAGGTGTTTACTAGCCTTGTTTGACCATCCTTGTCACTTGGGATATGTTGTACAGTGTTGAAAAGGGTATTTTTACCTTTTTGCTTCGCTCTAAATTAATTGGGATGGGAAAACAACCAAATGGCTTCATTATGAATTAATGACCTTATGGATGATATGAATTGGTGAATATGATTAATTGATAATATGGGACTTGGGGTATCTAAGCAAGCATGGTTTGTGGATTGGATTGTATGTTATGGTGGTTTGCTTGACTTGGATCTAAGGACCTGTTCATGCGAGAATAGGCCAGGACAACAGTGCCACCACGAGGCCAAGTATGGGTGCGGCATAGCTGATTAATTAGGGTATTGCTAGTATTGCGCGGACCATTTGGAGGAGCGGGGAAGGGGAGTCGGACTGGGTTTGTATGAGTGGCGGGACTCCCTGGGATCCGAACGGCACAAGAGGGGGCCCTTGGTTTAGGATGTGCTCAGTTGGAGGCATCGCCACCAGTGAAACCTCAGTGGGTTTGTACATGCTAGTAGTCCTTTCGTAAAGGCTATTTTGTGATCTCTTGGCCATACACCTAAAGAAGTGTAATTAGCATAAGGGAGATTTCTTTAGTCGCCGACGGGTGACGAAATCACAAACACATGGGTAAAGTGGTAAAAACTTTGTAGAGTATTAAAACAATCATGATAGTCGTGCTCTCGGTTATGAGCACCTGGATGACCTACATGATTAGAGGGGTTTTTGCATTGGGATGGTTTGGTACTATTATGGGAAGGTATTATCGTTTATGGCAATGGATATGGTCAATGGTAATGAGAAATCTGGTTTATGGATGATGGTAATGAAATATGGACTGGTATTATAATAATTTCATGGTTTATGATGGGTTTACTTCACATACATATGATATATTACTTTTCAAATGTTTTAATGTACTTTTCAGCACTTAGTCTTTATTATATTCGTCATTTGTATCAGCTACATGTCATACTTTTCCACACTTGCTGAATACGACATGTACTCACCCTTGCAATTCCCCCACCAACAGTTGCAAGTCAGGATTGGGAGTATCACGACATTAATGAGGAGTTCTAGGCCGTGTCTGCGGTCACCTTTGCCTTTGGTGTTGCTTGGAGCCGCCCTTTGATTAGCTTGCTTATTTCATTTAGTTCATATTTAGTTAATTTCGCTGCATTAGTTCTAACTTGTCATTAATATTCATTAGAGCTTGTATTCGAGGATATTATGAATTGTGTAATAAAAGTGCTTAATTAATCTTTCCTTGTGGTAATAATCTGTTTATCATTTGTGAATCACTCGTGTATGTGTGTTGAACGTCCTGGGCACACATATGGGTCACGCTTGGTTCTTTTTCGGGACCGGGTGTCACACTAACTGGTTACAATTGAGTTTTGCGTGTTTGAGTAAATTCAAGTCATTTATGGAAAAATTGGTGAAGTTTCATGGTTTTTAAGAA
Organism: Tuctoria greenei; assembly: GCA_036927565.1. Classification (NCBI taxonomy): domain Eukaryota; kingdom Viridiplantae; phylum Streptophyta; class Magnoliopsida; order Poales; family Poaceae; genus Tuctoria; species Tuctoria greenei. Next base: position 137,467,248 of record JAYESD010000008.1, on the reverse strand, counting down.
TTAAAAAATCAGACTAGTCCGCATAGTGGTCGGACATATCCGCTCTGGATTGGACTAGTCCGCTCGGGACTGGACAAGTCTGATATGGTCCCGGGTTTTGCGAACTTCCCAACTAGGGCATGGTCTAAATCAAGCATGAGATCGAAACTAACGTGGAAAGTTGATTCTATGGTACTTACCATGAATGTAATGATCCAACAGTCGAAGGTTTGACATAACGCACAAAACATGTTGTCTAGATCCATTGACAATGAATTGACAGCAAGACGTAGAAGAAGAACATTGACGTCGAAGAGTTAGTGAAGGTGGAACCAGCAGTGGTGACTATCTTGCTTGATCCTTCATTTTTCTTCTTCTTCTCATTCCTCCTCTTTCTCTTCCTTCTTTGTGGTGAGAGATTCCTCTCTTAAGAATGGAGGCTCACGATGAGGGCAGGGCAGTGGGGTTTTCTCACGTGGGCAGGGGTGAGAGGAGGGCTTTTGGTTGTTTATATAGGGGGGGAGTGGTTTGGTTATGGTGAAATCGTAGTAGGAGTTGGTGGGGGCGGGTTGGGGCCTTGGTAGGGTCCCACTTGGGCTCGATGGGGGTGGGGCAAGACATTCTAGGGCCCAAAAATAAGTCAATCACCTAATAACTCGTCATGGAGCAAAATAGGAATCCGAGTCAAAACCTTAGAAACCTGACTTGTCTGTTTGAAGGACGGACAAGTCCGTTTTCGGCTCGGTTGTCACAACAAACTAGTCCGTTCATAAGCGGACAAGTCCGCTGCACCACTGCGAAAACAAGAATCGCGGACTAAAATGCAAATATCCAGACTAGTCCGAGGCTTTATAGTTTCAACATCGGACTAGTTCGTAGCAATTAACTGACAAGTTTGGACAAGATCAGTAGCAAAACCAGACTAGTCCATACCAAGAAGTGGACAAGTCCGTTTCCCTGAAGGAAACTGAATCAAGCTAGAGCAGACAGGTATACCAGAGTAGTCCGGCATGAGGACCGGACAAGTCCGTACTAGTCTGGACTAGCAAGGCTGATTTTAATTGTTCTTTTGCCTCTAATTCATTTTAATCTTGTTCTTTTTGGTGTTGTATTATGTTAAAACTTGTATGGGAATGAATGCATTGCATGATGAATGAAAATGAGGGTGTTATAAACCTACCCCCTAAAAATGAATCTCAACCTCAAATATCGACGTAGAAGGAAAAAGATAGGGAAATTCTCTCTTAAGATCTTCTTCTCGCTTCCAAGTTGCTTCGGATTCAGTATGACGTTTCAATTGCACTTTGAACCATCTAATCACCTTGTTTCTTGTGACTCTCTCCTTTGTCTCCAAGACTTTAGTTGGTTGGTTAGCGTAAGTCAAATCTTCCTCAAGCTCCAATTCATCCATTGGTACTTGTTCTTTCGGTACCCTTAAGAACTTCTTGATTTGAGAAACATGGAATACATCATGAACATAGGAATAGATGTGTCAACATCTCAAATTGATATGTCACTTCTCCATGTTTGTCCAAAATCTTGAATGGTCCAATGTAGCGAGGTGTCAACTTGCCTTTAACGCTGAAACGATTATGACCTCGGATAGGTGACACTTTGAGATACATGAAGTCTCCCACTTCGAAAGCTTAGTCTCTTCGCCTATTATCCGCATAGCTTTTTTGACGCGACTGAGCAGCCTTCAAGTTTTCAAGGATTATATGAACTTGGGTTTCTCCTGTCTCATTTCAAAACAAGGGTGTTCTACATCTCCTTTCATACAGTACTTCATATGGTGACATTTTCAAACTTGTTTGGTAGCTGTTATTGTAGGAGAATTCACCATATGGCATACTTTTGTCCTAACTTCCTTCATTTTTAGCGCACACACTCTTAGTATGTCTTCCAATACTTGATTTGTCCTTTCAGTTTGCCCATCCATTTCGGGATGATATGCAGAACTAAAATTCAGCCGAGTTCTCATAGACTCATTCAATTTCTGCCAAAACCTAGAGGTAAATTGAGAACCTCTGTCGGGTACTATTCTCTTAGGTACTCCATGTAAACACACTATTCTCCCCATATACAGTTCTGCCTGCTTCGCAACGCTATAGGTAGTATTGAAAGGGATAAAATGTGCAGACTTGGTGAATCGATACACAATAACTCATATTGAGTCACATCCTGATGGGGTGCATGGTAAACCCATTATGAAGTTCATACCAACTTCTTCCCACTTCAATTCCGGTATCTTCAATGGCTACATTGGTCCAGCTAGCCTTTGATGTTCAGCCTTTACTCGTTGGCATATATCACATAGCGCAACATATACAGATATGTATTTCTTCATTCCATACCACAAGTAGCACGTTTTCAGATCCTTGTACATTTTCGTATAACCCGGATGAATGGAGTAAGGCGAGTCATGTGCCTCCCTTGATATCGTCTCGCAAATATGCTTCACATTAGATATGAGAATTCATTTTCCAAGCCATAGTGTGCCATTGTTATCTTCGTCAAATCTCCATTCTCTCCCCAATTCGTTCCTTGATCTCTTAGATTTCGTCATCTGCTGTTTGACCTTCTCATATTTCTTGTTCTAGTGCTGGGTTTACTTCCATTGCTCCTATTTCATTCACAACATGCAATTTTTCAAACTCCTCACATAGCTCGGACAGTAATTCACGTACCGTGAGTTGGTGACTTGCTCCTTTGCGGCCTAGGGCATCAGCCACTACTTTAGCCTTTCCTAGGTTATAGTTTATTCCCGCATCATAGTCTTTGATGTAAAACCGTCTTTGTTGCCTCAAATTCATATCTTTTTGCGTGAACATGTACTTGAGACTCTTGTGATCCGTACAAATCTCACATCGATGTCCGAAGATGTAATGCCTCCAAATCTTCAATGCATGCAATACGGCTGCAAGTTCAAGGTCATGCGTAGGGTAATTCAATTCATGCTTCCTCAGTTGCCTAGAGGCATGAGCTACTTCTCGACCTTCTTGCATTAATAAAATTCCAAATCCTTGCCTCGAAGCTCTTGCTCACATCTGGCAATATTAATACCAGTGCAGTGGTTAATCTCTTCTTTAGCTCCTCAACACTATCCTAACAAGCCTGAGTCCATTTGAATGGTTTCTCATTCATTAGTAGTTCAGTCATGGGCTTCACTATCTTGGAGAAGCCCTTGATAAACAAGCAATAATATCCAACCATTCCTAAGAAACTTCGGATTTCCTTCACATTCTGCGGTGAGTTCCACTTTAAAACATATTTTACTTTTTCAGGATCGACAAATACACCTTCGGAGATGATGTGGCCTAAAAATGATATCTCTCTAAACCAGAATTGATACTTGTTGAAATTGGCATACTACTTGTACTCTCGCAATTTTTACAATGTCAGCTTTAAATGCTCTTCATGCTCTTTTTCGCTTCTCGAGTATACTGTATACCATGATATCATCAATGAACACTCTGACGAACTGATCCAAATAGCCCATGAAGACTTTATTCATGAGGTACATTAATTAAGCAGGTGCATTCGTCAATCTGAATGACACAACGGTGTACTCATATGACCCATACCGTGTTCAAAAGGCTGTTTTGGGTATGTCTGCAGGTCTGATTTTTAGCTAAAAGTACCCTGATCGAAGATCAATTTTAGAGAATATTTGTGCTCCCTTCATCTGGTCAAACATATCTTCTATGCGGGGCAACGAGTACTTATTCTTGATTGCCACCTCATTGAGAGACCGGTAATCCACACACATCCTTTGGAATCCATCCTTCTTATCTACGAAGAGCACTGGGGCTTCCCATGGTGATGAACTTGGGCGTATAAAATCATTTTCTAGCTGCTCTTGAATCTGCTTCTTGAACTCCACTATTCATTAGTAGGCATCCTATATGGCATTTTAGCAAGAGGTGCAGTTCCAGATATTAAATCATTGACAAACTCGATGTCACGATCGGGTCGCATACCTGGCGATTCTTCTGGAAACACCTCTGGATACTTGCAAACAATAGGAATTTTCTCCAATGTCACACCTTCCACATGGTTTAGGATTGCCTTTCCAGTTCTTGGCTGAACTGCCTTGAATTCTATACTAACACCCTCATCATTTTTCAACTGCAATGTCCATGTGGCACACTAGATCACTTCATTATGCTTCTGTAGCCAATACATTCCAAGTATTATGTCAAGTCCTTGTGAGTCCAGAACTATAAGGTTCGTGAGGAAATCTATCCCCCTTATTTTAAGACTTACTTTTGGACATACTATATTTGTCCTCATCTCTCCACAAGGAGAACTAAGTATACTTCATATGTGATATAGGCATACTATAATTTGCAACATACTTTGATGAGATGCATGAATGAGATGCTCCTGACTAAAATAATATAGTAGCAGGGTTGGAGTTTGCAAAAAACATACCAATCACAACATTATCAGCTTGTTGGGCCTCCTCTGCAGATACATGGTTCTCCTTGCCACGAGTAAAATTTTGTGGTCCACGGTTGCCTTGAATTGCTCCTCCATTCGACCTAGGATTCTACCTCGGAGCATTGTTCATTGATCACTAGCCTGACTTTTGGCACTGATTAGCAAAGTGTCCCACCAGACCACAAGTATAGCATGTATCGTTACTAGTGGTGCCGCAGAAGTTAGAGCGAGGCTGATTCTGAGCATAGGCACCCATATTAGGATGAGACGCAGGCAACATGGGTAAGCGAGGTGATTGCATGGGAGAGCGTTGCTACATTTGCTGATTTGGGTGGAGTGGATTAGCTGGGCGAACAACAGGAGCAGACGTGTTATAGTATGGCACATTGGGTGGCGTGTAGCGGGAACAAACATTGCTCCCCTGTGGTTGTCCCTGATATGGCATCTTCCTCTTTTCATCCTGTTCCATTTCAGAACCTTGCTTTGTACCACAATAGCCTTGTCAACAAGCTTCTGGAAGTTTGGATAGTAAGCGTTGAAAAATTGAACTTGAATTTTATTATTCAGACCCCTCATGAACAAGTATTGCTTCCAGTTGTCTGTATTGATGTCCTCTGGAGCATATATTGACAGTTGTGTGAACTTATTAAGATACTCACCCTCATCCTTCCTTGCCTAAGGCTTTCAAATTCTTGCTTCTTGAGTATCATGACTCCCCCAGGTACATAGTGCGAGCGGAAACTCTCCTTGAATTCAGCCCAAGTGATTCTCTCTTGACTAGCATGGGCATTGCAAAGAGCTTCCCACTAATCCGCAGTGGCTCCAACTAGCTGGTGTGATGCAAAGTGAACGTTCTCCCGGTCACTACAGTGAACATTAACAAGCTTCTTCTCAACAGATGTCAGTCAGTCATTAGCTTCTATAGGATCGTTGGCTTGAGCACAAGTAGGCGGCCTGGTCCTCATAAACTCTCCAAGGCGGTTGTGGGGCAGCGGGGGTAGCAGCGGTGGTGGTGGTGGTGCAGGCATGTGGTTTTGGTTGTTGTTGTTGGTGTGCAACTATCCCAAGGTTCTCATCATGGTCTGCATCAGCTGGTTTTGCATAACTATAAGGCACTCCATGTTGCTGGCATCAGGTCCAAGGTTGACATTCTTAGGAACTTCAATGTTGTCATCATCACCATTGGCGTTCCTTTGGTTACTGGTTACCCTCGACATCTGTGGGTGGAATTAGAGTACAAGATGGACGAATTCAGAATTTGAGAGAAAACTTCTGCAAACTATATGCATCAAGGTATATGAAATTAAGCAACTTCTTTATTAATAAAACCCTATATGGGGAAATATGGGCAAGTGTCGAAGCATCCAACATCTCCCTACTATGTGTGGATGTCGACAAATCGAAAAAGCGTTCTACAATTCACACCAAGCACACAATCACAGGCACACACCATAGAACATTTAGCACACCACACTAACTATGGCTCTTATGACCTAAACGTCTTTAAAACCTCTCAATGGGAGTCCTACACTTAATTGTGAGAGCCATGGCTGATCTGGCTGTGAGGCGGCGAAGGCAACGGCGATGGTGAATCATACACAGGTGCATGCCAAGGTGAATTGACCGTCCATGTAGGTGTAGTTGAGCTTGCCACACCATTGGTCTCCACAGTGGCACAAACCTCCTCTTGCTTTTCCATGAACGTACAATATCTTGTAGAGGTAGCTTATCTCTTCCAGGGTGTCGGCATAGCGATTTCCCAGATTCACAAACATCCTCTAAAACCTGTCGAAGGCATGAGGATCGGACTGAGTGTTGACGGCTACTAACGTCACAGATCATCTCTAGTAAGAGATGAGGTCCGCAAGCACACAGAAACTGTCGTGTAACATTTCACCCAAGAGTATTCCCAAGGGTATCGTATTTATCCCAAAGAAAGGCAATGGAGTAAAGTAAACACTACTCTTGTGATCAAGTTGTGGGATACTAATCAATTATTAAGACAGGGGTAAGTTAATAATATGGGTAGTGTGACACACACCTAAGAAATCTATTCTAAAGAGTAAATGGATCCTAATAGAGATTAGACTAAGAGTTGGGGAGTTATACATTGCTTCTAATATACATATACATAGCCTAGTTTAGATACTAATGAGCATGTCAATGGTGAATACTTATTCTATGTTGTTCAACACATCGGGCACAGGTTTACCCCAAGCAATACTAGGACGACTCTCATCAAGAGCCTGTGGCATAGCCGAACGTGGAGGATTACAAAGGACAAATAGGGTTGTCACCACCTACTACCTCCCTCTTCAATCTGTGGGTATACAAGACATCCAACGCTACTTAACTACCCTAGCACCATGCTAGCATATTAAGTAAATACTTTAGGAGTCATGGCACAAGCCATCCTAAGGTAATGACTAACCTAAACATCGTTGAACCAATGTTGAGATATAGCATAAGTTATTCATATTAACATGATCATATCATATCTACTTAGACTATAGTGGGGGTTTATAGTGTTTATGATAATAGTATAATGACATTAAGGCATGATCATAAAGACTATTCCTACCACATACATGGAATCCATAATCAAACAAGAAACGCTTCATCCAAGTATATGAATAAAAGAAGACTAAAGATAATATCTTTATTATGCATAAAGTCACAAATATAAGAAAAGATACATGCGTCATACCTTTTCCAACTTGGACTTGGGACTAGAGGCTCTCCTCCCTATAGCCTAAGTCCACTAAGGACTAAGAGAACTAGTGTATACAATAGAATGATGCTCAAGTGGTGTTTGTTGAAGTGAGGAGTGAGGGGTCCTATTTATAGCTTGAGAATGGTTAGTTCCCGCCACCAAAAGCACACGAATAAGTCACCACTGACTTCTTCAAGCCGAGAAAATCCAACACGTGGAAGCTGACCGAGTTTGGAAGAAAGACCAGGTTGACCGACTAGGGGGTCGGCTTACTTGGTATGTCCTCCAAACAGTCTGTTCTTTCTTGGGAAGACTTCCAGGTGGGTCCCATCTCCCATCCCTTGATATGGGTGTTACACATTTGAATGGCCTCGGATACTTCTGTTTGTGGGCCATTTGATCCATGTGATGCCACATATCGGCGCTTGATTGGCTGGGATGATATTTTATAGGATCCATTTCCTTCTTTCACTACAATTCTGTATAAAATATCTGCATGCACCAATTTCTACAAGTACAAGTGAAAATAGGTTAAATAGAAAGGTGATATGTGCAAGAAATAATATCTCCTTCACATAATTGAGTTATATTGATGGGTGAAATTGATATATAACAACCATCAACAAACTCCCCCAAGCTTAATATTTGCTTGTCCCGAGCAAAGTCAAGACTTTAGGTTGATGATCTGAAGTTGCTACAATATTCTACTTTTCAAAAGTACCATATGCACAACAAAATACTCTACCTAGTATTAAAAACCTGGCATGGTACTTCACCCATCTTAAGTCATTATGGGGCTTATGCCATCTCCTATTCATAGGTGGTTGAAAGATAGAACAGCAAATGGAGCACACATACCCTAAATATCAAGTTCCACTCAAATTTCGGAGAATTTAATTTAGATTTTAACTATCTCAATTTGATTCTCTCGGTCTCTTCTTTTTGTGTAGTGGAAATATATCATCACCAAGGCATTGTGGATAAATTCATCCTACCTCTACATAAGGCTTGTATGTGGAGCTTGGTAGGGAATATAGTAGGCATATTTGCAACACATAATATTGCTAAGTCAAAAGAGCAAGCCTTAGGAGAAATTAATTCAAAACAATTTGATTCAAGACTTGTGCATGTGTGATGGAGTGGAGGTGGATGTGTATATTTGAGATGACTCCTTTTTGAATAGACTCTCTTATTTTGTAGGGATGAAACATGGCTATTTTCTCTTTTTTTTTCTCATGCTTATGATGTAAGCATACATTTTCTTTTTCTTTTTCTTTTTCTTGTAGCCATGTCTTCTACTCCCTTTTTATGCAATAAATTTTGGAGAGAGTACTAAGCATGAATGATATGGAGTTTCTCGTTTTATTGTGGAATGGTGGTATGATAGGAATTTTCTTACTTCTAGTGTAGAAGTACAACATGTGCAAGTGAAGTCTTGAATTCAAAAAGTAATGAATGAAATCTCTTATAGGTCTATACTAGTTTGACAAAGCTCAATTTGAAGACAAATAACATATGCATAAGGTCTATCAATGTGATGTATCATATGGTTTTGGTAGGTATTTCCATTCAAATGAGAGTAACTTAAATCTTTTTAGAATTTTCTCCAAAAATCCAAGTTTCACTTTCAAATTAGGAATAACAGCCCTATCACTTCTCACAGCAACTTAGACAGATTAAGCTTTTGCTACCCATAATTTCTAAGTCAAGGAAAAATAAATTTTATCCAATGAAATCAATATTTTGGTGAGTAGTAAGTTGTAAATTAGGGACTTGGGAAAATTAAAACAAAGCAACTATTCATCATTTCATCTATGTGAATTTCAAACCATTCTTACTGCACATATTTTTATTTTATTTTGAAAGCAAATCTACTCTACTTATTTTTAAGTTTTTTTATGCAAGGTGGATGATGGGTGAATGGAAAATAAATATGCAAGGGGTGTGATACAAGTTACCTCAAGTGGGGGTCCTCCCCAAGCTTGTTCTTGGTCAAGGTCCGTGATAGGGGTTGAAACCCTAACAACGGATGTAGGCCATGAGGTTGCCCTAACCTTGTTGCAGCATGGCTTTGACATTAGAGGGGTTGAGTGTCGATGTTTGGTTGCCTTCCATGGATTCCACGAGTGCGGTCGAGGAGGGTGTTGTCGATGTTGCTTATCCACATCTCAAGGTTTCCATAGGTTGGATGTACTTTGTTATTCCTTGGTTAAGATAATGATAACCCTTAGCACAAAGGGATGACGTGCACTCAACATGGGTTTAGTGTGACCCGTTGTTCCTTGGCTAAGGTATAAAATACCTTCTAGCCACATAGGAACAATTAGCACCCAATATACATTGGATGTGATCTTGTCATTCCTTGGTTAAGGTACATCATATCTCTTAGCCACAAAGGAATAACTTACACCCAATGATGGTGGCAATTCCCTTGAGCTTGAATGAGCGCTTAGAATAGTTGAGAGCATAATTCTCTCACATATTCGTAGCAGCCCATAGGGTGCTCACGGAGGGTTTCCATGTAAAATCTTTGTTCTCGTATAGTTATGGTTGACCTTTGGGCTTAATTTACGATAGGTAGAAACCATCCTACTTTACTCATTGGCCAAGAGATATTGAAATGGAATCCTCTTAGGGTTTCCAACAATCGGATCTTTGAATGCCTGGATGGTTATTTTACTACTGCGAACTTCCTCTCTATGATAGAGAGGGATGGTTAGCTCCCGATACTTGTACAAATGAACTTTTGGGTTAAGTTACTGAATCTTCATTTTTACATACAAGGAAGAACAAAATCAAAGATGTAGTGGGTCCAATTTCAAGTGTATTCATGATCAATGTATGAATCATTGATAGGAGTGAGGCTTCATGGATAAATCAATTTGCACATTTTTCTAAAGCTCCTACTCATAGCAATGCAAATGATATAAATATACTACATGGATCCCTTCATCTTGTAAATTTTCTAACCATCATAGCTTTTTTACACAAGAGCAAATGTTTATCATTTAGGTCACGACAAACAAGATTCCCAATTGTATCCTCCTGAACATTATTAACTTTCTTTCCTAGGAATTTGAAATTTAGTGATCCATGCATGAACGAGTTTCGAATCAAAATTATGGATATCACTATTCCTAAGTTGCTACATACCAATTCAACCATTAAGTCATTCCATAAGCTTTACCTAGACAGAAAATGACTAAGTCAATTTTAGCAATGCTTATGAAATTCTAGGTACTTGTTTAAATTCATTCCTAAGTAAGGTGACATTCCTTTTGAAGAATCAAAAAGAGCAATGCCAACACTTACTCTTGTGAGGATGCATAAGAATTGAATGATGAGAATGTGTAAATCTTCCTTACCAATGTAAGCAAAAATTAGTCAGTCCTAATGCAATTCAAACGACCGAAAATCTGAACTTGTACCTCAACTGAAGGGTAGTCTTGGTTGAAAGTCGTTTTGAGCCAAACTCACGACCATGGATTTTGGTATAGTCTTCATATTCAATGTCTTCTGCCAAGTTGAGGTTTGAGTTGAATGAGCTTCATCTTGTTCCTTCGTTGGGACACCATCTTGAGCATTCCTCCACCATGAACTCAAAATGAGATTGATGGAAGGATATGCGCTTGATGGGGACTTCCAACCTCTTTACACATTTTGTCGTGGCTGCACTAAAAGAAGAAACAAAACAACTCGAAAATTGGTTATGTTAGCTCAAAAGCATGATGTACCCTTTGCCAAATTGTTTTTCCCAACTTGAAACAACTTGCAAATGCATTGAATATTAAGGGAAATACTTTTGGTTTGAATTAGGAAGACGAATTCAAGTGAATACGCCCAAGGTTCATATCCAAATAAATTTATTTCCTAATTCAAATTTTTAATTTTGTGATGGTTGGAAATTTTACTTTCCAACATGCAAGTGTGAAAATTAAAACATGCTAAATGCAAATACAAAGATTGATGGGAAATTCAAATATGCAATTGGGAAATCAAATATGAGATAACTACCAATTAAACTATTGATAAGTTCTCACCGAATTTTTGAAGTCCGATGAGTGGGACTTACCTCGGTCCTGTTTGGTTCAATGAATTGTTGTCCAATCTCGGAGTTGAAGATGTGGACACCTTCTCTTGATTGACATGCGAAATCTCATTTAGCTTGTTAGATAGACATGTGGGGCACATGGTGGCTCTAGCCTCTCTGTCGTCTTGATAAAGACTTGTTGATGTAATGATGGTTTCTCCCTCTTGATGATATTCTTTTAAGAGCATGGTGAGGCTTGTACTTATTTAGGGGTGTCACTTTGACCTTCTTGATATTCTTTAAGGTCAACCCATAGTTTGATCATGGATCAAAAGCTTCCTTGGGCATGATGACATGTGGACTCCACAATCAAATAAGAAACGCTTTATCCACAATGTCACTTGCCCTAGGTTGCATGGGCATGGTCGAAGGATAAGAATCCCAACAAGTCATTGTGGGACATCTTGGATCTTGAATGCTCTTTAATTTTTTTGTCCTTGGCCAAGAGCTTCATGTTATCTTGATTTGTTGATTGGCTATGGACAAGATACTTCAAGTTAGGCTAGTCGAACTTAAATCCCATGAAATCCTCATAGCCTCCTTCATTACAAAGGTGACATTGACTTCACCCTTGACCTCCTTACTGGTCATAGCAATTGGAGTTGTTATTAGGACATGATCCTCATGGGTGTTTGTGAAAATGATTCCCCATGTGGCCCATGTTGATATGGATTTTCAAAAATCGTGTGAATATTCATGGTTTGGATCATCCAAACAATTCTCCATTGGCTTGATCTTCATGATACTTCAATGGGAGGTGTAGTTCATTAGCCAGCATGTCAACCTTGTTAAGTGGTGTGCATGCCAAGCTAAAGGAACTAGAGCTCTCTTCAATTCACCTCTTGAGTAGAGACCATATTCTAATCAATGATGAATGAGAATAGGACTCCTTCAGCTCTAGCACAATGGTGGTCATGGATTGGTGGACCAACCTATGACATGAATGTTGTATGAGGAGCAAATATCCACCCCATGATGGAGGCAAACCGAGAAGAAATCTTGGAGCCTCCCCCAAGCTTGGGGATGGATGACTTTAGCTCGTACTAGAAGCTGAAATTCTTCCGTGAAAGGCAATGGTGTTGCCTAGCGGACATTTGTTCAGGTACGCTTTTAATCATCTTGCAGTTGAGCACTAGCGTCCTCGTTGGTCATCCCATGAAATGGAGCCAACACTACCCTGTTTTCACAAAAGAAAGGAGAAAACAAACAAGGGTAATCCTGTCTAGTAACTATTAGTACCTATAGCTTAATCACAAGTGATAGCTATCCTTCACTTCCTTTGCCTTCCCCGGCAACGGCGCCAAAAATGCTTGTTGACGGCTACTAATGTCACAAATCATCTCCAGTAAGAGATTAGGTCCGCAAGCGCACGGAAACTATCATGTAGCATTTCATCCAAGAGTATTCTAAAGGGTATCGTATTTATCCCAAAGGAAAGCAATGGAGTAAAGTAAACACTACTCTTGTGATCAAGCTATGGGATATGTTGACGGCTATTATACACCAATTTCACCTATCAATATAACTCAATTATGTGAAGGAATTGTCATTTATTGCACACATCACATTTATATTTAATCTATTTCCACTTGTCCTTGGAACAAGTATTGCATGCAAGGATTCTATACAGAAATGAAGTGAAACAAGGGGATGGATCCTATAAAATATCATTCCAGCCAATTAAGCGATGCCACGTGGCACCACATGGATCAAATGGCCCCCAAACAGAAGTATCCGAGGCCAATCAACGGTGTAGCACTAATATCAATCAATCAGACCCACCTATCAGTCATCTGGAGGAAGCACACCGCAAAAGGGGCCAAGATCAGGTCGGCCGACCCCCCTAGTCGGCCAACTAGGTCCTTGCGCCTTTCTCGATTGAACTCCACATGTAGGCTCCTCTCAGCTTGAAGAGGTCATGGGTGACTGATTCGCGTGCTTTTGGTGGCGGGAACTGATCCTTCTCCAAGCTATAAATAGGACCCCTCACCACTGACTTCAACACACACCACTTGAGTATTCATCCATTGTATCCACTACTCTCCATAGGTTTAGAGGAGTATAGGTGTAGAGAGGAGAGTCTCTAGTCCATAGTCCAAGTAGGAGAGGAGTAGAAGGAGTCTCTTCCCAATTGGGAAAGGTAAGTCTCCCATATTCCTATTTGTATTTGTGACTATATTCATAATAAAGATGATATCTTTAGTCTTCCATTTTTCATATACTTGGATGAAGCGGTTCTTGTTTGATTGTGAATTCCATGTATGTGGTAAGAATAGTATTTATGATTGTGCTATACCATTCTTGATACATCATCATAAACACTATAAACCTCTACTATAGTCTAATTAGATATGATATGACTATGTTATGAATCACTTATGCTATGAATTACAACGATGATTTAGTTCATTCCCTATAGGATGGCTTGTGCCTAGGCTCTTAAGGTAATTACTTGATATGCTAGCATGGTGCTAGGATAGAGAGTAGCATTGAATGTATCGTAGACCCACAGATTGAAGAGATAGGCAGTAGGTGGTGACAGCCTTATCTGTCCTTTGTAATCCTCCAAGTTTGGCTATGCCACAGGCTCTTGGCGGGAGTCGCCTAGTGTTGCTAGGGGTAAACCTGTGTCCGATGTGTTAATCTACTTAGCCTGAGAATTCATAATTAACATGATAATTAGTAACTAACTTAGGCTATGTATATGTACATTAGAAGCATAGTAGGAGTATCTATCTAACTCTTAGCCTAGTCCCTATTACCTCATTTATCCCCTTAGGATAGGATGCTCTTGTGTGTGTCACACTACCTCCACTTATCATTTGACCCATCCTTGCTAGAACCCTACCTAGGCCAACCTAACTATTTCACTTGATGATTGTTTTACTTCCATCTTAGCCTTCCTTTGGGAAAATATAAATGACACCCTTTGGGAATACTCTAAAAAGGGGAAATGCTGCATCGATAGTTTCCGTGCGCTTGCGGACGTTCACATGGGAATTAAAACCTACCAACAAACATTTCTAGCACCACTGCTAGGGATGAATTGTTAGTAGTGCATAGGAAATATCAACAAGTACTTCTGGCGCCGTTGTCGGGGAAGGTAGCCGAAGTATTGCATGATTGAGTGAATAGGATAGGACCCTAGTAGGTTTTAGTAGGCTAAGCCTTCTTTGTTTTCGCATTTTATGTGAAAACAGGATAGTGTATGTCTAGTTTCCGCTTGCCAGAAAACTTTGTTGAAGATCCCGAATCCCTTCTGAAAGATCAACCTCGTGTCGTTACTCCTCAGAAGCTTCGAGCGGCAAAGCAAGCAAGCACAACCGCACGAACAACCGAAACACCAATGGCCCAGAAGACCCTTCGTGAGTTTTCGGCTCCCTTTGCTAACAATGTGCCTGTTGGGACCACTGTTAACATGGGAGACGTAAACTTTGAAATCAAGACTGGCCTTATCACTATGGTGCAAGCCAACCCACTTTGTGGGAAGGTTAACGAGGCTGCAAGTGCTCACCTGCAACAGCTCCTTGAGATCTGCATCACTTTTAAGATAAAGGACGTATCTCCTAATGCTGTTTATCTTACACTGTTCCTGTTCTCTCTTCTTGGAAGAGCGAAACAGTGGTTCTACGCAAACCAAAGTGTTGTAGATACTGGAGAGAAATGTTCTACGACATTCCTCGCCATGTTTTTCCCATTGGGCAAGACCAATGCCATACGTGGAAGAATTTCCAACTTCTAGCAAGATGCCAAGGAATATATTCTCGAGGCTTGGAAAAGGCTGCAGAAGTATATCCTAGCCTGTCCCCACCATGGGATGGATGACTGGCTCATAATCCAAAACTTTTACAATGGGATGATCCCTTCTACCTGTGACCATGTTGATGCTGCTGCTAAAGGTGCCTTGTTCTCATTGACGGTGCCCAAAGCCAAAGATTTGATTGAAAAGATGGTGTCAAATATGGGTTGGAGCGATGATGGTCTCCATACCCGCCAACAAGGCATGCACACCTTGAAGGAGGTGGACATGATCATTGCTAAATTGAACCTCCTTATGAAGAAGATTGATGGACAAAGCAATGGTGAAGTGTGCGGTAATGCCTATGCCTTAGACTCTCACATCATTTGTGAAGTCTGTGGCAACACGGGCCATTTGGGCAATGACTGCCCAGAACCCGTGAGGATGCCTTGTACGTAAACAATAATGGCTTCATCCAGGAGGTCAAGGGTGAGGCCAGCCATGCCCATTCTTTCAAGGAGGGTACAACAACAATGGCAACAATGGAAATCAGCCCAACTTGAGAGAACTTCTCATTGGCCAGCTGAAGATCAATGAGGCTATATCCAAGAAGCTGTTAGCCAATGACAAGACCCTAGAGAGCATAAATGCCAAGATTGAAGGACTATCCTCAGCCTTCAAGAATCAATTGAGCTTCAACAAGATGTTGGAAACTCAATTGGCTCAACTGGCAGCTGCTATTCCTCCAATGGAGAATGGCAAGATGCAAGGACAGCCTGAACTTCCCGTGGAAAGTGCCAACATGATTTCTCTACAAGGAGGCAACTAGCTGAAGGACCCTAAATGTCCTACAATATCATGCTCAATTGGGGCACACCACTTTGACAAGACCCTTTGTGACCTTGGAGCAAGTGTGAGTATGATGCCCAAGGTGGTTTTCGACCAGTTGAACTTCATGGAGCTTACTCCAACACCATGCAGCTCCAACTGGCTGATTCCTTAGTCCGTTATCTAGCGGGTATTGCCGAAGATGTTCCGGTGAAAATCCGAAATTGCTTCATACTCATGGATTTTGTGGTGCTCGACATGGAGGTCGAGAAGGATACACCGCTCATTCTTGGGTGCCCATTTCTAAGCACCGCAAAGGCTCACATAGATGTGGGAGCTGGAGAAATCCACTTCCATATCAATGGCAAGGAGGAGAAGTTCAACTTTCGCTCAAAGTTGGAGCAATGCTCCATGATCCGTATCAAGTATGGGCCAAATGTTAAACACATTCAAGAGGTAAAAATCACACCTCCAAAGGTGGACCTGCTCATTGCATTCATGAGGAATTTGATCTATGCGAAAAACCCATCTTATCATCCACGCCGACATGCCAAGAAGACGGAGAAGTCCGGGACTCCTCAAAGGCCCAAGTCCACCAAGCCGCCAAAGAAGGTATGGCGGAAGAAGCAAGACAAGCCATTTGAGCCAATCCCTCTGGGCCCAGATGTCAAGAAATGAAGGAGGAATGTCCATCTCATCAGATGTTGGTGAGTCCTAGCCAATAGGTTAAATTGGTAGTTGTCCTTCATTTGATTTTTTCTTTTCTCTTCTCTTTATTTGAATTTTCCTCACTTAGTGGTTTTACCCAATGCATGTTTGGTTTTTCTTAGCAAGTTGAGAATCTTATATTCTCAACTATCATTTTTATTTCTTTATTTTTCACAAAAAGAAAATTGTTGGGTTTTGAAAAAAGAAAATTTTATTTTGAAAACAATTTTTCTGAGCTGCAAAAGTGGTATTTCACCAACGTGTTGATTCCATAGCCGTTGTGTAGCCACTTGCCAAAAGGGCGAACATAGAGGCCCACGTGTCAGGTCGGCCGACCCCCTGCTCGGTTGACTAGGGGAAAGAGCCATTTTGGCTCTCTCTCCTCCAACGGCTACCTTTGGTTCCCCAGTGACCGTTGGGGATTGCACACTATAAGTGGTGGCCATGAGGAGCTCTTCCCCTCACACTTCACCTCATTTCATATATCCCCAAAGTCAGTCTTGCTCACATTATTTTTCTTGCTCTTCATTGAAGCACTCTTGCTCAAAATCCAACCCAAAATTTTTTGCTTTTGTTTGCATTTGCAATTTGCTCTCGAGATCTTTAAGGGAAAATTCGCCGGGGTTTTGTTTTCACTAACATCACCTCTTTCGAGTTTTTGCCTTGTTGTGTTCTTGCTTGTTGTTTCCATGAAAGGAATGAAGAGGTTGTTTGGCAAGAGTTCGGAGGTTGCAAGCTCAAGCCATGGTGGAGACTCGAGTGCACGCCCCTCTTCCGTTGCTACACCAAGTTCACAGAGCAGTGTAGGAGAGGACACTCCCATGGGTGAGAGGAGCAACCCTCACTAACTTCTTCACGACGACAACCTCGACATCCAAAGTGAAGTTGAAGATCAAGCACGCAAGCTCCTCCAAGATCATGAGTTTTTTCATACGAAAGCTTATGATCCGAATTTGATCTCCAAAATAGGTATGAATTCTGAATTCTTTTCCATTTGGCATGCATTAGGATGGGAAAAATTTGGTCACATAGAGGAGAAAGGTTCACGCCTTCTCTCCATACAATTCCTTTGCACACTCAAAATAGGATTTGATGGTATTATTTTTTGATTATTTCAAAAAGAATACAACATCCTATGGAAAGAATTAAGTGAAATCCTAGGCTTCCATAAACGTTGTTTGCTAGATTTAGACGCTTTGCCTAAGTTTAACAAACAAAGTTTTTGGCAAGATTTAACTTGTGAGGTCAGATGTAGTGCACCTAGGAATAGTCACTTGCACAACCCTACTTTACGCTTCATGCATAGATGGGTGGCTATGTCTATGTTCCCTAGAGGAGATGTAAGGATAGTGCATGATGATGAGCTAAAATTTGTTTGCCATGATTAAAAAGATAAAAGTTGCTCCAGTTATTGCGATGATGACACAATGGTTAGATTACATTCCAAGGGTAGGGCCAATTGAATTTACTTCATTGATTACTCGCATTGCTACTAGGGTAGGAGCACTAGAATATTCTTATTTGAGTACATTGAAAATGAAAGAGAATTAATTGATGAATATTATTTAGTGCAAGGACATACCCTTAAGCATGATCAAGATGGCTCTTTGGTATTTTTATTATCCCGGCTTTGTCAATGAAATTTGGTTACCTAACCCGGATTATCATTTGTACAAATGCCGGAGGCTAACCATTGACCTACGTCCCATCGAGGAAGCCGAAAGAAGTAATGTCTTTGGCAGGGTAACTAGAAGTCGTACAACGAGAGCGGCCATGCCTCCGACAACCTCCACGGTCCATGAATATGAAGAGGAAGAGAACCCAACGGGTGATGCACCCGGATGGACTCAACCACCTTCATATGAGACTGAAGGTCCGTCTTGGCATGGGTGGCCAAGTGATACATGGGAAACACCCCTATCCACTTCAAGCTCTAGCAGCTTGCCTTCAACATCTATGAGAAGATGTCATTCCACTTCGGCTAGAAGTCATTGTGACTATAGCCAAGGAATGACGGACCTCTCTAGACGTATAGAGGAGCTTAAAGTAAGGACAGATGACATCTACAACACTCTCCAAGGGCATGTCCAAGATACCCAAGACTGGCAACAACACATGGACGCTCACTTCACCAACTTCAACTCCATGCTACAACAACAACAATCCAATCTTGCGACATACTTCCGTCATCAAGGGTTCAACCCTCGACACGGAGGTGAGTGAAGAACAAGCTTTGGGGAGGACCCCCACTTGAGGTAAATTGTATCAACCCCTTGTATATTTATTTTCCACTTACCCACCATCTCCCATATTCCTATTTATATTTGTGACTTTATTTATAATAAAGATGATATCTTTAGTCTTACATTGTTCATATACTTGGATGAAATGTTTCTTGTTTGATTGTAGATTCCATGTATGTGGTAAGAATAGTATTTATGATTGTGCTATACCATTCTTGATACATCATCATAAACATTATAAACCTCTACTATAGTCTAATTAGCTATGATATGACTATGTTAATATAAATCACTTATGCTATGAATCACAACGATAATTTAGTTCATTGCCTTAGGATGGCTTATGCCTAGGCTCTTAAGGTAATTACTTGATTTGCTAGCATGGTCCTAGGATAGAGAGTAACATTCAATGTCTCGTATACCCACAGATTCAAGAGGTAGGCAGTAGGTGGTGACAGTCCTATCTGTACTTTGTAATCCTCCACGTTCGGCTATGCCACAAGCTCTTGGTGGGAGTCGCCTAGTGTTGTTAGGGGTAAACCTGAGCCCGATGTGTTAATCCACTTAGCATGAGAATTCATAATCAACAAGATCATTAGTAACTAACTTAGTCTATGTATATGTACATTAGAAGCATAGTAGGAGTATCTACCTAACTCTTAGCCTAGTCTCTCTATTACCTCATTTATCCCCTTAGGATAGGATGCTCTTGTGTGTGTCACACTACCTCCACTTATCATTTGATCCATCCTTGCTAGAACCCTACCTAGGTCAACCTAACTTTTCCACTTGATGATTGTTTTACTTCCATCTAGCCTTCCTTTGGGAAAATATAAACGGCACCCTTTGGGAATACTCTTAAAAGGGGAAATGTTGCATCGATAGTTTCCGTGTGCTTGTAGACGTTCACTTGAGAATTAAAACATACCAACAAACATTTCTAGCACCACTGCTAGGTATGAATTGTTAGTAGTGCGTAGGAAATATCAACAGGATACTAATCAATTATCAAGACATGGGTAAGTTGATAATATAAGTAGTGTGACACACACCTAAGCAATCTATTCTAAAGAGTAAATTGGTCCTAATGCAGATTAGACTAAGAGTTGGGGAGTTACTCCTACATTGCTTCTAATATACATATACATAGCCTAGGTTAGATACTAATGAGCATGTCAATGGTGAATACTTATTCTAAGTTGTTCAACACATCGGGCACAGGTTTACCCCTTGCAATACTAGGACGACTCCTGCCAAGAGTCTGTGGCATAGCCGAACGTGGAGGATTACAATATCACCACCTACTGCCTACCTCTTCAATCTACGGGTGTACGAGACATCCAACACTACTTAACTATTCTAGCATCATGCTAGCATATTAAGTAAATACCTTAGGAGCCATGGCACAAGCCATCCTAAGGTAATGAGAAACTTAAATATCGTTGAACCAATGTTAAGACATAACATAAGTTATTCATATTTAATATCATAACTACTTAGACTATAGTGGGGGTTTATAGTGTTTATGATAATAGTATAATGGCATTAATGCATGATCATAAAGATTATTCCTACCACATACATGGAATCCATAATCAAACAACAAAAGCTTCATCCAAGTATATGAATAAAAGAAGACTAAAGATAATATCTTTATTATGCATAAAGTCATAAATATAAGAAAAGATACATGAATCATACCTTTTCCAACTTGGACTTGGGACTAAAGGCTCTCCTCTCTATAGCCTAACTCCACTAAGGACTAAGAGAACTAATGTATACAATAGAATGATGCTCAAGGGGTGTGTGTTGAAGTGAGAGGTGTGGGGCCCTATTTATAGCTTGGAGAAGGGTCGGTTCCCTCCACCAAAAGCGCGCGAATCAGTCACCATTGACTTCTTAAAGCCGGAAGGAGCCAACACGTGGAAGCTGGCCGAGTTTGGAGGAAAGACCAGGTCGGCCAACTAGGGGGGTCGGCCGACCTGGTAAGTCCTCCAAATGGTCCGCGCTTTCTCGGGGTGACTTCCAGGTGGGTCCCATCCCTTGATGTGGGTGCTACACCATTGGATGGCCTCGGATACTTCTGTTTGTGGGTCATTTGATCCATGTGTGCCACATGTCGGCGTTTGATTGGCTGGGATGATATTTTATAGAATCCATCTCCTTGTTTCACTTCAATTATGTATAAAATATTTGCATGCACCATCCTACAAGTACAAGTGGAAATAGGTTAAGTAGAAAGGTGGTGTATGCAAGAAATGATATTTCTTTCACACAATTGAGTTATAATGATGTGTAAAATTGGTATATAACAGCCGTCAACACTGATCTCCTTCTTGTGGTCTCATGATTTCCCTTGTTCCACTCTTGCGACGCGGGTGTAGCGCAAAACTAGTACCTCCAAGCTACTCACAATAGGAGTAACACAATATGACGAGTGCTTCCCATGCAACGTAATTAATAGCTTGCTCCCTAGTGGATCTTTAGGTGGGCTCAAAAAGTTGGGTGATCACAACATCCTTAGCGAGGATAGTAACTTGAGCTTTCCATTCTTCACGTCCGTAGCGAGGAATCCTCTTAACATAATACTTTGGTTGCATATTACATTGGTCAAGAAACTCCTTCACTTCCTTGGCTGAAAATCCTCCATCGGTCCCATCAGAACAAAATTCTTGAGCAAAATGGAAAACTGGACTCTTATCCTCCTTTCTAGCTTCAATAGGCGTGGGTGCATTTTCCTGGACTGCAGGTACATTCTCTTGAGCTGCGGGTTCATCCTCTCGGTTGTCTCCTTGTGGCTCATGCTCATGGGGTTTCTCATCCTCTTGCTGTGCTTCATATTCATCTTCATCATCACCATAGAACTCCACCTCTTTCTAAAAGCCCGAAAACAACATTGTGCAAATCAGTCATGGAAGGATAGGTGGAGAAAGAAATAAACTAAAATTTTGACACATGTGATGGTTAAAAATAATTTCAAATAAATGAAACTAAAAAATTCAAACTCGTGTAAACTTTAAGTTTAAATTTAGCGAAATCAAGAAAATAAATCAGAAATTATTTAAAATTAATGATTTAGTGGTATTGCTAAACTTTGGAAAGAAACTAGAGAAGCTTTAGAGCAAACAACTAAAGGTGAATTCAAATTTAAATCTGAATTTCAAAATTCAATTTCGTCAATGCTTATATTTGATTTCACAAGTGAGTCATCATAATAAAATTAGTCACCCTGCCAAAATTAAAGAATTTTAGAACACATAAGTTTGCTGAACATGTTTTTGCGGAAAAGAGCCAAAGGGGGAGGTCGACCTGACCTATCAGTGTCACAGAACCCTCAAACCGACTCTGTTTTCATCCTTATCACCATGTGCTCATGGCTTGCCACTGATGGGCATGCAAAGGACACCTCCCCATTGCCAGGCTGTTCATATCACGTTGCCCTGCCCTTCTCATCCTCTCTCTATGCTTCATCTTGCAGCACACACATCTCTGAAGTTTCTCCTCTGCTCTTGGTCATCGAAGCTGGGAACGATACTCACGTGCCGCTGCACAACCGCGCAGCATCGCCTGCTGCTTAGCAAATGCACTCGAAGCTACTCCTCAGTGCACTCACGAGCCCTAGTCATCCCTCACGCGTGTGCCATCGTGTCTGCTCACGCCTGCAAGAATAGAGACGAGGTTGTTTTCTTTTTGCCGCAGCCCATCGGCTCCATGCTAACAAGCTCCTCCCATTGCCTTTTCGGCTCGCCGAAGGGCATCTCAGCATTGCTAAGGATCCCTCACAATCATGGACTCGGCGCCGTGCCATCCCGTGCTTTTCCCCAAGTTGCCCCACGGTGAATCACATTTTTTCTCTGCCGTTCAATCACCTCCACGCCGCGACGTTGCCCGGCCGTATCGGTCGCCTATCTGATCAACTCAACACGCCAACAGGTCTGCCACATCACTTTCTTCCTCCTCCTACTTTATCTCTTCACTCCCTAGCTCGTCTTCTATGAATTCCAAGTTTTTTCCAGTTGGTCTTTCCTTTGAACACCGATCCTTCGTTGCCCAAATCATGTTCCACCGAGCAAATAGTCCCAATCCAGTTAGAATATACTTTTGACAAGTGCCCAAAGACATGACGGATCAAACGGAATGGAATTTCATCCACTGAGCGCACCACAACCCAAGTTTTCCCCACCACGACTCTGTTTTGCCAAGGTCACGGTTGAACTATTGTTTCCAGGCGTTTTCTTCACGATTTGAGTCCATAGTCTTACTATCTGCTTCATCCCGATGATATGCGATCAAATCCTGATCCATCGCTTCTTTTGGTTGCCAGGTTGGTGCTTGTCGGAGTTGGCCACCATAGACCCGCTGCCGCCAGCCCTATTCCGGCAAGTCCTGCACCACCCAGCCATACCATCGTGCTCCCGTGGTTGCACCGGTGATCCTGGCCCATTTCGGCCGCCTCTCGCTGTCTCCGGTGAGGCGCTGGCGAGCTGCACCGCCACCCATGGTGAAGCAGCCTCCCCTGCCCAAGGTTGAAGACGGGTAGGATCTTCTGCGCCTTCCGGATCTTGTATGCATGTGTGCTTCTAACTTTGTGGCCTTTGTTGCTTTACTCACTTTGGTCAGTTTAAATGAACGGTGCCCTTTGTTAGCCATAAGTAGGAAGTCGGTGGGCCATCTGTCACACAAAGGGTAGGTCAGCTCGTGGGCCCCATTGTCTGTCAATCATTAGAATTTCCTAGAAGAAAATAGTTCTAGAAACTATGCAAACTTTGAAAATTCATATATCACTCTAGGGAAATCCAAAAATGCCCAAATAAAATTTTGTTGAACTTCCCTCAATCAGTAATTTCCAATGGTGCAAACTAATTGGTATGAAAACCATTTTTAATTTCTGAATAGTTCATTTTTAAAAACCATTGGGGAATTATTACAGGAGAGTCTCTCATTAGAAAATTCCCACATTTTACCAGACTCATATTAATTACCCTTGAATCCCAATAAAAATTTCAGCCTCAATAACCTTCATTAAGGGGGTTAATTATAGTGATTAATCTCAGGTTATTTAGAAAATCCAGAAATAATTTCAGAAACATGTGGGAACTTGTAAAATTCTTATATCACTTTATAATGCTTTGAAAAATGTCAAACCAACTTCTTTATTGGACTCCATATGAACTCCACTAACCAATCCTAGTTGGACTTATGATGAGGACATCGTTACCATTGTACAACCACAACAGCAGCCCATTCACCACTTGCGGCTAATCAAGGTCCAATGACACGCGCTCGTGCACGTGAACTTAATTATCAGGTGAATTCATTCCTGGCTATTCAAACTAATTATCCTTCAAATAGAGAACAGTTAAAGCCTTGTGATGACCTTGTTATTATTAAGTGCTTGGGAATTGATCCAGCTTGGAGGAATGGAGGGATTAATGCAATGAAGGCTGCTCCACCCGAGGGGTCCTGGTAACTGCAGCAAGTACCAGCTTAAAGGGGGCATAACTTTCAACTCCCAAGGTTTTTTAATGCAACTAAGTACTTGCTGGAAAGGTCTCTTCGTCTACTTTCCATTGGATCATAAATCAAAGGCAGATGACGCTTGAGCTGCTCAGAAAAGGCCAAACAAGACTCGTGACTCCATCCTGAGTTCTATTCTTCCTCCTCTATATAAACAACTAGCAGCCATAGGAAGAACTTGGGTTTTGTTTTCTGTAAGTTAGCCATTGCTACTTCCTTGTAACGCAAGTGTTGATGAGACCTTCTGATTATTTGAATCAGAACCCCAACTTATCACACCTGTGAGTGTTTGCTTGTTATCTTGTTCTTGCTTGTTCTTCGATTGCTTGCAGGTTCAAGGCTGTTCTTGGCATGGCAAGAACAGCAACAACAGGAGCTAGTGTAATTATCGCTAAGGTGCAACACCTTTGTGGTTGTTGTAGTCGGGTAGCACAACATCGATCTCCACTCAACTCATATTTTCCAGGAGATAGTGTAACTGTCGCTCAAGGCGCCACACCATTCTGGTTGTGAAAGTCGGGCAGCCAACGTCGACCTCCACCAAATTCATTCACCACCAACATCTCTCATCGAAAGATAGGGCATCCCCCGTACCCGTTGGGTTCATCAAGTGGTATCAGATTTGAGGTTGCTCGGTGAGAGATTTCCTTTTCTTGTTCTTCATTTACCTACAATCCACTTTTCATACAAAAGTTTGCTCTAAAAATCCTAAAAACACTTTGATCCTTTTGCTTGGCTACTTAGCTCTCGACTTGTTGAATTCACGGTTGCCTATCTTGATAGGATCTTGGTTTCCGATCTTTCGATGAGAATAGGAGGATTTGATTTGTGGAGGAGAACACGTTGGCGATCTGACTGACCGTCCCCAAGATGATGTGCCTTAGCGATCGGTACACCGACTACGAAGTTGTATTGATCTTGCTGGCGTACAATCAACCTGACCACGAGGGCCTTTGTTCCTGCAAGCAATCGAAGAACACGCAAGAACAATAAGAACAAGCACTTATCAGTTGAATCAATCTGAAGTGGGGTTCTGGATACAAGTAGACGGACGATCTAGTCGACACACGGGTGTACAAGGAAGCAACAGAAGCTAACTTACGAATAAACAAAAACCCACCAGCTAATGAGGGCGACGGCTACTATTTATTACCTCCCTAGGGTCATGAGAAACCCTAATCACGAGTCCCTAATGGACTCCAAACGATACATGGGCCATTGGCCCAATTTTGGTGATGCAGCACCATGGACAGAAAATGTCTTGGTCTTAATATAACGATTGCGGACGACTCTGAATAGATATGGACATGAGGCCAGATCTGTTTTGAAAGTAGACTTGATAATATTTCTGGAAAGTACTTGAACCCCCAGATCGGAGTCCGTATGAAGTCGTGGTGGCCATCACAAGTTGGTGTTTTTCTGCTGTCCAAATCCCGTCCGTGCGAGTTCCCTTCCCATTGGCTCCTCTCCATCTAAGCAAAACAATAAAGCACGTAGTTCCATGGTCTAGATAAGATGAACATAAAGCCAGGAACGAGTTCACCTCACAGTTTAGTTGACGTGCACGAGCGCAAGTGATCGGATGAGAAACTGATAGCTGAGTTGGTGTGGATGTATTGAGGGTGTTGATCTCCTCATCATCCTCCCCTTCATGCATTTGAGTCGTCCGCGACTCAAGCTCATCTTCTTCTCCCAAATATGGCTTCAAATCTGCAATGTCAATTATGGGACTAACCCCAAAATCCGCAGGCAACTCGAGTTTATATGCATTATCGTTAGTCCTATCTGATACTTTGAATGGACCATCAGCTCGAGGTAACAATTTAGACTTTCTCAAATCAGGAAACCTATCCTTTCGTAAATGTAACCAAACTAAATCACCAGGTTCAAAAGTGATAGATTTCTTTCCTCTACTACCAACAAGTTTATACTTGGCATTCATGCACTCTATATTCTTCTTAGTGGTTTCATGCAATTTTAAGATCAATTCAGCACGATGTTTAGCATCAAAATTCACTCGTTCCATTGAAGGAAGAGGTAATAAATCAATAGGAGCACGGGGTACAAATCCATAAACAATCTCAAAAGGGCATTTCTTAGTACTAGAATGTAGGGAACTATTATAAGCAAACTCAACATGAGGCAAATACTCTTCCCATATTTTTATATTCTTTTTCAAAACAACCCTAAGCATGGTAGATAAACTTCTATTCACAACCTCAGTTTCACCATCAGTTTGGAGATGGCAAGTAGTTGAAAATAAAAGCTTAGTCCCCAATTCTGTCCATAACGTTCTCCGAAAATGGCTAAGAAACTTAGCATCACGATATGAAACTATTGTGTTTGGCAGACCATGCAACCTAACAATTTCTTCGAAAACCAAATCAGCAACATGTGTAGCATCATCACTTTTACAACAAGGTATGAAGTGTGCCATTTTAGGAAATCTATCCATGACAACAAAGATGCTATCCTTCCCCTTCTTTGTTCTAGGCAGTCCTAAAACAAAGTCCATAGAAATATCCTCCCAAGGCATGCTAGGAACAGGAAGAGGCATGTACAAACCATGTGGATTAAGTCGTGACTTAGCTTTTTGACATGTCATGCAGCGAGCAACGAAGCGCTCAACGTCCCGCCTCATCCTTGGCCAAAAGAAATGACCAGCAAGTATGTCCTCCGTCTTTTTCACTCCAAAGTGCCCCATCAGCCCGCCTCCATGCACTTCCTGTAACAATAACAAACGAACGGAGCTAGATGGAATGCATAACTTGTTAGCTCTAAACACATAGCCATCGTCGACAAATTTACTCAATGTTTTTTCTGTCATTATATTTCAGCAATACAACTTTGAAATCAGCATCATGTTCATATTGATCTTTAATCGTTTCTAATCCAAAAATTTTAAAGTCAAGTTGAGATAGAGGAGTATAACGTCTAGATAAAGCATCAGCAATAACATTATCCTTTCCCTTTTTGTGTTTAATGACATAAAGAAAAGACACAATAAATTCCATCCACTTAGCATGCCTACGGTTCAGTTTCCCTTGACTCCTAATATGCTTTAGTGATTCATGATCAGAATGGATAACAAATTCTTTGGGCCACAAATAATGCTGCCATGTTTCTAAAGTTCATACAAGAGCATATAATTCCTTATCATACAAGAGCATATAATTCAAAATAGGCCCACTCATTTTCTAACTAAAATATGCAACAGGACAAAACACCACCCAATCCAATCCCACTAGCATCACATTCAAGCTCAAAAGTCTTAGAAAAAATCAGGAAGTTGGAGAAGAGGTGCATGCGTCAACTTATCTTGTGTGGTGCTCCAAGAAAAAGGCACTCCCTTCTTCGTAAGGTCATTCAGTGGAGCAGCAATGGTGCTGAAATCCTTCACAAAGCGACGATAGAACCGAGCCATCCCTAGAAAGCTCCGCACCTGTGTGATGGTCTTTGGTACAGGCCACCTCTAAATAGCCTCTACCATGGCTTGATCAACTTCAATTCCCTGTGGAGTGACAACATAGCCAAGGAAAGAGACTCGATCCGTGCAAAAGGTGCACTTCTCAAGATTACCAAATAATCGTGCCTCACATAAAGCATTAAAAACAGCAAGTAAGTGATCAAGATGTTCATCCATGGATTTGCTATAAATCAATATATCATCAAAATACACAACAACAAATTTTCCAATGAATGCACACAAAACCTCGTTCATTAATCTCATGAAGGTGCTAAGTGCATTAGTTAACCCAAAAGGCATGACTAACCACTCATATAAACCAAACTTAGTTTTGAAAGCAGTTTTCCATTCATCTCCTAGTTTCATGCGAATTTGGTGATTACCACTACGCAAATCAACTTTTGAGAACACAACAACACCACTCTATTCATCAAGCATATCATCTAAGCGTGGAATAGGATGACGATATCCAATGGTGATATTGTTGATTGTTCTACAATCCACACACATACGCCAGGATCCATCCTTTTTAGGTACTAGAATAACTGGAACAACACAAGGACTAAGAGACTCGTGTACATAACCTTTGTCGAGTAGTTCTTGTACTTGGTGCTGAATCTCCTTTATTTCTTCCGGATTTGTCCTGTATGGTACACGGTTGGGCAATAAAGCACCGGGAATGAGGTCAATCTGGTGCTCAATCCCTCGAAGTGGTGGTAGTCTTGGTGGTATTTCACTTGGAAACACATCAGAATATTCCTTCAAAATGTTAGCAACAGCAGTAGGCAAAGAATGTTGCATATCGTAAAGGGAAATCAAAGCATCTTTGCATACCAAAGCATAGGCAACAAAGGTGGAAGCAATCAGTTCATTAATATCAGATTTCGTAGCAAGCAAGCATTTTCCCTTCAGAGATATCTCATTTTTCTTATCAAACACAGATTTGGCATTGTTATTGTTCTCAACGTTAGCATGGTCCTGAGATTTAGTTTTCCTAGCTCTAGCAACATCATCTTGCACAATAGCTTCAAGAGACATAGGATGCAACACAATTTTTTTATCGTGGTAAAGAAAAGAATATTGATTCGATCTACCATGATGCATAGAATCTCTATCAAATTGCCAAGGTCTTCCTAGCAGAATATTACAAGCTTGCATAGGCACAACATCACATTCAACGACATCCTTATATGATCCAATAGCAAAATTGATTTGCACAAGTCTAGTTATCTTTGCCTTACCGCTGTTGTTTAACCATTGAATGTAATAGGGATGTGGGTGCGGTTTGGTGCTTAGTGCCAGCTTGGTCACCATGTCACTGCTGGCCAAGTTGTTGCAGCTACCTCCATCAATGATCATGCGGCAAGATCGCTCTTTGACGACACACTTTGTTTGGAATAATGTGTGCCTTTGATTTGGTTCCGCTTTCTCCATTTTTGCACTAAGCACACGCTGCACAATGAGGCTAACATAGCGCGCTGCATCATCTGCACCAATATGCTCTTCTTGATGTTCATCGCTACCTGCATAGTCAGCTGCAAGCAAAACACATGTATCGTCATCAAAATCACTAGCAGATGAGTACTCACTGTCATCTTTAACAATTAGAACACGTTTGCTTGGGCAGTCACGCTGCACATGGCCAAAACCCTTGCACTTGTGACATTGAACGTCTCTAGATCGTCCGGTAGATGCTACGGAAGAAGCACTCTCGATGGGCTTTTGGGTGGTCTTTACTGCTGAGCTAGTGGAAGAAGCACATGGCTTGTTGCCGGGGGAAGAAGGTGTTGCCCGACTTGGTGAAGAAGATGGTGGGGAAGCATGCCCAGTCAAAGGAGTAGTCGTGCGTGGTTGCCATGAGCTAGTCTTTCCTGCAAAAATATTAGTTCTAGAGCTAGCTTGTTGTCCCTGCACTTCCCTTTCAGCTTTACAAGAAAGATGAAACAAACGGGTAACATTATTGTAATCTTTATTAGCAAGTATGTCCTGAATTTCTCGGTTTAAACCACCCAAAAATCTAGCTATAGCTGGTTCCTCATCCTCGTCTAAATTACAACGCAACATACCCATTTGTAATTCCTGAAAATACTCTTCTACACTTTTAGCTCCCTGTCTCAATTGTTGTAACTTATTTAACAGATCACGTGCATAGTAAGAAGGAACAAATCTAGCCCGCAAGAGCCGTTTCAAAGCATCCCAAGTTTGTGGTATGTTATTAGGATTTTCTTGCCATGTTCTATCCACCAAACAGAAGCAAAATCAGTAAACTCACTAGTGGCTGCTCTAACTTTTGCGTATTCAGGAAACTCATGACATGCAAATTTTTGATCAACAGAAATCTCCCAAGTAATATATGCATCAGGGTCCTATTTACCGTCAAAATGAGGTATCTTAAATCTGATCTTGTTAAAAGTATCATCATGATTGCGTACCTCACACCGACGATGTCTACCCATACCTTGACGGTTGCGTTGTTGCTGGCACCGTGACCTAGCTTCCTCATCTTCCCCAATCTCTGTATCTACAGAATAGTCATCTTCATTGTCACGTACAATACTAGGAGCATTGCTCACCTATCCATCTGTGGTGCGTCCACGATCCCTCTCCTCATGGTGCGGCAAGATGGCTGCAACAGAAGTGGTCAATGTTTGAATGGAAATCTCCAACGTGTTGATTTTGATGTTGGTGTAGATCTGCATATTTTCCAATTGACCAAGGTGGTCAATGGTAACACGAAAATCCTCATCAAGCACTTCTATGCGTAGCCGCACTTGGCGTTCGAAGTGTTGTATAATTCCCCGTGTGCGAGGTGAATGCACGTATTCGTTTGTATTTGCTCCTCCTGCCATGGTTAGTAGAAA
The DNA here is from genome assembly GCA_036927565.1 of Tuctoria greenei. NCBI lineage: Eukaryota > Viridiplantae > Streptophyta > Magnoliopsida > Poales > Poaceae > Tuctoria > Tuctoria greenei. The sequence continues at coordinate 137,436,661 of JAYESD010000008.1, read as the reverse complement.
AAAAGACCAATCCAATATGAAAGGGTAAAGTTATCCCTAGCCACAAAGGTGCTGGTGGAGATAACTCGCTCACTCTCAACCTGTTCAATCAAGCTCTTACCTGTTCTTACCAAGCTCAGCAAGAAGGTGATGGCAACCAGTAAGTAATGAACAACTTCAAGAGCAGGTGTCAATCTATGGCTTTAGGTGGCTGAACTAGAAAAAGGAGCGAACTTTCACCACATTAATCACAACAAGCTGAATAAATGTTCTATGACAGTATTGTGCTGAACTTAGTCTAGACCGTACTAGAGACGCGAGCCGAGACACCAATGTCGTCACCAAAAATACCCCAAACAACAATCTGATTTTTTTCCTTTTTTTCATTTTTTTTGTTGGGGTGGTCACCCAAAGTGTCTCTAGATGGAATCAGGAGAGCCTAGAACAAAATTTGCACATGCGGCTTTTGATCTTGCACTTGCCTTTTTTTCTTCTCTAATTGCTTATAGCTTTTGTGTGGCTTTTGATTTTGCACTTGCCTTTTCTTGTTGTCAAACTCAAATTACTAATCTGACTCAAATTCGAAGTAGCAATCTGATTCAAACTCGAACTAGTAATCCGACTCAAACTCGAACTAGCAATCCGAACTCGAAGTAGCAATCTGATTTGAACTCATAATCCGACTCAAACTCGAACTAGAAGTCCGACTCAAACTCGAAGTAGCAATCTGATTCAAACTCGAACTAGTAATCCGACTCAAACTCGAACTACGAATCTGACTCGAACTAGGTGACCGAATGTGACACGAACTCGAAACTCTAGTGGTGCAAAACTAAAGCCCAGCAACTTGACTTGTCGAAGCAACCATGAACTCAAACAAGTCTTGACTAAGTAGAGAAAGTAAAAGGCACAATGGTCTAGGAATAATGGAAAAAACTGGTATTTTTTTGGGCTTTTTCTGGACTTTAGGATGATAATAGCGGAAAGAAAAGTAATGATAGCACTCTCACAGATTAACCTTGCTCTGATACCACTTGATAGGATCTTGGTTCCCGATCTTTAGATGAGAATAGGAGGGTTTGATTTGTGGAGGAGAAGACGTTGGCGATTCGACTACACCGTCCCCAAGACGATGCGCCTTAGCAATCGTTACACCAACTTCGAAGTTGTATTGATCTTGCTGGCGCACAATCAACCTGACCACGAGGGCCTTTGTTCCTGTAAGCAATCGAAGAGCATGCAAGAACAAGAAGAACAAGCACTTATCAGTTGAATCAATCTGAAGTGGGGTTCTGGATACAAGTAGACGGGCAATCTAGTCGACACGCGCGTGTACAAGGAAGCAGCATAAGCTAACTTACGAATAAACCAAAAACCCACCAGCTAATGAGGGTGGCGGCTACTATTTATTACCTCCCTAGGGTCGTGAGAAACCCTAACCACGAGTCCCTAATGGACTCCAAACGATTCAAGGGCCATGGGCCCAATTTTGGTGATGCAGCACCATGGACAGAAAAGATCTTGGTATTAAAATAACCGTCGCGGCTGACTCCTAATAGATATGGACATGAGGCCAGATCCGTCTGAAAGTAGACTTGATAATCTTTCCAGGAAGTACTTGAACACCCAGATCGGAGTCCGTATGAAGTCGTGGTGGCCGTCACAAGTTGGTGCTGTTCTGCTGTCCAAATCCCATCCGCGCAAATTCCCTTCCCATTAGCTCCTCTCCGTTGTTCCTAAGCAAAACAAGAAAGCACGTAGTTCCATGGTCTAGATAAGATGGACATAAGGCCAAGAACGAGTTCACCTCATAGTTTAGTTGACGTGCACGAGCATGAGTGATCGGACCAGAAACTAGTAGCTGAGTTGGTGTGGATGTATCGAGGGTGTTGAGGTCCTCATCATTTCTGTGTCGAGTTGCTGGTCCTAAGTTTTTCATCGCTAGAGTTTCGAGTTTGTACCAATTTGTTCTCAGATCCATTTTCATTATCTACCCAAAGTTGAGAAAAAGGCAAATGCAAAAGAAAAGTCGCACGGATCAGCAAGAAAAAGGCGCGTGCAAAGGAAGAAAAGCCGTACGGATCAGCAAGAAAAAGGCACGTGCAAAGAAAGAAAAGTCGCACTGATTAAAACTTGTAGAAAAAGTTTCTCAGTACAAAAAAAAAGAAACAATTTGTGTAACATTTGTTTCAAGTTTCGTAGTTCAACTTGCTGTTTTGAACATTTTGTTAAAACACAACGTTCGTGCTGTCCAAACTTTTCTACTACAGTAAATTTAACATCACGTGGAGTAACGGCTCACGTCTCTATCACGGTTTAGACTAGGACCAGCACAGTACCATCATGGAACATTTATTCAACTTGTTGTGACTAATATGGTACTAGCTTTTCCTTTGTGCAATTTATTTCTAGCAGCCACCTACAGCTTCACAAAATCATCTACAACACCACAGAATTGTGCTGGCAGCCACCGAATTGTTGTTGTTCTTGCTGTTTGCCGGCGCCCCCTGCATCGCGTGGTAAGAACTTGTAAGAGCTTGATTTCTTGCTAGTGACAAAGTGATTGTGTCCTACCACCTCTTAGCAACTGCTAGGATTAACCTGCTTGTTGTTGTATTTCCTTTCTGTACTAACCATATCAGCGGATGCGAATGCCACATCTCCACATTCACCACGTACGAGGGGCATCATTAAGCATTTTGAACACCAAGTAAAGCTGCACACGGATGCCCTCAACGAGGATATTCAAGTCACCCATAAATGCATTGGTCAATTAGAGTCGACGCAGATTTGCACCAACACCATGCTTACCACATTAGAAAGCACTGCTTGGGCTATTAACACTTCTCTTGCAGCAATCATTGAGCGATTGGAGAGGATGAAACAGGTTGGACGCGAAGAGAGACAAAGATGTGTTGATGACAGCCACGACTCTGTGGGTAGCGATGCAAGATATGACGAGGCGGAGTATTCAGCGGATACCGAGCTTGACGATGGACCTTTCAAGTATTGACGGCAGCCACATCACAACCATCGTGGTATGGGTGGTCGAGCCCTACGATGTGAGGTACGTGACAATGACAATTCCCTACGCAGCATTAAATTCGCCATACCATCCTTTAACGGGAAATATGATCCGGATGCATATCTGTCTTGGGAATTATCAGTAGATCAAAAATTTGCATGCCATGATTTCCCTGATGATAAAAAGGTTAGAGCTGCCACTAGTGAATTCACTGACTTTGCTTCTGTTTGGTGGCATGAGTATCAAACTAAAAATCCAGCTACTGTACCACAAACTTGGAATGCCTTAAAGCGAATCATGCATCATCGTTTTGTTCCTTCCTATCATGCTCGTGACCTGCTGCATAAATTACAACAACTTAGGCAAGGCAACAAATCTGTTGAGGAATACTATATCAAGAACTCCAAATAGGCATGATGCAATGTGGCCTAGTTGAAAATGAAGAGGCTGCAATGGCTAGGTTTATGGGTGGTTTAACAAGAGAAATTCAAGACATATTGACTTATAAGGAATACACTAACGTCACTCGATTATTCCATCTTGCTTGTAAGGTTGAAAGAGAAGTGCAGGGATGACGCACAAAAACTAATATTTCTGCAGGTCGAACTACCTCATGGCAGTCCCGCTCAAGTGCTGCTGGTCTTAAGCATGATTTTCTGGACGATTCTTCCAATCGGTTTCCCAGGACAACATCAAAATCAGCACCTTCGCGTGCTACTGAGAAAACAAAAGGATCCACCCAAGTTGCAGCCAACACTTCTTCTTCCATCGCTTCCACCGGGAGAACAAAAGACATTCAATGCCTACAGTGCAAGGGTTGTGGGCACCTACGAAGGGACTGCCCAAGCAAGCGTGTGCTGATTGTACGAGAAAATGGTGAGTACTCATCCGCTAGTGATTTAGATGAGGATACATATGCCATGCTTGCTGCACAGGTTGCAGGAAAGAAGAATGATAATGAAGAGCACATTGGGGCTGATCATACTGACCACTATGAGAGTCTTGTTGTGAGGCGTGTCTTGAGTGCCCAAATGATCAAAGCTGACTAGAACCAGTGACACAATCTATTCCAAACTAAGTTTGTAGTTTTGGAACGATCGTGTCGCATTATTATTGATGGAGGAAGCTATAATAATTTAGCAAGTGCTGCCATGGTAGAGAAGCTTGGGATGACAATACTTCCACATCCACATCCCTACTACATCCAATGGTTCAATGATGGTGGTAAGCTTAAGGTAACACATCTGGTTCGTGTCGAATTTGCAATTGGTTCCTACCATGATTACATTAATTGTGATGTGGTACCTATGCAAGCTTGCTCTATGCTATTTGGTCGACCTTGGAAATTTGATAAAGATACATTACATCATGGTAAATCAAATCAATACTCTTTCATGCATAATGAGAAGAAGCTTGTTTTGCACCCTATGTCTCCTGATGCTATTTTGAAGGATGACATTGCTAGAGCTTGCAAAGGGAAAAATAAAAAATCTACTCAAAATGAAAATTCAAATGTTGCGAAGGAATCGGTACACCCTAAGACTGACAATTCCAAATCTGCTCATGAGAAGAAGAATGAAATAAAATTGAAGAGTGCTTATTTTCTTGCTTCCAAATCTGATTTGTTTGAATTAAAAAAATAATGCTGCAATCTGCTATGTCTTTGCTTGCAAAGAAGCTTTGTTGTCACTTCATGACGAACCATGTGCTTTGCCCCCTGCTGTCACTAAGCTTTTGTAGGAATACGCTGTTGTGTTTCCACAAGAGGTACCAGCCGGGCCACCACCATTGAGAGGGATTGAACATCAGATTGACCTCATCCCTGGTCTTCTTTGCCAAACCGAGCACCATACAATACCAACCCGGAGGAGACTAAGGAGATTCAGCAACAAGTACAAGAATTACTCAACAAAGGTTATGTGTGTGAGTCCCTTAGTCCTTGCTTTGTTCCTGTTCTTTTGGTTCCAAAGAAAGATGGATCATGATGCATGTGTGTATATTGTCGAGCAATTAATAACATTACCATTAGATATCGTCATCCTATTCCTAGGTTAGATGATGAGGACATCACTTCCACAGTTACACCCATAGCCCCTGCTACCACACATATGAGACCAATTACTAGAGCTCGCGCACGCCAGTTAAATTATCAGGTACTTTCGTTTCTTGGTAATATTTCTAATATTTATGAGAATATGATGCTGCCTAAATTGGATACATTTGTGTTGCTTACAAATGAAGGGCTTAGCATGGACAAGAGGAATGAACATGGGAGCATCATCAAGCAGAGAGATGAAGGCGCGTGAGAAGGGAACCAGAATGGAGTTTCTAGTGGAGTTTTCAGCACTTTGAAGCCACCTTTGATGACATACAAAGACATGGACGAAATATACAAGCTGGCGGACCAGAATAAAGTCAAGTGGATGAACAGGGTACTGTGCACCAAATCTTGAGGCTGGGGCCATGTAATAAAGAGAGATTTAGACAAATAAGGAAAGGAATAAGGGAAATCTCGTCCAACTTTGCTGCTGGACGAAATTCCCCCTTTCTTCCCCATTTAAAGATAGATGTGCTATAATAAGGAAAGAAATAGAGGAAATCATATCCTGCCTTTGCTGCTGGATGGATTTCCCTCTTTCTTTCCCTATTAAAAGGTAGTCTATCTCAGAAAAAGGAAGAGAATAAGGGAGATCACGTCCTACCTTTGTTGCTGGATGAATTTCCCTCTTCCCTCCCCTATTTAAGTAGGCCAAGAGCTCCTTGACAGGGCGGGTTTTGTTTAGATTAAAGTTTGCCACAGCTGCAACTCGCGTACCTCGTTTGTGTCCAACGACCAGACCAGGACGTTTTAGAACCCCACTTTCATCAATGAAGTTTTCTTCTTGAATTCGCAATATCCAGATTGCAATCCTAGTTTCTTGCTTGTTCTTCATTTGCCTGCAGGAAATAGACCCTCGTGGTCAGGTTGATCGTGCTCCGGCGTGGTCAATAACCTCTCGGAGTGGGTTAGCGATTGCTAAGACGTGGCATCCTCACACATTTGTAGTCGCATCGTCAAAGTCTACTCCACCAAAAATGATAGTTATCATCTCATCGAAAGACGGGACGCCTTCGTCTCTATCAAGTGGTATCAGATTTCCAAGTTGCTCGGTGAGATTTTACCAGATTTCTGTAGTCTAGATCACATCTGTTCCTTCATACCTACAGTCCACGAAAAAAGCCAAAAAAAATTAGGGTGAGATCATCATATCCAAACCAATCTGTGCCTTTCACAATTTTCTTTTCAGTTTTTTTTTTGCTTTGTTGAATAGTCAGTTGCATCGTCGTGTCAAGTTGCTGGTCTTAGTGTTTAGTCCTTTAGAGTTTCAAGTTCCTATCACGATTGATCCGCATAAAAAACACCATCGTCACCACCGTCACAAAATTAGAGAGATATTCACTTCCTAATTTGCATCTCCAAAAGAGGAAATAATCAGATCAGATCTGATTTTGAGTATCTTTTCTGTTTTGGAAGAAAAAGGTCATAACTTCTTCATTCTTTGTCTGTTTGGGAAGTGTAAGCACAACCTGGAAAGGTTGTCTCGCCATCTTTCCAACGGATCCAACCTTGCCTAAAATTTTTATCTATGTGCATCGCAATCACCAAAGAGATTTCAAGATCTCCTGTATATCTTTTTCTTTGGGAAAGCAATATCTACAAGACCTGCAAGGAACCTGCGAAAATAAGTGTGTTTGTGATATTTGGTAGCTTATCATCTGATCCCTGTGTAATCTTTTAGAACTGTGGGCCTTTGTAAAAAAGAAAGAAAGAAAAGGATAGAAAAAGAAGAAAGAAAGAAAGAAAAAAAGGAAAATGAGAGGAAAAGTGCAAAAAAAGTGAGCTTCAGTTGCTGCTATTGTAGTCTATTGTGTTACTGGTGTGAATTCCTTTGTGTCTAGGCTCGCGTCTCTAGTATGGTCTAGCCTAGGACCAGCACAGTACCATCGTTGAACGTTTATTCAACTTTGCATCTCTAAATTGATTATTGCTGACATTTTTGGCTACCATAATTTAAGCCTTCCCAGCTCCACATACATCTACATCGTGCGTTTGACACCACCTGGCAATCGCTTTATCCAATCTTTGAGAGTTTGACTACAACGGTTGCCGATCACCACCTGCTGGTTGGTAAGAACGGGTAAGAATTTGCGATTCGCTTGACGGACTTGTGACTTTCCACCACATCACATCCTATTAGTAGTTAGTAGGACCATATTCTTGTGTGTTTCTACTTCTGCTAACCATGACAGGATCAAAAGCTGATGAGCTGGACTGGGAGAACATGACGAACAAGGAGCTACATGATAAATTTCAACAAATGATGGGTGAACAGGTGCAAGACGTGCTGAACAGATTTGGAGAGGCCATGGAGAAGCTAGATGGCTTTGAGAAGACATTCGACACCATGCTGGAGGCCAAGTTTAATGAAGTGCTCGCGCGTCTACCACCACCACCAGCTACACGTGTTGCACCTTGGCAGCAACAACTACTACAACAACAACGCCGCCTTCCAAATCAGATGGGACGCGCACATCGTGTGCCTCTCAACCAAGGGCAACATTTTGGTGCCGTCGCTACTGCTGCTGCTTCTGGGGATCCTGCTACTACTGTTGATCAGTACGATGACTATGAGGGCGAGTACGAGGACGAGATTGCTCCACATCAGAACTACGTACAACATCCCAATCGCCCACACACCTACAATCAAAACGGTAGTGCTGCACCACCCCCTCAAGTATGAGATAATGATCATATCCCTAAACTGAAATTGAATATTCCACCATTTGAGGGTAGATACATTCCTGATGTATATCTTACTTGGGAGTTAGAAACTGAACAACATTTTACATGCTTACAATATCCTGAGGATAGAAGGGTTGCTGCTGCTGTTTGTGAATTCGCTAGTTTTGCTTCTGTTTGGTGTTCTGAACATTGTATATTATATCATAATAATATCCCAACTACTTGGGCTGCATTGAAAACTGCTATGCGTACTCGTTGGGTTCCACCACATTATCAACATGAATTACTTCAAAAATTACAATGCTTAAGACAGGAAAAAAATCTGTAGAGGAATATTATCAGGAATTACAAACTGGGTTGATTCGATGTGGTATTGTTGAGGATAATGAAGCTATGCTTGCACGGTTTATGGGTGGGCTAAACAGAGAAATTCAAACTATCTTAGAGTATAAGGAGTATCACAACATCACTCGCTTATTCTATCTTGCTTGCAAAGCTGAACGTGAAGTGTAGGATCGACAGGACATGGCGCAGACTAACTTTTCTGCAGGTCGATCTTCATCATGGACACCACGTGCATCTTCTACTTCCACACGTCCTACTGCACCACCACCTACTTTAAACACCAAGTCCAACTGCGATACAAGAAAACAGGCACCACCATCACCATATGCCAAGAGCACACCTTTGGGTCCCGCACGGAGCTCTTCTTCATCCATGACATCAACTGGGCAAACACATGATATTATATGTCGTCGTTGTAAGGGTGGAGGTCACTATGCGAGCCAATGCCCATCCAAGCATGTGATGATGGTTGCTGAGGATGGTGGGTATGAGTCCGCTAGTGACTATGATGAGGAGACTTTGGCTCTTATTGCAAGTGAAGAACAGGGTGGCGCTGATTCTGAACAAGAAACACAATACATGGCTGCTGAAGACGCTGAGAGGTATGAAAGTTTAGTTGCTCAACGTGTTTTGAGTGTGCAGGTAACACATGCTGAGCAAAATCAGAGACACAATTTGTTCCATACAAAGGGAGTTGTTAAGGAACGGTGTGTCCGCATCATCATCGATGGTGGGAGTTGCAACAACTTAGCTAGTATGGACATGGTGGAGAAGTTGTCTCTTACCACCAGACCACATCCTCATCCTTACCACATACAATGGTTCAACAACAGCGGCAAGGTTAAAGTAACACGTACTGTTCGTGTACATTTTAGTGTCGCTACATATGCGGATTATGTTGATTGTGATGTGGTACCCATGCAAGCATTTTCCCTTTCACTTGGTAGACCATGGCAATTTGATAAAAATTTTGTACACCATGGCAGGAAAAATCAGTATACTCTTGTTCATAAGGATAAAAACATTACTTTGCATCCTATGTTACCAGAACATATTTTGAAAGATGATCTTACTAGCACTAGTAAGGCAAAGCAGCAACAAAATAAGAGTGAAAATCAGATTGTGGCAAAAGAATTTAAGCAACAACATAAGCCTACTAACAAACCATCATCTAGTGTTGCCTCTGAAATAAAATTGAAAAGTGGTTGTTTACTTGCCGCCAAATCTGATATTACTGATCTGGATTTTAGCAAATCTGTTTGCTATGCTTTTGTGTGCAAAGAGGCATTATTTTCAATCGAGGACGTGCCTCCCTCTTTGCCTCCTGCTATCACTAACATTTTGCAGGAGTTCGCTGATGTCTTTCCACAAGAGGTGCCACCGGGATTACCACCTATTCACGGGATTGAGCATCAGATTGACTTAATTCCCGGTGCCTCGCTGCCCAATCGTGCGCCATACCATACCAATCCTGATGAGACAAAGGAGATTATGTGTCAAGTTCAGGAGCTACTCGACAAAGGTTATATACACGAATCCCTTAGTCCTTGTTCTGTTCCTGTTATACTAGTACCAAAAAAGGATGGTACATCACGTATGTGCGTTGATTGTAGAGCCATTAATAATATTACTATTCGATATCGTCATCCTATTCCTAGGCTCAATGATATGCTTGATGAATTAAGTGGTTCTACCATATTCTCTAAAGTTGATTTGCGTAGTGGATACCATCAAATTCGTATGAAATTGGGAGATGAATGGAAAACAGCATTTAAAACTAAGTTTGGCTTATATGAGTGGTTAGTCATGCCTTTTGGTTTAACTAATGCACCCAGCACATTCATGAGATTAATGAACGAAGTTTACGTGCTTTCATTGGACGATTTGTGGTAGTCTATTTTGATGATATACTGATTTATAGTAGAACTTTGGAGGAACATTTGGAACATTTACGTGCTGTTTTTATTGCTCTACGTGATGCACGTTTGCTTGGTAACCTTGAGAAGTGCACCTTTTGCACCGACCGAGTATCTTTTCTTGGCTATGTTATTACTCCATAGGGAATTGAAGTTGATAAAGCCAAGGCTGAAGCAATTGAGAGTTGGCCGCAGCCCAAAACGGTCACACAAGTGAGGAGTTTTCTTGGTCTTGCTGGTTTCTACAGGCGTTTTGTGAGAGATTTCAGCACCATTGCTGCACCTCTCAATGAGCTTACAAAGAAGGATGTGTGTTTTGTTTGGGGTACCACACAGGAAGAAGCCTTCACGGTATTGAAAGATAAGTTGACACATGCTCCTTTACTCCAACTTCCTGATTTTAATAAGACTTTTGAACTTGAATGTGATGCTAGTGGAATTGGATTAGGAGGTGTGTTATTACAAGATGGTAAACCTGTTGCATACTTTTCTGAAAAATTGAGTGGGCCTAGTCTGAATTATTCTACTTATCATAAGGAATTATATGCTCTTGTTCGGACTTTGGAAACATGGCAACATTATTTATGGCCCAAAGAATTTGTTATACATTCTGCTCATGAATCCTTGAAACACATTAAAAGTCAAGCAAAACTGAACCGTAGACATGCTAAATGGGTTGAATTCATTGAGACTTTCCCTTATGTCATTAAACACAAGAAGGGTAAAGAAAATGTTATTGCTGATGCATTGTCTCGACGTTATACTATGCTTTCACAACTTGACTTTAAAATATTTGGTTTGGAGACCATCAAAGATCAATATTTGCATGATGTTGAATTTAAAGATGTAATGCATAATTGTAAGGAAGGAAGAACATGGAACAAGTTCGTCTGTAATGATGGATTTGTGTTCCGTGCTAACAAGCTATGCATTCCAGCTAGCTCCGTTCGTCTTTTGTTGTTGCAGGAGGCACATGGAGGAGGATTAATGGGACACTTTGGCGTGAAGGAAACTGAGGACATACTTGCTACACATTTCTTTTGGCCAAAGATGAGACGAGATGTTGAGCATTTTGTTGCTCGCTGTACTACATGTCAAAAAGCTAAGTCACGACTCAATCCTCATGGTTTCTATATGCCTTTGCCTGTACCTAGTGTTCCATGGGAGGACATCTCCATGGACTTTGTTTTAGGGTTACCTCGAAAAAAGAAGGGGAGGGATAGCATATTTGTTTTCGTGGATAGATTTTCGAGAATGGCACACTTTATATCATGTCACAAAAGCGAGGATGCTACTAATGTTGCTCATTTATTCTTTCGTGAAATTATTCGTTTGCATGGTGTGCCAAATACAATTGTTTCAGATCGTGACACTAAATTTCTTAGCCACTTTTGGAGATGTTTATGGGCTAAGTTGGGAACTAAACTGCTTTTTAGTACTACATGTCACCCCCAAACTGATGGTCAAACTGAAGTAGTCAATAGAACATTGTCTACTATGCTTAGGGCTGTTTTGAAGAATAACCTAAAAATGTGGGAAGAATGCTTGCCTCATATTGAATTTGCTTATAATCGTTCTCTGCATTCCACTACTAAGATGTGTCCTTTTGAAATTTTTTATGGTTTTCTACCTCGTGCACCTATTGATTTGTTGCCTCTTCCATCTTCGGAGAAGGTTAATTTTGATGCTAAACAACATGCTGAATTGATCTTAAAAATGCATGAGTTAACTAAGGAAAACATTGAGCGCATGAATGCTAAATACAAACTTGCTAGAGATAAGGGTAGAAAAGATATTGTGTTTGAACCAGGAGATCTTGTTTGGTTGTTTCCTGATTTGCACGTGCTGATGGTCCTTTTAAGGTGTTAAAGAAAATAAATGATAATGCATATAAACTTGAGCTGCCTGCAGACTTTGGGGTTAGTCCCACTTTTAATATTGCAGATTTGAAGCCTTATTTGGGTGAGGAAGATGTGCTTCCGTTGAGGAAGACTTCAATTCAAGAAGGGGAGGATGATGAGGACATCACTACCACAGTTACACCCATAGCCCCTGCTACCACACATATGAGACCAATTACTAGAGCTCGTGCACGCCAGTTAAATTATCAGGTACTTTTGTTTCTTGGTAATGTTTCTAATATTTATGAGAATATGATGTTGCCTAAATTGGATACATTTGTGTTGCTTACAAATGAAGGGCCTAGCATGGACAAGAGGCATGAACATGGGAGCATCATCAAGCAGGGAGATGAAGGCACGTGAGAAGGGAACCAGAATGGAGTTTCTAGTGGAGTTTTCAGCACTTTGAAGCCACCTTTGATGACATACAAAGACATGGACGAAATATACAAGCTGGCGGACCAGAATAAAGTCAAGTGGATGAACAGGGTACTGTGCACCAAATCTTGAGGTTGGGGCCATGTAATAAAAAGAGATTTAGACAAATAAGGAAAGGAATAAGGGAAATCTCGTCCAACTTTGCTGCTGAACGAAATTCCCTCTTTCTTCCCCATTTAAAGATAGATGTGCTATAATAAGGAAAGAAATAGAGGAAATCATATCCTGCCTTTGCTGCTGAATGGATTTCCCTCTTTCTTTCCCTATTAAAAGGTAGTCTATCTCAGAAAAAGGAAGGGAATAAGGGAGATCACGTCCTACCTTTTGTTGCTAGACGAATTTCCCTCTTCCCTCCCCTATTTAAGTAGGTCAAGAGCTCCTTGAGAGGGTGGGTTTTGTTTAGATTAAAGTTTGCCACAGCTGCAACTCCCGTACCTCGTTTGTGTCCAATGACTAGACCAGGACGTTTCAGAACCCCACTTTCATCAATGAAGTTTTCTTCTTGAATTCGCAATATCCAGATTCCAATCCTAGTTTCTTGCTTGTTCTTCTTTTGCCTGCAGGAAATAGACCCTCGTGGTCAGGTTGATCTTGCTCCGGCGTGGTCAATAACCTCTCGGAGTGGGTTTAGCGATTGCTAAGGCGCGGCGTCCTCACACGTTTGTAGTCGCATCGTCAAAGTCTACTCCACCAAAAATGGTAGTTATCATCTCATCGAAAGACGGGACACCTTCATCTCTATCATTAGATGATATGCTTGATGAACTTAGTGGCTCGATGTTTTTCTCTAAAATTGACTTGCGTAGTGGATACCATCAAATTCGCATGAAGCTAGGTGATGAATGGAAAACAACGTTTAAAACCAAGTTCGGTTTGTATGAGTGGTTAGTCATGCCTTTTGGTTTCACAAATGCACCTAGCACTTTTATGAGATTAATAAATGAGGTTTTACGTGCTTTCATTGGAAGATTTGTGGTAGTATATTTTGATGACATCTTGATCTATAGCACATCTCTAGAAGAGCATCTTGATCATCTCCGTGCTGTTTTTAATGCTTTACGTGATGCACGCTTATTTGGTAACATTGACAAGTGCACCTTTTGCACGGATAGAGTCTCTTTTCTTAGCTATGTTGTGACACCACAGGGAATTGAAGTCGATCAAGCCAAGGTGGAGGCGATACACAGCTGGCCGACTCCTACCACGGTCACACAAGTACGAAACTTTCTCGGACTTGCTGGATTCTATCGTCGTTTTGTGAAAGACTTCAGCACCATAGCAGGCCCACTACATGAGCTTACAAAGAAGGGTGCTCCATTCACATGGGGCAAGGCGCAAGAGGCTGCATTTGAAACTTTGAAGAATCGGTTAACTCATACACCCCTTCTCCAATTACCAGATTCCAGTAAGACTTTTGAATTGGAATGTGATGCTAGTGGTATTGGATTGGGAGGTGTCTTGCTGCAAGAAGGGAAACCTATTACTTATTTTAGTGAGAAACTGAATGGTCCTAGTCTGAACAATTCCACTTATGATAAAGAATTATATGCACTAGTACGAACTTTGGAAACATGGCAACATTATTTATGGCCTAAAGAATTTGTTATACATTCTGATCATGAATCTTTGAAGCACATTAAGAGCCAAACTAATCTGAACCGTAGGCATGCCAAGTGGGTAGAATTCATTGAGTTTTTTTCCTTATGTCATCAAGCACAAGAAAGGAAAAGATAATGTCATTGCGGATGCCTTATCTCGCCGTTATAATATGTTGTCCCAACTTGATTTTAAGATTTTTGGCTTGGAAACTGATAGGATCTTGGTTCCCGATCGTTTGATGAGAATAGGAGGGTTCGATTTGTGGAGGATAAGACGTTGACAATCCGACTACACTGTCCCCAAGACGATGCGCCTTAGCGATCGATACACCGACTCCGAAGTTGTATTCATCTTGCTGGTGCACAATCAACCTGGCCACGAGGGCCTTTGTTCCTGCAAGCAATCGAAGAACACGCAAGAACCAAAAGAACAAGCACTTATCAGTTGAATCAATCTGAAGTGGGGTTCTAGATACAAGTAGACGGGCAATATAGTCGACACGCGCGTGTACAAGGAAGCAGCAGAAGCTAACTTACGAATAAACAAAACCCACCAGCTAACGAGGATGGAGGCTACTATTTATTACCTCCGTAGGGTCGTGAGAAACACTAATCACGAGTCCCTAATGGACTCCAAATGATACATGGGCCATGGGACCAATTTTGGTGATGCATCAATATAGATAGAAAAGGTCTTGGTATTAAAATAATGATTTCGAACGACTCCGAATAGATATGGACATGAGGCCAGATCCTTTTGAAATTAGACTTGATAATCTTTCCACGAAGTATTTGAACGCCCAGATCGGAGTCCGTATGAAGTCGTTGCCGTCACAAGTTGGTGCAGTTCTGCTGTCCAAATCCCGTCCACGCGAATTCCCTTCCCATTGGCTCCTCTCCATTGTTCCTAAGCAAAACAAGAAAGCACGTAGTTCCACGGTCTAGATAAGATGGACATAAGGCCAAGAACGAGTTCACCTCATAGTTTAGTTGTCGTGCACGAGTGCGAGTGATCGGACCAGAAACCGGTAGCTGAGTTGGTGTGGATATATCGAGGGTGTTGATGTCCTCATCATCCTCCCCTTCTTGCATTTGAGTCGTCCGCAACTCAAGCTCATCTTCTTCTCCCAAATATGGCTTCAAATCATGTGGATTAAGTTGTGACTTATCTTTTTGACATGTCGTGCAGCGAGCAATGAAGCGCTCCACGTCTCGCCTCATCCTTGGCCAAAAGAAATGACCAGCAAGTATGTCCTCCGTCTTTTTTACTCCAAAGTGCCCCCATCAGCCCGCCTCCATGCGCTTCCTGTAACAACAACAAACGAACGGAGCTAGCTGGAATGCATAACTTGTTAGCTCTAAACACATAGCCATCGTTGAGGACAAATTTATTCAATGTTTTTCCATCTTTACATTTCAACAATACATCTTTGAAATCAGCATCTTGTTCATATTGATCTTTAATCATTTCTAATCCAAAAATTTTAAAGTCAAGTTGAGATAGAAGAGTATAACGTCTAGATAAAGCATCAGCAATAACATTATCCTTTCCCTTTTTGTGTTTAATGACATAAGGAAAAGACTCAATAAATTCCATCCACTTAGCATGCCTACGGTTCAGTTTCCCTTGGCTCCTAATATGCTTTAGTGATTCATGATCAGAATGGATAACAAATTCCATGGGCCACAAATAATGCTGCCATGTTTCTAAAGTTCGTACAAGAGCATATAATTCCTTATCATAGGTAGAATAATTCAGAATAGGCCCACTCATTTTCTCACTAAAATATGCAACAGATTTTCCTTCTTGTAACAAAACACAACCCAATCCGATTCCACTAGCATCACATTCAAGCTCAAAAGTCTTAGAAAAATAAGGAAGTTGGAGAATAGGTGCATGCGTCAACTTA
This sequence comes from Tuctoria greenei, assembly GCA_036927565.1. Taxonomy (NCBI): domain Eukaryota; kingdom Viridiplantae; phylum Streptophyta; class Magnoliopsida; order Poales; family Poaceae; genus Tuctoria; species Tuctoria greenei. The sequence goes on along the minus strand of JAYESD010000008.1, from coordinate 137,420,766 downwards.
TCTTTCAGTATGGTAAAGGCGTTATCTTGTGTGGTGCCCCAAGAAAAAGGCACCCCCTTCTTCGTAAGGTCATTCAAGGGAGCAGCAATGGTGCTGAAATCCTTCACAAAGCGACGATATAACCAAGCCAGCCCTAGAAAGCTTCGCACCTGTGTGATGGTCTTTGGTACAGGCCACCCCTGAATAGCCTCTACCTTGGCTTGATCAACTTCAATTTTGTGTAGAGTAACAACATAGCCAAGGAAAGAGACTCGATCCGTGCAAAAGGTGCACTTCTCAAGAGTACCAAATAATCATGCCTCACGTAAAGCATTAAAAATAGCACGTAAGTGATCAAGATGTTCATCCATGGATTTGCTATAAATCAATATATCATCAAAATACACAACAACAAATTTTCCAATGAATACACGCAAAACCTCGTTCATTAATCTCATGAAGGTGCTAGGTGCATTAGTTAACCCAAAAGGCATGACTAACCACTCATATAAATCGAACTTAGTTTTGAAAGCAGTTTTCCATTCATCTCCTAGTTTCATGCGAATTTGGTGATAACCACTACGCAAATCAACTTTTGAGAACAACAGCACCACTCAATTCATCAAGCATATCATCTAAGCGTGGAATAGGATGACAATATCGAATGGTGATATTGTTGATTGCTCTACAATCCACACACATACGCCATGATCCATCCTTTTTAGGTATTAGAATAACTGGAACAGCACAAGTACTAAGAGACTCACGTACATAACCTTTGTCGAGTAGTTCTTGTACTTGGCGCTGAATCTCCTTTGTTTCTTCGGATTTGACCTGTATGGTGCACAGTTGGGAAATGAATCACCAGGAATGAGGTCAATCTAGTGCTCAATCCCTCGAAGTGGTGGTAGTCCTAGTGGTATTTCACTTGGAAACACATCAGAATATTCCTACAAAATGTTAGCAACAGCAGGAGGCAAAGAATGTTGCATATCGTAAAGGGAAATCAAAGCATCTTTGCATACCAAAGCTTAGGCAATAGAGGTGTAAGCAATCAGTTCATTAATATCAAATTTCGTAGCAAACAAGCATTTTCCCTTCAGAGATATCTCATTTTTCTTATCAAACACAGATTTGGCATTGGTATTGTTCTCAACATCAGCATGGTCCTGAGATTTATTTTTCCTAGCTCTAGCAACATCATCTTGCACAATAGCTTCAGGAGACATAGGATGCAACACAAAATTTTTATCGTGGTAAAGAAAAGAATACTGATTTGATCTACGACATTATGCATAGAATCTCTATCAAATTGCCAAGGTCTTCCTAGCAGAATATTACAAGCTTGCATAGGCACAACATCACATTCAACGACATCCTTATATGATCCAATAGTAAAATTGATTCGCACAAGTCTAGTTACCTTTGCCTTACCGCTGTTGTTTAACCATTGAATGTAATAGGGATGTGGGTGCGGTTTGGTGCTTAGTGCCAGCTTGGTCACCATGTCACTGCTGGCCAAGTTGTTGCAGCTACCTCCATCAATGATCATGCGGCAAGATCGCTCTTTGACGACACACTTTGTTTGGAATAATGTGTGCCTTTGATTTTTTTCCGCTTTCTTCATTTGTGTACTAAGCACATGCTGCACAATGAGACTATCATAGCGCGCTGCATCTTCTGCACTAATATGCTCTTCTTGATGTTCATCGCTACCTGCATAGTCAGCTGCAAGCAAAACACATGTATCGTCATCAAAATCGCTAGCAGATGAGTACTCACTGTCATCTTTAACAATTAGAACATGTTTGCTTGGTTAGTCACTCTGCACATGGCCAAAACCCTTGCACTTGTGACATTGAACGTCTCTAGATCGTCCGGTAGATGCTACAGAAGAAGCACTCTCGGTGGGCTTTTGGGTGGTCTTTACTGCTCAGCTAGTGGAAGAAGCACGTGGCTTGTTGCCGGAGGAAGAAGGTGATGAGGACATCAACACCCTCGATACATCCACACCAACTCAGCTACCGGTTTCTGGTCCGATCACTCGCGCTAGTGCACGTCAACTAAACTATGAGGTGAACTCGTTCTTGGCCTTATGTCCATCTTATCTAGACCGTGGAACTACGTGCTTTCTTGTTTTGCTTAGGAACAATGGAGAGGAGCCAATGGGAAGGGAATTCGCGCGGACGGAATTTGGACAGCAGAACAGCACCAACTTGTGACGGCCACCACGATTTCATACGGACTCCGATCTCGGCGTTCAAGTACTTCCTGGAAAGATTATCAAGTCTACTTTTGAACGGATCTGGCCTCATGTCCATATCTGTTCTGAGTCGGCCGCAATAGTTATTTTAATACCAAGACCTTTTACTGTCCAGGGTGCTGCATCACCAAAATTGGGCCCATGGCCCATGTATCGTTTGGAGTCCATTAGGGACTCGTGATTAGGGTTTCTCACGACCCTAGGGAGGTAATAAATAGTAGCAGCCGCCCTCATTAGCTGGTGGGTTTTTGTTTATTCGTAAGTTAGCTTCTGCTGCTTCCTTGTACACGCGCGTGTCGACTAGATCGCCTGTCTACTTGTATCCAGAACCCCACTTTAGATTGATTCAACAGATAAGTGCTTGTTCTTCTTGTTCTTGCGTGTTCTTCGATTGCTTGCAGGAACAAAGGCCCTCGTGGTCAGGTTGATTGTGCACCAGCAAGATCAATACAACTTCGGAGTTGGTGTACCGATCGCTAAGGCGCATCGTCTTGGGGACGGTGTAGTCGGATCGCCAACGTCTTCTCCTCCACAAATCGAACCCTCCTATTCTCATCGAAAGATCGGGAACCAAGATCCTATCAAGTGGTAATCAGAGCAAGGTTAATCGGTGAGAGTGCTACCATTACTTTTCTTTCCGCTGTTATCATCCTATAGTCCAGAAAAAGCCCAAAAAAATACCAGATCTGTTTTTTTCCATTATTCCTAGACCATTGTGCCTTTTACTTTCTCCACTTAGTCAAGACTTGTTGAGTTCATGGTTGCTTCGACGAGTCAAGTTGCTGGTCTTTAGTTTTGCACCACTAGAGTTTCGAGTTCGTGTCACATTCGGTCACCTAGTTCGAGTCAGATTCGTAGTTCGAGTTTGAGTCAGATTACTAGTTTGAGTTTGAATCAGATTGCTACTTCATGTTTGAGTCGGATTACTAGTTCGAGTTTGAGTCGGATTACAAGTTCAAATCATATTTCTACTTTGAGTTTGACAACAAGAAAAAGGCAAGTGCAAAATCAAAAGCCGCACAAAAGCCACAAGCAATTAGAGAAAAAAAAGGCAAGTGCAAAATCAAAAGCCGCACAAAAGCCACAAGCAATTAGAGAAGAAAAAAAAAGGCAAGTGCAAGATCAAAAGCCGCATGTGCAAATTTTGTTCTAGGGTCTCCTGATTCCATCTAGAGAGAGTTTGGGTGACCACCCCAACAAAAAAAAAACGAAAAAAAAGAAAAAAAATCAGATTGTTGTTTGGGGTGTTTTTGGTGACGACATTGGTGTCTCGGCTCGCGTCTCTAGTACGGTCTAGACTAAGATCAGCACAGTACTATCGTAGAATATTTATTCAGCTTGTTGTGATTAACGTGGTGAAAGTTTGCTCCTTGTGCTAGTTCAGCCACCTAAAGCCATAGATTGACACCTGCTCTTGAAGTTGTTCATTACTTGCTGGTTGCCATCACCTTCTTGTTGAGCTTTGTAAGAACAGGTAAGAGCTTGATTGAACAGGTTGAGAGTGAGCGAGTTATCTCCACCAGCACCTTTGTAGCTAGGGATAACGTTACCCTTTCATATTGGATTTTTTTCTACTAACCATGGCAGGAGGAGCAAATACAAATGAAGACGTGCATTCACCTCGCACACGGGGAATTATACAACACTTCGAACGCCAAGTGCGGCTACACACAGAAGCGCTTGATGAGGATTTTCGAGTTACCAGTGACCGCCTTGGTCAATTGGAAAATATGCAGATCGACACCAACACCAAAATCAGCACGTTGGAGAGTTCCATTCAAACATTGAACACCTCTATTGGAGCCATCCTGCAGCGCCTTGAGGAGAGGGATCGTGGACGCACCGCAGATGGACAGGTGAGCAATGCTCCTAGTATTGTACGTGACAATGAAGATGACTATTCTGCAGATACGGAGATTGGAGAAGATGAGGAACTAGGCCACGGAGCCGGCTACATCGCAACCGTCAAGGCATAGGTGGACATCTTCGGCGTGAGGTACGCAATCATGAAGATACTTTTAACAAGATCAAATTTAAGATACCTCATTTTGATGGTAAATATGACCCTGATGCATATATTACTTGGGAGATTTCTGTTGATAAAAAATTTGCATGTCATGAGTTTCCTGAAAACGCAAGAGTTAGAGCAGCCACTAGTGAGTTTACTGATTTTGCTTCTGTTTGGTGGATATAACATGGCAAGAAAAATCCTAATAACATACCACAAACATGGGATGCTTTGAAACGGCTCATGCGGGCTAGATTTGTTCCTTCTTACTATGCACGTGATCTGTTAAATAAGTTACAACAATTGAGACGGGGAGCTAAAAGTGTAGAAGAGTATTTTCAGGAATTACAAATGGGTATGTTGCATTGTAATTTAGACGAGGATGAGGAACCAGCTATGGCTAGATTTTTGGGTGGTTTAAACCGTGAAATTCAGGACATACTTGCTTATAAAGATTACAATAATGTTACCCGTTTGTTTCATCTTGCTTGTAAAGCTGAAAGGGAAGTGTAGGGACGACGAGCTAGCTCTAGAACTAATATTTCTGCAGGAAAGACTAGCTCATGGCAACCACGCACGACTACTCCTTCGACTGGGCATGCTTCTCCGCCATCTTCTTCACAAAGTCGGGCAGCACCTTCTTCTTCCAGCAACAAGCCACGTGCTTCTTCCACTAGCTCAGCAGTAAAGACCACCCAAAAGCCCACCGAGAGTGCTTCTTCCGTAGCATCTACCGGACGATCTAGAGACGCTCAATGTCACAAGTGCAAGGGCTTTGGCCATGTGCAGCGTGACTGCCCAAGCAAACGTGTTCTAATTGTTAAAGATGATGGTGAGTACTCATCTGCTAGCGATTTTGATGATGATACATGTGTTTTGCTTGCAGCTGACTATGCAGGATGAACATCAAGAAGAGCATATTGGTGCAGAAGATGCAGCGCGCTATGATAGTCTCATTGTGCAGCATGTGCTTAGTGCACAAATGGAGAAAGCGGAACAAAATCAAAGGCACACATTATTCCAAACAAAGTGTATCGTCAAAGAGCGATCTTGCCGCATGATCATTGATGGAGGTAGCTGCAACAACTTGGCCAGCAGTGACATGGTGACCAAGCTGGCACTAAGCACCAAACCGCACCCACATCCCTATTACATTCAATGGTTAAACAACAGCGGTAAGGCAAAGGTAACCAGACTTGTGCGAATCAATTTTACTATTGGATCATATAAGGATGTCATTGAATGTGATGTTGTGCCTATGCAAGCTTGTAATATTCTGCTAGGAAGACCTTGGCAATTTGATAGAGATTCTATGCATCATGGTAGATCAAATCAGTATTCTTTTCCTTATCAACAACAACAACAACAACCAAGCCTTTGTCCCAAACAAGTTGGGGTCGGCTAGAAATGAAACCCAACAATTTTGAAGAAAAGTAATAGAAAATAAGATGAAAGTAAAAAAAACTACATTTTATTTATTATAAAATGGGTTAATAAGAAAGAAGATAAGAGTAACAAATTATGAATAAACTAAGATTCTGGCACATGAATTGCTAATTTCCATGCAGTCCTATCATGAGCCAAATCTCTAGGTACGTCCCACTCCTTTAAATCTCGTTTCACCGCCTCCTGCCATGTCAACCTTGGTCGACCTCTACCCCTCCTAAAATTTTCTCCACTCTTTATAATCCCACTGTTAACCGGTGCGTCTGGAGGTCTCTGCTGGATATGCCCAAACCACCGTAGGCGATGTTGGACTAGCTTCTCCTCAATCGGTGCCACCCCTACCCTATCACGTATTACTTCGTTCCTAATTTTGTCTCTTCTTGTGTGACCGCACATCCACCATAGCATGCACATCTCCGCAACACTCAATTGTTGGACATGTTGCCTTTTAGTTGGCCAACATTCTGCTCCATACAGCATCGCAGGTCTGATCATCGTCCTATAAAATTTTCCTTTCAATTTTTGTGGAACTTTCTTATCACATAAGATTTCAGATGCTTGTCACCACTTCATCCACCCGATCTTGATCCTGTGGCAAACATCTTCGTCAATATCACCATTGCTTTGTAACATTGATCCTAAATATCGAAATGTGTCTCTTCTAGGTACTACTTGTCCTTGTAAACTAACATTACCACCATCGCACCCGACATCACTAAAGTCGCATCTCATATACTCGGTCTTGGTTCTATTAAGTCTAAACCCCTTAGACTCTAAGGTTTGCCTCCATAGCTCCAATTTTCTATCAACACCATCCCTAGTTTCATCTACCAACACTACATCATCAGCAAAGAGCATACACCAAGGGATATCCCCTTGTATATCCTTCGACACCTCATCCATCACTAAGGAAAAGATGTAAGGACTTAAGGCTGATCCTTGGTGTAACCCTATTGTGATAGGAAAAGTGTCGGTCTCACTATCTCTTACGCGCACACTTGTCACCACATTATCGTACATATCTTTAATAAGGTTAATGTACTTTGTTGGGACTTTGTGTTTCTCTAGTGCCCACCACATGACCGGTCTTGGTACCTTATCGTATGCCTTCTCCAAGTCAATGAACACTAAATGTAGATCCTTCTTTTGCTCCCTATACCTCTCCATAAGCTGACGGAGTAAGAAAATCGCCTCCATAGTGGACCTCCCAGGCATAAAACCAAACTGGTTTTTAGTGACATTGGTCACTTTCCTCAAGCGGTGTTCAATCACTCTCTCCCAGAGCTTCATAGTATGACTCATGAGCTTAATTCCTCGGTAATTAGTACAACTTTGAACATCTCCTTTATTTTTGAAGATGGGTACTAAAATACTTTTCCGCCACTCTTCAGGCATTTTGTTTGACTGAAAAATGCGGTTGAATAGTTTAGTGAGCCATACTATTTCTACATCCCCTAGACATCTCCACACCTCAATGGGGACATCATCGGGGCCGCGGGCCTTTCCTCCTTTCATCCTTTTTAGGGCCTCTCTAACCTCGGACTCTTGTATCCTCCGCACGAATCGTCTATGGATGTCATCAAATGAGTCATCCAACTCGAACCTAATACTCTCATTCCCGTCATTGAATAGTCCATTGAAGTAGTCCCGCCATCTGTCCCTAATTTCTTCCTCCTTCAATAGAATTTGGCTTGCCTCATCCTTAATGCATTTGACTTGGTTGAGATCTCTCACCTTTCTCTCGCGAAGTTTCGCCATCTTGTATATATCCTTTTCACCTTCTTTTGTCCCTAGCCTCTCATATAGCGCATCATAGGCCTGCCCCCTTGCTTTACTCACAACACGCCTAGCATTTTTCTTAGCCTCTTTATATTTCGCCATGTTACTTGCACTTCTCTCATGATGCCAGCTCTTATAAGACTCCTTCTTCTCCTTAATAGCTTTTTGTACATCTTCATTCCACCACCAAGTGTCTTTATCTACAAGTTTCTTACCTTTTGTCCACCCAAGCACCTCCGTAGCCGTCTTCCTAATGTAAGTCGCCATCTTCTCCCACATACTATCTGCATCTTCCTCTTCGTTCCAAGGTCCTTCTGCGATCATCCTCCTTTTGAATGATTGTTGCGCTTCATCCTTCAACTTCCACCACTTTGTTCTCGTGGTTTTAACACCTTTGTCTCGTGACACACGCACCTTTGTTTTAACACCTTTTCTTTATCACGATAAAAAAATTGTGTTGCATCCTATGTCTCCTGAAGCTATTGTGCAAGATGATGTTGCTAGAGCTAGGAAAACTAAATATCAGGACCATGCTAACATTGAGAACAATAACAATGCCAAATCTGTGTTTGATAAGAAAAATGAGATATCTCTGAAGGGAAAATGCTTGTCTGCTACGAAATCTGATATTAATGAACTGATTGCTTCCACCTCTGTTGCCTATGCTTTGGTATGCAAAGATGCTTTGATTTCCCTTTACGATGTGCAACATTCTTTGCCTCCTGCTATTGCTAACATTTTGCAGGAATATTCTGATGTGTTTCCAAGTGAAATACCACCAGGACTACCACCACTTCGAGGGATTGAGCACCAGATTGACCTCATTCCCGGTGCTTCATTGCCCAACCGTGCACCATATAGGACAAATCCAGAAGAAACAAAGGAGATTCAGCGCCAAGTACAAGAACTACTTGACAAAGGTTATGTACGTGAGTCTCTTAGTCCTTGTGTTGTTCCAGTTATTCTAGTACCTAGAAAGGATGGATCATGGCGTATGTGTATAGATTGTAGAGCAATCAACAATATAACCATTCGATATCGTCATCCTATTCCACGCTTAGATGATATGCTTGATGAATTGAGTGGTGCTGTTGTGTTCTCAAAAGTTGATTTGCATAGTGGTTATCACCAAATTCGCATGAAACTAGGAGATGAATGGAAAACTGCTTTCAAAACTAAGTTCGATTTATATGAGTGGTTAGTCATGACTTTTGGGTTAACTAATGCACCTAGCACCTTCATGAGATTAATGAACGAGGTTTTGCGTGCATTCATTGGAAAATTTGTTGTTGTGTATTTTGATGATATATCGATTTATAGCAAATCCATGGATGAACATCTTGATCACTTACGTGCTGTTTTTAATGCTTTGCGTGAGGCACAATTATTTGGTAATCTTGAGAAGTGCACCTTTTGCACGGATCGAGTCTCTTTCCTTGGCTATGTTGTTACTCCACAGGGAATTGAAGTTGATCAAGCCAAGGTAGAGGCTATTCAGGGGTGGCCTGTACCAAAGACCATCACACAGGTGCGGAGCTTTCTAGGGCTGGCTGGGTTCTATCGTCGCTTTGTGAAGGATTTCAGCACCATTGTTGCTCCATTGAATGACCTTACGAAGAAGGAGGTGCCTTTTTCTTGGGGCACCACACAAGATAACGCCTTTCATACTGAAAGATAAGTTGACGCATGCACCTCTTCTCCAACTTCCTGATTTTTCTAAGACTTTTGAGCTTGAATGTGATGCTAGTGGGATTGGATTGGGTGGTGTTTTGTTACAAGAAGGAAAACATGTTGCATATTTTAGTGAGAAAATGAGTGGGCCTGTTCTAAATTATTCTACCAATGATAAGGAAATATATGCTCTTGTACGAACTTTAGAAACATGGCAGCATTATTTGTGGCCCAAAGAATTTGTTATCCATTCTGATCATGAATCACTAAAGCATATTAGAAGTCAAGGGAACTAAACCGTAGGCATGCTAAGTGGATGGAATTTATTGAGTCTTTTCCTTATGTCATTAAACACAAAAAGGGAAAGTATAATGTTATTGCTGATGCTTTATCTAGACGTTATACTCTTCTATCTCAACTTGACTTTAAAATTTTTGGATTAGAAACGATTAAAGATCAATATGAACATGATGCTGATTTCAAAGATGTATTTCTGAAATGTAAAGACGGAAAAACATTGAATAAATTTGTCCTCAATGATGGCTATGTGTTTAGAGCTAACAAGTTATGCATTCCAGCTAGCTCCGTTCGTTTGTTGTTGTTACAGGAAGCGCATGGAGGCGGGCTGATGGGGCACTTTGGAGTGAAAAAGACGGAGGACATACTTGCTGGTCATTTCTTTTGGCCAAGGATGAGGCGAGACGTGGAGCGCTTTGTTGCTCGCTGCACGACATGTCAAAAAGCTAAGTCACGACTTAATCCACATGGTTTGTACATGCCTCTTCCTGTTCCTAGCATGCCTTGGGAGGATATTTCTATGGACTTTGTTTTAGGACTGCCTAGAACAAAGAAGGGGAGGGATAGCATCTTTGTTGTTGTGGATAGATTTTCTAAAATGGCACACTTCATACCTTGTTGTAAAAGTGATGATGCTACACATGTTGCTGATTTGATTTTCCGAGATATTGTTAGATTGCATGGTGTGCCAAACACAATAGTTTCAGATCGTGATGCTAAGTTTCTTAGCCATTTTTGGAGAACGTTATGGGCAAAATTGGGGACTAATCTTTTATTTTCAACTACTTGTCATCCCCAAACTGATGGTCAAACTGAGGTTGTGAATAGAAGTTTATCTACCATGCTTAGGGCTGTTTTGAAAAAGAATATAAAAATGTGAGAAGAGTGTTTGCCTCATGTTGAGTTTGCTTATAATCGTTCCCTACATTCTAGTACTAAGAAATGCCCTTTTGAGATTGTTTATGGATTTGTACCCCGTGCTCCTATTGATTTATTACCTCTTCCTTCAATGGAACGAGTGAATTTTGATGCTAAACATCGTGCTGAATTGATCTTAAAATTGCATGAAACCACTAAGAAGAATATAGAGTGCATGAATGCCAAGTATAAACTTGCTGGTAGTAGGGGAAAGAAAACTATCACTTTTGAACCTGATGATTTAGTTTGGTTACATTTGCAAAAGGATAGGTTTCCTGATTTGAGAAAGTCTAAATTGTTACCTTGAGCTGATGGTCCATTCAAAGTGTTAGAAAGAATTAATGATAATGCATATAAACTCGAGTTGCCTGTGAATTTTGGGGTTAGTCCCACATTTAACATTGCAGATTTGAAGCCATATTTGGGAGAAGAAGATGAGCTTGAGTCGCGGACGACTCAAATGCAAGAAGGGGAGGATGATGAGGACATCAACACCCTCGATACATCCACACCAACTCAGCTACCGGTTTCTGGTCCGATCACTCGCGCTCGTGCACATCAACTAAACTATGAGGTGAACTCGTTCTTGGCCTTATGTCCATCTTATCTAGACCGTGGAACTACGTGCTTTCTTGTTTTGCTTAGGAACAATGGAGAGGAGCCAATGGGAAGGGAATTCGCGCGGACGGGATTTGGACAGCAGAACAGCACCAACTTGTGACGGCCACCACGATTTCATACGGACTCCGATCTGGGCGTTCAAGTACTTCCTGGAAAGATTATCAAGTCTACTTTCGAACGGATCTGGCCTCATGTCCATATCTATTCTGAGTCAACCGCAATAGTTATTTTAATACCAAGACCTTTTTCTGTCCAGGGTGCTGCATCACCAAAATTGGGCCCATGGCCCATGTATCGTTTGGAGTCCATTAGGGACTCGTGATTAGGGTTTCTCACGACCCTAGGGAGGTAATAAATAGTAGAAGCCGCCCTCATTAGCTGGTGGGTTTTTGTTTATTCGTAAGTTAGCTTCTGCTGCTTCCTTGTACACGCGCGTGTCGACTAGATCGCCCGTCTACTTGTATCCAGAACCCCACTTTAGATTGATTCAACAGATAAGTGCTTGTTCTTCTTGTTCTTGCGTGTTCTTCGATTGCTTGCAGGAACAAAGGCCCTCGTGGTCAGGTTGATTGTGCGCCAGCAAAATCAATACAACTTCGGAGTCGGTGTACCGATCGCTAAGGCGCATCGTCTTGGGGACGGTGTAGTCGGATCGCCAACGTCTTCTCCTCCACAAATCAAACCCTCCTATTGTCATCGAAAGATCGGGAACCAAGATCCTATCAGAAGGTGCTGCCCGACTTGGTGAAGAAGATGCTGGGGAAGCACGCCCAGTCGAAGGAGTAGTCGTGCGTGGTTGCCATGAGCTAGTCTTTCGTGCAGAAATATTAGTTCTAGAGCTAGCTCGTCGTCCCTGCACTTCCGTTTCAGCTTTACAAGTAAGATGAAACAAACGGGTAATATTATTGTAATCTTTAAAAGCAAGTATGTCCTGAATTTCACGGTTTAAACCACCCAAAAATCTAGCCATAGCTGGTTCCTCATCCTCGTCTAAATTACAATGCAACATACTCATTTGTAATTCCTGAAAATACTCTTCTACACTTTTAGCTTCCTGTCTCAATTGTTGTAACTTATTTAACAGATCACGTGCATAGTAAGAAGGAACAAATCTAGCCCGCATGAGCTGTTTCAAAGCATCCCAAGTTTGTGCTATGTTATTAGGATTTTTCTTGCCATGTTGTATCCACCAAAAAGAAGCAAAATCAGTAAACTCACTAGTGGCTGCTCTAACTCTTGCATTTTCAGGAAACTCATGACATGCAAATTTTTTATCACAAAAATCTCCCAAGTAATATATGCATTAGGGTCATATTTACCATCAAAATGAGGTATCTTAAATTTGATCTTGTTAAAAGTATCATCATGATTGTGTACCTCACGCCGACGATGTCCACCCATACCTTGACGGTTGCGTTGTAGCCGGTGCCGTGGCCTAGCTTCCTCATCTTCCCCAATCTCCATATCTGCAGAATAGTCATTTTCATTGTCACGTACAATACTAGGAGCATTGCTCACCTGTCCATCTGTGGTGCACCCATGATCCCTCTCCTCAAGGCGCTGCAGGATGGCTCCAATAGAGGTGTTCAATGTTTGAATGGAAATCTCCAACATGCTGATTTTGGTGTTGGTGTCGATCTGCATATTTTCCAATTGACCAAGGCGGTCACTGGTAACACAAAAATCATCCTCAAGCGCTTCTGTGCGTAGCCACACTTTTTGTTCGAAGTGTTGTATAATTCCCCGTGTGCAAGGTGAATGCACGTCTTCGTTTGTATTTGCTCCTCCTGCCATGGTTAGTAGACAAAAAGAACAATCCAATATGAAAGGGTAACGTTATCCCTAGCTACAAAGGTGCTGGTGGAGATAACTCGCTCACTCTCAACCTGTTCAATCAAGCTCTTACCTATTCTTACCAAGCTCAGCAAGAAGGTGATGGCAACCAGCAAGTAATGAACAACTTCAAGAGCAGGTGTCAATCTATGGCTTTAGGTGGCTGAACTAGCACAAGAAGCAAACATTCACCATGTTAATCACAACAAGCTAAATAAATGTTTTACGATAGTACTGTACTGATCTTAGTCTAGACCGTACTAGAGACGCGAGCCGAGACACTAATGTCGTCACCAAAAACACCCCAAACAACAAACTGATTTTTTTCTTTTTTTTTCGTTTTTTTTGTTGGGGTGGTCACCCATACTCTCTCTAGATGGAATCAGGAGACCCTAGAACAAAATTTGCACATGCGGCTTTTGATCTTGCACTTGCCTTTTTCCTTCTCTAATTGCTTGTGGCTTTTGTGCGGCTTTTGATTTTGCACTTGCCTTTTTCTTGTTGTCGAACTCAAATTACTAATCTGACTCAAACTCGAAGTAGCAATCTGATTCGAACTTGAACTAGTAATCCGACTCAAACTCGAACTAGCAATCCGACACAAACTCGAACTAGCAATCCGACTCAAACTCGAACTAGCAATATGATATGAACTCGTAATCCGACTCAAACTCAAACTAGCAATCCGACTCAAACTCGAAGTAGCAATCTGATTCAAACTCAAACTAGTAATCCGACTCAAACTCGAACTACAAATCTGACTCGAACTAGGTGACCGAATGTGACACAAACTCGAAACTCTAGTGGTGCAAAACTAAAGACCAGCAACTTGACTCGTCGAAGCAACCATGAACTCAACAAGTCTTGACTAAGTACAGAAAGTAAAAGGCACAATGGTCTAGGAATAATGGAAAAAAATAGATCTGATATTTTTTTGGGCTTTTTCTGGACTATAGAATGATAATAGCGGAAAGAAAAGTAATGGTAGCACTCTCACCGATTAACCTTGCTCTGATACCACTTGATAGGATATTGGTTCCCGATCTTTCGATGAGAATAGGAGGGTTCAATTCGTGGAGGAGAAGACGTTGGCGATCTGACTACACCGTCCCCAAGACGATGCGCCTTAGCGATCGGTACACCGACTCCGAAGTTATATTGATCTTGCTGGCGCACAATCAACCTGACCACGAGGGCCTTTGTTCCTGCAAGCAATCGAAGAACACGAAAGAACAAGAAGAACAAGCACTTATCAGTTGAATCAATCTGAAGTGGGGTTCTCGATACAAGTAGATAGGCGATCTAGTCGACACGCGCGTGTACAAGGAAGCAGCAGAAGCTAACTTACGAAGAAACAAAACCCACCAGCTAATGAGGGCGGCGGCTACTATTTATTACCTCCCTAGGGTCGTGAGAAACCCTAATCACGAGTCCCTAATGGACTCCAAACGATACATGGGCCATGGGCCCAATTTTGGTGATGCAGCACCATGGACAGAAAAGGTCTTGGTATTAAAATAAATATTGCGGCCGACTCCGAATAGATATGGACATGAGGCCAGATCCATTTGAAAGTAGACTTGATAATCTTTCCAGGAAGTACTTGAACGCCCAGATCGAAGTCCGTATGATGTCTCGGTGGCCATCACAAGTTGGTGTTGTTCTGCTGTCCAAATCCCGTCCGCGCGAATTCCCTTCCCGTTGGCTCCTCTCCATTGTTCCTAAGCAAAACAAGAAAGCATGTAGTTCCACAGTCTAGATAAGATGGACATAAGGCTAAGAACGAGTTCACCTCATAGTTTAGTTGAAGTGCACGAGCGCGAGTGATCGGACCAGAAACCGGTAGCTGAGTTGGTGTGGATGTATCGAGGGTGTTGATGTCCTCATCAGAAACAATTAAAGAACAATATGATTTTATCGCTGATTTCAAAGATGTTCTGCTGCAATGTAAAGAAGGAAAAACATGAACAAGTTTGTTCTCACTAATGGTTTTGTGTTTCGAGCTAACAAATTGTGCATTCCAGCTGGTTCTGTGCGTATCATACTATTGCAGGAAGCACATGGTGGAGGGTTGATGGGACACTTTGGTGTCAAGAAGACAAAAGGCATCCTAGCAAGCCATTTACTTTGGCCAAATATGAGAAGAGATGTTGAGCGGTTTGTTGTCCGTTGCACCACCTGTCAGAAGGCTAAGCCCCGTCTTAATCCACATGGTTTATACATGCCTCTTCCTATTCCTAGTGCTCCATGGGAGGATGTTTCTATGGATTTTGTTTTAGGATTGTCTAGATCAAAGAAGGGAAGGGATAATATTTTTATTGTTGTGGACAGATTTTCTAAAATGGCACACTTCATACCATGCCACAAAGCTGATGATGCTACCCATATTGCTGATTTGTTCTTTCTAGAAGTTGCTCGTTTGCATGGGGTTCCAAACACTATTGTTTCTGATAGAGATGCCAAATTTCTTAGTCATTTTTGGAAAACCTTATGGGCTAAGTTGGGAACAAAATTGCTCTTTTCTACTACTTGTCACCCTCAAACTGATGGACAGACCGAAGTAGTGAACCATAGTTTATCTACCATGCTTAGGGCTGTTATGAAACATAACATCAAATTATGGGAAGAATGTTTGCCTCATATTGAATTTGCTTACAATCGTTCGCTGCATTCTACTACTAAATTGTGCCCTTTTCAGATTGTATATGGTTTTATCCCTTGTGCTCCCACTGATATTTTGTCTCTGCCACCTTCAGAGAAATTGAATTTTGATGCTTCTCGCCGTGCTGAATTAATTCTTAAAATGCATGAGCAAACTAAAGTAAACAATGAGAGCATAAACGCTAAGTATCAACAAGCCAGTAGCAAGGGTAGAAAGCATGTTACTTTTGAACCTTGTGATTTGGTCTGGGTGCATTTGAGAAAGGATAGATTTCCTGATTTGAGAAATCTAAATTGCTACATAGAGTCGCTGGACCCTTCAAAATTGCTTAGAAAAATTAATGATAATGCATATGAAATTGAGCTGCCTGCACATTTTGGGGTTACTTCCTCTTTTAATATGCAGATTTGAAATCATATGTGGGCGAGGAAAACACATTTGAGTCGAGGACGACTCAATTGCAAGAAGGGGAGGATGATGAGGACATCGCTACCGTTGATACAACCACAACAGCGGCCCATTCACCACTTGCAACTAATCAAGGTCCAATGACACGCACTCGTGCACGTCAACTTAATTATCAGGTAAACTCATTCCTGGCTGTTCAAAGTAATTATCCTTCAAATAGGGAACTATTAAAGCCTTGTGATGACCTTGTTATTATTAGGTGCTTGGGAATTGATCCAACTAGGAGGAATGGAGGGATTAATGCAATGAAAGCTGCTCCACCCGAGGGGTCCTCGTAACTGCAGCAAGTACCAACTTAAAGGGGCATAACTTTCAACTCCCGAGGTTGTTTAATGCAAATAAGTACTTGCTGGAAAGGTATCTTAGTCTATTTTCCATTGGATAAAGAATCAAAGGTAAATGACCCTTGAGCAGCTCAGAAAAGGCCGAACAATACTCGTGACTCCATCCTGAGTTCTAGTCTTCCTCCTCTATATAAACAACTAGCAGCCATAGGAAGAACTTGGGTTTTGTTTTCTGTAAGTTTAGCCATTGCTACTTCCTTGTAACGCAAGTGTCGACGAGACCTTCCAATTACTTGAATCAGAACCCCAACTTATCACACCTGTGAGTGTTTGTTTGTTATCTTGTTCTTGCTTGTTCTTCGATTGCTTGCAGGTTCAAGGCTGTTCTTGGCACGGCAAGAACAACAACAATAGGAGCTGGTGTAACTATCACTAAGGCACATCACCCTTGTGGTTGTTGTAGTCGAATAGCACAACGTCGACCTGCACCCAAATCTTAGTTACCAGGAGACGGTGTAATTGTCGCTCAAGGCACCACACCATTCTGGTTGTGGTAGTCGGGCAGCTAACGTCGGCCTCCACCAAATTCATTCACCACCAACATCTCTCATCGAAAGATAGGGCATCCCCCGTACCCGTTGGGTTCATCAACTTATGTCAAAGCTACTTATTTACCAAAAAATTCAGAGAAGACTTAATCGTGTTGGAATTTTGTAGACCATAATATTTCATTGCTTAAGCTGAACTTCTCCTGGTTAGTCCGACAGTACCGAATAAAGTCAATGTAAAATTCCCAGGCCCATTGGATCTGTTTAACTCTAGTAATTTGATGATCATATCACCAAGTCCAAATAATGCCTATGTCATCTCATATCAAGATTCTCCTATGTTTCTCTTCTATTCATCCATGTTGCTGTACATCTCAGCTCTAGACCTTTTCTCCCATCTGTTTTACTCTTTCTTGAGTTTGTGCAACTTCAATTTCAATTTGCTAAGTTGCAATCTTCACATGTGAACATTTCACTTCATGTCAAAACTAACTATGTCTCACTTTGATTCCCCAATTCTTGTACACCACACAGCAACAGGCTTTTTCCTTCTAGTTATTTTACTCCTTCTCTAGTTATTAACATCTTCATTGCTCATATTATTAGGTCGTATTCTCTTTATGTGCATTTTCATATCGTTAGTGATGAAAACGATGAAGGCATTCGATGAGTGGAGATGGACGAGAAGCACTACTTGGAGGAGGAGGCACAAGCTTGGAATTCACTGTAAGCAAATTGCTCAGACCAGCAGCAAGGACAAGAGATGAAGTGGTCAATCATAAGTTCTACTTGAAGGATCAAGGCACTGACTTTATTGACATTTATCTAGTTGCAATCCAAGGCAAGCCCCGATTTACATTTAAATGCCTTTTCCAAGTTTTGCTTTAGACACACTGTATTGAATAGACTTGATATGTGCATTAGGTCAATATTGCTTGAATACTCCACATGCATGACCAAATAATCCATGGTGTAGATGGGTAGTATGAGACTCTATCGGATTATATTGCTATGCTTAATGTTTAGTTAGAAGATAGGTAGAAGTCGAGTATGTGGGATACTACTCGCGAGATTGGTCACATTTTATCGACCACAAGTCAAGTAGTTGAATTCTACTTGCGAGAGAAGTTGAGTGAGGGAAATCTACTCGCAAGTTGTTACTATAGCGTTCACTGTTTAATATGAGACGTGGACAGAAATTTGTGTAGGTTGGTTTGTCCAAATCGTGCCTGGGTCGGTAATGGCGAGGCGAGTGTTCGAAAGTGGTATTGTAGTCCTCTCTGTGTCAGTAAAGGCCTGTCTCGCACTTGGCCCTGTTGAACAAGTTTGAACTGTACCGAAAGGCATACTGGCTATATGGGACCAAGGAAACCGATGTACCTTGAGGATCCTATGTTGGATTATTTTCAATTGGCTTAAGCTGTCAGCTATTAGTGTAGTGGGAGTAAACTTACTCAAGAACATCTCATGGTGGAGGTGCACCTTAAGGGGAGCTCACTGTTCGAGTCAATCGAAATGTTTTGATGTGGTTGAATCTAGGGAAAGGTGGCTACATGCAATATCAGTGGAGTGTGCCGACGCAACTCCAAGTATGGGCGTACATGTCATGCAGTCTGGGTGTTTTCGATTCGAATCACCGTCGCTCGCGGTTATGGATTGAGCATACTTGGTCACTGAGTCTTGACATAGTAATAAAGAGTAGTGGGAAGATTATGAATATGCTGCTATGAATAATATCTTGTATTGCAACCTTGGCTGAATTAGAATTAGCACAATTAAAGTTATCATTTCTAAACCTTTAAATTGAATGAAGCTTATGCAACTTTGGTCGAGTATCATCGTGGATGAAGCATTTCTTGTTTGGTTGTTGAATTCACAATGATGCTATGCCCGGGGAATGCGTATGCTACCTTAAAACTTCCCACTAAGGATTTACTTTTAGTGAGTCCATTTATGCACATTCAGCTTTCCAGTCTTTAAAGTTTCCATCATATAGAGTTCCATGGTTTAGGTGAGACAGTTAAGTTTTGCTGAGCCTTGTGCTCATGATTGCTATATTATGGTTTTTGCATGTATTAATATCTTATTCTTAATTTGTGGTTGTCCGTGAGACCTCGAGTTGGTCAAGATGTATCTCTCATGGGATAACCCTGCCGCTGTAGGATCTGTTTCATGTTTCTACTGAGAAGCGTTAGTGGGAATGGACAGCTTCTCTCGTGCATAGCTAGTTGAGAGTATGAGTATGTATATTCCACTGATGGTATCTTATATTGTAAAAGAGAATCTTGTGAAATAAAATATTTGTGTTGGTTATTTTGAGTTGCTTTTCATGTGTGCTGTTGAGTGCCGCATCGTACGGCACCACCCAATGTGTATCCTGGAAGGTGTGAACCCAATCCCCACACTCTTCAAGATCTTCCTTCGTTATGTTGGAGTGCTAATACTCAACTTCTTTTGCGGGGGAGCTCACTTCCTCCTCTTCTTGGACTGATTCTCTTGGTGGTTCCTTGTAAGGTCTAACCTGCTTCGAAGAGGTGGCAAACGAGCACTCTTGCGGGCCGTCATTTTACTGTGAGGCATCTATGGAGAAAACATGAGAACATCAAAGGAAAGTGTAAATGAAATTATGAAATTGCAGCAGTCATAAAACAAGGTAAGAGAATGTGCAATAGCTCAAAAAGATGAAAGAGATAAAATTTGCAGCAGCAGTAAAATCACACATTTTCCAACAAAATATAATTAGTAGAAGGCAAATTAGTGTAAAACAGGTAAATTTTAAATGGAAAGAAGTCCTAAGTGGTATGTGGTGTCTATTCTACCTAGTCTTGCGTCCTACAGTCAAACGCAGCTTTGATACAGATTTGTGATACTCGGTTTCGAGAATGAACCAAGTGTGACGCATATGTGTGCCCAGGATGTTCATCACACATACACGAGTGCATCACAAATGATATTCAGATAATAACCATGTTTCGAATAATAATAGTACCTTATTACAATATCTAAATAGTCTCAAATACAAGCTCGAATAATATTGCAGCGGAAAAACTAAGCACTAGTAGACTCCATTTCCACAGGCAGTTTGATGGTAACACGCATGCCTAGTACTCCTCATTGTCCTCTGGATATTCCAAATTATCGCCCGTTACTGAGTTAATGTGAGAATAGCGAGAATGAGCACATGTCGTACTCAACAAGTGTGGAAAATATGACATGTAGCTTAGCCAAGGTCGACAAAAATGTTTTATTGCAGAAAAGTGCATTTCATTCAATAAAACAAGAAAATGTGACTTATGATTACTATGTGAGGTCAAATCCCATAATAACCCAAATACCAATAATACCATGTCCAACTCCATCAATTTGATATAATTTAACCACAATCATCCATAATTATCCATAACCATCCATGTCCAACTCAACATTACCAACCCATATCCCAATCCCAATTTCCATTCCATTTCCAGCCATTATTCAACACTCATGTTCATAACTCTAATCATGTGGTTTTAGTGATGAGGACATCAACAACCTCGATACATCCACACCAACTCAGCTACCGGTTTCTGGTCTGATCACTCGCGCTCGTGCACGTCAACTAAACTATGAGGTGAACTCGTTATTGGCCTTATGTCCATCTTATCTAGACCGTGGAACTACGTGCCAATGGGAAGGGGATTCGCGCTGTCGGTACCCTGGGTACCATATACCCCTTGGGATTGCAAAGATCTCAAGGGAATGTCATCTACTTGATTTGAAGACCTTCAGAGGCCCACATGTCAGACATAATCGGACCCGCTTCCCCAACATGGTTAGTCCCAGGGTTGCCACGTGTACTATCAAACCAGAGCTACCGCCCACAAGGGGGAAGCTCCGGGCAATGTACCATAGCTGCACCCCCGGACCTAACCCCAAACCGAGGGAAACTCTGGAACTGACACGTGCTAGGTGGCACCGGACCTATCTGTTCCCCACAGTATGCTCCGGGGCTGCCACGTGTCCAACCGTCGGATCTTCAGCCTCAAACCTTCGGAAGACTCCACAACGGCTCTGGATCTTCAAAGGGAAATCAAGGAATTCAAGACCTGATTAAGTGTCATTAATACTATATTAATGACACACGATCGGACGACCTTAATTACCAGTAACGGTGCTATCAAAGCCCATAACTTGGTTATTAAGGATAATTAAGCACATCAAATGTGTACCATATTAGTAACCGCCGGGGCCACATGTCGGGTCAGGCTAACTTGTAACGGCCTGCCCTTGTACTACAAAAGGACAGGCCGACGATACATAGAGGGAGACTGGAGGCGCACACTCTACACTCTCAACTTACGTTGAACTCATACATCCAATACAACACCAACACACCCCGTGGAGTAGGGTATTACGCTCAAGCGGCCCGAACCACGTAAATCTTTGCGTCTCCTGCGTCGTTTTACATATCACCTTCTTGAATCTCCGCGCGCCCACACCGAACCTCAAACTCCTCTAACACTTTAGTAGTGTCGGGAGATCTGCCGGATCAAAACCACCGACAGTTGGCGCGCCAGGTAGGGGGGTGCGTGAGATTTCAAGAATGGTGAACTCAGCTGCTGGATCATCCAACGGTCATCCCGCTGTTCAAGCTGTTGGGGGCAATCCATCCAATATGCAGCCACCAGCAGGAACCTCAGTTCCAGCAGGAGTCACGCTACCACCACCGCCGCCTCCACCAGCAAATCAAGCTGGGCAGCGCGATGGTGCACCGGCATCAATCACTGCATCGGCAAATCATGACAACCCGGAACACGCGCTTCATGCAGCACGTGCTCTTCTTCAGCGCCCACCACCCCCGGACGCATCCCGGGATGTAATGGAGCAGTGGAGGGCCGATGTGGAACACTTGGTTGCAGCAGCAGCCGACCGCATCAGCAAGCATGGTCCTCCTCCTTCAGGACTGGCCCCGTTGCAGCGACGGACCGTGTCTGGCAGACTTGGTCCACACGTTTCCAACAACAGGAGACGTGTCGCGTCGCAGCAAGTGACGTCGTTGCCCTCCGGGGCACGGCGCACTCACACGGTGTGAAGGCTTTCAACTCATGACCTCCGGGCGGAGCTTGATCGCCGATACCATCAACAAGATGCCCGAGTCCATATTGAGCATGCTCGTGAAAGACGAGAAGCTCAGGACATTCCTGCTCCTGAAGGAGTAGGAGGAGGCTGTTCAGCCTTGGCCATGCATCTGCGTATGGTCAAGTGGCCACAGAAATTCCGGCCTCACTTGCCGGAGAAGTTTGACAGAACTATTAATCCCGTTGAATTTCTTTAGATTTACTTCACTGCTATCCTGGCAGCTGGAGGAAATGAGGCCGTAATGGCCAATTATTTTCCAGTGGCCTTAACTGGGACCGCCCGGTCCTGGTTTATGAGCCTTCCACCCAACTCCATCAACAGTTGGGAGGAGTTGTGCCGGCAGTTCACCGCCAACTTCGGGAGTTCATACACACAACCAGGCACTGAACTGGACCTTTTTGCAGTCGTGCAAAAAGGGGGAGAATCCCTGCGATCATTCATCCAGAGATTCTCTCAGGTACGAAACACTATCCCTTCTATCTCTAGCGCTTCTGTCATCGTGGCATTTAGACAGGGTGTGCGGGATAAGAAGTAGTTGGAGAAATTGGCGATCAAGGAGATCACCAGTGTCACGGAACTCTTCAGCTTGGCTGACAAATGTGCCAGAGCTGCGGAGGGCCGTGAAATGCACTCCAAACCACCTCCGGAGGATCACAAAAAATCCTCCAAAGGCGAAGCCACTACCTCCGGGAGTGGCAAGAAGAAGAAAAAGACCAACGGCAAGAAGAAGTCGTCAGCTGGCGCATCTAATGCTACAGCTGCTGCAGCTCCGGGTGGCCGGGGGCCACGCCCCGAGAAGCGACCTCGACCGTCCTCTGAAGACGGTGGCAAACCCAAGGTGTGGTGTACAATTCATAAAACGGACAGCCACAGTTTGGAAGACTGCCGGGAGGTCCAAAACCTTGCCGAGCGCTACAACAAGCGCCGAGAAGAAGTTCCTTTCCGACAGAGGGAAGGAAAACAAAAAGTTGACGAAGCTCCGGTGAAGAGGAGTTAGGTTTTCAGGATCCTAAAAATGTCCTGAAGGCCGTTTACACCTCCGTTGACGACGATTCTAACGTCTCTGACAACGAGCGTCGGAAAACCATGAACACCATTTTTGGTGGATCATGGGACATCACCTCCCATCGCATCCTCAAGACAATGCGTCAGGACATGGCTGCTGTAGCTCCTACAGCCAGGGCGGAGCCTCATTGGAAGTGGATGGACACGACCATCACTTTTGATGCTTCGGACTGCCCTCGAAGCATGGTTGGAGCAGGCCAGTTACCTTTGATGGTATCTCCAACCATCAATAACATTCAGCTCCACCATGTTATGGTAGACGAAGGTTCAGGAGCCATTACCCCACTCGGTGCTATCACTCTCCCCGTTACCTTCGGGACCCGGGAGAAGTATCGCACCGAGAAGTTGGTCTTTGACGTTGCTCAAATCAACTTACCCTTCAATGCCATCTTGGGTAGGCCTGCTTTGTACAAATTCATGGCAGCTGCTCATTATGGCTACTTGGTGTTAAAGATGCCAACACCAGTAGGTGTACTCCGGATCCGTGGAGATCGTACTGCCAGAGTAACTGCTCTGGAAGAACTTCATGCACTTACTACGGCGCAAGAGAAGGACTCCAGGCAGGAACAAGCTCCAAACCCCCGAGCATTCGTCAGCGGGGCTCGACTTCTGCACCTTGTGTGCAGCCAAGCGGCGACACCGAAATTCCCGTCAAAGTCGTCCAAATCGGTTCTAATGCCGCTCAGACCACCAGTATATCGGGGGGACTGAATGACAAATAGGAACTCACGCTCATCTCTTTCCTCCGGGCTAATGTCGACGTGTTTGCCTGGCAACCGTCACAAATGCCTGGGATCCCCAGGGAAGTGATTGAGCACAATCTAAAGGTCTACCCTGACGCCTGGCCCGTACACCAGAAGCCTCGGAAGTAATCTGTGGAGCGACAAAACTTCATTCGACAAGAAGTGAAGAAGTTGCTCGAAGCTGGATTCATCCGAGAAGTCTTCCATCCAAAATGGCTGGCAAACCCAGTTGTTGTGCCCAAGGCCGGCGGGAAGCTTCGGATGTGTATCGACTACACAACACTAAATAAGGCATGTCCAAAAGATCCATTCCCACTACCTAGAATAGATCAGATAGTGGATTCCACCTCCGGGTGTGAATTATGTGTTTCCTAGACGCATATTCTGGGTATCATTCAGAATGTCTAGGGAAGATGAAGAGCATACCTCTTTTATCATAGTAGATGGATTGTATGTTATACAACCATGCCATTTGGTCTTAAGAATGCAGCTTCAACTTTTGTACGAGCTATGTACAAAACTTTTGAAGAACTCATTAGAGACATAGTGGAAGTGTACGTTGATGACATCGTGGTCAAGGTCAAGAACAAGGAGTCACTCCTTGACACCTTACAGGCTGTCTTCGATAAGTTGTGGGTCACGCGCACGAAGCTTAACCCAGACAAGTGTGTTTTCGTGGTTAGCTCTAGAAAACTTCTTGGTTTCCTGGTAAGTCACCGGGGCATAGAAGCTAATCCGGCGAATATCAAAGCCATTGAAGACATGTGGCCACCAGCCGGCATCAAGGATGTCCAAAAGCTAACTGGATGTCTAGCAGCCCTTAGCCGGTTCATCTCAAGACTGGCGGTACGGGCACTTCCCTTCTTCAAGTTATCGAGGAAGTCCGGGCCATTCCAATGGTCCGAAGAAGCAGAAAAGGCGTTCCAGGAGCTAAAATAGTTCCTCACCACCCTACCAACTCTGGTAGCTCCGAATCCTGGTGAGCCTTTGCTGCTTTACATTTCAGCAACTGACGAAGTCATCAGTATGGTCCTGGTTGCGGAGAGACCAGAACTATCCCATGCTCAGGAATCCAGACACCAAGACTTCATACGGACTCCAATCTGGGCGTTCAAGTACTTCCTGGAAAGATTATCAAGCCTACTTTCAAACAGATTTGGCCTCATGTCCATATCTATTCGGAGTCGGCCGCAATCTTTATTTTAATACCAAGACCTTTTCTGTCCATGGTGCTGCATCACCAAAATTGGGCCCATGGCCCATGTATCGTTTGGAGCCCATTAGGGACTCGTGATTAGGGTTTCTCAGGACTCTAGGGAGGTGATAAATAGTAGCCGCCGCCCTCATTAGCTGGTGGTTTTTGTTTATTCGTAAGTTAGCTTCCGCTGCTTCCTTGTACATGCGCGTGTCGACTAGATCGCCCGTTTACTTGTATCCAGAACCCCACTTCAGATTGATTCAACTGATAAGTGCTTGTTCTTCTTGTTCTTGCATGTTCTTTGATTGCTTGCAGGAACAAAGGCCCTCGTGGTCAGGTTGATTGTGTGCAAGCAAGATCAATACAACTTCGGAGTCGGTGTACCGATCGCTAAGGCGCATCGTCTTGGGGACGGTGTAGTCGGATCACCAACGTCTTCTCCTCCACAAATCGAACCCTCCTATTCTCATCGAAAGATTGGGAACCAATATCCTATCAAGTGGTAATCAGAGCAAGGTTAATCAGTGAGAGTGCTATCCTTACTTTTCTTTTCGCTGTTATCATCCTATAGTCCAGAAAAAGCCCAAAAAATACCAGATCTGTTTGTTCCATTATTCCTAGACCATTGTGCCTTTTACTTTCTCTACTTAGTCAAGACTTGTTGGGTTCATGGTTGCTTTGATGAGTCAAGTTGCTCGTCTTTAGTTTTGCACCACTAGAGTTTCGAGTTTGTGTCATATTCGGTCACCTAGTTCGAGTCAGATTCGTAGTTCGAGTTTGAGTCGGATTACTAGTTTGAGTTTGAATCATATTGCTACTTCAAGTTTGAGTTGGATTGCTAGTTCAAGTTTGAGTCAGATTATGAGTTCAAATCAGATTCCTACTTCGAGTTTGAGTCAGATTGCTAGTTCGAGTTTAAGTCGGATTACTAGTTCGAGTTCGAATCAGATTGCTACTTCGAGTTTGAGTCAGATTAGTAATTTGAGTTTGACAACAAGAAAAAGGCAAGTGCAAAATCGAAAGCCGCACAAAAGCCACAAGCAATTAGAGAAGAAAAAAAGGCAAGTGCATGATCAAAAGCCGCATGTGCAAATTATGTTATAGGGTCTCCTGATTCCATCTAGAGAGAGTTTGGGTGACCACCCCTATAAAAGAAAAAAAGAAAAAAAAAGAAAAAAAATCAGATTGTTGTTTAGGGTGTTTTTGGTGACGACATTGGTGTCTCGGCTCGCGTCTCTAGTACGGTCTAGACTAAGCTCAGCACAGTACTGCCGTAGAACATTTATTCAGCTTGTTGTGATTAACGTAGTGAATGTTTGCTTCTTGTGCTAGTTCAGCCACCTAAAGCCATAGATTGACACCTGCTCTTGAAGTTGTTCATTACTTGCTGGTTGCCATCACCTTCTTGCTGAGCGTGGTAAGAACAGGTAAGAGCTTGATTGAACAGGTTGAGAGTGAGCGAGTTATCTCCACCAGCACCTTTGTAGCTAGGGATAACGTTATCCTTTCATATTGGATTGTTCTTTTTTTCTACTAACCATGGCAGGAGGAGCAAATACAAACGAAGACTTGCATTCACCTCGCACATGAGGAATTATACAACACTTCGAATGCCAAGTGCGGCTATGCACAGAAGCGCTTGATGAGGATTTTGTGTTACCAGTGACCGCCTTGGTCAATTGGAAAATATGCAGATCGACACCAACACCAAAATCAGCACGTTGGATATTTTCATTCAAACATTGAACACCTCTATTGGAGCCATCCTGCAGCGCTTTGAGGAGAGGGATCGTGGACGCACCGCGGATGGACACGTGAGCAATGCTCCTAGTATTGTACGTGACAATGAAGATGACTATTCTGTAGATATAGAGATTGGGGAAGATGAGGAAGCTAGGCCACGGCGCCGGCTACAACGCAACCGTCAAGGTATGGGTGGACATCGTCGGCGTGAGGTACGCAATCATGATGATACTTTTAACAAGATCAAATTTAAGATACCTCATTTTGATGGTAAATATGACCCTGATGCATATACTACTTGGGAGATTTCTGTTGATCAAAAATTTGCATGTCATGAGTTTCCCAAAAACGCAAGAGTTAGAGC
Source organism: Tuctoria greenei (assembly GCA_036927565.1). NCBI lineage: Eukaryota > Viridiplantae > Streptophyta > Magnoliopsida > Poales > Poaceae > Tuctoria > Tuctoria greenei. Next base: position 137,393,758 of record JAYESD010000008.1, on the reverse strand, counting down.
AGCCACTAGTGAGTTTACTAATTTTGCTTCTGTTTGGTGGATAGAACATGGCAAGAAAAATCCTAATAACATACCACAAACTTGGGATGCTTTAAAATGGCTCATGCGGGCTAGATTTGTTCCTTCTTACTATGCACGTGATCTGTTAAATGAGTTACAACAATTGAGACAGGGAGCTAAAAGTGTAGAAAGAGTATCTTCAGGAATTACAAATGGATATGTTGCGTTGTAATTTAGATGAGGATGAGGAACCAGCTATGGCTAGATTTTTGGGTGGTTTAAACCTTGAAATTCAGGACATACTTGCTTATAAAGATTATAATAATGTTACCTGTTTGTTTCATCTTGCTTGAAAAGCTGAAAGGGAAGTGCAAGAACGACGAGCTAGTTCTAGAACTAATATTTCTGCAGGAAAGACTAGCTCATGGCAACCACGCACGACTACTCCTTTGACTGGGCGTGCTTCCCCGCCATCTTCTTCACCAAGTCGGGCAGCACCTTCTTCCTCCGGCAACAAGCCACGTGCTTCTTCCACTAGCTCAGCAGTAAAGACCACCCAAAAGTCCACCGAGAGTGCTTCTTCCGTAGCATCTACCTGACGATCTAGAGACGTTCAATGTCACAAGTGCAAGGGTTTTGGCCATGTGCAGCGTGACTGCCCAAGCAAACGTGTTCTAATTGTTAAAGATGATGGTGAGTACTCATCTGCTAGCGATTTTGATGACGATACATGTGTTCTGCTTGCAGCTGACTATGCAGGTAGCGATGAACATCAAGAAGAGCATATGGGTGCAGAAGATGCAGCGCGCTATGATAGTCTCATTGTGCAGCGTGTGCTTAGTGCACAAATGGAGAAAGCGGAACAAAATCAAAGGCACACATTATTCCAAACAAAGTGTGTCGTCAAAGAGCGATATTGCCGCATGATCATTGATGGAGGTAGCTGCAACAACTTGGCCAACAGTGATATGGTGACCAAGCTAGCACTAAGCACCAAACCGCACCCACATCCCTATTACATTCAAGGGTTAAACGACAGCAGTATAGCAAAGGTAACTAGACTTGTGCAAATCAATTTTACTATTTGGATCATATAAGGATGTCGTTGAATGTGATGTTGTGCCTATGCAAGCTTGTAATATTCTGCTAGGAAGACATTGGTAATTTGATAGAGATTCTATGCATCATGGTAGATCAAATCAGTATTCTTTTCTTTACCACGATAAAAAATTGTGTTGCATCCTATGTCTCCTGAAGCTATGCAAGATGATGTTGCTAGAGCTAGGAAAACTAAATCTCAGGACCATGCTAACGTTGAGAACAATAACAATGCCAAATCTGTGTTTGATAAGAAAAATGAGATATCTCTGAAGGGAAAATTCTTGTTTGCTACGAAATCTAATATTAATGAACTGATTGCTTCCACCTCTGTTGCCTATGCTTTGGTATGCAAAGATGCTTTGACTTCCCTTTACGATATGCAACATTCTTTGCCTCCTGCTGTTGCTAACATTTTGTAGGAATATTCTGATGTGTTTCCAAGTGAAATACCACTAGGACTACCACCACTTCGAGGGATTGAGAACCAGATTGAACTCATTCCCGGTGCTTCATTGCCCAACCGTGCACCATAAAGGACAAATCCGAAAGAAACAAAGGAGATTCAGCGCCAAGTACAAGAACTACTCAACAAAGGTTATGTACGTGAGTCTCTTAGTCCTTGTGCTGTTCCAGTTATTCTAGTACCTAAAAAGGATGGATCATGGCGTATGTGTGTGGACTGTAGAGCAATCAACAATATCATCATTCGATATCGTCATCCTATTCCATGCTTAGATGATATGCTTGATGAATTGAGTGGTGCTGTTGTGTTCTCAAAGGTTGATTTGCGCAGTGGTTATCACCAAATTCGCATGAAACTAGAAGATGAATGACTGCTTTCAAAACTAAGTTCGGTTTATATGAGTGGTTAGTCATGCCTTTGGGTTAGCTAATGCACCTAGCACCTTCATGAGATTAATGAACGAGGTTTTGCATGCATTCATTGGAAAATTTGTTGTTGTGTATTTTGATGATATATTGATTTATAGCAAATCCATGGATGAATGTCTTGATCACTTACGTGCTGTTTTTAATGCTTTATGTGAGGCACGATTATTTGGTAATCTTGAGAAGTGCACCTTTTGCACGGATTGAATCTCTTTCCTTGGCTATGTTGCTCCAAAGGTTATTAAAGTTGATCAAGCCAAGGCAGAGGCTATTCGGGGTGGCCTGTACCGAAGACCATCACACAGGTGCGGAGCTTTCTAGGGCTGGCTGGGTTCTATCGTCGCTTTGTGAACGATTTCAACACCATTGCTGCTCCATTGAATGACCTTACGAAGAAGGGGGTGCCTTTTTCTTAGGGAACCACACAAGCTAACGCCTTTACCATACTGAAAGATAAGTTGACACATGCACCTCTTCTCTAACTTCCTGATTTTTCTAAGACTTTTGAGCTTGAATGTGATGCTAGTGGGATTGGATTGTGTGGTGTTTTGTTACAAGAACGAAAACCTGTTGCATATTTTAGTGAGAAAATGAGTGGACCTGTTCTGAATTATTCCACCTATGATTAGAAATTATATGCTCTTTGTACGAACTTTAGAAACATGGCAGCATTATTTGTGGCCCAAAGAATTTGTTATCCATTCTGATCATGAATCACTAAAGCATATTAGGAGTCAAGGGAAACTGAACCGTAGGCATGCTAAGTGGATGGAATGTATTGAGTCTTTTCCTTATGTCATTAAACACAAAAAGGGAAAGGATAATGTTATTGTTGATGCTTTATCTAGACGTTATACTCTTCTATCTCAACTTGACTTTAAAATTTTTGGATTAGAAACGATTAAAGATCAATATGAACATGATGCTGATTTCAAAGATGTATTGCTCAAATGTAAAGACGGAAAAACATTGAATAAATTTGTCCTCAACGATGGCTATGTGTTTAGAGATAACAAGTTATGCATTCCAGCTAGCTCCGTTCATTTGTTGTTGTTACAGGAAGCGCATGGAGGCGGGCTGATGGGGCACTTTAGAGTGAAAAAGACGGAGGACATACTTGCTGCTCATTTCTTTTGGCCAAGGATGAGGCGAGACGTGGAGCACTTCGTTGTTCGCTGCACGACATGTCAAAAAGCTAAGTCATGACTTAATCCACATGGTTTGTACATGCCTCTTCCTGTTCCTAGCATGCCTTGGGAGGATATTTCTATGGACTTTGTTTTAGGACTGCCTAGAACAACGAAGGGGAGAGATAACATCTTAGTTGTCGTGGATAGATTTTCTAAAATGGCACACTTCATACCTTGTCGTAAAAGTGATGATGCCATGTTGTTGATTTGTTTTTCCGAGATATTGTTAGGTTGCATGGTGTGCCAAACACAATAGTTTCAGATTGTGATGCTAAGTTTCTTAGCCATTTTTAGAGAACGTTATGGGCAAAATTGGGGACTAAGCTTTTATTTTCAACTACTTGTCATCCCCAAACTGATGGTCAAACTGAGGTTGTGAATAGAAGTTTATCTACCATGCTTAGGGCTGTTTTGAAAAAGAATATAAAAATGTGGGAAGAGTGTTTGCCTCATGTTGAGTTTGCTTATAAGCGTTCCCTACATTCTAGAACTAAGAAATTCCCTTTTGAGATTGTTTATAGATTTGTACACCATGCTCCTATTGATTTATTACCTCTTCCTTCAATGGAACGAGTGAATTTTGATGCTAAACATCATGTTGAATTGATCTTAAAATTGCATGAAACCACTAAGAAGAATATAGAGTGCATGAATGCCAAGTATAAACTTACTTGTAGTAGGGGAAAGAAACCTATCACTTTTGAACCTGGTGATTTAGCTTGGTTATATTTGCAAAAGGATAGGTTTCCTGATTTTAGAAAGTCTAAATTGTTACCTCGAGCTGATGGTCCATTCAAAGTGTTAGAAAGGATTAATGATAATGCATATAAAATAGAGTTTCTTGCGGATTTTGGGGTTAGTCCCACATTTAACATTGCAGATTTGAAGCCATATTTGGGAGAAGAAGATGATCTTGAGTCGCGGATGAATCAAATGCAAGAAGGGGAGGATGATGAGGACATCAACACCCTCAATACATCCACACCAACTCAGCTACCGGTTTCTGGTCCGATCACTCGTGCTCGTGCACGTCAACTAAAATATGAGGTGAACTCGTTCTTGGCCTTATGTCCATCTTATATAGACTATGGAACTATGTGCTTTCTTGTTTTGCTTAGGAACAATGGAGAGGAGCCAATGGGAAGGGGATTCGCGCGGACGGGATTTGGACAGCAGAACAATACCAACTTGTGACGGACACCACGACTTCATACGGACTCCGATCTGGGTGTTCAAGTACTTCCTGGAAAGATTATCAAGTCTACTTTGAAACGGATTTGGCCTCATGTCCATATCTATTCGGAGTCGGACGCAATCGTTATTTTAATACTAAGACCTTTTTGTCCATGGTGCTGCATCACCAAAATTGGGCCCATGGCCCATGTATCGTTTGGAGTCCATTAGGAACTTGTGATTACGGTTTCTCACGACCCTAGGGAGGTAATAAATAGTAGCCGCCACCCTCATTAGTTGGTGGGTTTTGTTTATTCATAAATTAGCTTCTGTTGCTTCCTTGTACACGCGCGTGTTGACTAGATCGCCCGTCTACTTGTATCCAGAACCCCACTTCAGATTGATTCAACTGATAAGTGCTTGTTCTTCTTGTTCTTGCATGTTCTTCGATTGCTTGTAGGAACAAAGGTCCTCGTGGTCAGGTTGATTGTGGGCCAGCAAGATCAATACAACTTCGGAGTCGACGTACCGATCGCTAAGGCGCATCGTCTTGGGGATGGTGTAGTCGGATCGCCAATGTCTTCTCCTCCACAAATCGAACCCTCCTATTCTCATAAAAAGATCGAGAACCAAGATCCTATCATTTAGGTTGCTCGTAACCGGGAGCACGGCTATCATATAATTTTACACTTTACCCACAATAGTGAGGACATGCCTACCAGTCACTCATCTTCAAATGAAAATCCACTTGATATAGCTTGTCCAATTATAAGGAGTAAAGCTAAACAATTACAGAAGGAAATTCATTCTCAGGTGAATGCTAACCTTATGTTTAATAATCAGTCTATGTTGAATGAGCCTATACTTTTGAGTTCTTGTTTAAATGTCCTTAGGAATGATGGAGTGTATGAACCATCATGGAATCAAGATGGATTCAAGCCTTTGGACATCTGAACCAAGAAGCCTATGGTGTGCATGAATAAAATGGTGGTTCATCACCTTAGCATGTGAATGCAACCAGAAGCTTGATGACTGACATATGGTACGAATTCCAAGCATCACTGCGGACAGAATACAAAGAGTTACACGGTGTTCTATAAGTGGATGGAAGGGTTTTCAAGTCTACTTTCCAGCCCATCAAACGGTTTATTATTTGGATGTTTTAATAAGGAGTTATGATCCTTTTAGTAACTGCTGCCAGAAGCTGAAAAGACACGCGAACCAGCCACGAAATCCACTAGAGGATGCGCATGCAGACATTTACTCAAAGTTGAACGTCCCTATCTCTATATATATCTTGTACTAGACAATGCAATAGGAGGAGAGCTTATTTTTATTGACTTCAGAATACACAAAATCGAGTAGTTTTGTTTATGCGTGAGTCTTGAGAGGCTTACAATACTTATTCTTTCGATTCCTGAGGGAGTTGTAGAACGCCAAACTGCGGTTCACCCAGTTCGTGCCTTCACGTCTATAGGGCTAGATTGTGTGGTCTGTTTTAGTCGATACGTGGAAGGGTGATTGTCTCGATAGTTCGTCGTGTGGACAGCATCGCGGTGCGCTGACTCTTCACCAGGTCACGCAGCAACAATTTATCAAGTTCGCAGATCCTACGAGAAGATCGGGCCACAACAACTTGCTACATGTGCTACCTAGGCGTGTGCATATCACACAAGTTCGTGATTTCATCACCTTTCAGTGACTACAAAATCTCAATTATGCCGTCTCACACTTCCATCGGTGTGTGGCCAAGGGCCCCCTCTTGTGCCGTTTGGATCTGAGAGCAGTCTTGTCATTATTGCAAACCCAATCGACTCCCATTCCTTAAGCCTTCCATATGATCCAAACAATGCTGGCAATACACTAATTAATTGGCTAAGACACACCTATACTTGGTCCTGTGGTGGCACTGTCATCCTGGGTGGTCGCTCCGCGGACCGGTCCTTAGATCTAAAGCAAGCAAAACCACCAGATCATCCAACCCATTCCACATAACTGGCTTGCGATTTCTAGGTTCCATGTTGCTAAAGGGTCATCATCATCAATTCACATAGTTCATATGTTCATTAGTTCACAATGAAGCCATTTGGTTATTCCCGATCCCAATTAACTAAAGTTGAGCCGACTCTCTACATTACCTCCCAAGTGATAAGGATGGGCATACAAGTCTATTAAACACCTATTCATGGGTTTTCTCATCAATTCGACACAACCATGCAAGTTCGAAATAAAAAATTTTCAAAGCAGGATAAAAATGTTCAAGGGCACTTGCCTTGCTCCGGTAGCTGGTTTGGATCGAGAGCTTCAAAGTTCTGGTGCTGAAGGTCCTCGTAAGCACCTTCTAGAGCACTTCCTTCTATTCTGCACGACAAACATGCAGAACAAGCATTACAAACAATAAATGCTCATATAGTACTCAATATGCCATGATACGCATGAATGATGCAATTATGGTGTAATACATGTTCCTAGGTTACTACTATTTCTTACTAACTAGTTACAATTCAGTTTTATGTGTTTGATCAAGTTTCGAGTCATTTACGAAAAAATAAGGGAAGTTCATGATTTTTAGGAATTACAAAACCAGACTAGTATGCACATTGCTCGGACATGTCCGCTCTGGACCGAACTAGTCCGCTCGGGACCAGACAAGTCCACTATGGTCAAGGGTTTTGTGAACTTCTGAACTAGGGCGTGGTCAAAATCAAGCGTGGGATTGAAACTGACGTGGAAAGTTGGATCTATGGTAGTTACCATAAATATATTGGTCCAAAGGTCGAAGGTTTGGCGTAATGCACGAAACTTGACGTCTAGATCCGTTGACAACGAATGGACGACAATACGTAGAAGAAGAATGTTGACGTCTAAGAGTCGGTGTGAGAAAGCAGCAGAGACGACTATCTTGCTTGATCCTTCCTTTTCCTTTTTCTTCTCCTTCCTCCTCCTTCTTTTCCTTCCTTACGGTGAAAGCTTCCTCTCTCAGGAACGGCGACTCAAGATGAGGAGCAGGTCATGGGGTTTCCTCACGTGGGCATGGGTGAGAGGAGGTCTTTTGGTTGTTTATATGGGGGTGGAGTTGTGGGGTTAGGGTGAAATCCTAGTAGGAAATGGTGGGGGTGGGTTGGGGCCTTGGTAGGGTCCCACTTGGGCTCCTTGGGGTTGGGGCACGACATTCTAGGGCCCAAATAAGTCAATCACCTAATAACTCATCGTGGAGGAAAATAGGAATCTGAGTCAAAACCCTAGAAACTAGACTAGTCCGTATGAAGGCCGGACAAGTCCATTTTCGGCATTGTTGTCACAATGGACTAGTCCGTTGTTAAGCGAACGAGTCCGCAGCACCACAGCAAAAAAGAAGAATTGCGAACTAAAATGCAACTATCCAGAGAAGTCCGGTGCTTTACAGTTTCAACATCGGACTAGTCCGTAACTATTAACGGACAAGTCCGGACGAGATTAGTAGAAAAACTAGACTAGTCCGTACTAAGTAGCGGACAAGTCCGTTGCCATGAAGGAAACTGAAACATGCAAGAGCAGACGGATATACCAGACTAGTCCAAGGCGAGGACCAGACAAGTCTGTATCCAAAGCTGATTTTATTTGTTCTTTTACTTCTAATTCATTTTAATCTTGTTCATTTTTGTGTTGCATTATGTTAAACATGTATTAGAATGAATGCATTGCATGATGAATGAAAATGAGAGTGTTATAGGTACCCTGGCTTCTGATGGGGCAGAAATAGAGCAAGGAGGATGATGCTGTTGGTCTTCGTGATGCAGCATGAGCGCACGAAGAATAGAGATTGTTGATGCTCAGTACCGAGGAAATGAGCAGAAAACTTCACTGTAAGAAAGAGCACGCCCAAGGAAGGGATAAGTAGGAGAAAATAACTCTTCTTGCCTTGTAGAATGGAAACAATTGCTGGCAACATGCAAACATGCGGTGGCACCCTGTGAAGAAAAGAGCAGATGTGGTTCAACCTTGTCGAGGCTGGTATGTGGAGCCCACCGATTAGTGGTTGCTCTCCCATTGTTATACTCTCTGGTGATTTCATTATTTTATAAAACAAACTAAAAAATACTCAGACATGGTGGCCAAGCTAAATAAAATACATGGAACCTAATTATGGACTCCAATTTGAGAATTGACCAAATTTGAATCAGATTAAAATTTGAATTTGAATTCAAATGCATTTCGATGATTTCATTGAATTAAATAGCAAATGAAGTTTAGAAATTATGAAACTTGGCATGGAGGCTAATTGAGGTACGGAAATTTAATGGTGAGTCCAAATTTTGCGTTTCACTATTTTTTGATTGAACATTGGATTTGAATTCAAATCTCCCATATTAAAGTTTGAATAAATTTATTTTCCCTTTTGCTGTTTTGATTTATTTGGAATTTTTCCCTTGCAAAATTTATTTTCTTGAATTGTACAATTCATATTTCAATGAATACTTAATGTTTTAACAAGTTCCTAATTTAATCCTCATTTATCATCAACGTAGTTCATTGGATTTGAAATTCCAATTTCACTTAAATTTTTTAAGTTAACTATTTTGCTTTCTTTTGCTTCGCAAGTGTAGGCTCCCCCTTAAAGGAATCTCGCCCCGAGATTCTATTAAAGGGAAAAGGATGTCAACAACAAAAGTTGTCAGGGGATGATAGGTAAAAGTGAGTCGTTAACCAACAAAAGATGTCAACAACTTTGAAGTTATTGGATTTGTAATACCCCTAAGGTTCCATGTTATTTGTCTATACCGTTCCTAGCCTCGAGATTTAACTACTTGAATCTGGCTTGGTTACAAGAAGTTTGAGAAATCGGTGGTCCTTGCATTACTCGAAATGACGAATCAAACAATGGCATTATGAGTGATATGTTGTTCATAGCTCAAGATTATTTATACACTACTTGAGTGTTTGAATGGAGATACATATTCTTGCTCAAAGTTCTTAAGTAATCATGTTTCATGATGCACAAGTTGGATGATGTCGTGCTTATGAAATGCAATCCCATATAAGATGCATATGGTATGATGCATTCAATTTAATGATTTGAGCCATAGTAGGTAAGGCAATTCAAACACGATGAGACGTATATCAAGATTCACAAGGCTTGATGAACTTGGTCAAGAAAGATGCTAGACAAGGAATACACCTTGCATAACTTGACCAAGGTTGTTGAATACGAGCTAAATAGATAACAAGGACGAGTGGAACTCAACTCCAATTAAAGTAGAAAATACTGTTGAGCTGAATGTTTAAACTTGTCGATGAGGTTGCACTCCATGACACCTTCTAACCACAACATAGAAATGGAATTGTGGTTTAATAGAAAAGCATCAAGTTTCTCATCTCATAGTGTTCTTACTAACGATTTAACATGGTTGGGCTTCCTTCAAAAGTATCAAAGAGAATAGCCTTTGAAGAGAAAGTAACCAACACATAAGTAATTTTCAATGGTTGGCGGATAAGGGTGGTACATAACCTATGTCATCACGGTGGGACACAAGGTCATACCACTATTAAAGGGTGTCAAACAATCCATCAAAGAAAAGTTGATGGTAAAATGCAGTATTTTTGTAGAGGTCATCTAGTACTCATAAGCATTTACTCCATGCTCCTTGTGCATACTGCCATGATGACCATACCATAAAAATCAATACTCTTAACAAACCTTTGTTGCAGCAGACTTCGGTGGAGATCATGCTATCATTTTTTGAAAACGATAAAGAGGTTAAAGCTACTATTATCCTCTAGATTGAGTCAGTCAGGTATTCCGACTTTGCTCACCTAAAAATGAAATACCTCGTTGTCACTTGATGTTGATGTCCTCTGGTGCAAAGGAGGTTTGTTACTTAAACACCAAAGTTCAATGCATGGCACTCCTTCCCCCTTAAGTTCCAGTCTAGGAGCTCTAAAGCTCTCTTCATAAACTTCTATTGAAGAGGTGATGTGCAACAGTGGTCTTATACCGCCAGGACATACTATCATTGACCGATGGAAAAGGTGGTGAAGTAACTTGTCTTGATTATCCAGGGATGACTGTAATCATCTTCTGTCACAAGGTTACTTGTGATGGATAAGCTCTGCTTTGCTGAAATATCCCACGTCTCAAAAATATGGGGCGTGCAAATCATGTTACAAGGAGTTATCAGCCACTCGGCTTTTGGAAGCCCCTGTTAGTGACAAGCTTTCAGGAGAGGTAACACTCAAACTCATAGCCATGTTAGAAAGCATAGGACTGTCTTTGGCTACTCACTTCAAGACCTCAAAGTCATCATCCCTGCTCTTTGCACCAATCCCATTCCAATTAACCATGAGATTACCCCCTTATGGGAGCCTCAATGGCGGTTAAATATTGTGATACGTGAAGTGGTCAAGAAGGTCTTAAACTGCTTCACGCCGGGATAATCTATCCTGTGTCTCATAGTGAGTGGGTTAGCTCAGTGCAAGTAGTGTTGAAAATAGGAGGAATGATGGTTGTTCAAAATTAGAAGAATGAATTAATTCCTCAATGAACCTTCACGGGATGGAGGATGTGCATAGATTACCAAAAACTCAACAAGGCAAATATGAAGGACCATTTTCCACTACCCTTAATCGATGAGATATTGGAACGGTTGGCAAAAAATTCCGTTTTGGTTTCCTTGAAGGATATTCAAGCTATCATCAAATTCCCATCCATCCCGATGATCAAATTAAGACCACATCCACATGTCCCTATGGAACATACACCTACCGGCGAATGTCTTTTGGATTGTGTAATGTGCCTACCTCCTTTCAAAGGTGCATGATGTCTATCTTTTCCGTCATGATTGAGGAAATCATGGAAGTTTCCATGGACGATTTCTCCGTCTATGGAAAAACTTTTGATCATTGTTTGGAAAATTTAGATGGTCTTACAAAGATACCAAGAGAAGGACCTAGTACTTAATTGGGAGAAATGCCACTTTATGATCTGTGAAGACATCATTCTTGGACACTTACTGTCTGAGAGGGAGATAGAGGTGGACAAAGCAAAACTTGAGATTATTGATCAACTTCCACCTCTTGTCAACATTACGGAATCCGTAGCTTTTTATGTCATGCGGGGTCTTATCAACGATTTATTAAGTATTTCTCCAAAATTGCTAGACCCCTCGCAAACCTTTTAGCTAAGGATGCTCCCTTTGATTCTGATGATGAGGGCCTTAAATCCTTTAATACACTCAAAAAGGCACTGTCTTAGCTCTAATCATTCGACCCCTGATTGGACACTTTTATTCGAAATCATGTGTCTTGCCAGCGATTTTACTTTTGGTGCGGTCTTAGGCCAAACCAAGGATAAGAAGCATATCACCATCGCCTATGATAGCAAGACTATAACAGGAGCACAACTCAATTATGCCACTACAAAAAATGAGCTCCTGGTAGTAAGTAGTCTTTGCTATCGATAAGTTTGGGTCATATTTGATTGGAGCCAAGGTCATTGTCTACAGGGACCATACAGCCTTAAAATTTTTGCTCACCCAAAATGATGCTAAACCAAGGCTCATCCAATGGATCTCCTACTCCAAGAGTTTGATTTTGAGATTAAGGATAAGAAGGGAGTAGAGAATTTTGTCGCGGATCATTTCTCACGCATGGAAGTCACACAACACATGGACGTACCCATTAATGACTTTCTACATGACGAAATAATGCTCAAGGTGACCGACTCTCACCCTTGGTTACTTGGATATCGTGAACTTCATTGTTAAAGGGCTACATAACACCAGGAGAAAACAAAAAGAAGCTCATTTATGAGAGTCGTAGACACCTATGGGACGACCCATATCCCTATCAAGTATGTGCCGATGGCCTTTTTAGAAGGTGTGTCCCCACTATCGAAGGCACCAAAATAATGGAAAAATGCCATGTTAGTCCCTATGGACGCCATTACGGTATTTACCGTACTCAGGCAAAGATCTGCCAAGTGGATTATATTGGCCTTCTATGTATCAAGATATCAAAGAATTCATTCGCCGATGTTGGAAATGCCAAAAGCATAGGGAAATCACTGCTTGTAATGCCATGCCCCTCACATATAATCTCCAAGTTGAATTATACAATGTGTGGGGCATTGACTTCATGGGACCATTACCAAAGTCCTATGATTGCGAGTATATTCTGGTGGTCGTTGATTAGTGTCAAAATAGGTAGAGGTATTGCCTTGCAAAAATGCTGAATCCAAGCAAGCTAGGAAAATGTTCCATGAGATCATTTTCCCATGCTTTGCTACTCTCTGAATTTCATGAGTGATTGAGGGTCTCTCATTGATATGAAATTTTGGAACTTTCTAAGGGATCTTGGAGTCCAACATAACATTGTTGCTCCATACCACCCACAAACAAGCAGTCAAGTGGAAACATCCAATAAGCAGATCAAAAACATTCTGCAAAAGACCGTCTTGGACATGGGAACAGGTTGGAAGTATAAACTACCCGATGCATTGTGGGCATGCCAAACTGCCTACAAGACACCCATTGGTTTATCTCCATTCAAACTTGTCTATTGGAAAACTTAATCTTCTCGTAGAATTGGACCATGGAGCTCCTTTGGCCATCAAAAGGTGGAACATGAATCTTATCCAGGCCAGAAAGCACTGTTTGAGGAAAGTTTCTGAACTTGAATGGAGCGATAAGGCATATCATAGTATAAGGAGAGAACTAAAAGAAGGCATGAGAGATGGATTATGCCAAATGAGTTTAAGCCTGGAGATAAAGTCCTCTTTTACTCCAGGTAAAGCTCTTTGGATATGGGAAATTACGAAGTAAATGGAAAGGACCTTTTATCATGATAGAAACATCATCTAATGGAGCCATCACACTCCAAGATGATGAAGGCCATCTATTTAGGGTGAATGGACACCATCTAAAAATCTTCTTAGATTCTTACGAGGATTTGGAAAAGGATGTTGATGTGATAAATTTAATCAATTGTCACACCATTCTTCCAAATTCCAAATAACTATGTGGACTCATTATGAAGGTATTCCATATGGCCCACGGAGATGTCCCACAAAACAGCAACCCAAACGGGTCCATCCCACATCGATCGAACCCTAGGTTTGCCCAATCCTGGTTGGCGCCATCTTTGTTCATTTTTTGCAGGTGATCTCCCCCGTGTTGTCCCAACAGAACCCTCAGTGCGACAGATTGAATCAAAGCTTTAGCTAGATTTAAAATCCATGAACAAGGTGGTATACTTGCACCATTCCAAAAAAGAAACACCCTCTTCCATCTTCCACCAATTCCCATCTACCATTGTCGGCAAGGACATCGTGCATAATGATGGAGCCACTAGGCCACTGAATCCATTATGGCATTGGATGTGGAACCGCTCATCGTGATCTGGGCACTTGGGACATCCTGTGGGCTGTTGGTATTTCTTAACGTCAATAGTTCATCCTAGCAGTCGAGGCTAGTTCTGCAGAGGCACTAGGCTAACCTAAGCCAAAGCAATATCTGTTTGGTAAGGGCATAGAAAGTACCTCTGTAGCATTTCACCCAAGAGTATTCCCTAGGGTATCATTTTTGTTTTATCCCAAAGGAAGGCAAGGTAAGAGTGGCAAGGTTAAAGGAAGGGTATGGTGTTCTAGTGAGGGGTCTAGTAGGATGGGTAAATGATGTAGTGGGGGTAGTGTGACACACACCTAAGTAGACTACTCTAAGGAGTAAAAATATCCTAGTGAAGGTCAAGTTAGAGATGAAGCTACTCCTACTGTGCTTTTAATTACTCATATACATATCCTATTAGTGTACACATGGGTATGCTACTGATGAAACTAGGGATTAGTAGTCCAATACATCAGACATTGGTTTATACCTGACAGCATCAGAATGATTCTGGACAAGAGCCTGTAGTATAGCCGAACATGGGGGATTACAAAGGACAGACAGGGTTGTCATCACCAACCACCTACTCCTACAACACGTGGGTCTACGAGACATCCAACACTACTTAACTATCTAAGCACCACGCTTACATGTTAAGTAAATACTTAAAGATTCCAGATATAAATACCTTCCTATGGTAATGACTAACCTAAACATCGTTGAACCAATGTTGGAACCAAGCACTAGCATATTCATATTAACATAATCATATTATTACTTAATTAGACTATAGTGGTGGTGTATGATGTTTATGATAACAGGATAGCATTATGACTATACCATAATAACATAGAATACATGGACTCCACAATCAAATTAGAAACGCTTTGTCGAAGTATATGAATAAATAAAGACTAATAATATCATTATCATAAAGCATAAAGTCACTAAATAAAGAAAAGATACATAAGCCATACCTTCCCCAATTTGGACTTGGGCTTGAGGCTCCTCTCTACAACCTAATCTCCACTAAGGAACTAGGAGAGAACTAGTGTATACAAGAGAGAATACTTGAGTGGTATGTGTGTGAAGTGAGGCCTTCCCCCTATTTATACATGGAGTAGGCGTTCCCCGCCACCAAAACTGCGCGAATCAGTCACCACTACCTTCAGGGCACCATAGGAGAGTGCCACATGTCGGCTGGTGGATTTTGGTGCCCAGACAAAGTCGGTCGAGCCAGGGGGTCGGTGCTGATGGCTCCTAAGAAATACTAACAAATCATCCCCGGCAACGGCGCCAGAAATTATTGTTGATGTTTCTTATGTCACAGATCATCTCTCGAAAGAGATGAGGTCCGCAAGCGCACGGAAACTATCGTGTACCATTTCACCCAAGAGTATCGTATTTATCTCAAAGGAAAGCAATGGAGTAAAGTAGACACTATTCTTATGATCAAGCTATGGGATACTGATCAATTATCAAGACAGGGGTAAGTTGATAATATGAGTAGTGTGACACCCACCTAAGCAATCTATTCTAAGGGGTAAAAGGGTCCTAATGGAGATTAGACTAATAGTTGGGGAGTTACTCCTAAAATTCTTCTAATATACATATACATAGCCTAGGTTAGATATTAATGAGCATGTAAATGGTGAATACTTATGCTAAGTTCTTCAAAATATCGGGCACGGGTTTACACCTAGCAAAACTAGGACGACTCCCACTAAGATCCAAGTATATATAAAAGAATACTAAAGATAATATCTTTATTATGCATAAAGTCACAAATATAAGAAAAGATACATGAGCCATACCTTTCCCAACTTGGACTTGGGACTAGATGCTCTCCTCTCTATAGCCTAACTCCACTAAGGACTAAGAGAACTAGTGTATACAATAGAATAATGCTCAAGTGGTGTATGTTGAAGCGAGGGGTGAGGGGTCCTATTTATAGGTGGTGAAGGGTCGGTTCCGCCACCAAAAGCGTGTGAATCAGTCATCAATGACTTCTTCAAGCCGGGAAGAGCCAACACGTGGAAGCTGACCGGGTTTGGCACCAGGAAGGGGTCGGCCGAACCATCGGGTCATAGTTTTCACATTTTCTAAAGCTCTTACTTATAGCAATACAAGTGATATAAATACACTATATGGATCCCTTCATCTTGTAAAATTTCTAACCATAATAGTTTTTTACACAAGAGCAAATGTTATCATTTGGATCACAACAAACAAGATTCTCAATTTTATCTTCCTGCACATTTTTAAATTCTTGTCTAGAAATTTGAAATTTGGTGATCCATGCATGAATGAATTTCAAATAAAAATAATGGACATCGCTATTCCTAGGTTGCTACATACCTATTCAACCATTAAATAATTCCATAAGCATTACCTAGGTAGATGTCTAAGTCAATTTTAGCAATGCTTATCAAATTCTAGGTACTTGTTTAAATTTATTCCTAAGTAAGGTGACATTCCTTTTTGAAGAATCAAAAAGAGCAATACCAATACTTACTCTTGTGAGGATGCATAAGAATTGAATGATGAGAAGGTGTAAACCTTCCATACCAATGTAAGAAAAAATCATTCAATCCTAATGTAATTCCAATGACGGAAAATTTTAAACTTGTACCTCCATTCAAGAGCGGTCCGGGTTGAAGGTCGTTGTGTGAGAAACTCAGGACCATGAATTTTTTTGTAGCCTTCATGTTCATTGTCTTATGCCAAGTTGAGGTTGGAGTTGAGCTTCATCTTGTTCCTCCATTGGGCCACCACCTTGAGCATTCCTACACCATGGACTCAAAGTGAGATCGATGGAGGGATATGCGCTTGATGAGGCATTCCAACCTCTTTACAAATTTTGTCCTAGCTGCACTAAAATCAGTAACAAACAAAACAACTCAAAAATGGGTTACATTAGCTCAAAAGCAAGTTGTACCCTTTGTCAAATTGTTTTGCCCAACTTGAAACAACTTGCAAATGCAATGAATATTAAGGGAAATATTTTTGGTTTAATTAGGAAGATCAAGTCAAGTGGTTATGCCCAAGGTTCATATTCAAATAAATTTATTTCCTAATTCAAAATTTTAGTTTTATGATGGTTGGAAATTTTACTTTCCAACATGCAAGTGTGAAAATTCAAACATGTTAAATGCAAATGCAAAGGTTGATGGGGAATTCAAATATGCAATAAATCAAATATGAGATAACTACCAATTAATATTGGCAAGGACTTGCCAAATTTTTGAAGTCCGATGAGTGGGACTTACCTCCGTCCCGTTTAGTGCGATGATTTGTTGTCTAATCCCAGAGTTGAAGATGTGGACAACTTCTCCTGCTTGAAATGCCAAATCTCCTTTGGCATGTTAGTTGGACATGAGGACCACATGGTGGCCTTAGCCTCTCCATCGTCTTGATGAAGACTTGTTGGTGTAGTGACAACTTTTCTTTCTTGAAGATATTCTTTTAAGAGCAGGGTGAGGCTTGTCCTTCTTTAGGGGTGTCACTTCGACCTTCTTGATAATCCTTAAGGTTAACCATACTTTGATCATGGATCAAAATCTTCCTTGGGCATGATGACGTGTGGACTCCACAATCAAACAAGAAACGCTTCATCCACAATGTCACTTGCCCTAGGTTGCATGGGCTTGGCCGAAGGGTAGGAATCCCATCAAGTGATTGTGGGATATCTTGGATCTTGAATGCTCTTTTAAGTTTCTTGTCCTTGGCCAAGAGCTTTATGTAAATGTTTTCTTCATTTCTTGCTTGGTCATGGACAAGATACTTCAAGGTAGGCTAGTTAAACTTAAATCTCTTGAAATCCCCATAGCCTCCTTGATTACAAGGGTGCTGTTGATTCTACCCTTGACCTCCTTGTGAATGATAGCCATTAGAGTTGTGTTTGAAAAGAGGAATCCTCATTCGTCTTGGGGAAATGATTCCCCAAGTGGGCCATGTTGACATGGATTTTCACAAATCATGTGAATATCCATGGCTTGGATCATCCAAACAGTTCTCCATTGGCTTGATCTTCATGATACTTCAATGGGAGGTGTAGTTCCTTAGCTAGCATTTGCACCTTGTTAAATGGTGTGCATGCCAAGCTAAGGGAATTAGAACATTCTTCAATCCACCCCTTGAGTAGACACCATATTCTCATCCATGATGAATGAGAATAGGACTCATTCAGCTCTAGCACAAAAGTGGTCATAGATTGATGGACCAACCCATGACATGAATGTTGGATGAGGAGCCAACTATCCACCCCATGATGGAGGCAAAAGAACTCTTGGAGCTTCCCCGAAGCTTGCGGATGAATGACTTTGGCTCCTACTGGAAGCTGAAATTCTTTCGCGAAAGGCAATGGTGTTGCCTAGCAGATATTTGGTGAGGTACGCCATGAATCATATTGCAGTTGAGCACTTGCATCCTCGTTGGCCGTCCCATGAAATGGGTTAGTCAACACTACCCTATTTTTACACAAAAGGAGAAAACAAAAAAGGGTAATACCGTCTAATAACTATTAGTACCTATAACTTAATAACAAGTGATAGCTATCCTTCACTTCCTTTGCCTTCTCTGGCAACGGCGCCGAAAATGCTTGTTGATGGCTCCTAAGAAACACTAACAAATCATCCCCGACAATGGCGCTAGAAATGCTTGTTGACATTTCTTACATCACAGATCCTCTCACGTGTAACATTTCATCCAAGGGTATTGTATTTATCCCAAAGGAAGGCAATGGAGTAAAGTAGACACTATTCTTATGATCAAGCTATGGGATACTAATCAATTATCAAGACAGGGGTAAGTTGATAATATGGGTAGTGTGACACACACCTAAGCAATCTATTCTAAGGGGTAAATGGGTCCAAATGGAGATTAGACTAAGAGTTGGGGAGTTACTCATACAATGCTTCTAATATACAAATACATAGCCTAGGTTAGATATTAATGAGCATATCAATAGTGAATACTTATGTTAAGTTGTTTAACATGTCGGGCATGGGTTTACCCCTAAGAATACTAGGACGACTCCCGCCAAGAGCCTGTGGTATAGCCAAACGTGGAGGATTACAAAGGACAGATAGGACTGTCACCACTACTACCTACCTCTTCAATTTGTGGGTCTACGAGACATGCAACACTACTTAACTACCCTTGCACCATGCTATCATATTAAGTAAATACCTTAAGACCCGTGGCACAAGCCATCCTAAGGCAATGAACTAAATCATCGTTGAACCAATGTTAAGACATAGCATAAGTTATTTATATTAACATGATCATATTATAACTACTTAGACTATAGTGGGGGTTTATAGTGTTTATGATGAAAGTATAATGACATTAAAGCATGATCGAAAAAATTATTCCTACCACATACATGGAATCCACAATCAAACAAGAAATGCTTCATCCAAGTATATGAATAAAAGAAGACTAAACATAATATCTTTATTATGTATAAAGTCACAAATATAAGAAAAAATACATGAGCCATACCTTTACCAACTTGGACTTGGGACTAGAGGCTCTCCTCTCTATAGCCTAACTCCACTAAGCACTTAGAGAACTAGTGTAAACAATAGAATGATGCTCAAGTGGTGTGTGTATCGAAGTGGGGGTGAGGGGTCCTATTTATAGGTGGAGAAAGGTCGGTTCCCGCCACCAAAAGTGTGTGAATCAGACATCAATGACTTCTTCAAGCCAAGAGGAGCCAACACGTGGAAGCTGGCCGGTTTTGGCGCCAGGAAGGGGTCAGCCGACCTGGTCCTAGCTCCAAACGACATGTGCTTTCTCCAGGTGGCTTCCAGTTGGGTCCCATTGACTGATATAGGGTGTACACTGTTGGATGGTCTCGGATATTCTGTTTATGCGCCATTTGATCCATGTGGTGCCACATGTCAATGCTTGATTGGTTGGGATGATATTTTATAGGATCTATCCCATTGTTTCACTTCAATTCTATATAAAATACTTGTATGCACCAATTTCTCCAAGGACAAGTGGTATGCACACGCCTAGACTGCACGTGTAGCAAGTTTTTGTGGCCCGATCTTCTCGTAGGATCTGCGAACTTGATAAATTGTCGCTGCGTGACCTGGTGAAGAGGCAGCGCACCGCGAGGCTGTCCACGCGACGAACTACCGAGACAATCACCCTTCCACGTATCGACGAAACAGCCCACGCAATCACACCCTATAGACGTGAAGGCATAAACTGGGTGAACCGCAGTTTGGCGTTCTACAACCCCCTCAGGAATCGAAAGAACAAGTATTGTAAGCCTCTCAAGACTCACACATAAACAAAATTCCTCGAGTTTGTGTATTCTGAATTCAATAAAAATAAGCTCTCCCCCTTTGCATTGTCTAGTACAAGATATATATAGAGATAGGGACGTTCAGCTTTGAGTAAATGGCTGCATGCGCATGCTCTAGTGGATTTCGTGGCTGGTTCGCGTGTCTTTTCAGCTTCTGGCAGCAGTTACTAAAATAATCATAACTCCTTATTAAAACATCCAAATAATGAATCGTTTGATGGGCTGGAAAGTAGACTTGAAAACGCTTCTATCCGCTTATAGATCACCGTGTAACTCCTTGTATTATGTCCGTAGTGATGCTTGGAATTCGTACCATATGTCAGTTATCTAGCTTCTGGTTGCATTCACATGCTAAGGTGATGAATCACCATTTTATTCATGCACACCATAGGCTTCTTGATTTAGATCTACAGAGGCTTGAATCCATCTTGATTCCATGCTGGTTCATACGCTCCATCATTCCTAAGGACATTGAAACAAGAACTCAAAAGTATATGCTCATTCAACATAGACAGATTTTTAAACATAAGGTTAGCGTTCACCTGAGAATGAATTTCCTTCTGCAATTGTTTAGCTCTACTCCTTGTAATTGGACCAGCTATATCAAGTGGATTTTCATTTGAAGATGAGTGAATGCTAGGCATGTCCTCATTAGCCTCCCCCTCTTGAGAAGGAGTCGTCCTCGACTCAGGCTCACCAACAAATGGAAGCAAGTCTTTGACATTGAATGTTGTACTCACATTGGAATATTTAGGTGGCAGCTTGATTTTGTAAGCATTATCATTTATCTTTTGGAGAACCTTGAACGGACCATCACTCCGAGGAGATAACTTACTCTTACGCTGTTTGGGAAAGCGATCCTTTTGTAGATGCAACCATACAAGATCTCCTGGCTGAAATGTAACCTTCTTCTTACCTTTGTTTGCTTGCTTTGCATATTGTGCTGATTTCTTCTCAATATTCTTTCTTGTCTCCGCATGTAACCCCTTGATAAAGTCTGATCTTTTGTGGCATCTAAGTTAACTTGTTCCTGTAATGGTAAAGGCAAAAGATCCATTGGAGTATGCGGTTTAAACCCATAAACTATTTCAAATGGACAAGAGTTTGTTGTGGAATGGACTGCCCTGTTATAAGCAAATTCAACATGTGGAAGGCAGTATTCCGAGAGCTTCAAATTCTTTTTCAACACAGCACGCAACATGGTTGACATGGTACGGTTGACAACTTCAGTTTGGCCATCCGTTTGTGGATGACAAGTGGTTGAAAATAACAACTTTGTGCCGAGCTTAGCCCACAATGTCTTCCAAAAGTAGCTGAGAAATTTAGTATCCCGGTCTAAAACAATAGTCTTTGGAACTCCATGTAAACGAACAATCTCCCTGAAAAACAAATCAGCAACGTGTGAAGCATCATCGCTCTTATGATAGGGAATAAAATGTGCCATTTTAGAAAAGCGATCTACAACAACAAAAATAGAATACCTCCCCCTTTGAGACCAAGGTAACCCCAGAACAAAGTCCATAGATATATCTTCCCAAGGTACATGTGGAATAGGTAATGGAGTATATAGACAATGGGGATTGAGGCGGGACTTAGCTTTCAAGAAAATGATGAAGCACCCAACGTGCCGCTGGACATCACGTCGCATATGTGGCCGAAAGAAATGATCAGAGAGCATGTCCAATGTCTTTTTGACACCAAAATGACCAGCTAGTCCACCGGCATGTGCTTCCTGCAAAATAACTTGACGAATCGAGCAAGCTAGAATGCATATTTTGTTAGTCTGAAACAAAAAGGCATCATGCGTATAATATTTATCCCAACCTTTTCCATCAATGCAACGAGAGAAAGGTTCTTTAAAATCAGCATCAGCAGCATAAAGTGTTTTAATGGATTCCAGACCAAGCACTTTTGTATCTAGTTGTGTAATCAACGCACATCTTCTAGACAAGGCATCGACAACAATGTTATCTTTACCACACTTATGTTTGACAACATAGGGAAACGTTTCAATGAACTCAATCCATTTAGCATGTCGACGGTTCAGCTTGCCTTGACTTTTAAGATATTTCAAAGCTTCATGATCAGAATGAATTACAAATTCTTTAGGTAACAAGTAATGTTGTCAAACTTCCAAAACGCGAACTAACGCATAAAGCTCCTTGTCATAAACTGAGTAATTCAGATGTGGACCATTTAGCTTTTCAGAAAAGTAGGCAACATGTTTACCTTCTTGCAACAGTACACCTCCTATGCCAATACCACTTGCATCACATTCGATCTCAAATGTCTTACCAAAATCAGGAAGTTGCAGCAGTGGTGCTTCACAAAGCTTTGTTTTCAGCGTTTGAAATGCTTGGTCTTCGTCATGTCCCCATTTGAATAGAACATCCTTCTTTGTGAGATTGCTAAGTGGTGCAGCGAGAGTGCTGAAATCTTTGGCAAAACGCCTATAGAAACTTGTAAGACCATGAAAGCTTCGAACTTGGCTCACATTTACCGGTGTAGGCCAATCCTTTATTGCTTTAACCTTCTCTTCATAAACCTGAATACCATTTGCGGAAACAACAAAGCCAAGGAAAACAACACGGTCTGTGCAAAAGGTGCACTTAGCAATGTTGACATACAATTTCTCTTCCCTCAAAACAGCAAGTACTTGACGGATATGATCAAGATGTTCATAAAAGGATTTGTTATAGATCAGAATATCATCAAAATAAACAACTACAAACTTGCCAATGAAAGCTCATAAAACATAATTTATTAAGCGCATAAAAGTTGAAGGAGCATTTGTCAAGCCAAATGGCATCACAAGTCATTCATAGAGACCAAATTTAGTTTTAAACGCTGTTTTCCATTCATCACCAAGTTTCATGCGGATTTGATGATAACCACTACGCAAATCTATCTTGGTGAAAATGATAGAACCATTCAATTCATCTAACCTGTCATCAAGTCGTGGAATGGGATGGCAATATCAAATAGTTATAGCATTGATAGTACGACAATCAACACACATGCGCTAAGAGTCATCTTTCTTTGGGACTAAAAGAACGGGAACTGCACATGGTGATAAGGATTCACGAACATACCCTTTGTCCAAAAGCTCTTTTACCTGTCGCTGAATTTTCTTTGTTTCTTTAGGATTGGTGCGGTAGGTTGGACGATTTGGAAGCGAAGCACCTGGTACCAAATCAATTTGATGCTCAATTCCACAGAGTGGAGGAAGTCCGGCTGGTATCTCATCGGGAAAAACATCTTCGAAGTCCTGTAAGAGATCAAGAACAACACTAAGCAGCGATGAAGGTAAATCGTGAGTTGAAAGCAGGATCTCCTTGTGCAAGAGCACAAAGAATGGGGTTGTGGTGTCTCTCACTTCTCTCAAATCACTCTTGCTCACAAAGAGACATTCAGTGTGGCTGTTTAGGATTGGCATGAGGCTTTATGTGGCTGGATGGGTTAGAACTCTCTCCCTTACTTGGGTTGAGGGTCTCGCTCAATTTTCTTTTGTCTGATTCCTCTCTTTTCTTGCGAGCCATATCTGAAGTATTTATCTCAAGATAATAGAACAAGAACCACCTTCTTGTAATTGTGAATGAAAGTGTATTTGTTAGACCGTCCAAAATGCACCGAGTCCACATCAAATTGCTAGGGACGACCAAGCAGCAAATGGGTGCTTGCATGGGGCAATATCACAATCCACCTCTCCATGATAACCACCAATGGAAAATGACAAATTCATCATAGTTGAAACCTTAACTATCCCGGAATTATTCAGCCATTGCATATGGTATGGATGTGGATGGCGACGTGGCTGCAAACCAAGCTTTTCAACTAGCAAAGCACTAACAATATTATTGCAGCTCCCACCATCTATGATGAAACGGCACACCTGGCCTTGCACTTTGCATCGGGACTGAAATAAATTATGGCGTTGTCCTTGTTCAACAGCAACAAACTGACTGGAAAGAACTATCCTAACCACCAAAGAAGGAGATGGTGTATTCATTGTAGAAGGCTCGAAAGCAAGGAAATCAGCAAGCAACTCATCAAAATCAGCACTAGTAATCTCATCAGAAGATGGAAAAATAACATCTTGTAACATGTCATTGGGAGCAAAAGTTGGAATAGGTTGAATCGCTAAACAATTCAGACCTAGCTCAAATGTACCATCTTCTGCTGAATACTCACAGATTAAAATCTGCAAATACATTGGTAAACTCGTCCTCCTCTTCATTTTGTGAATCATAAGAACCATCAGCAAGGGCAATAATAGTACGACGATTGTGACATTCAGCTTGTTTATGCCCATGACCACCACACTTAGGGCATGTTTGGTTCAATGCCTAACTTACCTAAGCCTAATGTTAAGCATGCCACACTGTTTTAGGCGAGCGTTTGGTTGTAGACTAAGTTTAGGCGTGCCACAGAAGTTAGGCAACTTTTCCTTCCATTGCCTAACAAAAAAATGCCTCAACTGTGGCACTCAATTCCACCACCTAAACTTAGCCACTTGCCTAGGCTTAGTCATGGTAACAATCCAAACACATGTCACACTTTCTTAGACGTGCCTAAGCTTAAGTTATGGTAGCAAACCAAACACGTGCTAACATTAGTTAGCTTAGGCGCGCCACAATTGTAGCAAGTGGCGAAGGTTAGGCTTAGTCAAGTTAGCCATCATCCAAACAGGCCCTTAAAACCCTCAATCTTGCTTGTCTTGCGTTGGGTGGCTGCAGTAGAAGAAGTGGGCTGATTTGAACTCACAACTTTACCTTTCGCATCCAATTGTTTGGAAGAAGGTGGAATGGATCTATTTGTTCCACGAGATGAAGATTTGGGCGTTGTAGCTCCTTGCTGTTGGAATTGAGGAGTGACATCCCCTTGCTGTTGGGAATGACGCCATGAAGCATTGTATTTGTAAGATGTAGCAACTTGCCGTTCAGCCCTCTTTGCAGAATGAACCAACTAAGTGAGACAAGTGTAATTTGTCATATCCACTTTATCAGCAATGGATTTATTGAGGCCAACCATAAACTGGGCCATTGTGGATTCCTCATCTTCAGTTATCCCTATACGAAGTAAACACATTTCCAATTCTTAAAAATATTCATCAACAGTATGAGTACATTGCACAAGACGTTTCAGCTTCAAATGTAGGTCACGAGAATAATATGCAGGAACAAAACGAAGTCGCATTTCCCTCTTCATATCTTCCCAAGTTATGGCATAGCCTTTAAACTCAATAGCTGCAAGCTTTGCCTTCTTTTCAGCAGGGTATTCATACAAATCAAATAGTTGCTCCACTTTGGTTTCCTATTCCAAGTAATCATCAGCATTCTCCTTGCCGCTGAATGGAGGAATAGACACTTTAACCTTGCCCAAACCATCATCATTATGGCGTCGTTCATGATGATGTCGACATTGATCACTATAACGACCACGGGCTCCAAAACGGCCAAATTTGTCACCACCATGATCATCATATGCATCACGGCGACCATAAGGATCACCTCCATGTTCAGCACTATAATTTGAAAATGTTTCAGCATCAAAATCAGGAGGATGCCCAACAGGAACACGTCGTGCACGACCAAAACCAGCAGCAAATCCCCGGCCACGGCCACCTGCAAAGTTATCAAAACAAGCAGCGAATCCTCTGCCATGACCACCACCATCGCCACCGGCATGTTGATCATCATCCTTAATGTGTTCATCATCATGAGGTGGATGATCCCCGTGTTGCTGCTGTAGTGATCGTTGAAGCGCTTGCATCCCCTGCATCAATTGTTGCATTTGTGCACGCACTTCCTGATTTTCTTGACCAAAAACAGTGTTAGAAGGGGAATCTTCATTTCCTGCCATGTTAGTAACAAAGGAAGAAAGTAATAGGACAAAATATATGTGGAATCGCTCCCTCACTCCTGACAAAACAAGTTCTTTCTCTCCCTGAAAAGAGCAAGAACCGGGCTGCAATTTGTAGTGGAAGAGTGATTGTAACAGCGACGACGGTGCAACAACTCACGGTGCGTTTTAAGTGGAGCTTGGTGGGGTAATATGTAAGTGGAATGCGCTGAAAAATATAGTGATGCAAAACCGAATAATAATCCAAAAACACAAGTCTAAGTTGCTGAATATAAAGGAAAAGATGCACAAAGATGTAGAAACAAGATGTAGGAAGTGGATAGATGAACACCAAGTGCATCAACCGAAACTTATTGCTGCCCAAACCCCTTTGGATGTGTTGAACACAATTCTATTTTTATTTCTTCTTTCCTCTTTTTTTTTTAACCTTTGTGACAAATGCAGCACAACTTTCAATTAAAGGGGCGCATAAGGATTAACTAAGATGTATGGTGCAGCACAAAAACAAGAAACTTGGGTGGGGAATTTGTGGTGGGTAGAAAACAAGGTTGGGATGGGTGGTATATGCAGCAAGCGATTTGATGATTAGAAGAAATATAACAACTAGAACGATGTGGAAAAGAAAAAAAATTCAGCAACTAGACAAATCTTAAATAATTGAAACTCGATAAAGCAAACTACAAAATCAGTAGCACGTATGAATTTGGGCTGTAGGTTTTCTTTTTGGCTATTAGTGGACAGTAGGTATATAAAAATCTATCCTACCAAAAGCAAGAATAATCCTACTGAGGAAACTGAGGCTCTGGTACCAGATGATATGCACACGCCTAGGCAGCACATGAAGCAAGTTGTTGTGGCCCGATCTTCTCGTAGGATCTGCAAACTTGATAAATTGTCGCTGCGTGACCTGGTGAGGAGGCAGCGCACTGCGAGGCAGCGCACCGCGAGGCTGCGCGATGAACTACCGAGACACTCACCCTTCCACATATTGATGAAACAGCCCACGCAATCACACCCTATAGACGTGAAGGCACGAACTGGGTGCAATGCTGTTCGGCATTCTACTACTTCCTCAGGAATCGAAAGAACAAGTATTGTAAGCCTCTCAAAACTCACACATAAACAAAACTCCTCGAGTTTGTGTATTCTGAATTCAATAAAAATAAGATCTCCCCCTTTGCATTGTCTAGTACAAGATATATATAGAGATAGGGACGTTCAGCTTTGAGTAAATGGCTGCATGCGCATGCTCTAGTGGATTTTGTGGCTGGTTCACGCGTCTTTTCAGCTTCTGGCAGCAGTTACTAAAATGATCATAACTCATAACTCCTTATTAAAACATCCAAATAATGAACCGTTCGATGGGCTGGAAAGTAGACTTGAAAACGCTTCCATCCACTTATAGAACACCGTGTAACTCCTTGTATTCTGTCCGCAGTGATGCTTGGAATTTGTACCATATGTCAGTCATCTAGCTTCTAGTTGCATTCACATGCTGAGGTGATGAACCACCATTTTATTCATGCACACCATAGGCTTCTTGGTTCAGATGTCCAGAGGCTTGAATCCATCTTGATTCCATGCTGGTTCATATACTCCATCATTCCTAAGGACATTGAAACAAAAACTCAAAAGTATAGGCTCCTTCAACATAGACTGATTATTAAACATAAGGTTAGCGTTCAGCTGAGAATGAATTTCCTTCTGCAATTGTTTAGCTCTACTCCTTGTAATTGGACCAGCTATATCAAGTGGATTTTCATTAAAAGATGAGTGAGTGCTAGGCATGTCCTCATTAACAAGTGGAAATAGTTAGAAAAGTGATGTGTGCAAGAAATTATATTTCCTTTACATAATTGAGTTATATTAATGAGTGAAATTGATATATAACAGCCGTCAACAGTCGGCTGACCTGGTCCTAGCCACCCCTCGGCTGTGCTTTCTCGTGGTTGCTGATAGGTGGGTCCAGGCCTCTTCTCTGCGTGAATCCAGGTTGGATTCCCTTGTTAACACTTGGGAATGGTTCCATGGATCTATGTGATGCCACGTCATCGCGTGATTGGATGGGGTGGCACTTTTAGGATTGCTCCACTCATTCTTCATCAATTCTGCATTAAAACTCCTGCATGCATTATTTCTCCAGGTACAAGTGGAATTATGTCAAATCTAAGGGTAATGTGTGTAAGAAAAATTATTCCTTCACATATTTGAGTTATATTTGAGGTATATAACGAGCTGTTGGGTGAATAAACTACAAATTTGCTTTGAAAAAAATATTTTTTCGAATGAAACTTACCCAATACAATATTTATATTTATTTTCAAAAACTAAAGAAAATAAGTCTAAGTTGAGAATGCAAAGTTCCCAACCCCCTAAGGAAAAGAGAACATGTTGTGGAAAATGCAAAAATCTAAATGAAAAATTGAAATGAGGATGGAAAAATAAAAATGAGATAACTACCAAATTAACCTATTGGAGAGGTCCCACAAATTCCGATGAGATGGATTTTTCTATGTCTTCTTGAAGCTCAATTTTCAGCCTTCGGCCCCGGAGAAGTGAGCACAGCTCGCTGCCCTTGCTTTTTCCGCCAGTCCTTCTTTGACGGTGTGACGAACTGTCCAAGTTGAATCAATGTTAGATGCATTAGCTCGCTATCTATCAACGGCACGCGAGCTACAAGTGTGACCAACATAAAATCCAACTCCGATAGTCCCCTGATATGCTCTTAATCATCCTAGGATCACAGCATATCGGTCCACAATATTGCACATGTCACAAGCACACAAATAAACCAAAAATTCAGAAATATTACAGGTTTAAAGTGTGCATACAAGTAGTGACAAGTTTCTGAAATTTTATACAAAACAGTGAGCAATATTGCATTGAAGTTTCCTAAGCTTTTGGGAATAACATTGTCCATAAAGCATTCAGGTTCAGATTTGAGATAACAAAATAAACAAGCCCTACGCGGCGGAAGTCAATGTTTAAAAACAACAAAAGTCCAGCGGTGCCTGCCCACAACATCACCGGCGATGTCAAGTAAAAATCATCATTTTACTCCTCCCCATTGCCGGACTCAGCGGGAAAGAAGTAACCAAACACCATAGGGTGCTCACCAGCAAAACTTCAACATAACAAACATGAGTACGAAGGTACTCGCAAGACTTACACATATGGTATATATAGCCCGACTCCAAAGAGTATGAATATAGCAATAGAATTGGGGTAATGCATAGTCAAAACATAATTTGCAAAAAGCTGTGAAGGTTAATGGGGTAATCATATAAGTATTAAGAAAAAGACTCATGGACAACTCACATATACACTCCTACCTACTGCAGCAAGTAACCATTTGTAACCATGTGTGAAACAACACCCATTTCAGCTCAATAACAGCACCCATACACCCTCATTTCCATAGATTGTTATGTTTCAATCACTACGATGAAGCTCAATGAACACAAGCTTGATCATGACCGAGATCGTGGCGATTCGAACCGATTATACACCCTGCAGTGGAGTCCCAATGTACCCACACGACTCGATGACAATACAACTCATGTGACCCGCTAAAGCCACATAAGGGGGTACTCATGTCAACCTTTTTCACACATGTTCCCGCATGGTTGGACAATCTTTGCCACAAGGAGTACTATGGTCCTGCAGACCAATAGTCACTCGTGCGTGTCAAACAAGTCATGAAGTCATGGCCCAAACACCGGTACAAAGTGAGATATTTAGCTTGCCATACCATTATTTTTGGCATGTGGTTTGAACGGAAAGTGCTTAGGACAACGAGAAAAATGCACGGACCTTAACTAACCAAGAGGGGCTACATCCTAGTCCCCTCTCAGTCCACAAGTTAATCATCTTTCTTATTTTATCACATATTCTAGTACATTAAGTCCTAACTCGCGAATGGTGGTGACCTTGCCACTAATTCGATTTCTACCGATCTAAGCAGAGCTAAGCATGACACTTCCGAAATTAAAAATCAACCCAATCTGTCCCATGACATAACTCAACAAGGATTGGATTTAATAAGGACTCACCATGCCCTACACCTAGTACACAACAATGAATATACAATAATACTAAGTATTCCTTCAGTCTTTGGAGGATACTCTGCAGGATTAGTGCTCGCACAACCGGTCTCCCAAGCTTCACCCATGTCACTCTCCAATAGTTCGTTCGCTGAACAAAGAGTTATGCACCGTATGAGAATGAATGTCATGATGCGATGCATAATGCAGCTTGTATGAAACTTTGCAGTATGATAGACCATAAATTCATGAAGACAATGCAAAAAGAATCACTAAATTTGGACATTCCTAGCTCAGGTTATTAACAAAACATTGATGCTCTATCTGAAATCGGGCAAATCGGGTGCATTCGTACCATTATGTGAAGCTCAAATTTTTCAAAGGCTTTGCTGGACAAGTGGTCATTTTTACTTGATAATGGATGTTAAAATTTGATGTTTGGATCTGGTCATTCCTTGGTTGGAGCTCTAATTAATTAATTACAATTTCTGCAAGTTTTATTAATATAAACAAGATAAATGTGTAAATGGTGTTTATGCTCCATGGTTAAAGCTGAAACTTTGCGGGCATGTTATTTGACACTAATTAAGACTTTTAGCGTAGGTTTCATCATTTTATCGTTCATACAACTTGCATGGGGAAAACTAACAAGTTTGAGCCCATATAAAAAGGATTAAGGTGGTAATCCCATATGAATGAAATACCAACAGCATGCAGCAGTCCCCATGATTCATGTGAAACATGAGAAGACTCAGAATAGTTACAAATAAAGAGGAAACTAATAAATTTAGATAAGAAGCAAGATAAAATAAACCATATTTAATACCAGAATATTTGGTTTGATAACTTTTTGATTCCGCCGAAAATCGATTTTACGGTATAGGCGCTTATGACCCCCCCCCCCCTCTATGCCTTGCGGTAATGATTCCTCTGGCATTACAACCGCCAGCAAGGCATTTTCCGAAGCAGGCAGGGCTAGAGCAAGGGAATTGGCCAATGCTAAGTGATTTCCTCGCCCACTTTTGATGGGTATTTGCATGTTCATTTTCAAAATTACAGTAGTACTAAAGAAGGTTATTTATTATGATTTTAATCATGCAAATCATTAGGAAATTCATATCTTGTAGTTTCTACACATGCCCTGAGCTGCAATAATGTCATATACATCACATGCAGTGGATAGAATCAACAGCAAAAGGTCAATGCCAGTGGATCTGAAATAATAAGTGAAACGCATAAAGAACATATGAACAGAAACATTTTTTGTGGCAAATCTGAGCTCAAACATGACATGCATGATGTTTACATGCATAGATCTAGTTATTAGTGTTCTAGCAAAATGTATTTCGTATTTTTAAAGCAATATTCTATTTGCTATAGATGTTACAACTTGCATTAAAATATGATGCATAAAAACGAATTTCCAGGGGACAAATCACAAGAACAACGTCTTCAATCTCTAATCAGCAAGAACAGCCATGAGAAGGGAGAAAACAGTGAAACAAACCAGGGGGGAACGTAGAGAGGAAACATCTTTGGAGAGGAAGCTTATCACCAACTTAGATTTACAAGAAAAGCTTGGATCAGGGGAGAAATGGTGAGCTGCATGACCCTTTTTGGGTGCTGAACAGAGCAAGGTGGAGGAGAGAGCTCAGATGAGGCAAGAAGGATGAAGTGAGTGTTCTCTTCAGTGCTCTTAGGGATAGGTTTTAGAGAGGGCAGCTGAACAGCCAGGCACTCATGTCACTGGCTGAAAGATGGGTAAAGTTCAATTTGTGTTTTCAAAAATTTATCTATATTGCTTCTGTAGTTCTTTGATAACTGAAGTTATACTTCTCAAATAATTTCGAAATTTTGTGTGAGCCTAGTGATGTTCATAAGGAACAACTTTTGTTTTGTGACTTCTTCATATTCTTTGTAGAATTGAAACTAAAAATCTGGAAAGACAGATTATTTTGAAACTTTGCTGGATTTTTATGTGTTGGAAACTTCTTTATAAAATCTTGGGAAATTCACCAAAATTCTCTTTCAGGAAGTAGAATACAAAAAAAAATTTGTTTGGTTACATTTTAGTAGAAATAATTTGGCTTTCTTCATAAGGCTTGATATGTCAAATACTTTATTATAAATCTGAATTTGAACTCCATCCATTTGCTTATTCATTATTGATATTGACGCTATTTTATTCTATGATTGAGCTGCTGAATAATTTAAGAAAATGGGATGTGACAAGACCCCCCCCCCCCCCCTAAAAGAATCTCGTCCGAAGATTCAGAGACAAGGGGAAACGACAAGACCACAAACAAGATGAGAAATGGAGTTTCAAAGATAATAGCAAGAGAGCAGCAAGTGATGGAGCAAAAATATCAGGATATTCTACACGGAAATCATCCTCACATTCCCAAGTTGCTTCATCTTCTGAATGATTGTTCCATTGAACCTTGACGAACTTGATCAAATGATTCCGTAACTTGCGCTCCACTTTATCATTAATACTCAGAGGGTACTCCTCATATGAGAGGTCCGGTTGAAGGTTCACTTGATCCATGGGAATAGCCTCAGATGGAATGCGAAGACACTTTTTAAGTTGACATACATAGAACACATTATGGACGTTGGAAAGAGATGATGGGAGGTCTAACTCATATGCAACGGCACCACATGTATCAAGGGTCTTAAAGGGACCAATATAGCGAGGAGCTAATTTTTCTCTCACCTGAAATCTTTTGGTGCCCCGGAGAGGAGAAACTTTGAGATAGACGAAGTCGCCAACCTTAAAACGAAGAGTCATTTGGCGGTGATCAGCATAGCTCTTTTGTCGGGATTGAGCTGCCTGCAAGTGCTCCTGAATTTGTCGCACTTTAGTTTCAGCCTCGTTGACCAAATCAGGACCAAAGAGTGGTCATTCTCCTGATTCGAATCCATTAAGCGGTGTTCTACACCTTCTCCCATAAAGAGCTTCAAAAGGAGACATCTTGATACTTGCTTGGTAACTATTGTTATAGGAAAATTCTGCAAATAGCAAGCAAATTTCCCACTTCTTTCCGTAGGTCAGCACACAAGCTCTTAACATGTCCTCCAAAATTTGATTAATCCTTTCGGTTTGGCCACCGGTTTGAGGGTGATAAGCTGAACTATGGAAAAGTTTGGTGTCCAATGCCTTGTGAAGGCTCTTCCAAAAATGACACACAAACTGTGAGCCACAATCTGAAACAAAGGTCTTAGGAACACCATGGAGACACACAATACGAGTTAGATAGATCTCCGCATAATCCTTGAATGAGTAAGAAGTCTTGAAAGGAACGAAATGTGCGGATTTTGTCAATCGGTCGACTATTACCCATATAGAATCATAACCATGCGAGTTTTTGGTAAACCAACGATCAAGTCCATTCCGATGTCCTCCCATTTCCATGAAGGGAAAGGCAATGGCTGCAGTTTACCCGCTTGTTTGAGATGACTTGCTTTCACCCATTGGCAAACATCGCATTCCGAGACATACCGGGCAATTTCTCTCTTCATGTGAGTCCACCAAAAGTTTTGCTTGAGATCTTGATACATCTTTGAACTTCATGGATGAATGGACAACAAGGAGTCATAGCCTTCATTAAGGATTTTACCCCTCAACCCAGCCACCTTAGGAACTACAAGGCACTTCCTGAACCAAAACACACATCATTCATCCAGTGAAAATAAAAAGGCTTCACCCTTGGACATTTTATCACGAATTCGGGCCATGCCCTTGTCATTTATTTGAGCATATTTGTTCTGGTCAATGAGAGTAGATTTGATCTCAAGAGCAGCGAGAAATCTTTCCTTAACCATTTCCATACCAAGTCTCAAAAACTCCTCACAAAGTGTGCACATTCCAGCTTCAATGGTTAACCAATTGCAATGGCTCTTACAGCTCAAGGCATCGGCGACCATATTAGCCTTACCGGGATGGTAATGTATCTCCAAATTGTAATATTTAATTAGCTCCAACCATCTTCTTTGTCTCAAATTCAGATCAGCTTGGGTGAAGATATACTTGAGACTTTTGTGATTGGTGAAAATATTGCATGTTTTACCAAGGAGATAATGACGCTAATTTTTTAGAGCATGAACCGCAGCGGCAAGCTCAAGATGATGGGTAGGATAATTCTCTTCATGACGCTTCAATTGATGGGAGGCATAAGCAATGACTCACCCTTCTTGCATGAGAACACAACCGAGTCCAATTCGTGAGGCATCGCAATAAACATCGAAGCTCTTATTGGCATTGGGTTGGTCAAGAACGGGGGATCTTGTGAGAAGAGTTTTCAAGGTATGAAAAGCTTGCTCACAATCTGGTGTCCACTCAAATTTAACACCTTTTTGCAGCGGCTTGGTCATAGGCTTTGCAATTGTAGAGAAGTCCTTGATGAAACGATAGTAATAACCAGGAAGTCCAAGGAAACTACAGATTTTTGTAATATTAGAGGGCTGATTCCAATTAAGAACTTGCTCAACTTTGGAAGGGTCAACTGCAATACCATGCTCAGAGATGATATGCCCAAGAAAAGCCACTTCACCCAGCTAGAACTAACATTTACTAAACTTGGCATAAAGACAATGTTCTCATAGTCATTCGAGCACAACTAGAATAAATGGTGTGCATGATCTTCATCGGTCTTGGAGTACACTAGAATGTCATCATTGAAAACCACAACAAAGACATCAAGTTCCTCTATAAAAATGTTGTTCATCAAGTACATAAATGTAACACCCAAAATTTCGAAAATTGAAATAAAGGGAGTTATACTAGAATTTGCATCATTTGTTTGCACTTGTGTGAAAATTTTGATTTCAAAATTCGTAGAAATTTGTTTGGAATTTAAAAGGAAATAAAATTGTAAAAAGAAAAGAGAAAAGAAAAATAAACCCCCCCGTGGGCCTTAACCGTGCCACTACCCATTTCCTTCCCCCTCCCTCTTTCCTTTTTTCCCTCCCGTCGACCCAACCCCGTAGCGGCCCAAGGCCAACCGCACCCTCTCTCCTTCCTTCTCCTCTCTCTTTCTCCGTGCATGGACCTGCCCATCAGGGATTTCTCCTTCCTTCCATACGCGCGACAGGGAGCCCGCTGAATCTGCCCCCAATTCAAACGCCAGCAAGAAATCACCGTCCATAATGGCTCCAAATTGCCTTCCTTCGCTAGGGAATCGCCTTCCATCCTTCGCCGCCCCCGTTCCCCCTATAAATTCTAGCCGGCGCCTCCTTTTTCCCCCACCCGAAGCTCTAAACCCTAGCCGTCAGTGCAAGGTTCGTCACCACCGTTCCTGTCACTCCACCAATGATTTCTCCCTCCCTCTTGGCCTAACTCGTGCGCCGTGCTTCCAGGATCTCGGTGGACATCTTTGCTCGGGAAGTGCGTCGCCGTTTCACCGGATTCACCGAAGGCCGACGACCTCCACCGAGCTCTGCCGTCACCATCACCCCTCAACCTAGTTCCAAGCCCCAAAAACACCCTTGGTGAGTGTGCTATGTCCCTCTCCCTCGATTGGTGTAGAGAACAAGCAGTTTAGGCGCTGGAATGGCCGTTTGGGCCATCACCAGCGAGGCCGCCGCCGTGCGCCGCCGTGTGCCGAGTGTGCGCCGCCTCTGGCGCCGCCCCAGTGACGTGGCTCATCATCGGCCATCAATTTGAGGTCGACGCCGAGATTAGAAGGAGCGTACCCCTTCGCGTATTTTAAATCTCGGTCGCACGCTTTAGATCCAATGGCCCAGATTGAATCCTGTTATACTATTGCCCATTTTGCACATGACCCCCTGTGCAAATTAAAATTAATTACACATAGGTCCTGAAATTTATGAATTGGCCCCTCTACTTTAAATTAATTCTGTCAGCACTATTAAAATTAATAAGCAATGTATTTTAGCCTCTGTTTTCACCACTAATTATATTTTTAGCCTCTGTAAATTGCATTAGAGCCCCTAAATATGTTACAAACTATTTTTGAGCCTCTAATTTGGTCTATTTTGCATAAAACCCCTAAAGTAGTGGATATTTACATAAAATCATATGTTTACACTCTCTTTATTGCACCAATTATCCTAGGATATTATTTGTTAGCATTTTCTAATCTGATTAGGGCAAATAATTTATTTAAATTGTTATTTCATGCTGAATCTTTTGATAAGCACATATAGACACTAAAATCCAAACTCAACCAACATCACTAATGAAACTACAACTAGGGAAATAATGCTAGCGACGTAGTTGCGTAGGTTTTCTTTTGGTGCTTGCTTCTTTGTGATGTACCTATGTTTGTTTGTTTCTTATTGTGTGTTGCTATTTTCCGTTCCGCATGCGATGATATATTTAGAGTCGGTTCCCGAGTCGGCTTACAATCTTCAGGACTACCACTTCACAGACCCACACTTCGAGGAAGGCAAGTTCCTTAACCATTTTGCACCTATTTTATTAATTGTTAGTTACTTGCATGTTTAATAATTTGAATCCTATTTACTTTACCCTTCCATATAACTCCTTGTCACCAGGTTGGTTTGGGTGTATGTTATTATTTCTTTTACGCTTAGCCATGCTTAGTATTGGGAGGGAAATTCTCTACATACATGCTATACTATTAATTGTTATGATCAATTATTGTGATATGTGAAATGAGTTGTAGAAGATAGGAATCTGGTGGGTTGGTTTGTATGGTACGGTGCAGTATGCACAAGACCCGGGTTGTGGGGCATGAACCTTGCTGAATTCTAAGGACCGGTTTATGGAGGAAGCCACTAAGCTATATAGTATCGCCACAAGACTGAGTATGGGGCTGCATGGTCAATTAATTAGGCATCTCCCGGTGTAGTATTGGTGACTGGATAGTGCTGGGAATTGGTTCGGGGTGTACTGACCTGGGATCCGCATGGCTCAAGAGGGGACAACTAGGGTGTTGAGACACGGTTTAGCGGCTCACACTTTTGTACAGGGGTGAAACCTCAGAGGGCTAGTACGCATCAGGAGAACCTTTGTAAAGACCTCATAGTGATCTCCTGGCCACACACCAAAGGAAGTGTGCAATGTGGTTCGCGACCACGGGCATCAGGGAGGTTTGCATAGTCCACCTGGCAATAGGGGATGAAATCACGACTTGTGGGTAAAGGGTACCTTCTCTGCAGAGATTTAGAAGTTGGCATGACAGCCGTACTTACAGACAAGAGCGGCTTGGTGTCCAATTCATAATTAGTCAATGGATGGGAATGGTGGTTTGGTTGGTTGGGATTTGGCTTATAATTGGGTTATGGTTGGGTTCACTCACTTAGTAGTAGGTGCTAATGAAAGCTAAGGATAGGATGTAATGATATAGTGCTTAACTCTCTTTCCCCACTTGCTGAGTACCGTTGGTACTCAAACTTGCTTGTTGCTTATCTTTTCTCTGTCTACAATGGAGAAGAAGTGGAGAATGAAGACTTCTATACTGATGCCGACGAGACGTTCTAGGATGGCGCAACCCCCGGGCAACACCTATGCATGGAGTCACACTAGTTTACTTTTCCGCTGTTTTGCTTGTAATCTCATTTAGACCTATGGGTCATTATTGTAAGACATTTAGGTATTCAAACATAGCTTGTAATAAATGATATTACACTTTTGTCTACACATGTATGATGTAAACTGATCCTGACATACATGTGAAAGCCATCCGGTTGTCTTGTTGGGACCGGGTGTGACAAAGTGGTATCAGAGCCGTGTTGTCCGTAGGAAGCCTAGATAGATAAGGATGACTTAAGGACCCTACTATATTCTAAAAAGTAATTTATAAATTTCTTTGTATTCTGTACCTTGTTTACCTCTTTTATTTACTCCTTTATTTATATGTTTTGTGTCACACTCTCCTGTTTCAAAAATTTTTAGATGGCACGCACAAAGACGACCCCCCTTAAGTCGATCGGTGGACGTGGGCCCCAGCATATGTTGGCCAGTCGCTTCCCACACTTCAACCCCTGTCGCCTCGTTGTGACCCGTTCTGACCGTTGGGCCGCAGGTTGCCTGCGACTTTGTCTCCGAGCTGTGATTCGTGCTGTTGGCTACCATCACCACAGCCTCTCGCTCTCCTACCACTGATTTGCACTGCAGCGCTGAGGCAGGGTCGAGTGGACCTACAAAATCCTCATCTACTACAGCAACGAGTCGTGAAGGTTCACTGCAGTCCTGCTTGGAGGAGCTCCTGTCGATGCGCGGAGCAGGATGCTAGCTGGGATGTCGTTACCTTCTGGAGTCACACCTACCATTTCCGTATGGAGGACATGGTGCACGCCTTCGTTCCACAGCGTCCCAGTGGCACTGCAAACTTTGTCTCCAGACACGTGGAGAGACCCCTGGACCTTCCACAGTCTCGTCAGACTGTTGACGATGTGGCACACCTCAGTGCCCGACTTCAGAAGGCGCAGTAGGAGATCCAAGACGGTCGTGACCTCGCCCAGCGCTACGAGGTGGTGATTAGGAGGTATCACCAGATCACCGACGAGGACCTAGACGGCTACGTGTCCGACACTTCGATGTGGACCATGGACTCTCCAGACCGTCGTGACGGCCAGCATGGGTCGTCTTCTTCTTAGGATTCTTCTGACGAGGAACCGTCCACCGAGGCGTCTTCCGCTCCATCGCCGCCTGCTACCTCACCACCACGCGGCCCCGAGGACGACGATGAGGACCCCGACGAGGATCCTGATGAGGACGACGATGACGAGGACCTAGAGGACTTCCCACTGGACGACAGGTAGTCCCCGACCTCTACCACAACTCAAGGATAGGCACACCCCCTAATTAGTTGAATAAGAGCGATGTAGACGTACCCGTGTGACCTTGAGTTGTGCTACTTCTTTCATGTTTTCTCTTTTGGTGTGTTGTGTGAGTTGTGGAATGCCTTGGCGACTTGTCCACAACCACACCTTTTTGATACTTCCTTATTTAGTGAGCTATATTAATAAAGACCTTTTATCTATACTCATGTTGGCTATGATTTTTGCATATAGTAAGGGTATCGTAGAGTAGTCTTCCCCTAGTTGTATTAGTACCTAAGACTATATTTGCTTCGTAACTCAGATGGCAGACAAGGGAAGAGGTCGTGGCATCCCCCTCGGCAATGATGAAGCTGCAGGGTTCTAGTTGCCACAATGGAATGGGAGAGGTGCCCGTGGAGCACCTACGATGAATCACATGCAACAAATGATGGCCATGCATATGCAGATGATGCAGAACTTAACACAAGTGGTGGCCAACATGTAGCAAGCCCAGCAAGCCCCTCCACCTCCACCACCAAATCAGCCCCAACCACAGCCAGCATCAGGACCCCGATCCCATATGAGAGACTTTCTTAACACGCATCCACCCACTTTTGCCACTACTAGTGAGCCAATGGATGCTGACGATTGGCTGAGAACAGTTGAGAGCAAGCTGAGAATTATGTGAAGGAAGGGAGAAGGAATTGTTAGCCTCTCACCAACTCAAGGGACCTGCAGCCGATTGGTGGACTGCTTTCACTGAAGCCCATTAGAAACCAGATAATATCACTTGGGGCGAGTTCCGCAATCATTTCGTGCCCGAAGGAGAGGTCTAGGCCAGACACGAGGAGTTTCTCATGCTGAAGCAGGGCCGTATGAGTGTGCGATATTACTTGAACAAGTTCACACAATTGTCTCGCTATGCACCAACAGATGTGGACACTGACTCTAAGAAACAATTCCGTTTTAAGAAGGGGCTTGACAACGAGCTAAAGTTCGCCATGGTTTCTAGTGACTACAACAGTTTCCAGAAGTTGGTTGACAAGGCTTTTGAAGTAGAAAGGACCAAGAAAGAGTTGGATGATGACGACAGGAAGAGGAAGTTGGCTCAAGGACACACTTTGGTAATAATGTGCACCCTTGCTTTGCCCCTTAGCTTGCGGCACTTATGACTTGCCCTATGAACTCTTACACAGGACAGAGGATCCAAAACCCCTCTTACAGGCCACCCACACCATACAACCAGCAGATGCGCCAACCACCACAGCCTCCACACAACCAATGCAACCACCTCGCCCAGCAGGTCCAGCACCTCGCCCTGTTGGTCAGCCGCAGTAGAATCAGCAAGGAGGTAATAGAGCCCAAGGTAACAATGCAGCTGTGTAGTGTTATAACTGTGTTGAGATGGGACACTTCGCCAATCATTGTCCGAAGAAGCCGCTACAGCCACCTACATGGGGGAGAGTCAACCACGTGGCACTTGAGGAGGCGCATAATGCACCAGATGTGGTTGTTGGTACGTTTCCTGCCGATTCTCGTGTAGCTACAGTGTTGTTTCATTCTGGTGCTACACATTCATTCATATCTATGGAATTCATGAGGAGGCATGATATGGTAGTGCACTTAATGACTCACTAGCTTTTAGTTCACTCCCCTGGAGGAGAAATGATAACACGACAAGTATGCCCTAATGTAAGGGTAGACATAAGGGGGGTAGTTTTCCCAGCGAACTTGATTGTTTTGGAATCTCAAGGGCTAGATACTATCCTGGGAATGGATTGGTTGACCAAATACCATGGGGTGATCCACTGCGCCACAAGGACAGTCTCCTTGACTCATACAGATGGTACAAAGGTTGAGTTCTCTCCAGATCAAGCTCCCACACAGAGGATCAGGCTCAATCAAACTGAGGTTGCTAAAGGGATTCGAGTTGTTAGTGAGTTCCCCAACGTGTTCCCTGAGGAGTTACCGGGTATGCCTCCTGACCAAGAAATTGAATTCATCATTGAGCTAGTGCCTGGGACGGCTCCAATATATAAGAGGCCATATAGAATGGATGCTAAACAATTAGCCGAGCTAAAGGATCACATTAGAGAACTGTTGGAGAAAGGATACATCTACCCTAGTTCATAACCTTGGGGTGCACCGATCATATTCGTACCTAAGAAGGTTGGCACTCAAAGATTTTGTGTGGATTATCGTGCTTTGAATGCAGTGACCATCAAGAATAAGTACCCACTGCCAAGGATTGAAGATTTGTTTGATCAGTTATGAGGAGCATGTGTGTTCTCTAAGATTGATCTTTGTTCGGGTTACCACCAGTTGAAGATTAGATCATCGAACATTCCCAAGATTGCACTTGTCTCTCGATACGGTCTTTATGAGTAAACTGTTATGTCATTTGGATTTACCAATACTCCTGTTTACTTCATGTACCTCATGAACAAGGTATTCATGGAGTACTTGGATAAGTTTGTGATGGTATTCATCGATGACATTTTAATATTCTCTAAGAGTGAAGAAGAGCACGAGGAACACCTGAGGTTGGCACTACAGAATCTTAGAGAGCACCAGCTGTACGCTAAATTCAGTAAGTGTGAGTTTTGGTTGAAGTAGGTGTCATTTTTGGGACGTGTCATATCAGAAAGAGGAATATCCGTGGATCCAGGTAAAGTGGCAGATGTTCTCAAGTGGGAGACACCGGAAAATGTGGGACAACTTTCAACTCCCAAGGTTTTTTAATGCAAATAAGTACTTGCTGGAAAGGTCTCTTGATCTACTTTCCATTGGATCAAGAATCAAAGGAAGATGACACTTGAGCTGCTCAGAAATGGCCGAACAAGACTTGTGACTCCATTCTGAGTTCTTGTCTTCCTCCTCTATATAAACAACTAGCAGTCATAGGAAGAACTTGGGTTTTGTTTTCTATAAGTTTAGCCATTGCTACTTCCTTGTAACGCAAGTGTCGACGAGACCTTCCGATTAATTGAATCAGAACCCCAACTTATCACACCCGTGAGTGTTTGCTTGTTATCTTGTTCTTGCTTGTTCTTCGATTGCTTGCAGGTTCAAGGTTGTTCTTGGCACGGCGAGAACAGCAACACTAGGAGTCAGTGTAACTATCGCTAAGGTGCAACACCCTTGTGGTTGTTGTAGTCGGGTAGCACAATGTTGACCTCCACCCAAATCGTAGTTACCAGGAGACGGTGTAACTGTCGCTCAAGGCGCCACACCATTCTGGTTGTTGTAGTCGGGCAGCCAACGTCAGCCTCCACCTAATTCACTCATCACCAACAACTCTCATCGAAAGATAGGGCATTTCCCGTACCCGTTGGGTTCATCAAGTGGTATCAGATTTCAGGTTGCTCGGTGAGAGATTTCCTTCTCTTTGTTCTTCATTTACCTACTGTCCACTTTTGCCTGCAAAAGTTCGCTCTAAAAATCCTAAAAACACTTTGAGCCTTTTGCTTTGCTACTTAGCTCTCGACTTTTTGAATTCACGGTTGCCTTTTTTGTGTCGAGTTGCTGGTCCTAAGTTTTTCACCGCTAGAGTTTTGAGTTCGTGCCACTTTGTTCTCAGTCCATTTTCATTACCTAGCCAAAGTTGAGAAAAAAAGGCAAGTGCAAAAGAAAAGCGGCACGGATCAGCAAGAAAAAGGCATGTGCAAAGAAAGAAAAGCCGCACTGATTGAAATTGCTAGAAAAAGTTTCTCGGAACAAAAAAAAAGAAACAGTTTGTGTAACATTTGTTTCAAGTTTTGGAGTTCAACTTGCTGTTTTGAACGTTTTGATAAAACACAACGTTGGTGCAGTCCGAACCTTTCTACTACAGTAAATTTAATATCACGTGGAGTAATGGCTTGCGTCTCTATCATGGTTTAGACTAGGACCAGCACAGTGCCATCGTGGAACGTTTATTCAACTTGTTGTGAATAATGTGGTACAAGCTTTTCCTTTGTGCAACTCATTTCTAGTAGCCACCTATAGCTCCACAAAATCATCTACAACACCACAAAATTGTGCTTACAGGCACCGGTTGTTGTTGTTCTTGCTGTTTGCCGGCGCCCCCTGCATCGCGTGGTAAAAACTTGTAAGAGCTTGATATCTTGCTAGTGAGGAAGTGATTGTGTCCTACCACCTCTTAGCAACCGCTAGGATTAATCTGCTTGCTATTGTATTTCCTTTCTGTACTAACCATGTCAGCGGATGTGAATGCGACATCTCCACATTCACCATGTACGACGGGCATCATTCAATATTTCGAACGCCAAGTAAAGATGCACATGGATGCCCTCAACGACTCAACGAGGATATTCAAGTCACCAATGAACGCATCGGTCAATTAGATTGACGTGAATTTGCACCAACACCAAGCTGACCACATTAGAAAGCACTGCTGCTGCTATTAACACTTCTCTTGCAGCAATCATTGAGCGGATGGAGAGGATGGAACAGGTTGGACGCAAAGAGAGACAAAGACGTGTTGATGACAGCCACGACTCTGTTGGCAACGATGCAAGATATGACGAGGCAGAGTATTCAGCGGATACCGAGCTTGATGATGGACCTTTCAGGTATCGACAGCAGCCACGTTACGACCATCGTGGTATGGGTGGTCGAGCCCTACGACGTGAGGTACGCGACAATGACGATTCCCTACGCAACATTAAATTCTCCATACCACCCTCTGATGGTAAATATGATCCGGATGCATATCTTAGGAATTATCAGTAGATCAAAAATTTGCTTGATGATAAAAAGGTTAGAGCTGCCACTAGTGAATTAACTGACTTTGCTTCTGTTTGGTGGCATGAGTATCAAACTAAGAATCCAACTACCGTACCACAAACTTGGAATGCCTTGAAATGAATCATGCGTCATCGTTTTGTTCCTTCCTATCATGCTCGTGACCTGCTGCATAAATTACAACAACTTAGGCAAGTGAATGTAGGCCTAGAGGGGGGGGGGGGGTGAATAGGCCTTTTTGAATTTTCTCGGTTCCTGTAACACTCAACAACAAAGTCAATACCAGAGATATCGGACTAGTCCGGTAAATTGCGGACTAGTCCGGTAAAGTGCGGACTAGTCCGGTTTTCACGGGCTAAGTTGATCAAGTTCAGTCAATTTGATTGATTCGTTAATGTTTGCAGCGGAAATATAA
The DNA here is from genome assembly GCA_036927565.1 of Tuctoria greenei. Lineage (NCBI taxonomy): Eukaryota > Viridiplantae > Streptophyta > Magnoliopsida > Poales > Poaceae > Tuctoria > Tuctoria greenei. Next base: position 137,349,908 of record JAYESD010000008.1, on the reverse strand, counting down.
ACTTGAATAACAGTTTAATAGTTGTATGTCAAATTCTATTACAATTAAGGCTCTTGATCAACAATTTAACTCAAATTGAACAAGGTGAATCAAACCCTAGATTAAGTTGATCAATTAAGATGAAGAACGCAAAAGGACAAGACACACAATTTATCCCGTGGTTCGGCTACCACGAAGGCAACCTACGTCCACGTTGAGGAGCCCACAAAAGGATCGGGTCTTCTCCAACCCTTCCCTCGTCGGATCGCCACGAAGGCCAATCCTCTTCCACTAATCACAAAGGGTAAATAACCAAGTTGAAGGGGCGTTCTCACACGTTGAGAGCTCCCTTGATTACAACTTAGAAAGCCACCAATAACACACTCGAAAATTACAAATTGAAACGCAAGAGTGTGTTAGAGAATCAAACAAAGAGATCAATGATGTGTGCCAAGTGTCTCTCCAATGATCTAGAAGTGATCTTCAATAGATTGATCGATTTTGCACTTAATTTCATGGAGAGAGGTGGTTTTTGAGTCTCTTGGGAGGTGTGACGGTGCTAGGGTTCGAGAGAGTGTAAAAGTGGGCCGTGCACCTCTATTTATATGGGGTTTCTAAAAGTGACCGTTAGGGTTCAGAAAGATCGGACTAGTCCGTGGTGGTCACCGGACTAGTCCGGTGTGCTGTGTGTAGCAAACCCTAAGTGTCCAGGAATATCGTACTAGTCCGGTTGAAAACGGACTTGTCCGATTTCACTACTGGAAATCTTCGGACTAGTCCGATTGCCATCGGACTTGTCCGGACATATGAAACCCTAAGTGTTTAGGATGACAAGTCCGCACTTGGAGGACTTGTCCGATTTATATCAGTGTGTATATCGGACTAGTCCGTGTAGACACCGGACTTGTCCGAAGTGGATCAGAAAGAATATCGGACTAGTCCGGATCACAACAGACTTGTCCGATTTTGTGTGACTTGTGCATTGTGTTGAGGACTAGTCCGCATTGGGGAGGACTAGTCCGAAGTGGATCAGAAAGATATCGGACTAGTCCGGTGGATACCGGACTTGTCCGATCTAGTGCAGAAAGTGATATCAGACTAGTCCGGCTGATATCGGACTAGTCCGGTCCTGTATAACTTTGTGCATTGTGTGTGTGTGCTTGAAAGTGATTGAGCTCGTGGGTGTGTTTCCTTAACACACTCCATACATAATAATCTACTATTTTCTTCTCCTTGAGCTCAAATTCACTTTGCTTCTCATTTCCCTTCTTTTCGGCATTTTGCTCATTTTCCATTATTTGCCTGCATTCATCTCAACAAAAGGATTAGGATCTCAATTGCTTGTCATAAATTATCCAAAACCCACAAGGGAGTCCTAGATGCACTTTCAATCTCCCCCTTTTTGGTGATTGATGACAACCAATTGAGATTTCACAAAATAAGGCAAAAAATGAGATTTTCATAAAGTATGCACATATGACTCAAAAATACATCAAGCAACAAGAGAATTATCCATATGTGCATTCTTTATAGTGGGATGCATACTAAGTGCATGAATACATTGAGAATGACAGAATTTACGTTAATCAACTGATACCAAGTGCATATGACATTCCAGGAGCAAAAATGCAGTTTTCATCACATACTCGCAAATAAATTGAGCAATTCATCACAAGACCAAACTTAATATGAAAACAGAGTTAAACTATTACAATCACAAATAAAAGATAAAGATAACTCTCTCCTCGCACCCTACCACAGCTAAAGCTAAGACTCCCCCTCAATCTCTCCCCCTTTGGCATCAAGACACCAAAAAGAAGGAGAGGAGGGTCCTAGGGTCTTCACTCTTCACTATCGGTCCTCTCGTCATCGTCTTCATCTTCTTCGTTTTCCGCTTGACGAGGAGGAGAGGGAGGAGGAGCGGAGTAGCTCGAGCCCCCAATGCCAAAGTAGGCAAGCTCGGAGGGGTTCAGAGGCCCGAGCTCGGTGATGTCAAGATCAGAATCTTTAGAAATTATTGGAGATCCAATGGGGTTGATCTCCAGCTTTTCACTCAGTTGCTTCACATTGGCTTTGATATATCTCATATCCTCCTTCCTCTTCTGATTGAGTTTATGAAGCTTTACTTCAGTCTTCTTGCAGAAGGAGAATATCGCGGTCAAGTACTTGAGGATCCCACTGGCGGATCCTCTCCGAGGAACTTCCCTGGAGGGGGGAGGAGCCCCAGCATCATCTCTTTCTCTTGCCAGCGCCTCAGGACTTGAGGCCGGCGAGGGAGCAGCCTGGACACTCACAGGCTGAGGCTTCTGAGGCCTCAGGGGAGTGTGCTCTACATCCTTCACGAATTCTATTCCTGTGACCTTCTCAATCATGAACATCAAGTAGGGAGCATAGCCACAGGACCGGTTGGGGGTGCTTGAGATGTTGACCATGTCATTCCATATGTAATCTGCAACATCAAACTGTCTCTTCTTTCTTATGACACTCATTAGAGTCCGGAGGTAGCCCTGTACACTCCCTGCATCCCCATCCTTGGGGGCAATGGTCTTCCGGAGAATTCTGTTCAGAACCACAAAGAAGGGCTCCATGCTCTTTGTGGAGGGAGGAACATACTTAGAGTTGGGCTCATACAAGAACTTCATTCTGTCCCTCTCAATGACCCCTATATTGTGGATGATCAGGTGGTCATGTCCAGCAGAGTCTAAATGGAGCAGGCTTGCAAAATCCTCCTGAGTGATGGAGTACTTGGATCCATGGGTCATCCAAGTCACACTCTCTTCATCTTCACTCGAGAAGTGGCACGTTGCATAGAATTGTGCAATCACTTCATCATTCCAATTGTGTCTGAAGGCAAACAGATCCTTCAGACCATGCCTTTCTGCTGCAGCAATGACCTCATCAAAAGCTGAGCACTTCTTCTTCTCTAGGTAGGCCCAGTCAATCCACTGACTACGCACCATCGGAGTCTTCATCGGCAGGTAAACCAGCCTGTAGAAATCTGCATGGAAGTTTGACCAAAACCTTCCATCAGCTGCCTGCTTTGGCCTTCCATAGCAATCAATGCTTCTTAGCTTGGCTGCCACATCACTGCCTTTCCCATTGAATTTCTCTTCATTGGGGTCCCGGACCCCTTCCCTAGGAGCATGGAGCTTCAAGGGCCCGACTGACCCCGTTGCTATCCCCTTGCCCTTGCCCTTGGCTTGGCTAGAGGCACCTGAGGATGCAGCCTTTGACACTGGCTTCTTTGCCAGCACCTTCCTCCGAACCTGGGGAGGTGAAGGAGCTGGCTCTGAGGGTCTTTCTTGGCGTTTCTTGCCAAGACCCACAGAGGACCGAGGTGCCACCTCATGGTCCAACTCGGACTCAAAGTCAGAGATCTCATTGTCGGAGCTCAACATGATCTGAGAATGATTGAGCAAGAATAATGAAAAATTATACAAGGCATAGGTAAGACAAGATAGCAATGGATGGCATTAAGGAGTTAAGGAATTTGGTTTCAGGTTCAGAAACATCGGACTTGTCCGGTGCTCAAGCACAGACTAGTCCGGGGTACCGGACTTGTCCGTGCATGGACCGGACTAGTCCGGTGTTCATCCTCAAAAACCTAACAGATTGGACAGGATACAATCCCTAATACAAATCTAGTCTAGCATACACGTAGTACATCAACTAAACATGTAACTAGTGAAGGGGCTAGACCAAACGATCAACAATTGAGAAAAACACGATTTCTAGGGTTTTGAAGATTTTTACCGAAGAAATCGATGGAGGCTCGAAGTTTTGGGGGTTGGAGGCCGGACTAGTCCGCTAGCTTCAATCCCCAAGTCTTCAAGCTTGATCTCCTCCCAAATGAGTGGCTTTTCGACGGAGGATGCAAAAGATCGCCTTGGGAGCTCGAGCGCAAGAGAGAGGAAGCCTAGAGCGAATGTGAGGGTGAGGAGATTAGGGTTTGGTGGCGGCTAGGGTTATGGACACGAAAAATCGAACAAGTCCGGACATGACCGGAATAGTCCGAAGTCATCCAGAGACCTATATCGGACTAGTCCGTGGTCTATCGGACTAGTCCGGCCTAACCGGCACTCTGTGGACTAGTCTGCATGGGCAGACTAGTCCGGGTAACCACGGACTAGTCCGTGGTCACCAGGAGAGAATTGCATAGCCCATTCATATATATTTGAAGGTTCAATAATAGAGAATAGAGAGGCAAAACAATTCAAGTAATCTTGATGAATTTGACCAGTAAGCATACAACAAACATACAATGATCAAAATTCATCAAGATCTAATAATTGACATAGTTTTTCGAGAGAAAAATGGAGAGGGATGATTTTCACAATTCAATCAACATTTTTGAAGCAATCATACAGGTATGCAACTTTTCAAGCCACACTCCGAGAATCAAGAATATTTAGCTCATTTCGGAGTTCGCAAAAACGCTTTTCATCAAGTGGCTTGGTGAATATGTCGGCCAATTGTTTTTGGGTGTTGACATGTAAGATGGTTATGTCTCCTTTCATGGAATGGTCTCTCAAGAAATGATGTCTTATGTCTATGTGTTTAGTCCTAGAGTGCTCAACTGGATTGTGGGCCATTTTAATGGCACTCTCATTATCACAAAGGAGAGGAATACAGTTCATAATGTAACCGTAATCCCTTAGAGTTTGTCGCATCCAAAGGAGTTGTGCACAACAACTCCCGGCTGCAACATACTCCGCTTCGGCTGTGGATAATGCAATGGAATTTTGTTTCTTAGATGACCAGGAAACCAAAGATCTTCCTAGGAATTGGCATGTGCCAGAGGTGCTTTTTCTATCAACTTTGCACCCGGCATAATCTGCATCGGAGTAACCAATGAGATTGAATTTGGAGCCTTTTGGGTACCAAAGACCAAGGTTGGGTGTGTGAACTAAATATCTCAAGATTCTTTTTACGGCTGTCAAATGACATTCCTTAGGGTTGGCTTGAAATCTTGCACACAAACATACACTCAACATAATATCTGGCCTAGATGCACATAAGTAGAGTAAAGATCCAATCATGGAGCGATATACCTTTTGGTCGACGTTAGGTCCATCTTCATTGAGATCCAAGTGGCCATTCGTAGCCATGGGAGTCTTTATGGGCTTTGCCTTGTCCATGCCAAACTTCTTGAGTATATCCTGCGTGTACTTGGTTTGGCTTATGAATGTTCCTTCCCTTTGTTGCCGCACTTGGAATCCCAAGAAGTACTTCAATTCTCCCATCATTGACATTTCAAACCTGTCTGTCATAATTCTACTAAATTCTTCACAGACGGATTGGTTAGTTGACCCAAAAATTATATCATCAACATAGATTTGGCAAATAAAAAGATCATTATCTAGGTTCTTTGTGAATAATGTATAATCTACTTTGCCAATTTGAAAACCATTATCAATTAAGAAATCTCTAAGACACTCATACCGAGCTCTAGGAGCTTGTTTGAGGCCATAGAGAGCCTTACGCAGTTTATATACGTGGTCGGGGAACTCTTCGTCTTCAAACCCGGGTGGTTGCTCCACGTACACCTCTTCCTTGATCGGTCCGTTGAGGAAGGTGCTTTTCACGTCCATTTGATACAGCTTGAAATCATAGTGAGTAGCATATGCAAGTAATATTCTAATTGATTCAAGCCTAGCTACTGGAGCAAAAGTCTCAACGAAATCCAAACCTTCGACTTGTGAGTAACCTTTGGCCACAAGTCGTGCCTTGTTTCTTGTCACCACTCTGTGTTCATCTTGCTTGTTGCGGAAGACCCACTTGGTTCTCACTATATTTGCATTGGGTCTTGCCACAAGTTCCCAAACCTCGTTTCTCTTGAAGTTGTTCAACTCTTCTTGCATTGCCACCACCCAGTCCGGATCCTTCAATGCATCCTCAGTCCTGCGTGGTTCCAAAAAGGAGACAAACGAGTAATGCTCACAAATTTTAGCTATACGAGATCTAGTGGTTACTCCCTTTTGGATGTCACCGATGATGTTGTCGATTGGGTGATCCCTTTGAATGCATTGGTGTACTCTTGGGTGTGGCACTTGGAGAGTTGTGTGTTGGTGATCATTTTCTTCTCCCCCTGAGTGGTTGCCCTCGTTGATTTGTTGATCATCTTCATATTCTTGTGATTGATCTTGTATCGAGGCTCCCCCTTGATTGTTGATCTCCTCTTGTGGTTCACTTTCCTCTTGTATTTGTGACGATGACTCTTGTGGTCGAACTTCGCCTAGAGCCATTCTCTTCAATGCTTGATAAGGAGCTTCTTCTTTACCTAATTCACATTGATCAACTTGCTCCTTTTGGGAGCCATTAGTTTCATCGAACACTACGTCACGTGCCACTTCAGCAAGTCCGGAGGCCTTGTTGAAAACACGATAGGCGTAAGTGTTCGAATCATAACCAAGCAAGAAACCTTCATCGGACTTCGAAGCGAACTTTGAAGTCCCGGGATTCTTGTTCAAGATATAACATGGAGAGCCGAAAACTCGAAAATATGAAATGTTTGGTTTGTTACCGGTGAGTAGCTCATAAGGAGTCTTCTTGAGTAGTCGATGAAGGTAGAGTCGATTTGCGGCGTGGCAAGCGGTGTTAATTGCTTCCGCCCAAAATCGATCCGAAGTCTTGTATTCATCGAGCATTGTTCTTGCCATCTCTATGAGCATTCGGTTCTTCCTTTCGGCGACTCCGTTTTGTTGTGGAGAGTATGGTGCTGAAAATTCGTGCTTGATTCCCTCCTCATCAAGGTACTCCTCCACTTGTATGTTCTTGAACTCCGTGCCGTTGTCGCTCCGAATACTCTTGATCGATAGTGAGAACTCGTTTTGCGCTCGCTTGAAGAATTTCTTGAGTGTCCCTTGTGTTTCTGACTTGTCATGCAAAAAGAACACCCAAGTGAAGCGTGAAAAATCATCAATAATGACTAAACCGTATTTATTACAGCCGATGCTTATGTAAGCAATTGGACCAAACAAGTCCATATGAAGTAGTTCGAGCGGTCTTGTCGTAGTCATGATGTTCTTTGCGGGATGATGTGCTCCAACTTCCTTCCCGGCTTGGCACGCGCTACAAGGCCTGTCTTTCTCAAAAAAAAACATCTTTCAAACCTCGGATGTGATCGCCCTTGAGGAGTTTTTGAAGATTCCTCATACCAACATGTGCTAGCCGTCTATGCCACAGCCAACCCAAGTTGGTTTTTGCAATCAAGCATGTGTCGAGTTCGGCTTTATCCTTGTTGAAGTCAACAAGGTAAAGCTTTCCCTTCAACATACCCTTGAATGCAACGGAACCATCACTCCTCCTTGAGACGGTCACACCCTCGTTAGTGAACAAGCAATTATAACCTTTGTCACATAATTGAGATATGGACAGCAGGTTATAATCTAAAGATTCAACATGTAAAACATGAGAAAGAGTGTGTTCAGAGGATATTGCTATTTTACCATTACCGAGCACCCTTCCTTGACTATTATCTCCGAAGTAGATGCCTTCGTTTGGGTCCTCGTTTTCTTCATATTCCACGAACATCCTCCTTTCTCCGGTCATGTGGTTGGTGCATCCACTGTCTAGCACCCATTTGGATCCACCGGAAGAATAGGCCTGCAAAAACAAATTATGCCTTGGTTTTAGGTACCCAAGCTTGCTTGGGTCCTTGGAGGTTAGTTACAATACATTTGGGCACCCACACATGGGATTTTGTGTTCCCATGGCGTGGCCCAGCATAATAAGCATAAACTTTACCAAGATTGTTTCTCATTAATACATAAGAGGCATCAAAGGTTTTGAACAAAAGTTGCTGTTGTTTATGGATCGGACTAGTCTGGGTGACCGGACTTGTCCGGATGGCCGGACTTGTCCGGACCACAACTGGACAAGTCCGATGTTCATGAGAGTTCAGGTTCTTAATTTTCGAGTTACCAGGTTGTAAGGGTCCTCCCTTCACAAAGGTAATCCTTCCCTTGTTATTCTTATGACTTCCAGCATTTTGCTTTCCATCATAAGAGTAACCAATGCCATACTTGACATTTGGAGGTCTTTGGACCGAGTATGCACTACGTGCATAGTTGATCTTCTCCTTGTCAAATATTCCACATTGGGTAGGATTTTTATCCTTTGTGGAGGTAGACTTTTCCTTCAAACTGGTGTTGATTTTACCACATTTGCACATATGAACAAGATTAGTTGAAGTGGGTTGAGAAGGTAGACTTGAAGAGGAGGAAGATTCACTTAGCTTGAGTGACTCAACTTGCACATCAAGGATCTTGTTAACCTTGATCAGGTCATCAAGTTGTTCCTTGATTGCAACGTTTGAGTTGGTTAACTCCAAGCAAGTTTTCTTGCTTGAAGCTAGCTCAAGCTCTAGTGAGCTGTTTTTCTCCTTTTAAAGAACTAGAAGATTGTCAAGTTCGACATACTTCTCCTTTTGGGAGATATTCATGTCCTCTTGACGATCAATTAGCCGTTCCTTCTCAACAAGTTGGTCAAGCAAAAATTTCATTTTAGCAGCAGTTTTTCTATCTAATCCAATTAACATATCTTCATCATCACTATCTAGTTCATCATTACTTGAGTAGGAATGCATGGAAGGAGTTTTGATGTTTACCTTGCGTTTACCTTCCTTTGCCATGAGGCAAGTGCCATGTCCCTTCTTTGTACCGAGCGTGGGGAAGAGTGTGGGTTTCTTGGACGTGCTTTCACTGGCTATGCTAGCCATCTCTTCTTCATCGGATGATGAGGACTCATCGTTTGAGTCCCACTCCTTTCTAATGTGTGCTTGTTCAGCTTGTTTCTTCTTCTTGAGGAATTTCTTCGGTTGAGGCTTGGCTTCTTTATTCTTCTTCTTGTTGTCCTCATACGGGCAATCGACTATAAAGTGGTTATACTCACCACAATTATAGCACGCCCGCCTCATCTTCGGCTTTGTCCTCTCCTTGTACTTGCCTTCACTTGATTTTGTTCCTTGTCTTTTCTTCATTATTCTTTTGAACTTTTTCAGGAACAAAATCATATCCTCTTCATCCAGCTCACTGCTTTCATCATCGCTGTCCTCCTCAAGCTGTGCTTCTCTCGCTTCCTTGGATAGAGGATTGAGTGTGGACTTTAAGGCAACTCCCTTCTTCTTGGCCGATGTGAGGTCGGCTATTTCTTTGACGTGCTTGGCTTGTTTCTCCATCATTTCAAAGTTGATGATTTTGCCAAACAATTCATCTGGGGTCATCCTCTTGTACCCGGGACTTTCTCTGATCATAGAGCATAGTGTGACATTGCGAGGCATAAAGGCTCTAAAGATGAGCTTTACAACCTCGTGGTCATTCCACTTCTTGCTCCCATATGATCGAACCTTGTTTACAAGTGTCTTCAATCGGTTGTACATGTCCTGGGGAGACTCGCCTTCCTCAATTGCGAACCTTCCTAGTTCGCCTTTGATCATTTCAATTTTCGCCTCCCGCACATGCCGGTCACCTTCATGGGCTGTTTGTAGTGTGTCCCATATTTCCTTGGCAATCTCCAGTCCGTCCACCTTTGTGAATTCATCTCGACTTAGAGAGGAGGTGATTACGGCTGCGGCTTGAGCGTTTCTATGGATGGCTTGCTCTTGACTTGGGGTGAGCTCTTCGTCGTCATCTGGGATGTCTATTCCTGTGCACACAATATGCCATAAACTTGGGTTAAGGGAAATCAAGTGCATCTTCATATTTTGCCTCCACATGGAGTAATCACTCCCATCAAAGTGTGGGGCTTTTCCAAGAGGAATAGATAGGTAATGGCTGTTGTTTGAATTTAAACGATCATAGATAAAAGGATATCGAGAGTAGTCGGTGTGACTACTCCCCTTCTTCTTTTCTTCAACTTTAGATTTCCCTTTGGAAAGTGCTTTCTTTCTGAGGAGTGCTTTCAGCTCCAGCGTCTCCTCGTCATCATCATCGAAGTCTTGAATTGCTTCGAGATACTTTTCCAGCTTTTGGTTCTTGTCGTTGTTCACTTCTTCCTGGTTGTTGATTTTCTGAACTTCCTTCATGTCCGACATGATCTCTTCGAGTGGTTACACTCTTTCTTGAAGAACCTCGCTCTGATACCAATTGAATGTAGGCCTAGAGGGGGGGTGAATAGGCCTTTTTGAATTTTCTCGGTTCCTGTAACACTCAACAACAAAGTCAATACCAGAGATATCGGACTAGTCCGGTAAAGTGCGGACTAGTCCGGTTTTCACGAGCTAAGTTGATCAAGTTCAGTCAATTTGATTGATTTGTTAATGTTTGCAGCGGAAATATAAACTTGAATGACAGTTTAATAGTTGTATGTCAAATTCTATTACAATTAAGGCTCTTGATCAACAATTTAACTCAAATTGAACAAGGTGAATCAAACCCTAGATTAAGTTGATCAATTAAGATGAAGAACGCAAAAGGACAAGACACACGATTTATCCCGTGGTTCGGCTACCACAAAGGCAACCTACGTCCACGTTGAGGAGCCCACAAAAGGACCGGGTCTTCTCCAACCCTTCCATCGTCGGATCGCCACGAAGGCCAATCCTCTTCCACTAATCACAAAGGGTAAATAACCAAGTTGAAGGGGCGTTCTCACACGTTGAGAGCTCCCTTGATTACAACTTACAAAGCCACCAATAACACACTCGAAAATTACAAATTGAAACGCAAGAGTGTGTTAGAGAATCAAACCAAGAGCTCAATGATGTGTGCCAAGTGTCTCTCCAATGATCTAGAAGTGATCTTCAATAGATTGATCGATTTTGCACTTAATTTCGTGGAGAGAGGTGGTTTTTGAGTCTCTTGGGAGGTGTGACGGCGCTAGGGTTCGAGAGAGTGTAAAAGTGGGCTGTGCACCTCTATTTATATGGGGTTTCTAAAAGTGACCGTTAGGGTTCAGAAAGATCGGACTAGTCCGTGGTGGTCACCGGACTAGTCCGGTGTGCTGTGTGTAGCAAACCCTAAGTGTCCAGGAATATCGGACTAGTCCGGTTGAAAACGGACTTGTTTGATTTCACTACTCGAAATCTTCGGACTAGTCCGATTGCCATCGGACTTGTCCGGACATATGAAACCCTAAGTGTTTAGGATGACAAGTCCGCACTTGGAGGACTTGTCCGATTTATATCAGTGTGTATATCGGACTAGTCCGTGTAGACACCGGACTTGTCTGAAGTGGATCAGAAAGAATATCGGACTAGTCTGGATCACAACGGACTTGTCCGATTTTGTGTGACTTGTGCATTGTGTTGAGGACTAGTCCGCATTGGGGAGGACTAGTCCGAAGTGGATCAGAAAGATATCGGACTAGTCCGGTGGATACCGGACTTGTCCGATCTAGTGCAGAAAGTGATATCGGACTAGTCCGGCTGATATCGGACTAGTCCGGTCCTGTATAACTTTGTGCATTGTGTGTGTGTGCTTGAAAGTGATTGAGCTCTTGGGTGTGTTTCCTTAACACACTCCATACATAATAATCTACTATTTTCTTCTCCTTGAGCTCAAATTCACTTTGCTTCTCATTTCCCTTCTTTTCGGCATTTTGCTCATTTTTCATTATTTGCCTGCATCCATCTCAACAAAAGGATTAGGATCTCAATTGCTTGTCATAAATCATCCAAAACCCACAAGGGAGTCCTAGATGCACTTTCAGCAAGGCAACAAATCTGTTGAGGAATACTATCAAGAACTCCAAATAGGCATGATGCGATGTGGCCTAGTTGAAAATGAAGAGGCTGCAATGACTAGGTTTATGGGTGGTTGAACAAGAGAAATTCAGGACATATTGGCTTATAAGGAATACACTAATGTCACTCAATTATTCCATGTTGCTTGTAAGGCTGAAAGAGAAGTGCAGGGATGATGCACAAGAACTAACATTTCTGCAGGTCAAACTACCTCATAGCAGTCCCGCTCAAGTGCTGCTGGTACTAAGCATGATTCTCCGGACGATGTTTCCAATCGGTTGCCTAGGACTACATCCAAATTAGCACCTTTGCGTGCAATCGAGACAACAAAAGGATCCACCCAAGCTGCAGCCAACACTTCTTCTTCCATTGCTTCCATCGGGAGAACAGAAGACATTCAATGCCTCCAGTGCAAGGGTTTTGGGCACCTACGAAGGGACAGCCCAAGCAAGCGTGTGCTGATTGTACGAGAAAATGGTGAGTACTCATCCGCTAGTGATTTATATGATGATGAAACATATGCCATGCTTGCTGCACAAGATTCAGGAAAGAAGAATGATGATGAAGAGCACATTGGGGCTAATCATGCTCACCACTATGAGAGTCTTGTTGTGAGGCATGTCCTGAGTGCTTAAATGATCAAAGCTGAACATAACCAGTGACACAATCTATTCCAAACTAAGTGTGTAGTTTTGGAACAATCGTGTCGCATTATTATTGATGGAGGAAGCTGCAAAAATTTAGCAAGTATTGCCATGGTAGAGAAGCTTGGTATGACAACACTTCCACATCCACATCCCTACTACATCCAATGGTTCAACGACAGTGGTAAGCTTAAGATAACACATCTGGTTCGTCACGAATTTGCAATTGGTTCCTACCATGATTACATTGATTGTGATGTGGTACCTATGCAAGCTCGCTCTATGCTATTTGGTCGACCTTGGCAATTTGATAAAGATACATTACATCATGGTAAATCAAATCATACTCTTTCATGCATAATGAGAAGAAGCTTGTTTGGCACCCTATGTCTCCTGATGCTATTTTGAAGGATGACATTGCTAGAGCTTGTAAAGAGAAAAATAAAAAATCTACTCAAAATGAAAATTCAAATGTTGCGAAGGAATCGGTACACCCTGAGACTGACAATTCTAAATCTGCTCATGTGAAGAAGAATGAAATAAAATTGAAGAGTGCTTGTTTTCTTGCTTCCAAATCTGATTTGTTTGAATTAAAAATAATGCTGCAATCTACTATGTGTTTGCTTGCAAAGAAGCTTTGTTCTCACTTCACGACGAACCACGTGCTTTGCCCCTGCTATCACTAAGCTTTTGCAGAAATACGCTGATGTGTTTCCACAAGAGGTACCAGCCAGGCTGCCACCATTGAGAGGGATTGAACATCAGATTGACCTCATCTCTGGGTCTTCTTTGCCAAACCGAGCACCATACAGGACCAACCCGGAGGAGACTAAGGAGATTCAGCGACAAGTACAGGAATTACTCGACAAAGGTTATGTGTGTGAGTCCCTTAGTCCTTGCTCTGTTCCTGTTCTTTTGGTTCCAAATAAAGAAGGATCATGGCGCATGTGTGTGATTGTCGAGCAATTAATAAAATTACCATTAGATATCGTCATCCTATTCCTAGGTTAGATGATATACTTGATGAACTTAGTGGCTCGATGATTTTTTTCTAAAATTGACTTGTGTAGTAGATACCATCAAATTCGCATGAAGCTAGGTGATGAATGGAAAACAGCGTTTAAAACCAAGTTTGGTTTGTATGAGTGGTTAGTCATGCCTTTTGGTATCACAAATGCACCTAGCACTTTTATGAGATTAATGAATGAGGTTTTACGTGCTTTCATTGGAAGATTTGTGGTAGTATATTTTGATGACATCTTGATCTATAGCACATCTCTAGAAGAGCATCTTGATCATCTCCGTGCTCTTTTCAATGCTTTACGTGATGCATGCTTATTTGGTAACATTGACAAGTGCACCTTTTGCACGGATAGAGTCTCTTTTCTTGGCTATGTTGTGACACCACAGGGAATTGAAGTCGATCAAGCCAAGGTGGATGCGATACACAGCTGGCCGACTCCTACCACAGTCACACAAGTACGAAGCTTTCTCGGACTTGCTAGATTCTATCATTGTTTTGTGAAAGACTTCAGCATCAAAGCAGGCCCACTACATGAGCTTACAAAGAAGGGTGCTCCATTCACATGGGCCAAGGCGCAAGAGGCTGCATTTGAAAATTTGAAGAATCGGTTAACTCAGACACCCCTTCTCCAATTACCAGATTTCAGTAAGACTTTTGAATTGGAATGTGATGCTAGTGGTATTGGATTGGGAGGTGTCTTGCTGCAAGAGGGGAAACCTATTGCTTATTTGAGTGAGAAACTGAATGGGTCTAGTCTGAACTATTCCACTTACGATAAAGAATTATATGCACTAGTACGAACATTAGAAACATGGCAACATTACTTATGGCCTAAAGAATTTGTTATACATTCTGATCATGAATAGCACATTAAGAACCAAACTAATCTGAACCGTAGGCATGCCAAGTGGGTAGAATTCATTAAGTCCTTTCCTTATGTCATCAAACACAAGAAAGGAAAAGATAATGTCATTGCGGATGCCTTATCTCATCGTTATAATATGTTGTCCCAACTTGATTTTAAGATTTTTGGCTTGGAAACAATTAAAAAGCAATATGCTTTTGATGCTGATTTCAAAGATGTGCTGCTGCAATGTAAAGAAGGAAAAGCATGGAACAATTTTGTTCTCACTAATGGTTTTGTGTTTCGAGCTAACAAATTGTGCATTCCAGCTGGTTCTGTGAATATCTTACTATTACAGGAAGCACATGGTGGAAGGTTGATGGGACACTTTGGTGTCAAGAAGACAGAAGACATCCTAGCAAGCCATTTCTTTTGGCCAAAGATGAGAAGAGATGTGGAGCGGTTTGTTGCTCGTTGCACCACCTGTCAAAAAGCTAAGTCCTGTCTTAATCCACATGTCGATGCAAAGCGAAGAACCTTACCAGGGCTTGACATGCCACGAATCCTCTTGAAAGAGAGGGGTATCCCATTCCAAAAATCGAAATAATCGGGACTTTTCGGAGATTGGATGCAGTTACTAATTCATGATCTGGCATGTACAGAATGAAAACTTCATTCTCGATTCTACGAGAATTTTTATGAAAGCGTTTCATTTGCTTCTCTTCAATGGAAGTTTCATTTTCCCAGAATGTATCCTAATTTTTGGCCTAATTCTTCTTCTGATGATCGATTTAACCTCTGATCACATGCCTCCCCATGTTCCTAGTGCTCCATGGGAGGATGTTTCTATGGATTTTGTTTTAGGATTGCCTAGAACAAAGAAGGGGAGGGATAGTATTTTTGTTGTTGTGGACAAATTTTCTAAAATGGCACATTTCATACCATGCCACAAAACTGATGATGCTAGCCATATTTCTGATTTGTTCTTTTGAGAAGTTGTTTGTTTGCATGGGGCTCCAAACACTATTGTTTCAGATAGAGATGCCAAATTTCTTGGTCATTTTTGGAAAACCTTATGGACTAAGTTGGGGACAAAATTGCTCTTTTCTACCACTTGTCACCCTCAAACTGATGGACAGACTGAAGTAGTGAACTGTAGTTTATCTACATTGCTTAGGGCTGTTCTGAAACATAACATCAAATTATGGGAAGAATGTTTGCCTCATATTGAATTTGCTTACAATCGTTTGCTGCATTCTACTACTAAATTGTGCCCTTTTCAGATTGTATATGGTTTTATCCCTCGTACTTCCATTGATCTTTTGGCTCTGCCACCTTCAGAGAAATTGAATTTTGATGCTTCTCGCCGTGCTGAATTAATTCTTGAAATGCATGAGCAAACTAAAGCAAACATTGAGAGCATGAACGCTAAGTATCAACAAGCCGGTAGCAAGGGTAGAAAGCATGATATTTTTGAACCTGGTGATTTGGTTTGGGTGCATTTGAGAAAGGATAGATTTCCTTATTTGAGAAAATCTAAATTGCTACCTAGAGCTGTTGGACCCTTCAAAGTGCTTCGAAGAATTAATGATAATGCATATGAAATTGAGTTGCCTGCACATTTTGGGGTTACTTCCTCTTTTAAGGTTGCAGATTTGAAGCCATATGGGGGCAAGGAAGACACGTTTGAGTCGAGGACGACTCCATTGCAAGAAGGGGAGGATGATGAGAACATCGCTACCATTGATACAACCACAACAGGAGCCCATTCACCACTTGCGGCTAATCAAGGTCCAATGACACGCGCTCGTGCACGTGAACTTAATTATCAGGTGAATTCATTCCTGGCTGTTCAAACTAATTATCCTTCAAACGGAGAACTATTAAAGCCTTGTGATGACCTTTTTATTATTAGGTGCTTGGGAATTGATCCAGCTTGGAGGAATGAAGGGATTGATGCAATGAAGGCTGCTCCACCCGAGGGGTCCTCGTAACTGCAGCAAGTACCATCTTAAAAGGGGCATAACTTTCAACTCCCAGGGTTGTTTAATGCAAATAAGTACTTGCTGGAAATGTCTCTTCATCTACTTTCCATTGGATCAAGAATCAAAGGCAGATAACGCTTGAGCTGCTCAGGAAAGGCCAAACAAGACTCGTGACTCCATCCTGAGTTCTAGTCTTCCTCCTCTATATAAACAACTAGCAGCCATAGGAAGAATTTGGATTTTGTTTTCTATAAGTTTAGCCATTGCTACTTCCTTGTAACACAAGTGTCGACGAGACCTTCCGATTACTTGAATCAGAACCCCAACTTATCACACCCGTGAGTGTTTTCTTGTTATCTTGTTATTGCTTGTTCTTCGATTGTTTGCAGGTTCAAGACCGTTCTTGGCACGGCAAGAACAGCAACAACAGGAGTCGGTGTAACTATCGCTAAGGTGCAACTCCCTTGTGGTTGTTGTAGTCGGGTAGCACAACATCGACCTCCACCCAAATTGTAGTTACCAGGAGATGGTGTAACTGTCGCTCAAGGCGCCACACCATTATGGTTGTGGTAGTCGGGCAGCCAACGTCGACCTCCACCAAATTCATTCATCACCAACAACTCTCATCGAAAGGTTGGGCATCCCCCATACCCGTTGGGTTCATCATGGGATGTGTGTTGATGCAAGAGGGACATGTGGTGGCTTACGCTTCAAGACAGCTCAAAAAGTATGAGAAAAATTATCTGACCCATGATCTAGAATTAGCAGCTGTAGTTCATGCACTGAAGATATGGAGACACTACTTGATCGGGAAAAGAACGGAAATCTACACCGACCACAAAAGCTTGAAGTACATATTCACTCAGACAGACCTTAATCTTCGCCAACGAAGATGGTTAGAGCTCATTAATGACTTTGATGTTGAGATCAACTATCACCCTAAAAAAGAGAACGTTGTCGCAGATGCTTTGAGTAGGAAGACACAATGCAACAATATGATGATACAAGCTCATCAACCGCAGTTATGTGAGGAGTTTTCAAGACTAAACCTATGCATAGTGTCTAACACAAATGCAGTAGTTATAGAAGTGGATTCCACATTGGAACAAGACATCAGAGTGGGCCAAAAGAAAAATCCAGAAACTTAAGAAGCTGATGAAAAAGTGTAAAGCCCCACATTTCAGGGAAGAAGAACAGGGAACCCTATGGTTAGGGAAGAGGATATGTGTGATGAATGTCAAGGGGATCCGAGAACTGATATTGAGAGAAGCCCACGACTCGTACTACTCTATTCATCCTGGGAGTACCAAGA
The DNA here is from genome assembly GCA_036927565.1 of Tuctoria greenei. Lineage (NCBI taxonomy): Eukaryota > Viridiplantae > Streptophyta > Magnoliopsida > Poales > Poaceae > Tuctoria > Tuctoria greenei. The sequence continues at coordinate 137,332,437 of JAYESD010000008.1, read as the reverse complement.
TGTGCCAAGACCTTAAGGATATATATTGGTGGCTTGGTATGAAACGTGATGTGGCCGAATACGTGGCTCTATGTGGCATGTGCCAGTTAGTCAAGGCGGAACATCATAGACCTGCTGGATTACTTCAACCACTCAAGATATCGGAGTGGAAATGGGAAGAGATAAGTATGGACTTCATTGTGGGTTTACCAAGGACTCAGTCAGGATACGACTCCATATGGGTCATTGTGGACCATTTGACTAAAGTCGCTCACTTCATTCCGGTCAAGGAAAGCTATAATGGTTCAAAGTTAGCAGAATTGTACATGGCAAGAATTGTATGTTTGCATGGTGTTCCGAAGAATATAGTATCTGATCGGGGTACCCAGTTCACCTCAAGATTCTAGCAGAAGCTACATGAGTCAATGGACACTCGTCTTAATTTCAGCTCAACATATCACCCACATACGGATGGTCAGACAGAACGCACGAATCAAATCTTGGAGGATATGTTGCGAGCGTGTGCCTTGAAAAATAGCAAGAGTTGGGACAATAATCTGTCCTACGCGGAATTCTCTTATAACAACAGCTACCAAGCGAGTCTCAAGATGTCCCCATTTGACGCACTTTATGGCCGAAAGTGTAGGACACCTCTATTTTGGAATTAGACCGGAGAAGGTCAAGTGTTTGGACCGGAGATACTAAGATAAGCTGAATGACAAGTGCAAGAGATCCAAAATAGTCTGAAAACAGCGCAGTCAAGGCAGAATTGTTATGCATATGCCCGATGATGTGATCTAACCTTTGAGGTCGAAGACTTTGTGTATCTCAAGGTATCACCAGTAAGAGGTCTAAGACGGTTCAAGGTGAAGGGAAAGCTTGCACCCCGTTACATAGGTCTGTTCAAGATACTGGAGAAGAGGAGAAGAAGCTTATCGTCTCGAGCTACCTTCTCAACTGTCAGATGTACACGATGTGTTCCACGTGTTGCAACTAAAGAAGTGCTTGAGAGTACTGGAGGAACAGCTACCCATGGAGGCCATAGACATGCAAGAGGATATGTCCTACGCAGAACAACCAGTCATGATCCTAGAGACATTAAAACGTGTCATGAGGAACAAGACGATTCGCATGTGCAAAGTGTAGTGGAAACACCACTCTGAGGCAGAAGCAACATGGGAGAGAGAAGAAGATCTCAGTGTTGAGTTTCTCGATCTTTTCTTTTAGGACATCCGAATCTCGAGGGCGAGATTCCTTTTAAGGGGTAGAGTTGTAACACCAAAAATTTTGAAAATTGAAATAAAGGGAGTCATACTAGAATTTGCATCATGTCTTTGCACATGTGTGAAAATTTTGATTTCAAAATTTGCTAGAAATTCATTTGGAATTGAAAAGGAAATCAAATTGTGCCCCGTGACCGTGCCCCGACCCATTTCCTTCCCCCTCCCCCTTTCCTTTTTTCCCTCCCGTCAGCCCAATCCCGCAGCGTCCCAAGGCTAGCCGCACCCTCCCTCTCCTTCCTTCTCCTCTCTCTTTCTCTATGCGTGGACCCCACCCGTCATGGCTTTCTCTTTCCTTCCATACGCGCGACAGGGAGCCCGCTGAATCCACCCCCAATTCAAACGCCGGCAAGAAATCACCAACCATAATGGCTCCAAATCGCCTTCCCTCGCTAGGGAATCACCTTCCATCCTTTGTCGCCCCCGTTCCCCCTATAAAATTCGGCCGGCACCTCCTTTTTCCCCATCCCCGAAGCTCCAAACCCTAGCCGTCGGTGCAAGGTTCGTTGCCACCGTTCTTGTCGCTCCATCGACGATTTCTCCCTCCCTCTTGGCCTAACTCATGCGCCATGCTTCCAGGATCTCGCCAGACATCTTTGCTCGAGAAGTGTGTCGCCATTTCGCTGGATTCACCAAAGGCTGACAACCTCACCGAGCTCCGCTGTAACCATCACCCCTCCACTTAGTTCCAAGCCCCGAAAACACCCTTGGTGAGTGTGCTATGTCCCTCTCCCTCGATTGACGTAGAGAAAGAGCAGTTTAGGTGCCGGAATGGCCGTTTTGGCCATCACCGGCGAGGCTGCTGGCATGCGCCAAGCGTGCGACGCCTCTAGCGCTCATCCTCAGTCGTCAATTTGAGGCCAACGTCCGAGATTAGAAGGAGCGTACCCCGTCGCGTATTTTAAATCTGGGTCGCACGCTTCAGATCCAACAACCCAGATTGAATCCTGTTATACCATTGCCCATTTGCACATGACCCCCTGTGCAAATTAAAATTAATTACACATAGGTCCTGAACTTTATTAATTGGACCCTGCACTTTAAATTAATTCTTTCAGCACTATTAAATTTAATAAGAATTGCATTTTATCCCCTGTTTTCACCACTAATTATACTTTTAGCCTCTGTAAGTTGCATTAGAGCCCCTGAATATGTTATAAACTATTTTTGAGCCTCTGATCTGGTCTGTTTTGCATAAAAACCCTAGAAGTAGTGGATATTTACATAAAATCATATGTTTACACTCTCTTTATTGCACCAATTATCCTAGGATATTATTTGTTAGCATTTTCTAATCTGATTAGGGCAAAGTAATTTATTTAAATTGCTATTTCATGCTGAATCTTTTGATAAGCACATATAGACACTAAAATCCGAACTCAACCAACATCACTAATGAAACTACAACTAGGGAAATAATGCTAGCGACGTAATTGCGTAGGTTTTCTTTTGGTGATTGCTTATTTGTGATGTGTCTATGTTTGCTTGTTTCTTATTGTGTGTTGCTATTTTCTGTTCTGCATGCGATGATGTATTTAGAGTTGGTTCTCGAGCCGGCTTCCAATCTTCAGGACTACCACTTCACTGACCCACACTTCCAAGAAGGCAAGTTTCTTGACCATTTTGCACCTGTTTTATTTAGTTTTAGTTAGTTGCATGCTTAATAATTTGAATCCTATTTACTTTACCCTTCCATATAACTCCTTGTCACCAGGTTGGTTTGGGTGTTTGTTATTATTACTTTTACGCTTAGCCATGCTTAGTATTGGGAGAGAAATTCTCTACATACATGCTATACTATTGATTGTTATGATCATTTATTGTGATATGTGAAATGAATTGTAGTAGATAGTGTAAGACCTATGTGTGCTAAATACATTGGCTTGTAGTGAATACACTTGCTTTGACGATAAAAGTTTTGAATATCACCAAAACACCTTTTTATCAATGTTCGACTCTAGCTCTGAGCTACAGCAAGGTCCGATGGTAGGTCCAGCTTGTTTTGGGTAGCTCCGGGTACGTTCGGTGCTAGGTCCGACTTGTTCGCAAGGTTCGACTAGTTTTGGTTAGCTCCGGTCAGCTTTGTCTTTAGCTCCGGGATGTTTTTGCTAAGCTCCGACTTACTTTGTCTAGCTCCGGTTTTTGGGGTGACTAGCTTTGAGTAGTTTTGGTATGCTCCGGCGCTAGGTTCTGCTAGTTTTGTAAGCTCCAGCGGAAGCTTGGTTATACTAGTTCTGGTAAGCTCCGGCTCAAGGTCCGGTTTGCTCTGGCAAGGTCTGGAACTTGACCGCAGTGTTTCTGCTTTTCATTTGCAAAGTTTCAAACTTGCTCTACATTGTTGGAAAGATTGCTTAGTATTCATTTGCTAAGTATTTGGTGCGTTTTGGTTGATATGGTTGCTATCGTTTTATTGTGGTTTTGCAACATGCTTATGTGAAGTGCTCACATAAGGTATTGTGTTTGGAACTGACGTGAGTCATGTCGAGGACTTGGGCTCGTATGGATTGTTTGTTTGTTCATGCCCAGGTGTTTCTTGAGTTCAAGTCATGGTTGGTGACAAGATCCCTTGGACTAGTGTCAGGGAGGAGATGAGGTTCCAACAACCAAGTTCAGGAGGAATTGTGGTTGAGCGGGTCAGGAGGTCGCGCAGGATGATTAAATCAAGGGCAGTGCATATGAAGGTCGAAGGAAGGTGTTCGCACGTATGCATGCGGTGCATGACGTGGCAACATGGTTCTGGAGACGGTTTAAGGAAAGGAGATCTGATTGGAAGGATCGGATCGTACTGGATGAAGACTTCGGCTGCTGGCTGAGTCGGTTATGGCTCGATATAGAAATATCGAGTTGGTTATGGTAGATTTCGTGTGCTGCACAAAAGTTGAGTTGTGTTTGGGATACACGATGTATTCCTGGTTTGTTAGGAAGTCTCAAGATTGTTTTTATCTGCGTATAGGAAGATCTTGAGCAGTTATGGTTAGATGGGATTCGTGATCAGGGTAGGATCAGAATCTAGATCTGAGTTGAGTTGGCCTGCGGGCTGGTTATAAAAGCAAGGGAAAGCCAAGACTCGTGTAAGCAACAAAGAGGGTTGCACGACGACTTTTGGGCTGTTCCTATTGTTCTCTATCGAATAAAGTTCGTGGTTGAAAGGAACTTTTGTGCCTTGTTCGTCCGACTTGTTCCAGACAAGTTTTACTCGTCGAGTTGTCTGTTCAGTACTATCTTTCATCGGTGGTTTTGTCATAACTCGAGCTTTACATATCCAATCGACGTGATTCTTTTTGTGTTGTATTCAAAACTTGTTTTTCTATCATCTGTGAAAATTTCACAGTCATTGGATTTGTGTTTTTGTATCTACACGAGTTTCTTTGCTGAGTTATAGAACTGTTTTCTACTTGGTAGAACAAATTGATCGTTGTTCGATCTATCGATCATAACTTGAGTTTCTCTCGATGGATTTGAGTGATTCTTCTTGTGTTTTCTTCGTGACTTGATTCTCTCTGATATCTATCACTTTTGTCACGGTAAAACACGTGTAGATTAGTCTCACACAATATTTCTTTAACGGATCATTTTTCTGCCGAAGGGGCTGGGATTTAATTGTTTCCGCTGCGTAAGATTTTGAAATCTACCATTCACCCCCCTCTGGTAGCTTTTCATGTACTCTTCGATCCTACAATTGATATCAGAGCCACAGTGCTCTAATCATTCTGATTTGCATGTGTTTTGACTAATCATCATGGAGAAATACTCTGCCAAACCTTGTGTGTTTTGTGGCATTGATTTTCAGGTTTGGAAGGCACGCATGGAAGCTTTCATCTAGGCGCAAGGCTTTGCAATATGGGAGAAGGTTTACAAGCCTTACGATGTGCCATCTAACAATCAAGTTACGACTACGAACCTACGGGACGTCGACAACAACAACAAGGCTCGCAACTTGATCATACAGGGACTCACTCAAAGCAACTTTGATCGTGTCGCACACCTCCGATCAGCATACGATGTTTGGAGAGCTCCCTGTGATTATCATGAAGGCTCCAACACAATCAAGGAGGTAAAACAAGATATGTTCAAAAAGGAATATATGCGTATTGAGATGCAACCCGGTGAGTCTATCGATGACCTCTTTGCTCGCTTCAATAAAATTCTCAGCAACTTACGTAGTGTCAATATTAACTTTTCTGATACTGAGAATGCTAGGCAACTTCTTAGTGCATTATACATGTCAATCTGGGAGATGAAAGTAACATCTATTCGTGAATCAACTGTCATGAGTTCTCTTACTTTAGACGTACTTTATTCTAAACTAAAACTCATGAAATTGACATCTTGTCACGTAAGAACCCAAATAAGTCTATTGCATTTGTCTCACAACATGATATGTCTAGCTCCGGCCAATCATCATCTTGCAATACTCTTGCTTTGTTTTCCTCACTAACCCTGGAGCAGATCGAAGAATTTCCAGAAGAGGAGTTAGCACTCATCTCTACTAGATTCTCAAAAGCATTGCAAAATGTAAGAACTATAAGGAGAGGAAGCTCCGGACCTCAACGTTGTTTTGAATGTGGTAAGACAGGACATTTTCGTACAGAATGCCCTAACCTTTCAGGTCCGACTACCCGTGAAGAAAAACAAAGCAAGGTCCGGACCTCCTCTGGAAATTCCAACAAGAAGAAGAAGGGTACCATAGGATGCAAGATGATTAACAGCTTCATCACCGCGCTTCAAGAGCTCAGTTCAAGTGACGTAGACTTTGAAAGTGATGAAGATAATGATGACCTGGCCAACATATGCTTCATGGCGGGCAAAACAAGATCAAGATCAAGTCAGGAGGATGCAGAACACACCAGTGACGATGATGAAGTATGTTCTACCTGTAATGAAATGTGTGATGATATTTCTCGTGCAACTGTTATTGTCAAGAAAAAGGACAAAAAACTTAGGGATAATGTTGCTAAAATTGAATCACTAGAATCTGAAATCAACCGTTTAAAATCCTTGATTCCTAGTGATGATGCATGTCCCTCGTGTGACTTAATCTATGAACAATTGTCCACATTAAGAAGTGCACACTCTTCCACTCTAGATAGACTTGATGAAGAAATTAAAAAGAACAAAAAGCTTGCTGCACTTAATGATAAAAACTTAAAAGATGCTTCTTGTTCTACAAATGAGTTGCATTGTTCTGCATGTGAAAATCTTGATAAGAAACTACAAGATGCTTTAAATGAAATTTCTATATTGAACAATGCTTTACATTCCCATGAAGTTAAATATTTTTCCAATTGCAAATTAAAAAGAAAAACTTCATGTGAAAATTGCCTTGATCTGTCCAATAAACTTGATAACATGCATAGGACATTAGATCGGTTTTGTAATGGAAATAAGAACCTCAACTTGCTGCAGAATTCTTCCAAGTCTTGCAATGATAAAACTGGTTTAGGTTTTGATTCTCATGCTCATGCTAAAACACATCCACCTCAAATTATAAAATCATTTGGAAGAGGTTTAATCAAAACTGTCCCTAAACAAAAGGATGTGATTTTTAAATCTGCAGGAGTGCTTTCTAACTCTGTTTCTAATGTTGGGTGCTCATCTAGACATGAACACAAAGTGAAATTTCATTGTACCTACTGTGGTAGAGATGGTCATGTCATAGATTTTTGTTATAGACTAGCTAAACAAATTAAAAAGTATAAAATGTCTGCTAGATCTCATAACTTTCATGCTAAACCTAAAATTAGAAACTTGCAACCTGCTTTAATGAGTCAGAAATTTGAAAAGGTAGTTTCTGGACCTTCTGGTAAGAAATCTGCAAAATCAGCTCCAGTAGTTCCGATAGCTCTGAGAGATCCCAGACCTTCTGTTGTTCCCTCCGGAGCTTCAGTTTTTGTCTCCGGACCTTCTGCTTTTACCTCCGGAGCTACTGATTTTTGCTCTAAACGAGTAACAACTTCTAAATCAATTGTTAAGAACAGAAAACCTCGAACCTTGACTCATAAACCTGCTGTTTTGTCACAGCTTTCGCGTATTGTTCCTATTGGACGTCGCATGGCTCAGTACTGGATTCCAAAATGCTTATTGACTAACCCCAGTATTGAGTCATCGACGTATTGTGCTTCTGTGTAGGTATCACGCTTGAGGAAGGAGAACATATGGATTATGGATTTTGGGTGCTCACGCCACATGACCGGTAACAGAGAATGGTTCTCTTCCCTCTCTTAGGTGTCACGTGTAGAAATTGTTACTTTTGCCGATAATTCTTCAACTCCTATCCTTGCTAAAGGATCGGTTAGAGTAAATGATCACTACACTCTAAAAGATATAGCACTTGTTAAAAATTTGAAGTACAACTTGCTTTCTGTTTCTCAAATGCTTGATGAGAATTTGGAAATAACTTTCACTAAAATTGCTGCAAGGTTGTAAATTCAAATAGTGAGCTTTTGTTTAACATGTCTCGCTTTGGAAAAGTTTTTAAAGCTGATTTTTATATGTCAACTTCTGAGCATAGGTCTCTCATTGCAAATGATTCAAAAGAGTTATTTTTCTGGCATCATAGACTTGCTCACGTAGGCTTTGATCACCTCACTCATATTAGTGCTCTTGATCGCATATGTGGTTTGCCTAAACTCAAAGGAGACAAAGATATTGTATGCTCTTCGTATAGACATGCTAAGATGGTTGCAGGTACACATGCTCCTCTCACGATTACTACGACAACTGGACCTAGTCAACTTTTGCACGTTGACACCGTTGGTCCGGTACGAGTACAATCCTTTGGAGGAAAATGCTAGCCCAGGTACTAGCTCCGATATTGCAGGACCAGATCCATATCCTCAGGGGGAGGGCATTTTCGAAGAAGAAGAAGAAGAGCTTGTGATACTACCTGATAGTTCTGAAGCTGACACGTGTCCAGCTCCGAACGTTGAACAAGCTCCGGCTATCAACGAAGCTGGTCCTGACCGACCACAAGCCACAAGCTCGTCAATCTGCGATGAACCTAATGAAGAAGAAGAAGCTTGTGATACATCTATTCTCCCATGGATTTGCAAAGATCATCCCCCATAATAGATTATTGGAAGCTTGCACGAACGAGTTACACGATCCAGGTTTTGCGATCCAAACTCTCATGCTCATTCTGCCTTTGTTGCTTCTTTTGAACCCAAAGATATATAACATGCACTCACTAATGAATCTTGGATTATTGCCATGCAAGAAGAGTTAGAAAATTTTGAAAGAAATAATGTTTGGAAACTAGTACCTCCACCTCAAGGTCACACTTCAATTGGAACTAAATGGGTGTTTAAAAATAAACAAAGTGAGGATGGGGTTGTGATTAGGAATAAGGCTAGGTTGGTTGCTCAAGGTTTCACTCAAGTTGAAGGTCTAGATTTTGATGAAACTTTTGCTCCCGTTGCTAGATTAGAAGCCATAAGAATTTTGTTAGCCTTTCCTACATCTAAAGGTTTCATGTTATATCAAATGGATGTTAAAAGTGCTTTTCTTATTGACTACATAGATGAGGAGGTTTATGTCAAGCAACCACCAGGTTTTGAAAATCTAGATTTTCCTAATCATGTTTACAAACTGTCCAAAGCCTTGTACGGTCTCAAACAAGCCCCTAGAGTATGGTATGATAGGTTAAAACCATTCTTACTTGACAATGGGTTTACCATGGGCAAGGTTGATAAAACTCTTTTTGTGCTTAAGCATGGCAATGACTCATTATTCGTTCAAGTGTATGTGGATGATATTATCTTTGGTTGTGCTTCTCATGATCTTGTGTCCAAGTTTTCAGCTATGATGAGTTCAGAATTTGAGATGAGTATGATGGGAGAATTCACGTACTTTTTGGGGTTGCAAATCAAGCAAAACAAGGAGGGTACCTTTGTGCATCAAACGAAGTACACAAAAGACCTCCTAAGGTGCTTCAACTTGGACAAAAGAAAGCCTCTTTGGACACCAATGGGAACAGCAACAACACTTGAACTTGATGAAGATGGTGAACCCGTGGATCAAAAAGAATATAGAAGCATGATCGAATCACTTTTGTACCTCATGGCATCAAGACCGGACATACAATTTAGCGTATGTCTTTGTGCACGTTTTCAAGCCTCCCCACATGCTTCGCATCATCAAGCCGTCAAAAGGATTCTCAGGTACTTACATGGAACTAAAGAATTTGGCATTTTTCTTCCTTCTTCCTCAGCCGTTACTTCGAAAGCTTTTTCCGATGCTGATTTTGGAGGTTGTAGGATTGATAGGAAAAGTACTTCTAGTACTTGTCATTTTCTTGGCAACTCACTTGCAAGGTCCTCTAGAAAACAAAGTTCAGTCGCACAATCCACAGTCGAATCTGAATATGTAGCTGCTGCTAGCGCTTGTTCACAAATTCTTTGGATTGTTCAAACACTTAGGGACTATGGGGTTGATATAGATAGTGTTCCACTGTTTTGTGATAACACTAGTGCCATTTGCATTGCTAAAAACCCCGTGCAACATTCTAGAACTAAGCACATTGACATTAGGTATCACTTTCTCCGTGATAATGTTGAAAAAGGCAGCATTGTGCTTCACCATGTAGATATCGAACAACAATTGGCTGACATTTTTACAAAACCTTTGGATTTCACTCGTTTTTGTTACATTTGTAGTGAAATAGGAGTTATGCACCCTCATTGCTTAAATTGAGGGGGAGTTTTCAAAACTTGGGAAGTCTATGTGTGAATCTAAAATGAAAACAATATGAGCATAGTATTTCATACATATATGACTTTGTGATTCCTTTTACATGCTGAAAGTTCTTACTATATTACTCGTGTTATACATTTTGTAGTTTTTGCCATGTCTAGTAATTTGAATAATTACTTACACTAAATCTGGCCATGATCGAACATTCTTGCTGTTTTGAACTTGTTGCATGTTCACAAGTGCTTTTAATCATAAAGAATTAATCAAGTAATCAACTCATATGTTGAGTCCTTTTTATGAACAAATATAAATTGAGAAAAGATCAAGAGAATATGCATGCATCACACTTCTTCTTTTGAGATAGCTTATCATTGCACTTAGATATGAACTTGGAAGAAATCGTGTATGACTAAAACCATGTCCTTAAGCTTCTGATTGTCAAATGACATAGGCTTGGCTTGGTTGGTTAGAATAAGGCAGATGCGCATATAATCTCTTGTAAATATCATATGATCTGAATTTATACTTTGAAAGATAATAAAATGCAGCAACTAGTGTCATGCTTTCAGGTTTTCAAATAGTTAAGTTTGTGAGATCATGACTTGATTAAATTGAAAATTACATTTGACCTCTAGCATGGCTTACACTACTTTATGTATCTCATTGATGTGATAGTGTAAGGTACTTGATAGTATGACTTGGATGAGCTTTTTTTATATGTATATGTTGTAATATGCTCATAAACAACTAAAGCGGGAGAGATAATTTGTTTATATGCTCATGACTTGTTGAATACATTGTCAAAGGGGGAGAGATAAGCATGAAGAGAGAGAGAATATGTGCATAAGGAGAGATAATAAAGGGGGAGGGATAATAAAGGGGGGAGATAAGCATGAAGAGAGAGGATTTACAAAGGGGGAGAAATTGTCTTCAAAACTTTTATGTGAATAAGCCAATGTTCAGATTTTAAGTGGTGTTGCCAATGCATTCATCAAGGGGAGATTGTGAGACCTATATGTGCTGAATACATTTGCTTGTAGTGAATACACTTGCTTTGACGATAAAAGTTTCGAATATCACCAAAACACCTTTTTATCAAGGTCCGACTCTAGCTCTGAGCTACATCAAGGTCTGACGGTAGGTCCAGCTTGTTTTGGGTAGCTTCGGGTACGTTCGATGCTAGGTCTGACTTGTTCGCAAGGTCCGACTAGTTTTGGTTAGCTCCGGTCAGCTTTGTCTTTAGCTTCGGGATGTTTTTGCTAAGCTCCGACTTACTTTGTCTAGCTCCGGTTTTTGGGGTGACTAGCTTTGAGTAGTTTTGGTAAGCTCCGATGCTAGGTTCTGGTAGTTTTGTAAGCTCCGGCGGAAGCTTGGTTATACTAGTTCTGGTAAGCTCCGGCTTAAGGTCCGGTTTGCTCTGGTAAGGTCCGGAACATGATCGCAGTGTTTCTGCTTTTCATTTGCAAAGATTCAAACTTGCTCTACATTTTTGGAAAGATTGCTTAGTATTCATTTGCTAAGTTTTTGGTGCGTTTTGGTTGATATGGTTGATATTGTTTTATTGTGGTTTTGCAACATGCTTATGTGAAGTGCTCACATACGGTGTTATGTTCGGAACTGACGTGAGTCAAGTGGAGGACTTGGGCTCGTATGGATTGTTTGTTTGTTCATGTGCAGGTGTTGCTTGAGTTCAAGTCATGGCTGGTGACAGGATCCCTTGGACTAGTCTCAGGGAGGAGATGAGGTTCCAACAACCAAGTTCAAGAGGAATTGTGGTTGAGTGGGTCAGGAGGTCGCGCATGATGATTGAATCAAGGGTAGTGCATATGAAGGTCGAAGGAAGGTGTTCGCACATATGCATGCGGTGCATGACGTGGCAACATGGTTCTGGAGACGGTTTAAGGAAAGGAGATCTGATTGGAAGGATCGGATCATACTGGATGAAGACTTCGGCTGCTGGCTGAGTCGGTTATGGCTCGGTATGGAAATATCGAGTTTGTTATGGTAGATTTTGTGTGCTGCACGAAAGTTGAGTTGTGTTTGGGATACGGGATGTATTCCTGATTTGTTAGGAAGTCTCGAGATTGTTTCTATCTGCGTATAGGAAGATCTTGAGCAGTTATGGTTAGATGGGATTTGTGAAAAAGGTAGGATCAGTATCCAGATCTGAGTTGAATTGGCCTGCGGGCTGGTTATAAAAGCAAGGGAAAGCCAAGACTCGTGTAAGCATCAGAGAGGGTTGCACGATGACTTTTGGGCTGTTCCTATTGTTCTCTATCGAATAAAGTTCGTGGTTGAAAGGAACTTTTGTGCCTGCTTCGTCCTACTTGTTCTAGACAAGTTTTACTCGTCGAGTTGTCTGTTCAGTACTATCTTTCATTGGTGGTTTTGTCATAACTCGAGCTTTACATATCCAATCGACGTCATTCTTTTTGTGTTGTCTTCACAACTTGTTTTTCTATCATCTGTGAAAATTTCACAATCATTGGATTTGTGTTTTCGTATCTACACGAGTTTCTTTGCTGAGTTATAGAACTGTTTTCTACTCGGTAGAACAAATTGATCGTTGTTTGATCTATCGATCATAACTTGAGTTTCTCTCGACGGATTTGAGTGATTCTTCTTGTGTTTTCTTCGTGACTTAATTCTCTCTGATATCTATCACTTTTGTCACAGTAAAACACGTGTAGATTAGTCTCACACACGATTTCTTTAACATATTGTTTTTCTGCTGATGGGGTTGGGATTTAATTGTTTCTGCTGCGTAAGATTTTGAAATCTACCATTCACCCCCCTCTGGTAGCTTTTCACGTGCTCTTTGATCCTACATATAGGAATCTGGTGGGTTGGTTTGTATGGTATGGTGCAGTACGCACGAGACCTGAGTTTTGGGGCATGAACCTTGCCAGATTCTAAGAACCGGTTTATGGAGAAAGCCACTAAGCTTTATAGTATTGCCACAAGACTGAGTATGGGGCAGCTTGGTCGATTAATTAGGCCTCTTCCGGCATAGTATTGGTGACTGGATAGTGCGGGGAATTGGTTTAGGGTGTACTGCCTTGGGATCCGCATGGCTCAAGAGGGGGCAACTGGGGTGTTGAGACGCGGTTTAATGGCTCACACTTTTGTATAGGGGTGAAACCTCAGAGGGCTAGTACGCATCGGAAGAACCTTTGTAAAGACCTCTTAGTGATCTCCTGGCCACATACCAAAGGAAGTGTGCAATGTGGTTCGCGACCACGGGCATCAAGGAGGTTTGCTTAGTCCACCTGGCAACAGGGGATGAAATCACGACTCTTGGGTAAAGGGTACCTTCTCTGCAGAGTTTTAGAAACTATCATGACAGCCGTGCTCATAGACAAGAGCGGCTTGATGTCCAATTCATAATTAATTAATGGATGGAATGGTGGTTTGGTTGGTTGGTATTTGGCTTATAATTGGGTTATGGTTGGCTTCACCCACTTAGTAGTAGGTGCTAATGAATGCTAAGGATAGGATATAACGTTGTAGTGCTTAACCCGGTTTTGGCCTTCCTTTTAGAAGCTTGCATGTCATCTCTTTTCCCACTTGCTGAATATCGTTGGTACTCAAACTTGCTTGTTGCTTATCTTTTCTCGGTCTACAACAGAGAAGAACTAGAGAATGAAGACTTCTATGTTGATCCCGATGAGACGTTCTAGGTTGGCGCAACCCCCGGGCAATGCCTGTGCATGGAGCCACACTAGTTTACTTTTCTGTTGTTTTGCTTATAATCTCATTTAGACCTACAGGTCATCATTGTAAGACATTTATGTATTCGAACATGGCTTGTAATAAATGATATTACACTTTTGTCTACACATGTATGATGTAAACTGATCCTGGCATACATGTGCAAGGCATCCGGTTGTCTTTTTGGGACCAGGTGTGGCAATAAAGTATGCCGGAGCATTTGTGAGGCCGAAAGACATAACTAGAAACTCATAAAGACCATAGCGGGTAGAGAAAGCTGTTTTTGGAATGTCCTCTTCTCTGATTTTAATTTGATGATAGTCCAACCTTAAATCAATATTAGATAAGAAACGAGCACCAACAAGTTGATCAAAGAGAATATCAAGTCTTGGATGCGGATACTTATTCTTGATGGTGACAGCATTAAACGGACGATAATCAACACACATCCGCAATGTGTCATCTTTTTTCTTTACAAAGAGAGAGGGACAGCCCCATGGAGATGAGCTTGGACGGATGAAACCCTTGTCAAGAAGTTCCTTCAATTGTTTTTTCATTTCAGCTAACTCTTTGCTTGACATTGGGTATGGTCGTTTAGAGATTGGAGCTGCTCCGGGTTCAAGTTCAATGGCGAACTCAACGGCCTAGTCAGGTGGCATTCCTGGTAACTCATCAGAGAAAACATCTGAGTATTCACAAACGACCGGAATGGAGGATAAGTCTGGAGTGTCTGCACCTTTCAAATGATAAAGTCTGGAACAACCTTTTTCAAGATGGAAGGATAATTGCCAACTGGAAGGATTTTTGAGAGAGATCAATCGGGAAGCAACATGGATGACAACATCATTAGAAACCATCCAGTTCATCCCAAAAATGATATCCAAGCCTTTCATATCAAGTACTAGAAGATTTACATGAAACTTGGTGCTACCAATTAAAAGAGATATCCTTGGACCCAATTGATTAACAAAAAATTTAGAACCAGGCACTTCAATTAAGAATGGAGCCCGAGTGTATGTTAAGTTCAGATTATGTTTATTAGCATAATCTCTCTTAATGAAGAAATGAGAAGCACCCGAATCAAATAACACTTTCGTGGGATGAGAATTGAAGGATAACATACTGACAAGGACCTAGTTGCCCTCTTGTACTTCTTCACCCGTGGTGTAGTTAACATGACCACGCTTGGGGACTTGAGTCTTCTAATTAGGTTGCTGCAGAGGTCGAATAAGTGGTCATGGTGGCTGGTTTGGAATTGCAGCAGCGGTTCCTTGATTTGGACAGTCCTTCTGAAAGTGACCGCACTGGCCACAAGTGAAGCACGGGCCAACGCCGGTACACATGCCTTGATTTGGTGGAAGCCTACAATTGTTTGTTGTTGCAGGAGCAGGTCGGTGAACCATCCACATAGGCTGCGGAGGCGCAAAACTTGGTGCACGCACAGGAGGAGGCATCCCCATGCGCGGGCGCTGCACGCTGCTACCAATTGGAGGTGGGGCAGCACACTTGCGGTGCTTTGCTTCCAGCTTGTTCATCTTGTCTTCAGCAAATATATCCCTGTCCACAAGGTGATTGAAGTCCCAAAATTCTGTAGTGGACAACTTGTTTTGCATCTCCTCTGAAAGACCGTTGTAGAAATATCCACGCTTCTTCTCGTCGGTGTTCACATCATTGAGGGAATATTGAGCAAGATAATTAAATGAATGAACATACTCCAAAATAGATTTGTTTCCTTGGTTTAAGTTGAGAAACTCAAGCCTCTTGATATCCATAACAGCCTTTGGTATGTGAAACGCACGAAAGGCCGTCCGAAATTCATCCCAAGTGAAGCGGTGATCAACGGGCTGCATGGTACTGAAACCTTGCCACCATACACCAGCCTCTCCTTGCAATTGATGAGCTACAAAGAGGACCTTCTCATGCTGACCACACCTCACAAGATCAAGCTTCTGCTCAATAGTGCAAAGCCAATGGTCTGCATCAAGATGATCCTTCGCTCAGGTCAACACGGGAGGCTGGGTACGGAAAAAATTTTAGAAGTCATTCCCGCGAGCTGCTCGTCCTTCACCACGGGGAGCAAGGTGCTGAGCTATCACGCGTAGAAACTCGGTCTGCTCTTGCCGGTTATGTTCCACTTGCATGAGCACATCCGCCATCGTTGGAGGTGGAGGTGGATTTTTCCTCCTAGCATTGGAACCCTCTAGAATGTCATCGCCGGCTCCAGTACGAGTCCTCATCCTGCCACTAAGCATGAGTAGTCTGATAGGACACAAAGAATTCGGACAGCAACAAAATGCTATAACCGAAGAGAAAACTCAAACCGGCAACAATGATGTAACTTGCAAAATAGGACAGCAAGTACACGATTTGAGATGGCTGATATGGGAAGTAAGAAATGATCATAAACCACCCCCAGGACATAATAACATGCTAGAAAATCACCATGATATAGTTCAACAGATTCTTAGCAATATATATAGTTGGAATATGTCGAAATGACCGCTGAATATAATATGTTCTAAGCAGCATTCACAATACATATTCTAAGATAGGGCACACAACGATAATTTTTCCTCGATTCAAGAAAACATTTTTCATGTTTATGAGCAGCTATGCAAGAATGCAAACATGTATGAATGACATGCACATGGTTCGAACTATCGTTGCTCACACGAATAACTCTCACCCATCCAATCAGCTCAACAAAATAAGCAACTGAAGTTAAAAAAACCGGCATGCATGAGCAATTTTGAAAAATGTCTACAACCTACGAAACAATTTGGTGTCCTGTTCCAAGGAGTTGGGTGGCTGTTAAGAGTTAAGTTCAATAACCCCATTAAGGTGAGAGTAACACAAAATATCAAGTCATAGTAATGGGAACAAGAAAAAAAATTCTAGGACTGGCTAAGAAGGAAAATTCAGCAACAACTTAATTTCAGATTTTAGTTGCTTTAGTGAGGTTCCAAGTTTTAACACCCTGTGTTGCTAAGCAAGTTTGAATGGTATATTTGTGTAACCTGGTTCTGATGCCACGCTATGAGGAACCATCC
The DNA here is from genome assembly GCA_036927565.1 of Tuctoria greenei. Taxonomy (NCBI): domain Eukaryota; kingdom Viridiplantae; phylum Streptophyta; class Magnoliopsida; order Poales; family Poaceae; genus Tuctoria; species Tuctoria greenei. The sequence goes on along the minus strand of JAYESD010000008.1, from coordinate 137,315,726 downwards.
AAGTTGAATCAATGTTAAGCGCATTAGCTCGCTGTCCATCAACGGTACGTGAGCTGCAAGTGTGACCAACATAAAATCCAACTCCGGTAGTCGCCTGATATGCTCTTAATCATCCCAGTATCACAGCATATCAGTCCACAACATTGCACACATCACAAGCACACAAATAAACCACAAACTCAGAAATATTACAGGTTTAAAATGTTCATACAAGTAGTGACAAGTTTCTGAAATTATATACAAAACAGTGAGCAATGTTGCATTGAAGTTTCCAAAACTTTTGGGTATAACATTGTCCATAAAGGGTTCAGGTTCAGATTCAAGACAGCAAAATAAACAAGCTCAACGTGGTGGAAGTCGATGTTTAAAAACAACAAAAGTCCAGCGGTGCCTGCCCACAACACCACCGGTGACGTCAAGTAAAAATCAGCATTTTACTCCTCCGCATTGCCGGACTCGGCAGGAAAGAAGTAACCAAACACCATAAGGTGCTCACATGCAAAACTTCAACATAACAAACATGAGTACGAAGGTACTCGCAAGACTTACACATTTGGTATATATAACCCGACTCCAAGGAGTATGAATATGACAGTAGCAATGGGGTAATAAATAGTCAAAACATAATTTGCGAAAAGCCGTGACAGTTAATGGGATAAGCATATAAGTATTAAGCAAAAACACTCATGGGCGACTCACATATACACCCCTACCTACTGCAGCAAGTAGCCATTTGTAACCATGTGTGAAACAACACCCATTTAAGCTCAATAACAGCACCCATACACCCTCATTTCCATTAATTGTTATGTTTCAATCACTATGATGAAGCTCAATTAACACTAAGCTTGATCATGATCGAGATCACGGTGATTTGAACCGATTATAGACCCTGCAGGGGAGTCCCAATGTGCCCACATGCCTCGAGACCATACAACTTATGCAACCTGCTAAAGCCACATAAGGGGGTATCATGTCCACCTTTTTCACACTTGTTCCAGCATGGTTGGACAATCTTCACCACAAGGAGTACTATGGTCCTGCAGATCAAAAGCCACTCGTGCGTGTCAAACAAGTAATGAGGTCATGGCCCAAGTACCGGTACAAAGTGAGATATTTAGCTTGCCATACCATTATTTTTGGCATGTGGTTCGAACGGAAAGTGCTTAGGACAATGAGAACAACGCATGATCCTTAACTAACCAATAGGGGCTACATCCTAGTCCCCTCTCAGTCCACAAGTACATTATCCATCATCTTTCTTATTTTATCCCATATCCAAGTACATTAAGTCCTAACTTGCAAATGGTGGTGACCTTGCCACCAATTCGACTTCTACCAGTCTAAGCAGGGCTAAGCATGACACTTTGCGCATAGATCTAGTTATTAGTGTTCTAGCAAAATGTATTTCATATTTCTCAGAGCAATATTCAATTTGCTATGGATTTTACAATGTGCATTGAAATATGATGCATAAAAATGATGAGGACATCAACACCCTCGATACATCCACACCAACTCAACTACTGGTTTCTGGTCCGATCACTCGCGCTCGTGCACGTCAACTAAACTATGAGGTGAACTCGTTCTTGGCCTCATGTCCAACTTATCTAGACCGTGGAACTACGTGCTTTCTTGTTTTGCTTAGGAACAATGGAGAGGGGCCAATGGTGATAGGATCTTGGTTCCCGATCTTTCGATGAGAATAGGAGGGTTCGATTTGAGGAGGAAAAGATGTTGGCGATCCGGCTACACCGTCCCCAAGACGATGCGCGTTAGCGATCGGTACACCGACTCCAAAGTTGTATTTATCTTGCTGGCGCACTATCAACCTGACCACAAGGGCCTTTGTTCCTGCAAGCAATCGAATAACACACAACAACAAGAAGAACAAGCACTTATCAGTTGAATCAATCTGAAGTAGGGTTCTGGATAGAAGTAGACGGGCGATCTAGTCGACACACGCGTGTACAAGGAAGCAGCAGAAGCTAACTTACGAATAAACAAAACCCACCAGCTAATGAGGGCGGCGGCTACTATTTATTACCTCCCTAGGGTCGTGAGAAACCCTAATCATGAGTCCCTAATGGACTCCAAAGGATACATGGGCCATGGGCCCAATTTTGGTGATGCAGCACCATGGACAGAAAAGGTCTTGATATTAAAATAACAATTGCGGCCGACTCCGAATAGATATAGACATGAGGGAAGATCCGTTTGAAAGTAGACTTGATAATCTTTCCAAGAAGTACTTGAGCACCCAGATCGGAGTCCATATGAAGTCGTGCTGGGCGTCACAAGTTGGTGCGGTTCTGCTGTCCAAATCCCGCCCGCGCGAATTCCCTTCCCATTGGCTCCTCTCCATTGTTCCTAAGAAAAACAAGAAAGCACGTAGTTCCACGGTCTAGATAAGATGGACACAAGGACAAGAATGAGTTCACCTCATAGTTTAGTTGACGTGCACGAGTGTAACACCCACTATTTATAAAAAAACTGTAAAATGAATTTCTCATGAGATGAAAACATTTTCTTGGTAATAAAATTCATATAAGGCAAGTTGCACTATGTTTGAATGTTTGTGTGAATTTTTGAAAATTCAAATTCGTTAGAAATTTGGTTTACAAATTCAAAGTATAAAAGAGAAGAAAAAGAAAACAGAAAAGAAAAAGAAAAAGAAAAGAAAAAGGAAAACCCCTCCCTGGGCCGAAATCCCGCCCCAGCCCACTTCCCACCTCTCTCCCGCGCAGGCCCGCACCCCCTCTCCCCTCCGTCTCTCTCTGCCGCCCGGGCCCCACGCAACAGCCGCTCGCACCCCTCTCTCCTCCCGCTGCAAGCCGGCCCCGCCTGTCCGGAGCTCAGTCCACCTCCCGCCGCGCCCGCGTGTAACGCTCGCGCGCCATCACCGCGCCGTCCACTTTCCCCCCTATCAACGTCGACCGTTTCACCTCAATTAAGAGGCGCGTCGTGCCAATCATGACCGCCGACCGTTTCCACACCGATCCCCTATAAAACCCCGTCCATCCCCCCTCGGATTTCACCGCCCGACACACCAAACCCTAGCACCGCCGAGCTCGGTAATGCTGGCCACGTTCCCGCCGCACCGTTCAATTTCGTACCTCGGTAACTAGCCTAACACCTTCATCGTGTCCTGAGGAGCCTGCTGGACATCCTCGTCGGTGGAGAAAGGTTCTACGTCGTCGATTTCATCAGGTGCCGACGAGCTCCGCCGCTCCCCATCGTCGTCGGCTAGCCTCCGTCCAATTTCCGACCCCGCGACCACCACTGGTGAGTTCCCCTCGCTTCCACCTTCCGTTTAAGCCTTTTGGTTGTACCTCGTAGCCTTCTTTTGGCAATTTTGGTCGTCACCGGCGAGATCACCGCCGCGCCCGCGTCGCCGCCGCCGTTCGCCGCCCCTGCGCCGCCGCTCCCGACACTCGGGTGACGTGGCCCCCTATCGTCCGTCCATTTTGAATCTGCGGCCGAGATTAAAACCCCGGATACCCCTTCGGTTAATAAAATCTGGGCCATCCATTTTAAAACCAACGGCCCACATTCAAACCCCTTTTCCCGCCGCCTGTTTTGTGCCCAAGCCCCTGGAAACTTGCGGGCTACCCCCTGGGTTTCACTGGAGTACAAGTTTAACCCCTAGAAATGCCAAACTAGCCCATGGACTTTCTAGAAATTAGGAAAATACTGGTAATTGAATAAAAAGTGTTTTTAAGCCCCTGGAATATTATAAAATAGCAAATAAATTCTGGAAAATTGTAGAACAATCCCTGGACTTAATAAAAATTATTTTTAACCACTGGAACAGTTTTGTTTTTACAGAAAAGCCCCTATTAGTTCTACAAATTAAATAAAAGTCATTAATTTGTATAAAATAAATATAAAAACAGATTCAAATATGTTTTATTTATTTTCATTTCTGTATTATTTTTATTAATTTATTTAAATTCCTGAAATAGTCATAAAAATACTTTTTAAGTATATCTAGTTTATAAAAATTGTTTTGCACATAGAAATAATTAATAAAAATAATGTAAAATTGGTAAAATTTACATTATTGATTATAAATCTATTTTAAGCTTATTTTGAAGGATAAAAATTTCTAGAAAATGATATTAGGGTTCTAATAAATATAAAAATGGTATAAAATTCTCTAAAAATATTTTTTACTCAATAAATTTCATTTAACTTTAAATTCTCATAAATTGATGTATCCCTATAATTTAAATCAACCCTAAAATCACTTTTGTGTAGGAATTTGCATTAATTTGAATTGTTTGCATTTTATTATGTTCTTATTGTATGTTATTTTTCGTGCATCGTCGTAATTTAGTGTCGGGGCCAGAACCCACTTTTAACCTTCAAGAGCAACAATTTCTCGACGACCCCGAGGCACAATTTGGAGGCAAGTTCCTTGACCATCTTGCACCCTTTTTGTTAAGTTTTAGTTAGTTGCATGCTAAATTAAAAATATGAACTCTATGTTATGTTTTCCTAGATTTTCCACAATATTCTTTGTCAACATGGTTTGGGTGTTTTGCTAATTAAGTTAGTTTATGCTTAGCCATGCTTAATTAAAATATGATCTATTTATCTACAATATTTCATTTGATGTATTATGATACATGAGTTGATGGCTATTATGGAATTTAGTAGATAAGAATCTGATAGGGGGTTTTGTATGGATTGGTGCATGCGTGCACAAGACATTGGTTTGGAGCTTGGCACCTATCGGATTCTAAGGACCGGTTTATGGAAGAAGTTGCTAAGCCTTTTAGTATCACCACAGATTTGTATATGGGACAACTTGGTTTAGTAATTTGGTCTCTCCCAATGTAGCATAGGTAATTGATCGGGCGGGGAATGGGATTTTCCTTGGAATCCGCATGGCTCAAGAGGGGGCTTCTCCTGGCGGAGGGAAAATAGACTCCAGGTGCCGGAGCGGTGAAACCTTAGAGTACTCATTGCAAGTCGGGAGAACCATCGGAAACACCTCATAGTGATCTCCTGGTCACACACCTACGGAAGTTTGTATTGTGGTTAGCTACCACGGGCATCAAGGAGGTTTACCTTAGTCCACCTGGCAACAGGGGATGAAATCACGAACTGTGGATAAAGGATACACACTCTGCAGAGTTTTGTCAAACTGTCTAGACTGCCATGCTCACGGACACGAGCGGCTTGGAAACCTAATTCATAATTAGCACATGGCTACATAATGGATGGGTTGGGTTTGGTCTTACCTAGATTAATTTTTGGGATATTGGGATTTCACCTAGATGTAGGTGCTTAATAACAATTAAGAGTAGGTTGTAACTCCTATGGTGCTTTACCTATTATTTGCCTTCCTTGTTGTGAACCACACATGTCATAACTTCCCAACTTGCGAGTACTGTTGGTACTCAAACTTGTTAGTTGCATACCCCCCCCCAGTCTACGAAGATGCTGAGGTGGAGAACCATGACTTCTACGGAGATCTCAAAGAGATGTTCTAGGCTGGCGCTCCCACGTGCAACGCCTGTGTTGGAGCCCTTTGTTATGTTTTACCGCAGCTTGTGTATTTTTATTTTAGACCTGAAAGGTCATTTATGTAATAAGGTGATGTACTCCAACATGGTATTTTATTTGGTATTTCACTTTCGTCTACACATGTATGAGTTGAACTGATCCTGGCATACATGTGGAAAGCATCTGGTTGTCTTCTTTTTACCAGGTGTGACAAAGTGGTATCAGAGCCAGGTTGCCCGTAGGACGCAAGCCTAGATAGAAAAGGACGATTTAAGGACTTTACTATTTTCAAAATATTATTAATTGTAAAATTTCTTTGTATTCTTTACCTTGTACTTGTTTCACTTACTCCTTAATTTGATTTATTACTGACACTCTTCTGTTTCAAAAAAATTTAGATGACCAACGTCAGGAGAGCTGCTCGCATGTCCACTGGAGGCTATGTCCCTAACCGAAGGATTGCTGCCCGCCGTACCCCGCTCAATGATCCTCGACGTGCGGTGGTGATTCGTACTGATGGGAGAGCTGCAGGGACTCTGACGTCGACTTTAGGCCATACTGCACGATGCCGGCTACAGGCACGAGAGACTGGCACTCACCTACCACTCCATCGGGATGCAGCACCCCTACCGGATCGAGTGCTCATGCAAGCTATTTGTCCACTATGGGGATGAACTAATTAAGGTGCACCGTACTCCTACCGCAAGGAGCTACTGATGTCATGCTAAGCAGGATGTCAGTTGGGAGGCCATCACCTTTTGGAGTCACACTTACTACTACCAGCTTCGGAACTCGGTGCACGCCTACACTCCCCAACGTCCAAGCGCACTGGCAACTTTGTCACCAGGTATGTGGAGGGGCCCTTGACCCTTCCACAGACTCATCAGATACCTGATGATGTGGAGCGCCTCAGCATTCGCCTCCACAAGGCTCAGCAAGAAATTCAGGATGTCTGTGACCTTGCAGCACACTATGAAAGGCAGGTGAGGAGGTACCGTCGGATCACTGACAAGTACCCAGATGGGTATGCTTTAGACACTTCCACTTGGATCCCGGACTCTCCTGACCGCTGTGTCAGTCGTGGTGACACTAACACGATGGATCAGTCCTCAGATGAGGAGCCAGATTCAGATGAGCCTTCTGTGCCACAACAGCCAGCCAACTCTCCTTCGCATGGCAACGAGTCTCATGACAGCAACTCGAGATATGATGGAGATGATGATGAAGACCCGAACGAGGAGGATGATCTCGAGGAGCGAGAGTAGACTCCGACCTGCCCTACGACTCAAGATTAAGACAATTACCCATGAGTTGTAATAAGAGCGATGTAGTAACGATCTGTGTAATATTGAGTTGTATGGTTTTGCTTTGAGAACTTGATTATCCATGTTTAAGTTTGCTTAATGAAATGACCTTTTATTTCTCCATTTCCTTATTGATGCATATAGTGGGAAAGTCGTGTAGAATAGTTTCCCTCTTACCTTCTTATTCTAAATCAACACCCCAATCTCAGATGGCAGGAAGAGGAAGAGGACGTGGACGTGGTGTGCCACCCAATCTAGACAATGAAGTCCCGCTACCACAATGGAATGGAAGGGGTGCCCGTGGAGCACCAGCTGCAAATCAAATGCAGCAGATGATGGCTATGAAGCTTCAAATGATGCAAAACTTGATACAAATTGTGAACAACATGCAACAGGCTCAGCAAGCACCACCACCCCTCCTCCACCACCACAACCCCCACCTCCAAGGTTTTGCTTAAGAGACTTCATGAACACTCAACCTCCACGCTTTTCCAACGCCGTGGAACCTATGGATGCAGACGACTAGATCAATACGACTGAAAGTAAACTAAGGATTGTCCAATGTGAATGAAGGGAAAGGGTACTATTGGCATCACACCAACTTCATGGACCTGCAGCTGATTGGTGGACCGCCTTCACTGCAGCCCATAACAACCCAGACAACATAACATGGGAGGAGTTTAGAGAAAACTTCCGCAATCATCACGTGCCTAAAGGAGAGATTCAAGCCAAACGTTTGGAGTTCCTAGCACTGAAGCAAGGGAACATGAACATACGGGGGTATTTGAACAAGTTTACACAACTATCTTGGTACGCCCCTGGAGATGTTGATACAAATGCTAAAAAGCAATTCTGTTTCAAGGAAGGATTGGACAAAGAGATACAGTTGTTGATGTCTTCCAGTGACTATGCTAGCTTCCAACATCTGGTGGACAAAGCTTTTATGGTGGAAAGAAAGAAGAAGGAATGCGAAGGAAAAGATCGCAAAAGGAAGATGATGATGGGGCAGTCTTCAAGCAACAATCGTCCTCACTTCAACCCACAGCAATCAGGACACATGAGCCGTCCCATGGGCAATAATCAAAGTCAGCGGTACATTAACAACTCTTCATTTAGACCTCAAGCACAGTATGCTCGGCCACAGTATCAGCAGATCAACCGCAATGCCCTCAAATGTATCAACAGCGTCCTATGACTTCAAACCCTCGACCAACTAGGCAATCACAGCAGAATCAACAAAGAAACAAGGCTCAAGACACCAGTACTCGGGGAGCTTGCTACATATGTGGTGACAAGGGACACTACTCAAACAACTGCCCGAAGAAGCCATCACAGCAGAACCAGTCCAGAGGAAGAGTCAATCATGTTGTTTTGGAGGAAGCCCAAGACGCATCAGCTGTGGTGATCGGTACGTTCCGTGTTGATTCCCATCCTTCTACAGTATTGTTTGACTCTGGTGCAACACATTCATTCATTGTAAAAGAATTCATAAGAAGACATTGAATGACTGTTACATTAATGAATCAAGTATTAGTAGTCAAGTCTCCTGGAGGAGAGATGCTGACAAGGCAAGTATGCCCTAATGTAAGCATAGGCATTAGGGGGGTAGCATTCTTAGCAAACCTTATAGTGATGGAGTCTACAAGGAATAGACATTATTCTCGAAATGGATTGGTTAACCAAGTACAAAGGAGTTATCCACTATGCCACCAGAACAGTATGCTTAACTCATACAGATGGCACAAATGTGGAGTTTCATCCTGATCAAGCACCAGTTCAGAAAATACGGCTCAATAAAGTTGAAGGAGTACAAGAGATCAAAGTTGTTTGTGACTTTTCGGATGTGTTTCCTGAGGGGTATGCCCCCTAACAGAGAAATTGAATTTATCATTGAATTAGTGCCTGGTACAACACTAATTTACAAGCGACCATACATGATGGATGCTAAACAATTGGCAGAATTAAAGGATCATATCAATGAGTTGTTAGCAAAAGGATACATTCGTCCTAGTTCCTCACCCTGGGGAGCTCCAGTGATATTCGTGCCCAAGAAAGATGGTACACAGAGGTTGTGTGTGGACTATCGTGCACTCAACGCAGTAACTATCAAGAACAAGTATCCTTTACCAAGGATTGAGGATTTGTTTGACCAATTGAGAGGTGCTTGTGTGTTCTCGAAGATTGACCTGCGTTCAGGGTATCACCAATTGAAGATACGACCCTCGGACATACCCAAGACAGCATTTGTTTCGAGATAGGGATTATATGAGTATATAGTCATGTCTTTTGGCTTGACTAACGCCCCAGCTTACTTCATGTACCTTATGAATAAGGTGTTTATGGAATATCTGGATAAGTTTGATGTGGTATTTATTGACGACATTTTGATATTCTCCAAAAGTGAAGAGGAACATGAGGAGCACCTAAGACTGGCCTTATAAAAACTTCATGAACATCAGTTGTATGCAAAGCTAAGTAAATGTGAGTTCTGGTTGAAGGAAGTGTCATTTCTGGGACATGTTATATCACAAGGAGGAATAGCAGTAGACCCTAGTAAAGTGAAAAATGTTCTGAATTGGAAAACACTAGAAAATGTTGGGGAAATCAGGAGTTTCTTGTGTATGGCTGGCTATTATCGCCGGTTCATTGAAGGATTCTCAAAAATATCTCGTCCCTTAACAAAGTTACTTGAGAAGGGAGCTGTATACAAGTGGACACCAGAGTGTGAAGCCAGTTTTTCAGAGCTAAAGAAAAGGTTGACTACTGCTCCAGTGTTGATTATGACTGATATGCAGAAAGAATTTGCAGTCTACTGTGATGCATCCGGACAAGGACTGGGATGTGTATTAATGCAAGAGGGACATGTAGTAGCCTATGCTTCACGTCAACTCAGAAAGCATGAAAGAAATTATCCTACTCATGACTTGGAGTTAGCAGTTGTAGTGCATGCATTGAAATTATGGAGGCATTATCTGATTGGAAAAAGAACTGAAATTTATACGAACCACAAGAGTTTGAAGTATATCTTCACCCAACCAGATCTAAATATCAGACAACGCAGATGGTTGGAACTTATCAATGATTTTGATGTCGGAATCAACTATCATCCTAGGAAAGCTAATGTGGTCGCAGATGCGCTAAGCAGATCAGCTCAATGCAATAGCTTGGCACTGCAAGGTCAACAACTGCAGTTATGTGAGGAATTCGCAAGGTTAAACCTTAGTATTGTGACTAATACTGAGGTAGTATCTATGGAAGTAGATTCTACTTTGGAGAAAGATATTCGTGAGGGGCAAAAGAATGATAAGTGGATTCAGAAGATTAAGCAACTAATGAAAGAAGGAAAAGCACCAGACTTTAAAGAAGATGAACAGGAAACTTTATGGCTAGGGAAGAAAATATGTGTACCTGATATCAAGGAGATTCGAGAGCTGATGCTGAGAGAAGCCCATGATTCGTCATATTCTATTCATCCAGGAAGCACAAAGATGTATCAAGATCTAAAGGATCGATATTGGTGGCATGGAATGAAACGTGATGTGGTGGAGTATGTAGCATTGTGAGACACATGTCAGAAGGTCAAAGCAGAACATCAAAGACCAGCAGGGTTAGGACTATATTGTGGGGTTGCCGAGAACTCAGTCAGGATACGACTCTATATAGGTCATAGTGGACCGTTTGACCAAAGTGGCTCACTTTATCCCAGTAAAAGAAAGCTATTCTGGTTCATGATTGGCAGAACTATATATGGCAAGAATTGTATGCCTGCATGGAGTGCCGAAGAAAATAATATCAGATAGGGGTATTCAGTTCACTTCTAGATTTTGGCAAAAGTTGCATGAGTCTATGGATACTCGACTGAATTTCAGCTTGGCATATCATCTGCAAACTGACAGTCAAACAGAGCGCACTAATCAAATTCTTGAAGATATGTTTGGAGCGTGTGCTTTGAAAAAATAGTAGGAGTTGGGATAAGAACCTACCGTATGCCGAATTTTCTTATAACAACAGTTATCAAGCCAGTTTGAAGATGTCTCCGTTTGAAGCTTTGTATGGACGGAAGTGCAGAACACCATTGTTTTGGAATAAAACTGGGGAAAGCCAAGTATTTGGGCCTAAAGTGTTAAGAGAAGTAAGAGAAAAGTACAAGAAATTCGGAAGAATTTAAAGACGGCTCAGTCAAGGCAGAAGAGTTATGTTGATACTCGACGTCGTGATCTGTCCTTTGAGATTGGTGATTTTGTGTATCTCAAGGTGTCACCCGTGAGAGGGTTAAGACGATTCAAAGTGAAGGGCAAATTATCACCCCGATATATTGGTCCTTTCAAAGTATTGGAGAAAAGAGGAGAAGTAGCCTATCGGCTCGAGCTACCGTCTCACTTATCAGATGTACATGACGTATTCCACGTGTCACAATTGAAGAAATGCTTAAGAGTTCCTGAAAAACAATTGCCATTGGAAGCAGTAGACGTACAAGAGGACCTGACTTATGCAGAACAACCTGTTAAGATTCTCGAGACGACATAATGAGTTACGAGGAATAAAGTTACTCATATGTGCAAAGTTCAATGGAAACATCACTCAGAAGAAGAGGCGACATGGGAAAGAGAAGAAGATCTCAAGGCGGAGTTTCCCAGTCTATTCTCTTAGAACGTTCAAATCTCGAGGGCGAGATTTCTTTTTAGGGGGGTAGAATTGTAACACCCACTATTTATAAAAAAAATTGTAAAATGAATTTCTCGTGAGATGAAAACATTTTCTCGGGAATAAAGATCATATAAGGCAAGTTGCACCATGTTTGAATGTTTGTGTGAACTTTTGAAAATTCAAATTCGTTAGAAATTTGGTTTACAAATTCAAAGTATAAAAGAGAAGAAAAAGAAAACAGAAAAGAAAAAGAAAAAGAAAAGAAAAAGGAAAACCCCTCCCTAGGCCGAAATCCCGCCTCGGCCCACTTCCCACCTCTCTCCCGCGCCAGCCCGCACCCCCTCTCACATCCCTCTCTCTCTGCCGCCTGGGCCCCGTGCGACAGCCACTCGCACCCCTCTCTCCTCCCGCTGCAAGCCGGCCCCGCCTGTCGGGAGCTCCGTCCACCTCCTGCCGCGCCCACGCGTAATGCTCGCGTGCCATCACCGCGCTGTCCACTTCCCCCCTATCAATGTCGACCATTTCACCTCAATCAAGAGGCACATCGTGCCCATCATGACTACCGGCCGTTTCCACACTGATCCCCTATAAAAGCACGGCCATCCCCCCTCAGATTTCACCGCCCGACACCCCAAACCCTAGCGCCACCGAGCTCGGTAATGTCGGCCATGTTCCCGCCGCACCATTCAATTCTGTACCTCGGTAACTAGCCTAACACCTTCACCGTGTCCTCAAGAGCCTGTCGGACATCCTCGTCGGTGGAGAAAGGTTCTGCGTCGCCGATTTCATCGGGCGCCGACGAGCTCCGCCGCTCCCCATCATCGTCGGCTAGCCTCCGTCCAATTCGCCACTGGTGAGTTCCGCTCGCTTCCACTTTCCGTTTAAGCCTTTTGGTTGTACCCCGTAGCCTTCTATTGGCAATTTTGGTCGTCACCGGCGAGAGCGCCGCCGTGCGCTGCCCTTGTGCCGCCGCTCCCGACACTCGGGTGACGTGGCCCCCTATCGTCCGTCCATTTTGAATCTGCGGTCGAGATTAAAACCCTGAATACCCCTTCGGTTAATAAAATCCGGACCATCATTTTAAAACCAACGGCCCACATTCAAACCCCTTTTCCCGCCGCCTGTTTTGTGCCCAAGCCCCTAGAAACTTGCGGGCTACCCCCTGGGTTTCACTGGAATACAAGTCTAAGCCCTAGAAATGCCAAACTAGTCCCTAGACTTTCTAAAAATTAGGAAAATACTGGTTAATTGAATAAAAAGTCTTTTTAAGCCCCTAAAATATTATAAAATTGCAAATAAATTCTAGAAAATTGTAGAATAATCCCTGGACGTAATAAAAATTATTTTTAACCACTAGAACAGTTCTATTTTTACAGAAAAGCCCCTGTTAGTTCTAGAAATTAAATAAAAGTCCTTAATTTGTATAAAATAAATATAAAAACAGATTTAAATATGTTTTATTTATTTTCATTTCTGTATTATTTTTATTAATTTATTTAAATTCCTAAAATAGTCATAAAAATACTTTTTAAGTATATTTAGTTTATAAAAATTGTTTTCACATAGAAATAATTAATAAAAATAATGTAAAATTGGTAAAATTTACATTATTGATTATAAATCTATTTTAAGCTTATTTTGAAGGATAAAAATTTCTATAAAATGATATTAGGGTTCTAATAAATATAAAACTGGTATAAAAATCTCTAAAAATATGTTTTATTCAATAAATTTCATTTAACTTTAAGTTCTCATAAATTGATGTATCCCTATAATTTAAATCAACCCTAAAATCACTTTTGCGTAGGAATTTGCGTTTATTTGAATTGTTTGCATTTTATTATGTTCTTATTGTATGTTATTTTTCGTGCATCGTCGTAATTTAGAGTCTGGGCCAGAACCCACTTTTAACCTTCAAGAGCAATAATTTCCCGACAACCCCGAGGCACAATTTGGAGGCAAGTTCCTTGACCATCTTGCATCCTTTTTGTTAAGTTTTAGTTAGTTGCATGCTAAATTAAAAATATGAATCATATGTTATGTTTTCCTAGATTTTCCATAATATTCCTTGTCAACATGGGGTGGGTGTTTTGCTAATTAAGTTAGTTTACGCTTAGCCATGCTTAATTAAAATATGATCTATTTATCTACAATATTTCATTTGATGTATTATGATACATGAGTTGATGGCTATTATGGAATTTAGTAGATAGGTATCTAATAGGGGGTTTTGTATGGATTGGTGCATGTGTGCACAAGACCTTGGTTTGAGACTTGGCACCTATCGGATTCTAAGGACCGCTTTATGGAAGAAGTTTCTAAGCCTTTTAGTATCACCACAAATTTGTATATGGGACAACTTGGTTTAGTAATTCGGTCTCTCCCGATGTAGCATAGGTAATTGATCGGGCGGGGAATTGGTTTTGCCTTGGGATCCAGATGGCTCAAGAGGGGGCTTCTCCCGGCGAAGGGAAAATAGACTCCAGGTGCCGGAGCAGTGAAACCTTAGAGTACCCATTGCAAGTCGGGAGAACCATCAGAAACACCTCGTAGTGATCTCCTAGCCACACACCTACGGAAGTGTGTATTGTGGTTAGCTACCACGAGCATCAGGGAGGTTTACCTTAGTCCAGCTGGCAATAGGGAACGAAATCACGAACTGTGGGTAAAGGATACACACTCTACAGAGTTTTGTCAAACTGTCTAGACAGCCGTGCTCACGGACACGAGGAGCTTGAAAACCTAATTCATAATTAGCACATGGCTACATAATGGATGGGTTGGGTTTGGTCTTGCCTGGATTAATTTTTGGGATATTGGGATTTCACCTAGATGTAGGTGCTTAATAACAATTAAGAGTAGGTTGTAACTGCTATAGTGCTTTACCTATTATTTGCCTTCCTTGTTGTAAACCACACATGTCATAACTTCCCAACTTGCAAGTACTGTTGGTACTCAAACTTGTTAGTTGCATACTCCCCCCAGTCTACGAAGACACTGAGGTGGAGAACCAGGACTTCTACGGAGATCCCGAAGAGATGTTCTAGGCTGGCGCTCCCCCGTGCAACGCCTGTGTTGGAGCCCTTTGTTATGTTTTACTGCTGCTCGTGTACTTTTATTTTAGACCTGGAATGTCATTTATGTAATAAGGTGATGTACTCGAACATGGTATTTTATTTGGTATTTCACTTTCGTCTACACATGTATGAGTTGAACTGGTCCTGGCATACATGTGGAAAGCATCTGGTTGTCTTCTTTTTACCAGGTGTGACAACGAGCGCGAGTGGTCAGACCAGAAACCGGTAGCTGAGTTGGTGTGGATATATCGAGGGTGTTGATGTCCTCATCATCCTCCCCTTCTTGCATTTGAGTCGTCCGCAACTCAAGCTCATCTTCTTCTCCCAAATATGGCTTCAAATCTGTAATGTTAAATGTGGGACTAACCCCAAAATCCGCAGACAACTCGAGTTTATATGCACTATTATTAATCCTTTCTAACACTTTGAATGGACCATCAGCTCGCGGTAACAATTTAGACTTTCTCAAATCAGGAAACCTATCCTTTCGCAAATGTACAAACTAAATCACCAGGTTCAAAAGTGATAGGTTTCTTTCCCGTACTACCAGCAAGTTTATACTTGGCATTCATGCACTCTATATTCTTCTTAGTGGTTTCATGCGATTTTAAGATCAATTCAGCACGATGTTTAGCATCAAAATTCACTCGTTCCATTGAAGGAAGAGGTAACAAATCAATAGGAGCACGGGGTACAAATCCATAAACAATCTCAAAAGGGCATTTCTTAGTACTAGAATGTAGGGAACGATTATAAGCAAACTCAACATGAGGCAAAAACTCTTCCCGCATTTTTATATTCTTTTTCAAAACAGCCCTAAGCATGGTAGATAAACTTCTATTCACAACCTCAGTTTGACCATCAGTTTGGGAATGACAAGTAGTTGAAAATAAAATCTTAGTCCCTAATTTTGCCCATAATGTTCTCCAAAAATGGCTAAGAAACTTAGCATCACAATCTGAAACTATTGTGTTTGGCACACCATGCAACCTAACAATATCTCGGAAAAACAATCAGCAACATGTGTAGCATCATCACTTTTATGACAAAGTATGAAGTGTGCCATTTTAGAAAATCTATCCACGACAACAAAGATGTTATCCCTCCCCTTCTTTGTTCTAGGCAGACGTAAAACAAAGTCCATAGAAATATCCTCCCAAGACATGCTAGGAACAGGAAGAGGCATGTACAAACCATGTGGATTAAGTCGTGACTTAGCTTTTTGGCATGTCGTGCAGCGAGCAACGAAGCGCTCCACGTATTGCCTCATCCTTGGCCAAAAGAAATGACCAGCAAGTATGTCCTCCGTCTTTTTCACTCCAAATTGCCCCATCAGCCCGCCTCCATGCGCTTCCTGTAACAACAACAAATGAACGGAGCTAGCTGGAATGCATAACTTGTTAGCTCTAAACACATAGCCATCGTTGAGGACAAATTTATTCAATGTTTTTCCGTCTTTACATTTCAGCAGTACATCTTTGAAATCAGCATCATGTTCATATTGATCTTTAATCGTTTCTAATCCAAAAATTCTAAAGTCAAGTTGAGATAGAAGAGTATAACGTCTAGATAAAGCATCAGCAATAACATTATCGTTTCCTTTTTTGTGTTTAATGACATAAGGATAAGACTTAATAAATTCCATCCACTTAGCATGCCTATGGTTCAGTTTCCCTTGACTCCTAATATGCTTTATTGATTCATGATCAGAATGGATAACAAATTCTTTGGGCCACAAATAATGCTGCCATGTTTCTAAAGTTCGTACAAGAGCATATAATTCCTTATCATAGGTAGAATAAATCAGAGCAGGCCCACTCATTTTGTCACTAAAATATGCAACAGGTTTTCCTTCTTGTAACAAAACACCACCCAATCCAATCCCAGTAGCATCACATTCAAGCTCAAAAGTCTTAGAAAAATCAGGAAGTTGGAGAAGAGGTGCATGCGTCAACTTATATTTCAGTATGGTAAAACCATTATCTTGTGTGGTGCCCCAAGAAAAAGGAACTCCCTTCTTCGTAAGGTCATTCAGTGGAGCAGCAATGGTGCTGAAATCCTTCACAAAGCGACGATAGAACCCAGCCAGCCCTAGAAAGCTCCGCACCTGTGTGATTGTCTTTGGTACAGGCCACCCCTGAATAACCTCTACCTTGGCTTGATCAACTTCAATTCCCTGTGGAGTAACAACATAGCCAAGGAAAGAGACTCTATCCGTGAAAAAGGTGCACTTCTCAAGATTACCAAATAATCGTGCCTCACGTAAAGCATTTAAAACAGCGCGTAAGTGATCAAGATGCTCATCCATGAATTTGCTATAAATCAATATATCATCAAAATACACAACAACAAATTTTCCAATTAATGCACGCAAAACCTCGTTCATTAATCTCATGAAGGTGCTAGGTGCATTAGTTAACCCTAAAGGCATGACTAACCACTCATATAAACCGAACTTAGTTTTGAAAGCAGTTTTCCATTCATCTCCTAGTTTCATGCGAATTTGGTGATAACCACTACGCAAATCAACTTTTGAGAACACAACACCACTCAATTCATCAAGCATATCATCTAAGCGTGGAATAAGATGATGATATCGAATGGTGATATTGTTGATTACTCTACAATCCACACACATACGCCAGGATCCATCCTTTTTAGGTACTAGAATAACTGGAACTGCACAAGGACTAAGAGACTCACGTACATAACCTTTGTCGAGTAGTTCTTCTACTTGGCACTGAATCTCTTTTGTTTCTTCCGGCCAATGCAAGTCATGGTAGAAACAAAAGAGATTCAGCGCCAAGTAGAAGAACTACTCGACAAAGGTTATGTATGTGAGTCTCTTAGTCCTTGTGTTGTTCCAGTTATTCTAGTACCTAAAAAGGATGGATCATGGCGTATGTGTCTGGATTGTAGAGCAATCAACAATATCACCATTCGATATCGTCATCTATTCCACGCTTAGATGATATGCTTGATGAATTGAGTGGTGCTGTTGTGTTCTCAAAAGTTGATTTGCGTAGTGGTTATCACAAAATTCGCATGAAACTAGGAGATGAATGGAAAACTACTTTCAAAACTAAGTTCGATTTATATGAGTGTTTAGTCATGCCTTTTTGGGTTAACTAATGCACCTAGCACCTTCATGAGATTAATGAACGAGGTTTTGCATGCATTCATTGGAAAATTTGTTGTTGTGTATTTTCATGATATATTGATTTATAGCAAATCCTTGGATGAACATCTTGATCACTTACGTGCTATTTTTAATGCTTTACGTGAGACACGATTATTTGGTAATCTTGAGAAGTGCACCTTTTGCACGGATAGAGTCTCTTTCCTTGGCTATGTTGTTACTCCACAGGGAATTGAAGTTGATCAAGCCAAGGTAGAGGCTATTCAGGGGTGGCCTGTACCAAAGATCATCACGCAGGTGCGGAGCTTTATAGGGCTGGCTGGGTTCTATCGTCGCTTTGTGAAGGATTTCAGCACCATTGCTGCTCCATTGAATGACCTTACGAAGAAGGGGGTGCCTTTTTCTTGAGGCACCACACAAGATAACGCCTTTACCATACTGAAATATAAGTTGACGCATGCACCTCTTCTCCAACTTCCTGATTTTTCTAAGACTTTTGAGCTTGAGTGTGATGCTACTGGGATTGGATTGGGTGGTGTTTTGTTACAAGAAGGAAAACCTGTTGCATATTTTAGTGACAAAATGAGTGGGCCTGTTCTGATTTATTCTACCTATGATAAGGAATTATATGCTCTTGTACGAACTTTAGAAACATGGCAGCATTATTTGTGGCCCAAAGAATTTGTTATCCATTCTGATCATGAATCAATAAAGCATATTAGGAGTCAAGGGAAACTGAACCATAGACATGCTAAGTGGATGGAATTTATTGAGTCTTTTCCTTATGTCATTAAACACAAAAAGGGAAAGGATAATGTTATTGCTGATGCTTTATCTAGACGTTATACTCTTCTATCTCAACTTGACTTTAAATTTTTTGGATTAGAAAGATTAAAGATCAATATGAACATGATGCTGATTTCAAAGATGTATTGCTGAAATGTAAAGACGGAAAAACATTGAATAAATTTGTCCTCAACGATGGCTATGTGTTTAGAGCTAACAAGTTATGCATTCCAGCTAGCTCTGTTCGTTTGTTGTTGTTACAGAAAGCGCATGGAGGCGGGCTGATGGGGCACTTTGGAGTGAAAAAGGCGGGGGGCATACTTGCTGGTCATTTATGTTGGCCAAGGATGAGGCGAGACGTGGAGCGCTTCATTGCTCGTTGCACGATATGTCAAAAAGCTAAGTCACGACTTAATCCACATGGTTTGTACATGCCTCTTCCTGTTCCTAGCATGCCTTGGGAGGATATTTCTATGGACTTTGTTTTAGGATTGCCTAGAACAAAGAAGGGGAGGGATAGCATCTTTGTTGTCGTGGATATATTTTCTAAAATGGCACACTTCATACCTTGTCGTAAAAGTGATGATGCTACACATGTTGCTGATTTGTTTTTCCGAGAGATTGTTAGGTTGCATGGTGTGCCAAACACAATAGTTTCAGATCGTGATGCTAAGTTTCTTAGCCATTTTTGCAGAACGTTATGGGCAAAATTGGGGACTAAGTTTTTATTTTCAACTATTGTCATCCCCAAACTGATGGTCAAACTGAGGTTGTGAATAGAAGTTTATCTACCATGCTTAGGGCTGTTTTGAAAAAGAATATAAAAATGTAGGAAGGGTGTTTTCCTCATATTGAGTTTGCTTATAATCGTTCCCTACATTCTAGTACTAAGAATGCCCTTTTGAGATTGTTTATGGATTTGTACCCCGTGCTCCTATTGATTTATTACATTTTACTTCAATGGAATGAGTGAATTTTGATGCTAAACATCATGCTGAATTGATCTTAAAATTGCATGAAACCAATAAGAAGAATATACAGTGCATGAATGCCAAGTATAAACTTGCTGGTAGTAGGGGAAAGAAACCTATCACTTTTGAACCTGGTGATTTAGTTTGGTTACATTTGCGAAAGGATAGGTTTCCTGATTTGAGAAAGTCTAAATTGTTACCTCGAGCTGATGGTCCATTCAAAATGTTAGAAAGGATTAATTATAATGCATATAAACTCGAGTTGCATGCGGATTTTGGAGTTAGTCCCACATTTAATATTGCAGATTTGAAGCCATATTTGGGAGAAGAAGATGAGCTTGAGTCGTGGACGACTCAAATGCAAGAAGGAGAGAATGATGAGGACATGAACACCTTCGATACATCCACACCAACTCAGCTACCGGTTTCTGGTCCGATCACTCGCGCTCGTGCACGTCAACTAAACTATGAGGTGAACTCGTTCTTGGCCTTATGTCCATCTTTCTAGACCGTGGAACTACGTGCTTTCTTGTTTTGCTTAGGAACAATGCAGAGGAGCCAATGGGAAGGGAATTCGCGCGGACGGGATTTAGACAGCAGAACAACACCAACTTGTGACAGCCACCACGACTTCATACGGACTCCGATCTGGGCGTTCAAGTATTTTCTGGAAAGATTATCAAGTCTACTTTCAAACGGATCTGGCCTCATATCCATATCAATTCGGAGTCGGCCGCAGTCATTATTTTAATACCAAGACCTTTTTTGTCCATGGTGCCACATCACCAAAATTGGGCCCATGGCCCATGTATCGTTTGGAGTCCATTAGGGACTCGTGATTAAGGTTTCTCACGACCCTAGGGAGATAATAAATAGTAGCCGCCGCCCTCATTATCTGGTGGGTTTTGTTTATTCGTAAGTTAGCTTCTGCTGCTTCCTTGTACATGCGCATGTCGACTAGATCGTCCGTCTACTTGTATCCAGAACCCCACTTCAGATTGATTCAACTAATAAGTGCTTGTTCTTCTTGTTCTTGCGTATTCTTCGATTGCTTGCAGGAACAAAGACCCACGTGGTCAGGTTGATTGTGCGCCGGCAAGATCAATACAACTTCAGAGTCGGTGTACCGATTGCTAAGGCGCATCATCTTGGGGACGGTGTAGTCGGATAACCAACGTCTTCTCCTCCACAAATCGAACCCTCCTATTCTCATCGAGAGATCGAGAACCAAGATCCTATCAAAAAACGAATTTCCAGGGGACAAATCACAAGAACAACAACGTCTTCAATCTCTAATCAGCAAGAACAACCATGAGAAGGGAGAAAACAGTGGAAGAAACCAGGGGGAAACGTAGAGAGGAAACATTTTTGGAGAGGAAGCTTACCACCAACTTAGATTTACAAAAAAAGCTTGGATTAGGGGAGAAATGGTGAGCTGCAGGATCCTTTTTGGGTGCTGAACAGAGCAAGATGGAGGAGAGAGCTCAGATTAGGCAAGAATGATGAAGGGAGTGTTCTCTTCAATGCTCTTAGGGATAGGTTTTAGAGAGGGGCAGCTGAACAGCCAGACACTCACGTCACTGGCTGACAGATTGGACAAGTTTGATTTGTGTTTTCAAAAATTTATCTATACCGCTTCTGTATTTTTTCAATAAATGAAAGTATACTTCTCAAATAATTATGAAATTTTGTGTGGGCCTAGGGAAGGTCATAAGTAACAACTTTTGTTTTTGTGACTTCTTCGGATTCTTCGTAGAATTGAAACTAAAAATCTGGAAATACAGATTGTTTTGAAACCTTGCTGGATTTTTATGTGTTGGAAACTTCTTTATAAAATATTAGAAAATTCACCAATATTCTCTTTCAAGAAGTAGAATACAAACATATTTTTGTTTGGTTACAATTTAGTAGAAATAATTTGGGTTTCTCATAAGGCTTGATATGTCAAATAATTTACTATAAATCTGAATTTGAACTCCATCCATTTGCTTATTCAAAATTGATATTGATGCTCTTTTATTCTAAGATTGAGCTGCTGAATAATTTAAGAAATTGGGGTGTGACAGACGGTTTATTGGACTTGGGCCTGTTCAGATAGCCCTGGCTTCCCCATCTTCTTGAAATGTCAGCGTGGCCGAAAAGAACAATTTCCTTATAAATGCAATGAGGGTATGCACTTGAGGTGGTGTAACTTCAACCTCCTTGATGTGTTTGACATACATGATTTGATCATGGAGCATTGCTCATTCCTTGGCCGAAAGTCAAACATTTCCTCCTTGCCATTGATATGGAAGCGGATTTCTCCAGCTCCCACATCGATGCGAGCATCTGCAATGCTAAGGAAAGGGCGCCCAAGAATGAGGGGGTTTCCTTCTCGACCTCCATGTCAAGCACCATGAAATCTACGAGTATGATGCAGTTCTAGATTTTCACCAGAACATCTCCAACGACACCCGCGAGATAGCGAACTGAGGAATTGGCCAGTTGGAGCTACATCAGTGTTGGAGACAATGTGGTGAAGTTGAGCTTGTCGAAGGCAACCTTTGGCATAACACTAACAGTTGCACCAAGGTTACAAAGTGCGTTCTCAAACTGTAGTGTCCCAATCGAGCATGATATAGTGGGATCCTAGATCCTTTAGCTAGTTGCCTTCCCGTATTGAGATCATGTTAATATTCTCTACGGGAGGCTCGATTTGCCCTAGCATCTTGCCATTCTCTAATGGCGGGACACCAACTGCTTGTTGAGCTAATTGAGTCTCCAACATTTTGTTGAAGCTCAACTGGTTCTTGAAGGCAAAAGCTAAGGCTTCAATCTTGGCATTGATATTCTCTAGGGTCTTTACATTAGCTGACAACTTCTTGGTTAGGACTTCATTGATCTTGAGTTGGCTAATGGCAAGTCCCTTCAAGTTCGACTGATTTCCACTACCATTGTTGTTGTAGCCTCCTGCACTCTTGACCTCGTGGATAGTAGCCATTGTTGAATTTCCCGTTGTTGGCTAAGCACAAGGCATCCTCACGAGTCTCGAGGTAGTCACTCTCCAGATGACTCATGTTGCCATAGACCTCACACATCATGTCAATGTGTAAGGCCTAGACGGTACCAAATACTTCTCTATTGGCTTGACAGTCCGACTTCTTTATTAGAATGTCCATCCTGGCAGCGATCATGTCCACCTATTTCAAGGTGTGCATGCCTCACTGTTGAGGCTGGAGACGCTCTTCGCTCCAACTCATGTTGGAAACCATCTTCTCAATCAATTCTTTGGCTTTAGGCAAGCGAGAATAAGGCTCCTCCAGTAGTAACATCAACATGGTCACAGGCTGACGAAGTCAACCCATTGTAGAAGTTTTTTGATAATGAGCTAATCATCCATCCCATGGTGAGGATAGGTCAGAATTTAATCCCGCAGCCTTTTCCAAGCCTTGGGAATGGATATGATGAGGACATCAACTCCCTCGATACATCCACACCAACTCAGCTACCGATTTCTGGTCCGATCACTCGCGCTTGTGCACATCAACTAAACTATGAGGTGAACACGTTCTTGGCCTTATGTCCATCTTATATAGACCGTAGAACTACGTGTTTTCTTGTTTTGCTTAGGAACAATGGAGAGGAGCCAATGGGAAGGGAATTTGCGCAGACGGGATTTGGACAACAGAACAGCACCAACTTGTGATGGCCGCCATGACTTTTTACGAACTCCGATCATGGCGTTCAAGTACTTCCTTGAAAGATTATCAAGTTACTTTCAAACGGATATGGCCTCATGTCCATATCTATTCGGAGTCAGCCGCAATCGTTATTTTAATACCAAGACCTTTTCTGTCCATGGTGCTACATCACCAAAATTGGGCCCATGGCCCATGTATCATTTGGAGTCCATTAGGGACTCGTGATTAGGGTTTCTCACGACCCTAGGGAGGTAATAAATTGTAGCCGCCGCCCTCATTAGCTGGTGGATTTTGTTTATTCATAAGTTAGCTTCTGCTGCTTCCTTGTACACGCGCGTGTCTACTAGATCGCCTGTCTACTTGTATCTAGAACCCCACTTTAGATTGATTCAACCGATAAGTGCTTGTTCTTCTTGTTCTTGTGTATTCTTCGATTGCTTGTAGGAACAAAGGCCCTCGTGGTCAGGTTGATTGTGCACCAACAAGATCAATACAACTTCGGAGTCGGTGTACCAATCGCTAAGGCGCATCGTCTTGGGGACGGTGTAGTCAGATCGCCAACGTCTTCTCCTCCACAAATCGAACCCTCTTATTCTCATCGAAAGATCAGGAACCAAGATCCTATCAAGTGGTAATCAGAGCAAGGTTAATTGGTGAGAGTGCTACCATTACTTTTCTTTCCGCTGTTATCATCCTATAGTCCGGAAAAAGCCAAAAAAAACCAGATCTGTTTTTTCTTCATTATTCCTAGACCATTGTGCCTTTTACTTTCTCTACTTAGTCAAGACTTGTTGAGTTCATGGTTGCTTCGATGAGTCAAGTTGCTGGTCTTTAGTTTTGCACCACTAGAGTTTCGAGTTCGTGTCACATTCGGTCACCTAGTTTGAGTAAGATTTGTAGTTCGAGTTTGAGTCGGATTACTAGTTCGAGTTTGAATCAGATTGCTACTTTGAGTTTGAATCGGATTGCTAGTTCAAGTTTGATTCAGATTACGAATTCAAATCAGATTGCTACTTCGAGTTTGAGTCAGATTGCTAGTTCGAGTTTGAGTCGGATTACTCGTTCGACATATTGCTACTTCGAGTTTGAGTCAGATTAGTAATTTGAGTTTGACAACAAGAAAAAGGCAAGTGCAAAATCAAAAGCCGCACAAAAGCCACAAGCAATTAGAGAAGAAAAAAAAGGCAAGTGCAAGATCAAAAGCCGCATGTGCTAATTTTGTTCTATGGTCTCCTGATTCCATCTAGAGAGAGTTTGGGTGACCACACCAACAAAAAAAGGTAAGAAAGGAAAAAAATCAGATTGTTGTTTGGGGTGTTTTTGGTGATGACATCGGTGTCTCCACTACAGGAAAAGCGATCATTTGCGACGGCTGATTTTATTTGCGATGGCCAACCGTCGCAAATAGCTTAAATTGCGACGGCCCGCCTCTGGCCGTCGCAAATAAGATGGCCATCGCGAATAAGAGGTTATTCAGCTTTAGTACGGTCTAGACTAAGATCAACACAGTACTGTCGTAGAACATTTATTCAGCTTGTTGTGATTAACGTGGTGAAAGTTTGCTCCTTGTGCTAGTTCAGCCACCTAAAGTCATAGATTGACACCTGCCTTGAAGTTGTTCATTACTTGCTGGTTACCATCACCTTCTTGCTGAGCTTGGTAAGAACTTGTAAGAGCTTGATTGAACAGGTTGAGAGTGAGCGACTTATCTCCACCAGCACCTTTGTAGCTAGGGATAATGTTACCCTTTCATATTGGATTGTTTTTTTTTCCTACTAACCATGGCAGGAGGAGCAAATACAAACGAAGACGTGCAGTCACCTCGCACACGAGGAATTATACAACACTTCAAACGCCAAGTGCGGCTACACACAGAAGCGCTTAATGAGGATTTTTGTGTTACCAGTGACCGCCTTGGTCAATTGGAAAATATGCAGATCGACACCAACACTAAAATCAGCACGTTGGAGATTTCCATTCAAACATTGAGCAGTTCTATTGGAGCCATCCCGTAGCGCCTTGAGGAGAGGGATCGTGGACGCACCGCGGATGGACAGGTGAGCAATGCTCCTAGTATTGTATGTGACAATGAAGATGACTATTCTGTAGATACGGAGATTGGGGAAGATGAGGAAGCTAGGCCATGGCGCCGGCTACAACGCAACCGTCAAGGTATGGGTGGACATCGTCGACGTGAGGGACGCAATCATGATGATACTTTTAACTAGATCAAATTTAAGATACCTCATTTTGATAATAAATATGACCCTGATGCATATATTACTTGGGAGATTTCTATTGATCAAAAATTTGCATGTCATGAGTTTCCTGAAAACGCAAGAGTTAGAGCAGCCACTAGTGAGTTTACTGATTTTGCTTCTGTTTGCTGGATAGAACATGGCAAGAAAAATCCTAATAAAATACCACAAACTTGGGATGCTTTGAAACGTCTCATGCGGGCTAGATATGTTCCTTCTTACTATGCATGTGATCTGTTAAATAAGTTATAACAATTGAGACAGGGAGCTAAAAGTGTAGAAGAGTATTTTCAGGAATTAAAAATGGGTATGTTGCGTTGTAATTTAGACTAGGATGAGGAACCAGCTATGGCTAGATTTTTGGGTGGTTTAAACCGTGAAATTCAGGACATACTTGCTTATAAAGATTACAATAATGTTACCTGTTTGTTTCATCTTGCTTTTAAAGCTGAAAGGGAAGTGCAGGGACGACGAGCTAGCTCTAGAAATAATATTTCTGTAGGAAATACTAGCTCATGGAAACCACGCACGACTGCTCCTTCGACTGGGTGTGCTTCCCCACCATCTTCTTCACCAAGTAGGGCAGCACCTTCTTCATCAAGCAACAAGCCACGTGCTTCTTCCACTAGCTGAGCAGTAAAGACCACCCAAAAGCCCACCGAGAGTGCTTCTTCCGTAGCATCTACCAGACAATCTAGAGATGTTCAATGTCACAAGTGCAAGGGTTTTGGCCATGTGCAGCGTGACTGCCCAAGAAAACTTGTTCTAATTGTTAAAGATGACAGTGAGTACTCATCTGCTAGCGATTTTGATGACGATACATGTGTTTTGCTTGCAGCTGACTATGCAGGTACCGATGAACATCAAGAAAAGCATATTGGTGCAGAAGATGCAGCGCGCTATGATAGTTTCATTGTGCAGCATGTGCTTAGTGCACAAATGGAGAAAGCAGAACAAAATCAAAGGCACACATTATTCCAAACAAAGTGTGTCATCAAAGAGCGATCTTGCCGCATGATCATTGATGGAGGTAGCTGCAACAACTTGGCCAGCAATGACATGGTGACCAAGGTGCCACTAAGCACCAAACCGCACCCACATCCCTATTACATTCAATGGTTAAACAACAACGGTAAGGCAAAGGTAACTAGACTTGTGCGAATCAATTTTGCTATTGGATCATATAAGGATGTTATTGAATGTGATGTTGTGCCTATGCAAGCTTGTAATATTATGCTAGGAAGACCTTGGCAATTTGATAGAGATTCTATGCATCATGGTAGATCAAATCAGTATTCTTTTCTGTACCACGATAAAAAAATTGTGTTGCATCCTATGTCTCCTGAAGCTATTGTGCAAGATGATGTTGCTAGTGAACAAGACCATGCTAACGCTGAGAACAATAACAATGTCAAATCTATGTTTGATAAGAAAAATGAGATATCTCTTAAGGGAAAATGCTTGTTTGCTACGAAATCTGATATTAATGAACTGATTGCTTCCACCTCTGTTGCCTATGTTTTGGTATGCAAAGATGCTTTGATTTTCTTTTATGATATGCAACATTCTTTGCCTCCTGATGTTGCTAACATTTTGCAGGAATATTCTGATGTGTTTCCAAGTGAAATACCACCAGGACTACCACCACTTCGAGGGATTGAGCACCAGATTGACCTCATTCCCGGTGTTGTATTGCCCAACCGTGCACCATACAGGACAAATCTGAAAGAGACAAAGGAGATTCAGCGCCAAGTACAAAAACTACTCGACAAAGGTTATGTACGTGAGTCTCTTAGTCCTTGTGTTGTTCTAGTTATTCTAGCACCTAAAAAGGATGGATCCTGGCTATGTGTGTGGATTGTAGAGCAATCAACAATATCACCATTCTATATCGTCATCCTATTCCACGCTTAGATGATATGCTTGATGAATTGAGTGGTGATGTTGTGTTCTCAAAAGTTGATTTGCGTAGTGGTTATCACCAAATTCGCATGAAACTAGGAGATGAATGGAAAACTGCTTTCAAAACTAAGTTCGGTTTCTATGGGTGGTTAGTCATGCCTTTTAGGTTAACTAATGCACCTAGCACCTTCATGAGATTAACGAACGAGGTTTTGCGTGCATTCATTGGAAATTATTGTTGTGTTTTTTGATGATATATTGATTTATAGCAAATCCATGGATGAACATCTTGGTCACTTACGTGCTGTTTTTAATGCTTTACGTGAGGCACGATTATTTGGTAATCTTGAGAAGTGCACCTTTTGCACGGATCGAGTCTCTTTCCTTGGCTATGTTGTTACTCCACAGGGAATTGAAGTTGATCAAGCCAAGGTAGAGGCTACTCAGGAGTGGCCTGTACCAAAGACCATCACACAGGTGCGGAGCTTTCTAGGGCTGGTTGGATTCTATCATTGCTTTTTGAAGGATTTCAACACCATTGCTGCTCCATTGAATGACCTTACGAAGAATGGAGTATCTTTATCTTGGGGCACCACACAACATAACACCTTTACCATACTGAAATATAAGTTGACGCATGCACCTCTTCTCCAACTTCCTGATTTTTCTAAGACTTTTGAGCTTGAATGTGATACTAGTGGGATTGGATTGGGTGGTGTTTTGTCACAAGAAGGAAAACCTGTTGCATATTATAGTGAGAAAATGAGTGGGCCTGTTCTGAATTATTCTACCTATGATAAGGAATTATATGCTCTTGTACGAACTTTAGAAACATGGCAGCATTATTTGTGGCCCAAAGAATTTGTTATCCATTCTGATCATGAATCACTAAAGCATATTAGGAGTCAGGGGAAATTGAACCATAGGCATGCTAAGTGGATGGAATTTATTTGAGTCTTTTACTTATGCCATTAAACACAAAAAGGGAAAGGATAATATTATTGCTGATGCTTTATCTAGACGTTATACTCTTCTATCTCAACTTGACTTTAATTTTTTTGGATTAGAAACAATTAAAGATCAATATGAACATGATGCTGATTTCAAAGATGTATTGCTGAAATGTAAAGATGGAAAAACATTGAATAAATTTGTCCTCAACGTTGGCTATGTGTTTAGAGTTAACAAGTTATGCATTCCAGCTAGCTCCGTTCGTTTGTTGTTGTTACAGGAAGCGCATGGAGGCAGGCTGATGGGGCACTTTGGAGTGAAAAAGACAGAGGACATACTTGTTGATCATTTCTTTTGGCCAAGGATGAGGCGAGACGTGGAGCACTTAGTTGCTCACTGCACGACATTTCAAAAAGCTAAGTTACAACTTAATCCACATGGTTTGTACATGCCTCTTCCTATTCCTAGCATGCCTTGGGAGAATATTTCTATGGACTTTGTTTTAGGAATGCCTAGAACAAAGAAGGGGGGGATAGCATCTTTGTTGTCGTGGATGTATTTTCTAAAATGACACACTTCATACCTTGTCATAAAAGTGATGATGCTACACATGTTGCTGATTTGTTTTTCCGAGAGATTGTTAGGTTGCATGGTGTGCCAAACACAATAGTTTCATATCGTGATGCTAAGTTTCTTAGCCATTTTTGGAGAACGTTATGGGCAAAATTGGGGACTAAGCTTTTATTTTCAACTACTTGTCATACCCAAACTGATGGTCAAACTGAGGTTGTGAATAGAAGTTTATCTACTATGCTTAGGGCTGTTTCGAAAAATAACATAAAAATGTGGGAAGAAAGTTTGACTCATATTGAGTTTGCTTAATTGTTCCCTACATTCTAGTACTAAGAAATGCCCTTTTGATATTGTTTATGGATTTGTACCCCGTGCTCCTATTGATTTATTACCTTTTCCTTCAATAGAACGGGTGAATTTTTATGCTACACATCGTGTTGAATTGATCTTAAAATTACCTTTTCCTTTGAACTTGCTTTATATTGTTGGAAATATTGCTTAGCATTCATTTGCTAAGTTTTTGGTGCGTTTTGCTTGATATGGCTGATATCGTTTTACTATGGTTTTGCAACATGCTTATGTGAGGTGCTCACGTAAGGTGTTGTGTTCGGAACTAATTTGAGTCAAGTCACGGAATTGGGCTCGTACGGATTGGTTGTTTATTCATGTGTAGGTGTTGCTTGAGTTCAAGACATGGCTGGTGATGAGATCCACTGAACTAGTCTTAGGGAGAAGATGAGGTTCAACAACCAAGTTCGGGAGAAGTTGTGGTTGAGTTGATCGGCAAGTTGTGCAGCATGTTTGAATCAAGAACAATGCATATGAAGGTATCGTGGATGTCGTTGGAAGATGTTTGCATGTATGCAAGGAGTGCATGGACATAGCTACATGGTTCCGAGGCGTGATAAAGAGATGTGGACGTAAAGGATTGGTCGAAAAGGTCCAACCGACTAGGTTATGGACTCAGGTTGCGGTTGAGTCGTGTTAGACTCAAATATGGAAAGTTTTGAGTTGGTTATGATAGGATTTCATGTGGTCACGAATTTGAGTTGTTTTAGGAATGTGAGATACGTTCCTAAGGTGTTCTTAGGATTGCTTCTATGCGTATAGAAGAGTCTTGAGAAGTTATGGAAAGTTTCGATTTATGAACCGAGTAGGATTAGAGTCCTAGTTAGGTTTGAGTTTGCCTAAGGGCTGGTTATATAAGCAAGGGGGGCCAGAGCTCGTGTTAGACGACGGTGGTGTTGTTCCTCTTGTGTTATATTGAATAAAATTCATAGTTGAAAGGAACTTTTGTGCCTTGTTCGTCTGACTTGTTTCTGTCTAGTCTTTCTCGTTGAGTTTCTGCACAGCACTACCTTGGTTCGTTGGTTTTATCATAACTCGAGTTTTACAGATCCGATTGACGTGATTCTTTTTGGGTTGTCTTCAAAAATTAATTTTGTATCATCTATAAAATTTTCACGGTCATTGGATCTGTGGTTTCCGATCTACACGAGTTTCTTTGCAGTGTTTCAGAACTGTTATTCTCAAGTAGGACATATTGATCTTTGTTCGATCTTTCGATCGTAACTTGAGTTTCTCTCAATGGATTTTCGTAATTCTTGTTGTGATGTCTTCGTGAATTGATTCTCTTCAATCTATACTAGATTTGTCACAGTTGAACATGTTTAGATTAGTCGCACACACCATTTCTTTAACATATCTGTTTTCTGCAGAGTTTTAATCTACCATTCACCCCCTTTGGTAGATTTACATGTGCTCTTTGATCCTACAATTGTTATCAGAGCCACGGTGATCTAATCTTTGTGATTTGCACGTGTTTTGACTAATCATCATGGAGAAATACTCCGCAAAACCTTGTGTCTTTAGTGGTATTGATTTTCAGGTTTGGAAGGCACATATGGAAGCCTTCATCTAGGCTCAAGGCTTCACAATATGGGAGAAGGTGTACAAGCCTTACGAAGTGCCGTCAAATGATAAGTTACAGCGACAAATCTGAGAGATGTCGACAACAACAATAAGGCTCAAAACTTGATCATACAAGGACTAGCTCAAAGCGACTTCAACCGTGTTGCACACCTATGATCTGCATACGATGTGTGGAAAGCACTTTGCGACTACCATGAAGGATCTAACACGATCAAGGAGGTAAAACAAGATACGTTTAAAAAGGAATACATGCATTTTGAGATGCAACCCGGTGAGTCAATTGATGATCTCTTTGCTCGTTTTAACAAAATTCTCAGCAACTTGCATAGTTTCAATGTTAATTTTTCGGATGCTGAAAATGCTAGGCAATTACTAAGTGCATTAGACATGTCAATTTGGGAGATGAAAGTCACATCTATTCGTAAATCTACTGCCATGAGTACACTTACATTAGATGTTCTTTATTCTAAATTAAAACTCATGAAATTGACATTATCTCACATAAGAACCCCAACAAGTCTCTTGCATTTGTTTCTCAATGTGATATGCCTAGCATCGGCCAATCTTCATCTTGTGGTACACTTGCTTTGTTGACCTCTCTAACCCTTGAACAGATTGAGGAGTTTCCAGAGGAGGAGCTAGTACTTCTCTCTACTAGGTTCTCGAAAGCATTGCAAAATGTGAGAACTAGAAGGAGAGGAAGCTCCGGACCTCAACGATGTTTTGAATGTGGTAAGATGGGACATTTTCGTTCAGATTGCCCTAACCTTTCAGGTCCTACTTCTCGGGATGAAAAGCAAACAAGGACGAAGCACTCCTCTGCAAAAGATACGAAGAAAAAGAAGGGTTTTACAGGACGTCAATTGGTGAGCAGTTTTATTTCTACACTTCAAGAACTTGGCTCAAGTGATGTGGACATTGGAAGTGAGAAGATGAAGATGATTTGGTAAACTTGTGCTTCATGGCGGGCAAGTCAAGATCAAGTACGGAGGTGTAACATCCTCATTTCATGTATCAAAAATTTGCTCAAATCCTTGAACATTATTGTATGCATTTTTGGGTGATTTTTGAAGTTCAAACGTGTAGCAAACGATTTAAATTTGAAGTTGAATTCAAATCAAAAGAAAAGAAATGAAAAAAAAGGAACAAAACCCTCCCTGGGCCGATTCCCCCCCTCTGGCCCAATCTCCCTTCCCTCCCCCGCCGGCCCAGTCGCGCCTTCCCTCCCCTTCTCTCTCTGGCCGCCTGGACCCCACCTGTCGGCGCCATATTCCTTCTCCCCTCCCCCTTCTTCTCCCGCGCGCAACCGTCACCCCGTGCCACGCCGACCCTCGCGCCCACGTCTCCCCCTCCCTCGGAACCACTTCCCCCGCTCCAAATTCGGCCGAGCTACACAACCGCCTCCACCCCCAGCGCTTAAAAGGACTGGCGCCCCCATTTTTCCTCTCTCCCCGAGCCTCTCTAACCCTAGCACCTTGCTGACGGTGAGTTGCCGTCGTTCCCCGCGTTCCCAATGGCTCCACCCTCTCCTCTCCACCATTGTTGGTCTAACACGTTCACTGCATCGCTAGGAGCACGCCGGATGTGTTTGCTCGGGTAGATCGTCACTACATCAACGACTTCGCTAAACCCTGACGAGCTCCACCCGCCTCCGACCGTCGCCAACGCTCTCTACTCTTCCCCAAGTCCGATCAACGCCCCTGGTGAGTTTGCCTTGCCTTCCTCTCCATTTTCCAGTGCTCAGATCCGAGAATTAGCCTAGTTAGCGCACGATTTGATGATCTCCGGCGAGGTCACCACCGGCAATTGTCGGGCGCCGCCGCGCCGCGCGCGTGCGCCGGTTAGGGGCGACGTGGCCCCATCTGGGCCATCGGTTGAACCCCTACAGCTCTGATTAGATCACAGCGTACCCCTTCGCATAATAAAATCTGGGCCCTCCACTACAGATCCAACAACCCATATTTAA
Organism: Tuctoria greenei; assembly: GCA_036927565.1. Taxonomy (NCBI): domain Eukaryota; kingdom Viridiplantae; phylum Streptophyta; class Magnoliopsida; order Poales; family Poaceae; genus Tuctoria; species Tuctoria greenei. The sequence continues at coordinate 137,283,026 of JAYESD010000008.1, read as the reverse complement.
ACACCAGTTCCCGCCTTCAGTTTTACACCGCAGCCCTGGAACCTTGCTTGCTACCCCCTGCATTTCTCTGTATTTCAAGTCTAGCCCCTGGAAATTGCAGACTAGCCCCTAGACCCCTAAAAATTGGATTTAATCATTTAAATAAGCAATCTAGCCCCTGTAAATTTGTAGAATCATGAATTTAGTCCCTGTGCAGTATAGAAAACTATTTAATTAGTCCCTGGACTTTTATTTATTTGCTGAATATGGTTTTTAGGTGTATTTGAGGTGTAGAAAATAGATAAAAATGGTAATTAAGTGTAGAAATGTTAGGAAAAATTGGTATAAACTATTTTATGCTGTGAATAAATTGTAGAGTTCATATGAAATATATTTTGTCCATGGAATATTTATTATAAATGTTTAAAAATACATTTTGGCCATAGAAAATTCAATAAAAATGGTTTTAGGCTATAATTAAATCCCAAAAATGTAGAATAAATATAAAATGCATACTTTGGCCATGTTAAGTAATAAATACTTCGTAGGGACGCATTAGTATAGGATTTTATGCCTATGTGTATGTTGTGATGTACTGTTTTGCGTGCTCTTTACTTATTTAGCTTTATTTTATTCTTGTCATGCTTGGGTATATATTTAGAGTCGTACTACGACCCTAATCTTAACCTCCAAGACCAAGACTTCTCCAACACTCAAGTCTTCAATGAAGGCAAGTGCCCTTGACCATCTTGTACCAGTTCTAGGGATGTAGATAGATGCATGCTAATTAAATTGATGTCCTATTTCATGTTTACATGCCCTGTTCCATATAATTCCTTGTTACCTGAAATGGGATTGGGAAGTAGATAGGTCATATTTATGCTTAGCCATGCTTAGATATTGGGATTGGGATTTCATACAATTGTGCCATGTTAAATTTTATGGTTACCTTAATTTGTGGTGAATACACAATAGTAGTGGATAGGAATCTGGTGGTTGGATAGTTTTGGTTTGGTGCAGTTTGCACGAGACCCGGGATTGGGGTTTGTTACCACTGGATTCTAAGGACCGGTTTATGGAGGAAGCCACTAAGCTTTATAGTACCACCACGAGACTGAGATGGGGCAGCATGGTCAATTAATTAGGTTTCTCCCGATGAAATGCTAGTGGTTGGAAGGTGCGGGGAATGATGCAGGGGAACTACTCTGGGATCCGCAAGGCTCAAGAGGGGGCTCTGAGGCGGAGGGTTACTCCGAGAATCCTCAGTGGTGGAAACCTTAGAGGGCTAGCACTAGTCGGGAGCACCTTTGTAAAGACCATGTAGTGATCTCCTGGCCACACACCTACGGAAGTGTGAAATGTGGTTGATCACCACGTGCTACATGGAGGTTTACTCAGTCCACCTGGCAACAGGGGATGGAATCACTGCTTGTGGGGAAAGGGTACACTCTTAGTAGAGATTTGGTAAAACTGTCATGACAGCCGTGCTCATGGACAAGAGCAGCTTGGGGCCAGTTCATAATTAGTCTATGGTTGGGAAATGGTGGTTAATTATGATTCAAGTCACATTCACTATCATTACTCATGTGTTGATTACTTCTTGAAATTATGATTTCGATAAATGGAAGCTAAGGTTAGGAGTTAAGCATAGTGCTAAGCCATATTTGGTCTTCCCTTGCTTTAGCCAATCATGTCATCTCTTCCTGCACTTGCTGAGTACTCTATGTACTCAAGCGTTTGATTTTCCATTAGAATATGAAGAAGAAGAAGCGGCACCGGAGGACTTCTTCGTCAATCCGGAGGACTTGGTCTAGGCTGGCGACCTTACGTGCAACTGCTGCCTGTGGAGATGGAGCTTCTCTTACCTATCAGTCTTCTGCTATAGTACGAACATTGTTAACATTGTTGTTGATGTAAATAGTTGTGGTGTGTATTTGTAGACCTTCGGGTCATACTGTAAGACTATTTATGTATTCGAACATGGCTATGTAATGGTATTTCACTTTCGTTGATGCATGTACGATTCAACTGATCCTGACGTACATGTGATTATCGTCTGTTCAACTTTACGATGGCCGGGCGTGACAAAGTGGTATCAGAGCCGTGTTGCCCGTAGGATGCAAGCCTAGTTAGAAATGGTCAAAAATAAGGACTATACTATTTTCTTATAAAATAGTTTTTCCAAAATTTTTGTGCTCTCTATCTCAAACCTTGTGCTTCTTATCTTGCTGTACTTATTGATTTCTTCTAACTTAATTTATTGATTATTGATCTCACTCTCTTATTTTCAAATGTTTGTAGATGGCGCGAACCAAGCAGACGACTCGTAAGTCAACTGGGGGTCGTGTTCCTCACCACGCCCTAGCCAGTCGCTCCGCACCTCACACCCCCAGGAGGGAGACGATGTTGTTCTCCACTGGGAGTGCTGCTTCGAGGATGCGTGTCCGTCTTCGTGCTGCGGGGTAGCGTGAGTACCGTGTTCGCCTAGTCTACCACACCACTAGGGTCTTTGCACCCTATACTGGTGGACTGGAGTGGACTTCTCAGCTGGCCGTCTACTACGACTCGGAGCTGCTGCACTCACACTTCTCTCCGGCTTGGAGGAGCTCTCAGCGTGCGGCTGAGGAGGACGCCACGTGGGAGGCGACTACCTACTGGAGTCACGCCCACAGGTTCTGCCTTGGGTGCACGGAGCACGCGTACACCCCTCAGCGCCCTAGTGGCACAGCCGACTTCACTGGATGTGACGTCGAGGGGCCTTTGACCGACCCTCAGTGCGAGAGGCTGGTGGATGACGTGGTGGAGTTGTCTTCGCGACTCCAGCGTTGTCAGCAGGAGCTACAGGACAGTAGGGACCTGGTTGACCGCTATGAGCGACTTCGCAGACGCTACGTGAGGATCACTGCAGCTGATCCTAACTCTCCTCAGTACGCTTTGGACGTTGAGCCCTGGGACCCGGACTCTCCAGATCGCCGTATGAACTCCCCCCAGGAATCAAGAGAGGACTCGGAAGAAGAAGACCCGGAGATGGAGGTTGAGGAGGACTCCGATGAGTAGGAGTGGACTTGTTTCCCCGCTGGACGACTCAAGACACCTATCCTTAGTATGTAGGAGCGTGTAGCTGCGCCCTCTCTAGTCTTGAGTTGTGTTATCTATGGTATTGTATTAGTTTGCTTTATGTTGTGTGTGTGTGCGACGTGAGTTGTGGGATGCTTCGGCATCCTCTCCACATCCACGTCATTTGTATATAGGCTTGTTAGTGTGTCGTGCGAGATGTGGAATGCATTAGCATCTTGTCCACATCCGCACTAGTTGGTTAATAAATTTGCTTGCTTTATATATATGTTTCCCTTGATGCATGTAGTTGGGACCGTTTGCCATAGCGTACCCTTCTATATCTTATCTATTGTCCTAAAGTTTCAATTATTCCCTATACAGATGTCTGGAAGAGGTAGAGGTAGAGGTCGTGGAAGGGGTGTTGTGCCCCAAGATGAAGGACTTGGAGGTGTGCCGGGATGGAATGGTAGGGGTGCCCGAGGAGCCCCAGCCGCGCAGCAAATGCAGCAGATGATGGCCATCCGAACCCAGCTGCTTAACAACCTTACTCAGATTGTTACCAACCTACAGCAAGCCCCACCCCCACCACCACCAAATTACATCCTTCCGCCACCACCACATTTTCCACCTAGGTCCTTTCTAAGGGACTTCCTGAACACTCATCCACCCACTTTTGCCACAGTCACTGAACCCATGGATGCCGATGGTTGGCTCCGAACAGTTGAAAGCAAGTTGAGGCTCATCCACTGTGAAGGAAGAGAGAAAGTACTATTAGCCTCCCATCAACTCCAAGGACCGGCAGCCGACTGGTGGACTGCCTTTACTGAAGCCCACCAGGATCCAGAAAGCATTACTTAGGAAGAATTCAGGACCAATTTCCGGAATCACTTTGTGCCTGAGGGAGAAATACAAGCAAGACGTGAAGAGTTCCTGATGTTAAAGCAGGGCCGTATGACTGTGAGAGCCTACCTGAATGCATTCACCCAGTTATCCCGCTATGCACCGACAGATGTGGATACTGATTCCAAGAAACAATTCCGCTTCAAGAATGGATTGGACAAGGAGTTAAAGTTCGCCATGTCTTCCAGCGATTACAGCGACTTTCAGAAGTTAGTTGATAAAGATTTTGAAGTGGAGCGAACTAAAAAGGAACTGGATGATGATGAAAGAAAAAGGAAGTTGACTATAGCACATGCCTCTAGCAGCAACGTACGCCCCCGTCTCAACCCTCAGCCTGCAACCCATATGACTCGCCCCATGAACTACTCGGGACCGAGATTTCCAAACTCCAATTACAGGCCACCCACTCCCTACAATCAGCAAATGCGCCAGCAGCAGCAGCCACCACGCCAGCCAATGCAACCCCCACGTCAGCAGATGCAGCCACCCCGCCCTTCAGCACCGGCCAACCGTCCAAATGGCCAACCCCCAAAAAACCAATCAGGAGGCAACAAGGGCCAGAGTAATGCTGCGGGAGTTCAATGTTACAAGTGCGGAGAATGGGGACACTACGCCAGCAGTTGTCCAAAGAAGCAACAAAACCCACTTGGCCGTGTCAACCATGTGACACTGGAGCAAGCACAGGAAGCGCCTGATGTGGTGATCGGTATGTTTTCTGTTAACTCCCACCCCGCCACCATATTGTTTGATTCGGGTGCTACACATTCATTTATATCCAAGGATTTCATAAAGAAGCATGACATGGTAGTTACATTCTTGAATGGGCCATTATTGATAAACTCTCCTGGAGGAGAGATGGTGGCAAGGCATCTATACCGAAAAGTGAGTATAAACATAAGGGGGGTAATCTTTTGGGCCAACCTAATAGTGTTGGACTCATAAGGATTAGACATCATTCTGGGAATGGACTGGTTGACAAAGAATCAAGGAGTAATTCATTGTGCAACTAGAATAGTTTCCTTAACACAACCGGATGGCACTACAGTGGAGTTCAAGCCAGATTAGACACAAGAGGCAGTTGTACAACTCAACCATCTTGAGAGTACCGAAGACATCAGGGTTGTGAAGGAATTTCTGGATGTATTCCCAGACGAATTACTAGGTATGCCCCCTGATCGAGAGATTGAATTTGTCATTAAGTTAGTACCTGGAACGGCCCCAATATATAAGAGGCCGTATAGAATGGATGCTAAACAACTAGCTAAACTAAAGGATCACATCGAGGAGTTATTAGGAAAAGGATATATTCATCCTAGCTCATCGCCTTGGGGAGCACCGGTTATATTTGTACCTAAGAAGGATGGAACTCAAAGGTTGTGTGTGGATTACCGTGCCTTAAATGAGGTAACGATCAAGAATAAATATCCACTACCAAGGATTGAAGATTTGTTTGATCAGTTGAGAGGAGCATGTGTGTTCTCCAAGATTGATCTTCATTCGGGCTACCACCAACAGAAGATAAGACCCTCAGACATTCCCAAGACGGCATTTGTCTCTTGATATGGATTATATGAGTATACAGTTATGTCGTTTGGATTGACCAATGCTCCGGCATATTTTATGTATCTAATGAACAAGGTATTTATGGAGTACTTGGACAAGTTTGTAGTGGTATTCATCGATGACATACTTATCTACTCCAAGACTGAAGAAGAGCATGAAGAGCACCTCAGGATGGCTCTACAGAAGCTTCACCAACATCAACTGTATGCCAAACTTAGTAAGTGTGAATTTTGGCTAAAGGAGGTATCATTTTTGGGACATGTCATATCGGAAGGAGGTATAGCAGTGGATCCAGGCAAAGTGGCAGATGTTCTTAAGTGGGAAACACCCGAGAGTGTGCATGATATACGAAGATTCTTGGGTATGGCTGGTTACTATTGTCGATTCATCGAGGGATTTTCAAAGATCTCTCGACCACTAACCAAGTTGCTTGATAAAGGAGTTGCTTTCAAGTGGACCCCCGAATGTGAAGTAAGCTTCGCCGAGTTGAAGAAGAGGTTAACCAGTGCACCGGTATTAGTCATGCCTGATATGCAGAAGGAGTTTGTGGTCTATTGTGATGCATCTGGTCATGGTTTATGATGTGTTTTGATGCAAGGAGGACATGTTGTAGCCTATGCTTCAAGACAACTTCGGAAACATGAGAGAAATTATCCAACCCATGATCTGGAATTGGCAGCCGTTGTCCATGCATTGAAGATCTGGAGACACTATTTAATGGGAAAAAGAACCGAGATATACACAGATCACAAAAGCTTGAAATACATATTCACACAACCAGATCTTAACCTCAGACAACGTCGTTGGTTGGAATTAATAAATGATTTTGATGTGGGAATCAACTACCATCCAGGAAAGGCAAATGTGGTCGCTGATGCTCTAAGCAGGAACGGACAATGTAATAACTTGTCAGTACAAGCTCCTTAACCCCAGTTATGTGAAGAGTTTGCAAGTTTAAATCTATGTCTAGTGTCTAGCACTGAAGCAGTTGCTATGGAAGTGGACTCAACCCTTGAACATGATATACGAGAAGGACAAAGAATGATGAGAAGGTCAAGGAGATCAAGCAGTTGATGAGGAAGGGGAAAGCTCCAAACTTTAGAGAGGATGAACAAGGAACCTTATGGCTTGGAAAGAGGATTTGTGTTCCAGATATCAAGGAGATTAAAGAGTTGATACTAAGGGAAGCCCATAACTCATCATACTCCATTCATCCCGGAAGCACAAAGATGTATCAAGACCTTAAAGATCGATATTGGTGGCATGGAATGAAATGGGATGTAGCGGAATATGTGGCCATATGTGATACATGTCAATTTATTAAGGCGGAACATCAAAGACCAGCAGGGTTATTGCAACCAATCAAAGTGCCAGAATGGAAGTGAGAAGAAATTAGTATGGATTTCATTGTGGGACTACCAAGAACACAGTCTGGATATGATTCAGTATGGGTTATTGTGGACCGTTTGACTAAAGTTGCTCACTTTATTCCTGTGAAAGAAACATACAATGGCCCCAAGTTGGCAGAACTGTACATCTCCAGGATTGTATGTTTACATGGAGTTCCTAAGAAGATCATCTCAGACAGAGGCACTCAATTCACCTCAAGGTTCTGGCAAAAGTTGCATGAATCAATGGATACCCGTCTAAATTTTAGTTCGGCGTATCACCCTCAAACTGATGGTCAGACAGAACGCACCAACCAGATATTAGAAGACATGTTGAGAGCGTGTGCTCTAAAGAATATCAAAAGTTGGGACAAGAATCTGCCATATGCCGAATTCTCTTACAACAACAGTTATCAAGCCAGTTTGAAGATGTCTCCTTTTGAAGCATTGTATGGGCGAAAGTGTAGGACACCGTTGTTTTGGAATCAAACTAGGGAAAGTCAAGTCTTTGGGCCTGACGTACTACAAGAGGCTGAAAGACAAGTACAAGAAATTCGAAAGAATCTAAAGGCAGCCCAAACAAGACAGAAGAGTTATGCGGATACTCGAAGACGTGATCTAACATTTGAGGTTGGTGATTATGTGTACTTGAAGGTATCACCTATGAGAGGATTGAGAAGATTTAAAATAAGAGGCAAGTTGTCACCCCGCTACATTGGCCCGTTCAAGATACTCGAAAGACGAGGAGAAGTGGCTTATCAGCTTGAGCTTCCACCGCACTTATCAGATGTTCATAATGTATTCCATGTTTTGCAACTTAAGAAGTGTCTGAGAGTGCCTGAGGAATAGTTACCTATGGAAGCAGTTGATGTACAAGAAGATTTGTCTTATGTGGAACAGCCTATCAAGATACTTGAGACATTAGAAAAGGTCACCAGAAACAAAGTCATTCGCATGTGTAAGGTGCAATGGAGACATCACTCAGAGGCAGAAGCAACATGGGAAAGAGAAGAAGATCTCAAGGCGGATTTCCCTCATCTATTCTCTTAGGACGTCCGAATCTCGAGGGCGAGATTCCTTTTAAGGGGGGGTAGAGTTGTAACATCCTCATTTCATGTATCAAAAATTTACTCAAATCCTTGAACATTATTGTATGCATTTTGGGTGATTTTTGAAGTTCAAACGTGTAGCAAACGATTTAAATTTGAATTTGAATTCAAATCAAAAGAAAAGAAATGAAAAAGAAAAAGAAATAAAACCCTCCCTGGGCCGATTCCCCCCCTCTGGCCCAATCTCCCTTCCCTCCCCCGCCGGCCCAGTCGTGCCTTCCCTCCCCTTCTCTCTCTGGCCGCCCGGACCCCACCTGTCGGCGCCATCTTCCTTCTCCCCTCCCCCTTCTTCTCCCGCGCGCAACCGTCACCCCGCGCCACGCCGACCCCCGCGCCCACATCTCCCCCTCCCTCGGAACCACATCCCCCGCTCCAAATTCGGCTGAGCTACACAACCGCCTCCACCCCCAGCGCTTAAAAGGACCGGCGCCCCCATTTTTCCTCTCTCCCCGAGCCTCTCTAACCCTAGCACCTTGCCGACGGTGAGTTGTCGCCGTTCCCCGCGTTCCCGACGGCTCCACCCTCTCCTCTCCACCATTGTTGGTCTAACACGTTCACTGCATCGCTAGGAGCACGCCAGATGTGTTTGCTCGGGTAGATCGTCACTGCATCGACGACTTCGCCGAACCCCGACGAGCTCCACCCGCCTCCGACCGTCGCCAACGCTCTCTACTCTTCCCCAAGTCCGATCAACGCCCCTGGTGAGTTTGCCTTGCTTTCCTCTCCATTTTCCAGTGCTCAGATCCGAGAATTAGCCTAGTTAGCGCACGATTTGATGATCTCCAGCGAGGTCACCGTCGGCAGTTGCCGCGCCGCGCGCGTGCGCCGGTTAGGGGCGACGTGGCCCCATCTGGGCCATCGGTTGAACCCTTACGGCTGTGATTAGATCACAGCGTACCCCTTCGCATAATAAAATCTGGGCCCTCCACTGCAGATCCAACGGCCCATATTTAAACACCAGTTCCCGCCTTCAGTTTTACACCGCAGCCCTGGAACTTTGCTTGCTACCCCCTGCATTTCTCTGTATTTCAAGTCTAGCCCCTGGAAATTGCAGACTAGCCCGTGGACCCCTAAAAATTGGATTTAATCATTTAAATAAGCAATCTAACCCCTGTAAATTTGTAGAATCATGAATTTAGTCCCTGTGCAGTATAGAAAACTATTTAATTAGTCCCTGGACTTTTATTTATTTGCTGAATATGGTTTTTAGGTGTATTTGAGGTGTAGAAAATAGATAAAAATGGTAATTAAGTGTAGAAATGTTAGGAAAAATTGGTATAAACTATTTTATGCTGTGAATAAATTGTAGAGTTCATATGAAATATATTCTGTCCATGGAATATTTATTATAAATGTTTAAAAATACATTTTGGCCATAGAAAATTCAATAAAAATGGTTTTAGGCTATAATTAAATCCCAAAAATGTAGAATAAATATAAAATGCATACTTTGGCCATGTTAAGTAATAAATACTTCATAGGGACGCATTAGTATAGGATTTTATGCCTATGTGTATGTTGTGATGTACTGTTTTGCATGCTCTTTACTTATTTAGCTTTATTTTATTCGTGTCATGCTTGGGTATATATTTAGAGTCGTACTACGACCCTAATCTTAACCTCCAAGACCAAGACTTCTCCAACACTCAAGTCTTCAACGAAGGCAAGTGCCCTTGACCATCTTGTACCAGTTCTAGGGATTTAGATAGATGCATGCTAATTAAATTGATGTCCTATTTCATGTTTACATGCCCTGTTCCATATAATTCCTTGTTACCTGAAATGGAATTGGGAAGTAGATAGGTCATATTTATGCTTAGCCATGCTTAGATATTGGGATTGGGATTTCATACAATTGTGCCATGTTAAATTTTATGGTTACCTTAATTTGTGATGGATACACAATAGTAGTGGATAGGAATCTGGTGGTTGGATAGTTTTGGTTTGGTGCAGTTTGCACGAGACTCGAGATTGGGGTTTGTTACCACCGGATTCTAAGGACCGGTTTATGGAGGAAGCCACTAAGCTTTATAGTACCACCACGAGACTGAGATGGGGCAGCATGGTCAATTAATTAGGTTTCTCCCGATGAAATGCTAGTGGTTGGAAGGTGCGGGGAATGATGCAGGGGAACTGCTCTGGGACCCGCAAGGCTCAAGAGGGGGCTCTGAGGTGGAGGGTTACTCCTAGAATCCTCAGTGGTGGAAACCTTAGAGGGCTAGCACTAGTTGGGAGCACCTTTGTAAAGACCATGTAGTGATCTCCTAGCCACACACCTACGGAAGTGTGAAATGTGGTTGATCACAACGGGCTACATGGAGGTTTACTCAGTCCACCTGTCAACAGGGGATGGAATCACTGCTTGTGGGGAAAGGGTACACTCTCTGCAGAGATTTAGTAAAACTGTCATGACAGCCGTGCTCACGGACAAGAGCGGCTTGGGGCCAGTTCATAATTAGTCTATGGTTGGGAAATGGTGGTTAATTATGATTCAAGTCACATTCACTATCATTACTCATGTGTTGATTACTTCTTGAAATTATGATTTCGATAAATGGAAGCTAAGGTTAGGATTTAAGCATAGTGCTAAGCCATATTTGGCCTTCCCTTGCTTTAGCCAATCATGTCATCTCTTGCTGCACTTGCTGAGTACTCTATGTACTCAAGTGTTTGATTTTCCATTAGAATATGAAGAAGAAGAAGCGGCACCGGAGGACTTCTTCGTCAATCCGGAGGACTTGGTCTAGGCTGGCGACCTTACGCGCAACTGCTGCCTGTGGAGATGGAGCTTCTCTTACCTATTAGTCTTCTGCTGTAGTTTGAACATTGTTAACATTGTTGTTGATGTAAATAGTTGTGGTGTGTATTTGTGGACCTTCGGGTCGTACTGTAAGACTATTTATGTATTCGAACATGGCTATGTAATGGTATTTCACTTTCGTCGACGCATGTACGATTCAACTGATCCTGGCGTATATGTGATTATCGTCTGTTCATCTTTACGATGGCCGGGCGTGACAGGAGGAGGCTGAACACAATAGCGACAATGAAGAGGTATGTCCTACTTGCGAAGAAATGTGTGATGCTATTTCTCATGTCACTGTTATAGTTAAGAAAAAAGGACAAAAAGCTTAGGGACAATGCTATTAAAATTGAGTCACTAGAATCTGAAATTAATCATTTGAAATCCTTGATTCCTAGTGATGATTCTTGTTCCTCATGTTATTTAATATATGAATAACTGTCCTCGTTAAGAAGTGCGCACACCTCCACATTTGATAAACTTGAGTTAGAAATTGAAAAGAATAGAGAGCTTGCTACACTTAATGATAAAAACTTGAAAGATACTAGCTGTTCTACAATTGATTTGCATCATTCTACTTGTGATGATCTTGATAAGAAACTACAAGATGCTATGAATGAAATTTCTATATTGAACAATACTTTACGTTCTCATGAAGTTAAATATTGTTCCACTTGCAAATTAAAATGAAAAACTTTATGTGAAAATTGTCTTGATCTGTCCAATAAACTTGATGACATGCATAGGACATTAGATCGGTTTTGTAATGGGAATAAAAACATAAGCTTGCTGCTGAATTCTTCCAAGTCTTGCAATGATAAAACTGGTTTAGGTTTTGATTCTCATGCTCATGCTAAGGCACATCCACCTAAAATTGTAAAGTCATTAGAAAGTGGTTTGATTCAAACAGTTCCTAAACAAAAATAAGTGATTTTCAAATCTGCAGGAGTGTTGTCTCATTCGATTTCAAATAAAAATGTTGCATGCTCATCTAGACATGAACACAAAGTTAAATTTTATTGTACCTACGGTGGTAGAGATGGTCATGTCGTAGATTATTGTTATAGAGTAGCTAAACAACAGAAAAAGGAAAGAATGATTGCTAGATCTCATAACTTTCATGCAAAATTTGCTGCACTTGCTAAACCGAATGATAGGAACATGCAATCTGCTGTAATGAGTCGAAAACATGCAAAGTTTGCTCCCAAACCTACTGTTTTTGTGCTACACATGTAACATCTTGTAGGACAGAAAAAATCCTCAAGCTTTGGCTCATAGACCTACTGTTTTAGCTCAGCTTTCGCGTGTTATTCTTGCTGCACGTCGTGTGACTCAGTACTGGATTCCTAAATGCTTTTTAACTAACCCCAGTATTGAGTCATCGATGTATTGTTCTTCTATGTAGATTACACGCTTGAGGAAGGAGAACATTTGGATTGTGGATTCAAGTTGCTCATGCCACGTGAACGGTAACAAAGAATGGTTATCCTCCCTCTCTTTCGTGTCATGTGTAGAGAATATTACTTTTGCCGATAATTCTTCAACTTCTATAACTGCTAAGGGTTCGGTTAGAGTAAATGATCACTACACTTTAAAGGATGTGGCACTTGTTAAAAATTTGAAATACAACTTGCTTTCTGTTTCACAACTGCTAGATGAAAATCTGGAAATTATTTTCACTAAAAATTGCTGCAAAGTTGTAAATTCAAACAGTGAGCTTATTTTTAACATGTCACGGTTTGGAAGAGTTTTTAAAGGTGATTTTGATATGTCTTCTTCTAAGCATAGGTTTATAGTTGCTAATGATTCCATAGACTTATATTTTTGGCATCGTAGACTTGGTCACGTAGGCTTTGATCATTTCATGTGTGTTAGTGCTCTTGATCGCATACATGGGCTGCCTAAGCTTAAAGGGGACAAATAGATTGTGTGCTCTTCTTGTAGACATGCTAAGATGGTTGTAGGTTCACATGCTCCTCTCACAATGATCATGACAACTGAACCGGGTCAACTTTTGCACCTTGACGCCGTAGGACCTTCACGTGTTCAATCCTTCAGAGGTAAATTGTATGTTCTTGTGATTGTTGATGATTATTCTAGATACTCTTGGGTTTACTTTATGGCATCTAAGAATGAAGCTTTTAGTCACTTTAGAACTTTATTTCTTAGATTATCAATTGATCACCCAAAATCTTTAAAAGCAATTAGAAGTGATAATGGAACCGAATTTAAAAATCAATCTTTTGATCACTTTTGTGCTGAAAATAGAATATATCATCAATTTTGTTCACCATATGTACCTCAACAAAACGGTGTTTTAGAAAGAAAGAATAGAACTTTAGTTGTAATGGCTAGGACTATGCTTGATGAATATCAAATTCCTAGGAAATTTTGGGCTGATGCGATTGCAACTGCTTGTTATGTCTCAAATCGTGTTTTCTTGCGTGCTAAGCTAGGTAAAACACCATATGAGTTCTAGTTTGGACATAGGCCTAGTGTTACACACTTTCGGGTCTTTGGTTGCAAATGCTTTGTTAAGAAATGTGGTAATCTTGATAAATTTGAACCTAGATCCATTGATGGCATGTTTCTTGGTTATCCATCACGTACTAGAGGCTACCATGTGCTTTTACTTAACACTGATAAAATTGTGGAGACTTGTGAGTTGTCTTTTGATGAAGATAGGTACTAGCTCAACCATTGCAGGTCCGGATCCATATCCGCAGGGGGAGAGCATTTTTCATTGAAGATGAGGAAGAAGTGGTGCTGCTGCCCGAAAATTCAGCAGCTAATGACATTGTTCTAGCTCCTAATTTTGATTCACAGCCAGCACCGACGACCATCATTGCTGGTCTAGATCCTCCTCAAGTCACAAGCTCATCAATTTGTGATGAACATGAAGAAGAAGAAGCTTTTGAAGTGTCCACTCCCCTCCATGTTCTCAAAAGTCATCCTCGACAACAAATTATTGGAAGCTTGCACGAACGAATCACATGGTCCAGGTTTTGCGATCCAAACTCTCATGCTCATTCTGCTTTTGTTGCTTCTTTGAACCCAAAGATATATCACATGCACTCACTAATGAATCCTGGATTATTGTCATGAAAGAAGAGTTAGAAAATTTTGAAAGAAATAATGTTTGGAAACTTGTACCTCTACCTCAAGGTCACATTTTAATTGGAACTAAATGGGTGTTTAAAAATAAACAAAGTGAGGATGGTGTTGTGGTTAGGAATAAGGCTAGGTTGGTTGCTCAAGGTTACACTCAAGTTGAAGGTCTAGATTTTGATGAAACTTTTGCTCCTGTTGCTGGATTAGAAGCCATAAGAATTTTGTTAGCTTTTGCTGCATCTAAAGGTTTTAAGCTATATCAAATGGATGTTAAAAGTACTTTTCTTAATGGCTACATAGATGAGGAGGTTTATGTCAAACAACCACCAGATTTTGAAAATCTAGATTTTCCTAATCATGTTTACAAACTGTCCAAAGCCTTGTACGGTCTCAAAAAAGCCCCTAGAGCACGATATGATAGGTTAAAAACATTCTTACTTGAAAAGGGGTTTACCATGGGCAAGGTTGATAAAACTCTTTTTGTGCTTAACCATGGCAATGACTTATTATTCGTTCAAGTGTATGTGGATGATATTATCTTTGGTTGTGCTTCTCATGATCTTGTGTCCAAGTTTTTAGCTAGGATGAGTTCAGAATTTGAGATGAGTATAATGGGAGAACTCACGTACTTTTTGGGGCTGCAAATCAAGCAAACCAAGGAGGGTACATTTGTGCATCAAATGAAGTATACAAAAGACCTCCTAAGGCGCTTCAACTTGAACAAAAGCAAGCCTCTTCAGACACCAATGGGAACAGCAACAACACTTGAACTTGATGAAGATGGTGAACCTGTGGATCAAAAAGAATATAGAAGCTTGATCGGATCACTTTTGTACCTCACGGCATCAAGACCGGACATACAATTCAGTGTATGTCTTTGTGCACGGTTTCAAGCCTCCCCACGTGCTTCACATCGTCAAGCCCTCAAAAGGATTCTCAGGTATTTACATGGAACTCAAGAATTTGGCATTTTTCTTCCTTCTTCCTCAACCGTTACTTTGAAAGCTTTTTCAGATACTGATTTTGGGGGTTGTAGGATTGATAGGAAAAATACATCCGATGCTTGTCATTTTCTTGGTAATTCACTTGTTGCTTGGTCCTCTAGAAAACAAAACTTAGTTGCACAATCCACAGCTCAATCTGAATATGTAGCTGCTGCTAGTGCTTGCTCACAAATTCTTAGGATTGTTCAAACACTTAATGACTATGGGGTTGATCTAGATAGTGTTCCACTGTTTTGTAATAACACTAGTGCCATTTGCATTGCTAAAAACCTCGTGCAACATTCTAGAACTAAGCACATTGACATTAGGTATCACTTTCTCCGTGATAATGTTGAAAAAGGAAACATTGTGCTCACCATGTAGATACCGAACAACAATTGGCTGACATTTTTACAAAACCTTTGGATTTCACTCGTTTTTGTTTCATTCGTAGTGAAATAGGGATTATGCATCCTCATGGCTTACATTGAGGGGGAGTTTTGAAACTTGAGAAGTCTATGTGTGAATCTGAAATTAAAATAATATGAGCACAGTATTTCATACATATATGACTTTGTGATTTCTTTTTTATGCTGAAAGTTCTTACTACATTACTCATGTTATACATTTTGTAGTTTTTGTCATGTCTAGTAATTGGAATAATTACTTACACTAAATCTGGTTCTGGTCGAACTTTCTTGCTGTTTTGGACTTGTTGCATGCTCACAAGTGCTTTTAATCATAAAGAATTAATCAAGTAATCAACTCACATGTTGAGTTTTTATGAACAAATATAAATTGAGAAAAGATCAAGAGAATATGCATGCATCACACTTCTTCTTTTGAGATGGCTTATCATTGCACTTAGATATGAACTTGGAAGAAGTTGTGTATACCTAAAATCATGTCTTTAAGCTTCTGATTGTCAAATGACATAGGCTTGTCTTGGTTGGTTAGAATAATGCATATGCGGCATATAATCTCTTGCAAATATCATATGTTAAAAATTTGTGCTTTATAGAAAAAAAATTGTAGCAACAAGTGTCATACTTTCAGGTTTTGAAATAGTTAAGTTTGTGAGATCATGACTTACTTAAATTGAAAATTACATTTGATCTCTAGCATGGCTTACACTACTTTATGTATCTCATTGTTGTGATAGTGTAAGTTACTTGATAGTATGACTTGGGTGAGCATTGTTTTATGTGTATATGTTATAATATGCTCATAACCATTAAAATTTCTCTTTTGTACCTTGCTGAATACATTGTCAAAGGGGGAGAAATTGATCACACGTTGCACATATTCACAAGTGTTTTGGCACGATTGCACGATTCTTCTTAGGGAGGGGGAGTATGCAAGGAGGAGAAATATGTATAAAGGAGAGAAATCATTTCTATCTTATTTGGTTTTCAAAAGGAGAGAAATTGTTTTCAAAACTTTTCATGTGGATAAGCCAAATGTTCGACATTTTAAATGGTGTTGCCAATGCATTCATCAAGGGGGAGATTGTGAGACCTATGTCCGCTGAAGACATTGGCTTTGATGATAAAAGTTTTGAATACTACCAAAACACACTTTTTAGCAAGGTCCAACTCTAGCTCCGAGCTTCTGCAAGGTCCAACAATAGGTCTGACTTGCTTTGTCAAGGTCCAACATGTTTTTTTTGGTAGCTCCGATGAGCTTTGTCTTTAGCTCTGGCATGTCTTTGATAGCTCTGGCATGTCTTTGTTAAGCTCCGATATGTTTTGCTAGGTCTGACTTATGTTGGTTAGCTCCGACATGTTTTTTTAGCTCCAGCGCTAGGTTGTACTAGCTTTGGTAAGCTCCGGTGCTAGGTTGTACTAGCTTTGGTAAGCTCCGGCGCTAGGTTGTACTAGCTTTGGTAAGCTCTGGCACAAGCTCCGGTTAGCTTTGACAAGATTCAAAGCTTGATCGCAATGTTCCTGCTTTTACTGTGAAATGTTTCGAACTTGCTTTACATTGTTGGAAAGTTGCTTAGTATTCATTTCCTAAGTCTTTGGTGCGTTTTGGTTCATATGGCGGATATCGTTTTACTGTGGTTTTGCAACATGCTTATGTGAGGTTCTCACGTAAGGTGTTGTGTTTGGAACTAATTTGAGTCAAGTCACAGACTTGGGCTCGTACAGATTGGTTGTTTATTCATTTGCAGGTGTTGCTTGAGTTCAATACATGGCTGGTGACGGGATCCATTGAACTAGTCTTAGGGAGAAGATGAGGTTCAACAACCAAGTTCGGGAGGAATTGTGGTTGAGTTGATCGGGAGGTTGCGCAACATGTTTGAATCAAGAACAATGCATATGAAGGTATCATGGACATCGTTGGAAGATGTTTGCATGTATGCAAGGAGTGCATGGACATGGCTACATGGTTCTGAGGCTTGATGAAGAGATGTGGACATAAAGAATTGGTCAGAAAGGTCCAACCGACTAGGTTATGGACTCAGGCTGTGGTTGAGTCGTGTTTGACTCAAATATGGAAAGTTTTGAGTTGGTTATGATAGTATTTCGTGTGGGTCACAAATTTGAGTTGTTTTAGGAGTGTGGGATACGTTCCTAAGGTATTTGGAAGTCTTAGGATTGCTTCTATCTACGTATAGAAGAGTTCTGAGCAGTTATGGAAAGTTTCGATTTGTGAACTGAGTAGGATTATAGTCCTAGTTAGGTTTGAGTTTGCCTAAGGGCTGGTTATATAAGCAAGAGAGGCCAGAGCTTGTGGTAGACGACTTTGGGGCTGTTCCTCTTGTGTTCTATTGAATAAAATTCGTAGTTGAAAGGAACTTTTGTGTCTTGTTTGTCCGACTTGTTTCGGTCAAGTCTTTCTCGTCGAGTTTCTGTACAACACTATCTTGGTTTGATGATTTTATCATAACTCGAGTTTTATAGATCTGATTGGCGTGATTCTTTTTGGGTTTTCTTCACAACTTAATTCTATCATCTGACAAAATTTCACGGTCATTGGATCTGTGGTTTCTTATCTACACAAGTTTCTTTGCAGTGTTCTAGAACTGTTTTTCTCGGGTAGGACCGATTGACCTTTGTTCGATCTTTCGATCGTAACTTGAGTTTCTCTCGACGTATTTTCGTGATTCTATTTGTGACGTCTTCATGACTTGATTCTATATAATCTATACTAGATTTTTTCACAGATGAACATATTTAGATTAGTCGCACACACAGTTTCTTTAACATATATGTTTTCTATCGAGTGGTGTTTTGTTGCTTCCACTAAAAAGTTTTAATCTACCATTCACCCCCTCTGGTAGTTTTACACGTGCTCTTCAATCCTACAGGATGACATCGGGTATGACATCCTTGATCTTGGAAGTGCTACAAGTTTCGAGAAATTGTTGCAAGTGAGCACTTGCATCCTCATTGGCTTTACCACAGAAAGAGGTTAGCCTACACCATAGTGATTAGGCTAGTCTAGATTTTGAAGTTTACATCTCCCATGTTGACATTAGACCCAGTAGGCACATTTTCAGCAAAGGGAGATGAAAACTCACGAAGGGTCTTCTGGGCCATTTGCTTGCATCGTGATGGTACGGAAATGACGGTTTTCCTTGCTGACAGGATCATCTGAGGAGGAATGACACGTGGTTGAACTCTTCTCAGCATTGATTCAGAATCTTCAACACATTTGTCGGCAAACAGAAAATGGTCATACACTACCTATTTTCACATGAAAGAATGTGAAGCAAGGTTATCCTACTAAAAACCTTCTAGAATCCTGTCTACCACCTGATCATGCAAATTTTCCTTGCCTTCCCCAGCAAAGGCGCCTGAAATGCTCGTTGGTATTTCTTAATGTCCACATTTCACCTAGCAGCCAAGGCTAGTTCTACAGAGGCGCTTTGCTAACCTAAGCCAAAGCAATATAAGTTCCGCAAGCGCACGGAAAGTAACGTTGTAGCATTTCACCCAAGAGTATTCCCTAGGGTATCATATTTATTTTATCTCAAAAGAAGGCAAGGGAAGAGTGGCAAGATCAAAGGAAGAATAGGTTGTTCTAGTGAGGGGTCTAGTAGGACAGTAAATGATGTAGTGGGGGTAGTGTGACACACACCTAAGCAGACTACTCTAAGGTGTAAAAATGTCCTAGTGAAGGTCAAGTTAGACATGAAGCTACTCCTATTGTGCTTTTAATTACTCATATACATAGCCTATTAGTGTACACATGAGTATGCTAATGATGAATACCAGGGCTTAGTGGTCCACACATCAGGAACGGGTTTACCCCTGACAACATCAGGGCGATTCCCACCAAGGGCTTGTGGCATAGTCGAATGTTGGGATTACAAAGGACGGACAGGGCTGTCAACACCTGGCTCCTACCCGTACAACATGTGGGTCTACGAGACATCCAACACTACTTAACTATATAAGTATCATGCTTACATGTTAAGTAAATACCTTAAGAGTCTGAATGCAAATACCTTCCTAAGGTAATGACTAACTTAAACATTGTTGAACCAATGTTGGAACCAAGCACTAACATATTCATATTAACATAATCTTATTCATACCAAATTGGACTATAGTGGTGGTGTATGATGTTTATGATAACATGATATGAGCATTATGACTAGATAATAATAACCTCTACACCTAGCACATGCATGAACTCCATAATCAAACAAGAAATGCTTTGTCCATGTATATGAATAAATAATAAATAATAATATCATTATCGTAAAGCATAAAGTCACAAAATAAAGAAAAGGTACATGAGTCATACATTTCCCAATTTGGACTTGGGATTAGAGGCTCTTCTCTACAACACAAACGAACTAGGAGAGAACTAGTGTATACAAGAGAGAATGCTTGATTGGTGTGTGTGTGAAGTTAGGCCTTTACCCTATTTATCCATGGAGTAGAGGCGGTTCCCGCCACCAAAAGCACGTGAATCATTCACCACTTCCTTCAGGGCACCACAGGAGAGCGGCACACATGGACTGACCGGGTTTGGTGCCCAGACCAAGTCGTCCGAGCTAGGCGGTCAACCGACCTCGTCCTACCCCCCCACTCTATTAGTGGCTGACAGGTGGGTCCATGCCTCATCCCCACGTGAATCAATGTTGGATACCCTCGAATCTGCCTGGGAATGGGTCCATGGATCCATGTGATGCCACATGTCATCACTTGATTGGTTAGGGTGGCACTTTTTAGGATTGTTCCACTCATTCTTCATCAATTCTGTATAAAAACTTCTGCATGCACTATTTCTCCAAGTACAAGTGGAATTATGTTGAATCTAAGGGTGATGTGTGTAATAAATATTTATTCATTTGCATATCTGAGTTATATTGACGGTCAAAATAAGTATATAATGACGATCAACAACCCGCTCGTCGCAACGTGGCTCGCTCACTCTCTCCTCGTAGAACACATATGAAGTCGCAACCTCCAACACAACTATTAAAGGTCCTTAAATGCTAAATTTGACCATCAATTGACTGCATAAAGATTATAAAATTGAGAACACAACATAGTGGTATGAGTTAATATTAACAAATTCCACAAGTGTTAGTGTTTATTTGCATGTAGGTGAATTAAGCCCCAAAAATACCCAAGAATGCAAGGAGCAATCCTAAAAGTTACCATTCAACCAATCAGGTGATGACATGTGGCCACATGGATCCATGGACCCATTCCGTGTCGTATCCGAGGGGATCCAAAGTTGATTCATGCGGGGAGGGGATCTAGGCCCACTGGAAACCATGCCGAGAAAGCACATCCATGGGGGGGGGGGGGTGCAGGATTAGGTTGGCCGACCCCCTAGCTCGACCGACTAGGTCCTGGTGTCAAATGCGGATGATCAATGCCTGTCACCCTCCTGTGGCTCCCTAATGGCGGTAACGATTGATTCGCGCGCTAATTGTGGCATCAAACTGAATGAACTCGTGTATAAATAGCCCCCTCACTCTCTCACTTCACACACCACAAGTTTGAGAATAGCACTCCACTCATAAGGTTTAGAGTTGCCCAAGTGGCCAGCCAAGTAGAAGGAGAGTGAGGAAGAGCTAGGAAGAGGAGGCTTGGGCTTGTCAAGTCCATTTTCCACACTTGTACCTCTACAGAAGTTATGCCAAAATCGAGTAAGAAACTTTTGTGAATTTAATACAAGTTTGATTTCTATTCCATAATAGTTTGCTTTTGTAACTACTTGTGGCTTCACTGCTTTAATTTGTTAGAGGCTCTAGTTGTAGCTTTGCATTTGAAACGATTAGAGTTTTAAATTAGAACTTAAACGTGGTGCTTAGGTTAGAGTTCATCAGTGGATATATCGTAGACTCACGGATGGAATAGGTAGACAGTAGGTGGTGGAAATCCTATCTATCCTTAGTAATCCCCCCCATGTTCAGCTATGCCATAAACTCTTGGCGGGAATTGTCTTGGTGTTGCTAGGGATAAACTCGTATCCGAATCAAGTAGCTGTCGTAGACTACTATGGCCTACAATTCAAACCATTGAATTCCTCTCAAATCCTAACCTACAAAACAAAATGTGTGTCCTTGGGAGAACAAGCTAGAAGATCTCACATGCATTCATTAGATTCAATACCCTTCGGAATACTCTTAAAGGGGAAGTGCTACAACAGTATTTTTGTGTGCTTGCGGATTATTTTGTTTTCATAAGAAATACCAATAGTGACGTCCAACAACGGCGACTCTCAAGCCCATTGCAACTTGTCTTTTCCATGGAAAACATGAAGTCTGTCCCAACCTTCAACCTGGCGAGAAGTACACCAGCACGCTCAATATGAAGAAGGGTGAGTATTGAGCCACCACTACGAGTCGCCAACTCGCACCTCGTCAGAGTCGACGAATGATCATTTCATAATCCATAGTGTGACAATGCCGAAGGGTTATGGAAAAGGCCTGTACAAGCGTGTGGACAACTTGGACATGAAGGAGTCAACAGGTTTGTCTTTATTCAGGGTGCGGCGACACCTCTCATCACATGCTACAAAAGGCCTCCGGCCCAATTTCAAAGTAGTGATGAGAAACATCCACGTGCCCATGCGGTGCAACTTGTAAAGGAACTAGGAAATCTCTATTTGAAGAACAAAAAGGTAGTGTGCACGGGGTGAAGCACGCTTCGAGAGGGCGGAGCTCAAATATGACATTGAGGCCCTTAAGGAGGAGATTGATGGTGTCTGTCGTGGCATCCACCATGTTTTGAAAATCTAGATTTTCTTAATCATGTTTACAAACTGTCCAAAGATTTGTATGGTCTCAAACAATCCTCTAGAGCATTGTATGATAGGTTAAAACATTCTTACTTGAAAAGGGATTTACCATGGGCAAAGTAGATAAAACTCATTTTGTGCTTAAGCATGGCAATGACTCAATATTCGTTAAAGTGTATGTTGATGATATTATCTTTAGTTGTGCTTCTCATGATCTTGTGTCCCAGTTTTCAGCTATGATGAGTTCAGAATATTTAGGATGACTATGATGGGAGAACTCATACACTTTTGGGGGCTGCAAATTAAGCAAACTAAGGAGGAAAGCTTTGTGCATCAAACAAAGTATATGAAAGACCTCTTTAGGCGCTTCAACATGGAAAACATCAAGCCTCTTCGGACACCAATGGGAACAACGACAACACTTGAACTTGATGAAGATGGTGAACCCATTTATAGAAAAAGAATGAAGAAGCATGATCGGGTCACTTTTATATCTCACAGCATCAAGACCAGACATACAATTCAGTGTATGTCTTTGTGCACAATTTGAAGCTTCCCCACGCGCTTGACATCGTCAAATCGTCAAAAAGGGTTCTCAGGTGTACTTACATGGAACTCAGTAATTTGTTTTTTTCTTCCTTCTACCTCAATCGAGAAAGCTTTTTCGGATGCATATTTTGGGGGTTGTAGGATTGATAGAAGATGTACTTCGGGTGCTTGTCATTTTCTAGGTAACTCATTTGTTGCTTGCTCCTCCAGAAAACAATGTTCAATTGCACAATCTGCGGTTGAATCTGAATATGTAGCCACTACTAGCACTTGGTCACAAATTATTTGGATTGTCCTAACACTTGAGGACTATGGAGTAAATCTAGATAGTGTTCTACTTTTTTGTGAAAACAATAGTGCCATTTGCATTGCTAAAAACCCCATGCAACACTCTAGAACAAAGCACATTGACATTAGGTATCACTTTCTTCGTGATAATGTTGAAAAAGGAAACATTGTGGTTCACCATATAGATATCGAACAACAATTGGCTGATATTTTCACAACACCTTTAGATTTCACTCGTTTTTTCTTTCGTTCCAAGTGAAATAGGGTTTTTTCACCCTCTTGGCTTAAATTGAGGGTGAGTTTTGCAACTTGGGAAGTCTATGTGTGAATCTAAAATATTCATACATATATGACTTTGTGATTCAAGTTCTTACTACATTACTCATGTTATACATTTTGTAGTTCTTGCCATGACTAGTAATAGAAATAACTTTTGACACTAAATCTGGTCATTATTGAGCTTTATTGCTTCCTTGAACTTGGTTCATGCTCACAAGTTCTTTTAATCATGAAAATTAATCAATCAATAGCCCACATGTTGGGTTCTTATGATCAAATGAAAAATCAGAAAAGATCATGAGAATATATATGCATCACACTTCTTATTTTGAGATTGCTTATCATTGCAATTAGATATGAACTTGGAAGGAGTTGCGTATGACAAAAACTATGTCCTTAAGCTTTTGATTGACAAATGACATAGGCTTCACTTGGTTGGTTAGAATAAGGTTGATGTTGCATATAATCTCTTGCAAAGTTTATTTGATTTAAATTTTTGCTTTAAAATATAATAAAAACAACAACATGTGTCATGCTTTCAAGTTTTAAAATGGTTGAGACAGTGAGATCATGACTTGCTTGAATTAAAATTACACTTGATCTCTAGCATGGCTTACACTACTTTACGTATCTCATTGATATGATAGTGTAAGTTACTTGATAGTATGGCTTAAATGAGCTTTGTTTTATATTTATATGTCATATATGCTCATGAACAACTTAAAACTTTTCTTTTGAACCTTGCTAAATACATTGTGAAAGGGGGAGAAATAGGTCACACATTGCACATTCACAAGTATTTTGCATGATTCTTCTCAGGGGAGTGAACATCCTTAGGAGGATAATTTTTTAGTATCTTCTAATTTGATTTTTTATTTTCAAAATGGGAAAGAAATGTTCTTTTGTGAAAACATTTCTTGAAACATAAATGAGCCAATGTTCAGTTTCGGAGTGGTGTTGTCAATGCATTCATCATGGGGGAGATTATTTGGACCTAGGTGCTGAATACATTGGCAATTATATTAAAAGCTAGGGTTTACATACAAAGTTTTGAGTATACTTGAGAAATCCACTTTGGAATGTCCGAACTTGTGGAAACCCACTTCACACTGTCCGAATGTAGCTGCACGTGTTTTTACTTTGGAGTGTCCGAACTTTTCAGTGTGTATCGAGAGTAACAATTACTTTTTAGTCGGTTCGGATTGTCGAACTTTCTCAATGCATTTTAGGAGTAACAGTTACTGCTTTGCACATTTCAGACTATTCGATCTTTAAGTTTATGTTCGACTGTTCTATTTTTCGCTGCAACGTTTCAAACTTGATTTCTTAGTATTTATTTACTTGGTTTTTGATGCGTTTTGGATGATCATTGTGGATTTTATCTTGCTATGTTATCTAACATGATTATGTGAGGTGCTCACATAAGGTGTTGTGAGGTGTTGTGGTTTTGGACTAATGTGACTCAAGCCGAGGACTTGTGCTCGGAAGAATTGGTTGTTTGTTCATGTGCAGGTGTTGCTTGAGGTCAAGACATGGCTGGTGATGATGATCCATTGAACTAGTATTAGGGAGAAGGTGAGGTTAACAACCAAGTTTGGAAGGAAGTGTGGTTGAGTCGATTGGGGTCATGCAACATGTTCTGGTCAAGAACAATGCATATGAAGGTATCATGGACGTTTTGGAAAGTGTTTGCACATGTGCAAGGAGTGCACGGACGTGGCAACATTGTTCCAAGGTGTGGTGATGAGTTATGGATATGCAGATATGGCTGGAAAAGTCCAAACAGCTGAATTTGCACTCAAACTGCATGGGAGGCGGTTATGGTTTGTTTATGGAAAGTTTCGAGATTATTTTGATTATATTTCATGTTGAGAATGAAGTTGAGTTGTTTTAGTAATGTGTGAGACGTTTCTAAGTTTTTTGGGAGTCTTAAACTTGCTTCTATCTCCGTATTTAAGAGTCTTGGTAAGTTATAGAAAGTTCCAGCTGAATCCAAGTAGGAGTAGAAAAACTAGTTGGATTGGAGTTGCCTTAGGGTTGGTTATATAAGCAAGGAGGTTAGGGTTGTGGAGAGTACAACTTGTGGAAGTTCCTCTTGTGTTACATTGTATAAAATTTTTAATTTTAGATGAGATTATGTGCCTTGTTCATCTGACTTTTTTGGCAAGTTTTGTTCGTCGAGTTTCTGTGCAACCAACCTTGCTTTGGTGTTCTGATCATAACTCGAGTGTAACACCCAAAATTTTTCAAAATTTGAAAACCAAGAAAATGTACCAGGAATGCATCATGCATGTTTGCATTTGATTGAAAATTTAATTCCAAAATGCGCTAGAATTCGTTTGAAACTTGAAAATGAATTCAAATTGTAAAAGAAATGAGTAGAAAAGAGAAAAGAAAAATGGAAAAGAAAAGAGAAACCCACTTGGGCCTTAACCCTGCTTGTGGCCCATCTCCCCTCCCCCTTTTCTTTTCTCCCCGCTAGCCCAAGGCCCAGCCGCCCCTTTTCTTCCCCCTCTCCCTATCTCTGCGCGTGGACCCCCCCCCCCCCCGGTCAGCTCCTCCCCTTCCTCCCGTCGCGCGCCCCGATCGTGCTCCCGTTGATTTCGCCGATTTCCAAATCCCGGCAAGGATCCACCGGATTAAAGGCTCCGATCCCTTTCCATAGCATGGGATCACTTTCCATCCCTCGCCGCCCACGAATCCCCTATAAATGTCGACCGACGCCTCCACATTTCCCCTCCCCGAAGCTTCGAACCCTAGCCACTACACCAAGGTAATGGCGCCGCCGTTCCCGTCGCTTGACCCCATATTTATCCCTCCCTCTTGGTCTGACGCGTGTGCCGTGCTACCAGGGACTCCCCGGACACCTTCGCTCGGGAATTGCGTCGCGGTTTCGACAGTTTCACCGAAGTCCGACGACCATCGCCGCCTCTCGTCGTCGCCGACGCACCTCTGGCCCCAACCAGAGCTCCACGACCCCCTAGGTGAGCTCCCCTCGCCACCCTCTCGCTTTTCCACCGTAGCCGCATAGTTTTGGGCAATGATTTGGCCGTTCCAGCCAACTCCGGCGACCCCCGCCGCCGGGCGCCGAGCGCTCGCCGCGCGTCTGGGTGCGCGCCGCCCCTAGGGCGACGTGGCTCATCCTCGGTCGTCGATCTGAGGCCGACGGCCGAGATTAGAACCCCGTACCCCTTCGGGTATTTTAAATTCGGGCCACCCCTTTTAGATCCAACGGTCACGATTAAACCAGCCCATACCCCTTCGCAGATTTGCACAGAAGCCCTTGCCCCTTTTTAAATATTCACAGTTAGGTCCTGGAATTTAGGAAATAGCCCCTGTACTTTAACTAAATTCTGTCAGCACTGTTAAATTGAATAAACAATGCATTTTAGCCCCTGTTTTCACCATAAATTATGTTTTTAGCCTCTGTAAATTATGATTAACCCCCTGGTTATGTTATAAAATATTTCTAGGCCCCTGTTCATGTTTGTTTTGCATAAAAGCCCCTATATTAATTGTAAATTACATAAAATAACATGAGTACTCTCTCTTTTTGCACAAATCACTTAGGGTATTATTTTATTATTATTTCCTAATCTATTTAGGATAAAATAATGTATTTGATTTGCTGATTGTGCTGAATTCCTAATAAACCCATATAGGCACTAAAATCCAAATTTCCACCCACACCACTAAATAAAGTCTTAACTAAGGGCATAGTGTTAGCAACGTAATTGTGTAGGTTTTATTTTGTGATTACTTATTTGTGGTGTGCATTTATTCTCTTGTTTCTTATTGTGTGCTGCTACTTTCCGTTCTGCATGCGATGATGTATTTAGAGTTGGTTCCCGAGCCGACTTACAATCTTTAGGACTACCACTTCACCGACCCACACTTCGAAGAAGGCAAGTTCCTTGACCATTTTGCACCTATTTTATTAATTTTTAGTTAGTTGCATGCTTAATAAATTGAATCCTATTTACTGCACTCTTCCATATAATTCCTTGTCACTAGGTTGGTTCGGGTAGATGTTACTATTACTTTTACGCTTAGCCATGCCTAGTTTTGGGAGGGAAATTTCTCTACATACATGTTATACTATTAATTGTTGTGATCATTTATTGAGATTTGGTTAGTTGAATTGTAGTGGATAGGAATCTGGCGGGTTGGTTTGGTTGGTATGGTGCAGTACGCACGAGACCCGGGTTTTGGGGTATGAACCTTGCCGGATTCTAAGGATCAGTTTATGGAGAAATCCACTAAGCTTTATAGTATTGCCACAAGACTGAGTATGGAGAAGCTTGGTCGACTAATTGGGCCTCTACTGACGTAGTATTAGTGATTGGATAGTGCGGGGAATTGGTTTAGGGTGTACTGCCTTGGGATCCGCATGGCTCAAGAGGGGGCAACTGGGGTGTTGAGTCGTGGTGTAACGGCTCACACTTTTGTACAGGGGTGAAACCTCAGAGGACTAGTACGCGTCGGGAAAATCCTTTGTAAAGACCTCGTAGTGATCTCCTGGCCTCACACCAAAGGAAGTGTGCAATGTGGTTTGCGACCACAGGCATCAGGGAACCACCTGGGAACAGGGGATGAAATCACGGCTTGTGGGTAAAGGGTACATTCTCTGCAGAGATTTAGAAACTGTCATGACAGCCGTGCTCACGGACAAGAGCGGCTTAGTGTCCAATTCATAATTAGTCAAAGATTGGGAATGGTGGTTTGGTTGGTCGGGACTTGTATTACAAATGGGTTATGGTTGGGTTCATTTCACTTAGAAGTAAGGGCTAACGAAAGCTAAGGATAGGATGTAATGCTATAGTGCTTAACCCAAATTTGGCCTTCCATTCTATAAACCCACATGTCATCTTTTCCCCACTTGCTGAGTACCGTTGGTACTCAAACTTGCTTGTTGCTTATCTTTCCTCAGTCTACAATGGAGAAGAGGTGGAGAATGAAGACTTATTCGCCGATCCGGAGGAAACGTTCTAGGCTGGCGCAACCCCCGGGCAACGCCTGTGCATGGAGCCACACTAGTTTACTGTTGCCGCTGCTTTGTTTGTAATCTTATTTTAGAACTACGGGTCATTATTGTAAGACATTTATGTACTCAAACATGGCCTGTAATAAATGATATTACACTTTCGTCTACACATGTATGATGAGAAACGATCCTGGCATACATGTGGAAGCCTTCCGGTTGTCTTGTTGGGACCGGGTGTGACAAAGTGGTATCAGAGCCATGTTGCCCGTAGGACGCAAGACTAGTTAGAAAGGGATGACTTAAGGACCCTATTATATTCTAAAAAGTAATTTATAAAGTTGCTTTGTATTCCCTACCTTGTCTACTTGTTTTATTTACTCCTTTATTTATATGTTTTGTTACTGACACTCTCCTGTTTTCAAAATTTGTAGATGGCCCGCACCAAGACGACCCCCTGTAAGTCGACCGGTGGACTTGTGCCCCCGTGTAGGCTGGCCAGTCGCTCTCCAGCCATCGATCCCTGTCACCCCATGGTGATCCGTTCTGACGGCAGGGCCGCAGGACGACTGTGACTTCGTCTCCGGGCCCTACTCCGTGAGGCTGGCTACCGTCACCACAGCCTCTCGCTCTCCTACCACACCACTGGAGTGTAGCGCCCTGGCAGGAAGGAGTGGAGCTGCAAGATCTACATCTACTATGGTGATGAGTTGGTGAAGAACCATAGCAGTCCCGCTTGGAGGAGCTCCCGCCGATATGCGGAGCAGGATGCTAGCTGGGAAGCAGCCACCTTTTGGAGTCACGCCCGCCTTTTCCGTCTGGAGGACACGGTGCATGCCTTCGTTCCACAGCATCCCAGTGGCACTGCGGGCTTCGTCTCCAGGCATGTGGCGGGACCCCTGGACCTCCCGCAGTCTCGTCAGACTGTTGACGACGTGGCCCAGCTCAGTGCCCGACTTCAAAGGGCGCAGCAGGAGATTCAGGGTGGACGTGACCTCGCCCAGCGCCACGAGGCGGTGATCAGGAGGTATCGCCGGATCACCGACAAGGACCCAGACGACTACGCGTCCGACACCTCGACGTGGACCCCAGACTCTCCAGACCATCGTGACGGCCAGCGTGAGTCGTCTTTTGAGGAGTCCTCAGACGAGGAGCCTTCCAGTGTGGCGTATGCCGCACCACCGCCGCCTGCTGCCTCACCACCACAGGATCCCGAGGACCCCGACGACGACGACGACGACGACGAGGACCCAGAGGAGTTCCCACTTGACGACGAGTAGTCCTCGACCTATGCCACGACTCAAGGATAGGCACACCCCCATTAGTTAAATAAGAGCGACGTAGACGTACTTGTGTGACCTTGAGTTGTGTTACTTCTTTTATGATTTTCGTCTTGGTGTGTTGTGTGAGTTGTGGAACGCCTTGGCAACTTGTCCACAACCACACATTTTTTATACATCTTTAATTAGTGAGCTATTAATAAAGAATTTTCATTTATATGCATGTTTGCTGTGATTTTTGCATATAGTAAGGGTATCATATAGTAGTCTTCCACTAGTTATAGTAGTATCTAAGACTCTATTCTCTTCGTACTCAGATGGCAGGCAGGGGAATAGGCCGTGGTCGTGGCCGTGGTATGCCCCTTGGTAATGATGAAGCTGGATTCCAGCTACCGCAATGGAATGGGAGAGGTACCCGTGGAGCACCTGCGATGAATCATATGCAGCAGATGATGGCCATGCAGATGCAGATGATGCAAAATTTAACACAAGTGGTGGCCAACATGCAGCAAGCCTAGCAAGCCCATCCACCTCCGCCACCAAACCAGCCCCACCCACAGCCAGCACCAGGACCCCGATCCCATATGAGAGACTTTCTCAACACCCATCCACCCACCTTTGCCACTTCTAGTGAGCCAATGGAGGCCGACGATTGGCTGAGAACAGTTGAGAGTAAGCTGAGAATTGTCCAATGTGAAGGATGAGAGAAGGTACTATTAGCTTCGCACCAACTCCAGGGACCTGTAGCCGATTGGTGGACTGCCTTCATTGAAGCCCATTAGGACCCAGATAATATCACATGGGACGAGTTCAAGAATTACTTTTGCAGTCATTTCGTGCCCGAAGGAGAGGTCCAGGCAAGACGTGAAAAATTTCTCATGCTGAAGCAAGGCCGTATGAGTGTGCGAGAGTACCTGAACAAATTCACACAATTGTCTCGCTATGCACCAGAAGATGTGGACACGGACTCAAAGAAACAATTTCGTTTTAAGAAGGGGCTTGACAAGGAGCTGAAGTTCGCTATGGTCTCCAGTGACTACAACAGTTTCCATAAGTTGGTGGACAAGGCTTTTGAAGTGATAAGGACCAAGAAAGAGCTGGACGATGATGATAGGAAGAGGAAGTTGGCTCAAGCACACAGTTCTAGAAATAATGTGCGCCCTTGCTATGCCCCTCATCCTGCGGCACCTATGGCTCGTCCTGTGAACTTACAGGACAAAGGTTCCCAAACTCCTCCTACAGACCATCCACACCATACAATCAGCAGATGCGCCAACCACCACAGCCTCCACGCCAGCCAATGCAACCACCAACATCTCCCGCACCCCGCCCTAATGGTCAGCCGCATCAGAACCCACAAGGGGGTAATAGAGCCCAAGGTAACAACGCGGTCGTGCAGTGCTATAACTGTGGTGAGATGGGAAATTTCGCCAATCGTTGCCCGAAGAAGCCTCTGTAGCAACCTACACGTGGAAGAGTTAACCACGTGGCACTTGAGGAGGCGCACAATGCACCAGATGTGGTTGTTGGTACATTTTCTGCCGATTCTCATCTAGCTACAATGTTGTTTGATTCTGGTGCTACGCATTCATTCATATCTAAGGAATTCATGAGGAGGCATGACATGGTAGTGCATTTTATGACTCACCAACTTATAGTTCACTCCCCTGGTGGAGAAATGATAACCTGGCAAGTATGCCCTAATGTAAGGCTAGACATAAGGGGGGTAGTTTTCCCAGCAAACCTTATTGTTCTGGAATCTCAAGGGCTAGATATTATCCTGGGGATGGATTGGTTGACCAAGTACCATGGGGCGATCCACTGGGCCACAAGAACAGTCTCCTTGACCCACCCTGATGGTACCAAGGTAGAGTTCTCTCCATATCAAACTCCAACACAGAGGATCAGGCTAAATCAAACTAAGGTCACCGAAGAAATCCGTGTTGTCAGTGAATTCCCAGACGCGTTCCCTGAGGAGTTACCAGGTATGCCCCCTGACCGTGAAATTGAATTCATCATTGACCTAGTGCCTGGAATGGCCCCGATATATAAGAGGCCATATAGAATGGACGCTAATCAGTTAGCCGAGCTAAAGGATCACATCAAAGAGTTGTTGGAGAAAGGATACATCCGCCCTAGTTCATTGCCTTGGGGTGCTCCTGTCATATTCGTGCCTATAAAGGATGGCACTCAAAGGTTGTGTGTGGATTATCGTGCATTGAATGCAGTGACCATCAAGAATAAGTACCCATTGCCAAGGATTGAAGATTTGTTTGACCAGTTGCGAGGAGCATGTGTGTTCTCTAAGATTGATCTTCGTTCGTGTTACCACCAGTTGAAGATCCGACCATCGGACATTCCCAAGACTGCATTCGTCTCTCGATATGGTCTTTATGAGTATACTGTTATGTCTTTCTGGTTGACTAATGCTCCAGATTACTTCATGTACCTCATGAACAAAGTATTTATGGAGTACCTGGATAAATTTGTGGTCGTATTCATCGACGATATCCTGATATTCTCCAAGAGTGAAGAAGAGCATGAGGAACACCTGAGGTTGGCACTAAAGAAACTTAGAGAACACCAATTGTACGCTAAGTTCAGTAAGTGTGAGTTTTGGTTGAAGCAGGTATCATTCTTGGGACATGTCATATCAGAAGGAGGAACATCAGTGGATCCGGGTAAAGTGGCAGATGTTCTCAAGTGGGAGACGCAGATGTTCTCAAGTGGGAGACGCCAGAAAATGTGGGACACATCAGAAGCTTTCTGGGAATGGCTGGTTATTATCGACGATTTATTGAGGGATTTTCAAAGATCTCTCGGCCACTAACCAAGCTACTCGAGAAGGGAGCTACATTCAAGTGGACACCGGAATGTGAAGCAAGCATTACCGAATTGAAGAAGAGGTTGACCACTACCCCAGTGCTGGTCATGCCGAATATGCAAAAGGAGTTCTCAGTCTATTGTGATGCTTCCAGACAGGGATTGGGATGTGTGTTGATGCAAGCAGGACATGTGGTGGCTTACGCCTCGAGACAACTCAAGAAGCATGAGAAGAATTATCCGACCCATGATCTGGAATTAGCAGCTGTGGTTCACGCACTGAAGATATGGAGACACTACCTGATCGAAAAAAGGACAGAGATCTACACCGACCACAAAAGCTTGAAGTACATATTCACTCAGCCAGACCTTAACCTTCGCCAACGAAGGTGGTTAGAGCTCATTAATGACTTTGATGTTGGGATCAACTATCACCCTGGAAAGGCGAACGTGGTCGCAGATGCTTTGAGTAGGAAAACCCAATGCAACAGCATGACGATCCAGGCTTATCAACCGCAGCTATGTGAAGAGTTTGCAAGATTAAACCTGTGCATAGTGTCTAATGCAGATGCAGTAGTTATGGAAGTGGACTCCACGTTGGAACAAGACATTAGAGAAGGCCAAAAAGAGGATAAGAAGATCCAAAAACTTAAGAAGCTGATGAAGGCTGGCAAAGCCCCAGATTTCAGGGAAGATGAACATGTAACCCTATGGTTAGGAAAGAGGATATGCGTGCCGAATGTCAAGGGGATCCGAGAGCTGATATTGAGAGAAGCCCACGACTCGTACTACTCTATTCATCCTGGGAGTACCAAGATGTACCAAGACCTTAAGGATCGATACTGGTGGCTTGGTATGAAGCGTGATGTGGCCGAGTACGTGGCTCTGTGTGACACATGTCAGTTAGTCAAGGCGGAACATCAGAGACCTGCTGGACTACTTCAACCACTCAAGATACCCGAGTGGAAATGGGAAGAGATAAGTATGGACTTTATTGTGGGATTGCCAAGTACCCAGTTAGGATACGATTCCATATGGGTTGTCGTGGACCGGTTGACTAAAGTCGCTCACTTCATTCTGGTCAAGGAAAGCTACAATGGTTCGCAGTTGGCAGAATAATACATGGCAAGAATTGTGTGTTTGCACGGTGTTCTGAAGAAGATCGTGTATGATCGAGGTACACAGTTCACTTCAAGATTTTGGCAGAAGCTACATGAGTCAATGGACAATCGTCTGAATTTCAGCTCAGCGTATCACCCGCAGACGGATGGCCAGACAGAACGCACAAATCAGATCTTGGAGGATATGTTGCGAGTGTGTGCCTTGAAGAATAGTAAGAGTTGGGACAAAAATCTGCCCGATGCGGAATTTTCTTACAACAACAGCTACCAAGCTAGTCTCAAGATGTCCCCGTTTGAGGCACTTTATGGGCGAAAGTGTAGGACACCCTTATTTTGGAATCAGACTGGAGAAGGTCAAGTGTTTGGACCAGAGATATTAAGAGAAGCAGAACGACAGGTACAAGAGATCCAGAATAATCTGAAAACAGCACAGTCAAGGCAGAAGAGTTACGCAGATGCTCGACGTCGTGATCTAACCTTTGAGGCCAGAGACTTTGTGTATCTCAAGGTATCACCCGTAAGAGGTCTAAGACGGTTCAAAGTGAAGGGAAAACTAGCACCCCGTTATATTGGTCCGTTTAAGATATTAGAGAGAAGAGGAGAGTAGCCTATTGTCTCGAGCTACCTTCTCAACTGTCAGATGTGCATGATGTGTTCCACGTGTCGCAGCTAAAGAAATGTTTGAGAGTACCAGAGAAACAACTACCCATGGAGGCTATAGATGTTAAAGACGATCTCTCTTATGCAGAATGACCCGTCAAGATCCTAGAGACATCGGAACGTGTCATGAGGAACAAGACGATTCGCATGTGCAAAGTGCAGTGGAAACATCACTCCGAGGCAGAAGCAACTTGGGAGAGAGAAGAAGACCTCAAGACCGAGTTTCCTGATCTTTTCTCTTAGGACGTCCGAATCTCGGGGGCGAGATTCCTCTTAAGGGGGGTAGAGTTGTAACACCCAAAATTTTTCAAAATTTTAAAACCAAGAAAATGTACCAGGAATGCATCATGCATGTTTGCATTTGATTGAAAATTTAATTTCAAAATGCACTACAATTCGTTTGAAACTTGAAAATGAATTCAAATTGTAAAAGAAATGAGTAGAAAAGAGAAAAGAAAAATGGAAAAGAAAAGAGAAACCCGCTTGGGCCTTAACCCTGCTTGTGGCCCATCTCCCCTCCCCCTTTTCTTTTCTCCCCGCCGGCCCAAGGCCCAGCCGCCCCTTTTCTTCCCCCTCTCCATTTCTCTACGCGTGGACCCCGCCGGTCAGCTCCTCACCCTTCCTCCCATCGCGCGCCCCGACCGTGCTCCCGTTGATTTTGCCAGTTTCCAAATCCCGGCAAGGATCCGCCGGATTAAAGGCCCCGATCCCTTTCCTTAGCATGGGATCACTTTCCATCCCTCGCCACCCTCGAATCCCCTATAAATGCCGACCGACGCCTCCACTTTTCCCCTCCCCGAAGCTCCGAACCCTAGCCGCCACACCAAGGTAATGGCGCCGCCGTTCTCGTCGCTTGACCCCCTATTTATCCCTCCCTCTTGGTCTGACGCGTGTGCCGTGCTACCAGGGACTCGCAGAACACCTTTGCTCGGGAATTGCGTCGCGGTTTCAACAGTTTCACCGAAGTCCGACGACCACTGCCGCCTCTCACCGTCGCCGACGCACCTTCGACCCCAACCAGAGCTCCACGACCCCCTAGGTGAGCTCCCCTTGCCGCCCTCTCGCTTTTCCACCGTAGCCGCATAGTTTTGGGCAATGATTTGGCCGTTCCGGCCAGCTCCAGTGACCCCCGCCGCCAGGCGCTGAGCGCGCGCCACGCGCCTGGGTGCGCGCCGCCCCTGGGGCGACGTGGCCCATCCTCGGTCGTCGATCTGAGGCTGACGGCCGAGATTAGAACCCCGTACCCTTTCGGGTATTTTAAATCCGGGCCACCCCTTTTAGATCCAACGGTCACGATTAAACCAGCCCATACCCCTTCGCAGATTTGCACAAAAGCCCTCGCCCCTTTTTAAATATTCACAGTTAGGTCCTGGAATTTAAGCCCCCGTACTTTAATTTAATTCTGTCAGCACTGTTAAATTGAATAAACAATGCATTTTAGCCCCTGTTTTCACCATAAATTATGTTTTTAGCCTCTGTAAATTAGGATTAACCCCCTGGTTATGTTATAAAATATTTCTAGGCCCCTGTTCATGTCTGTTTTGCATAAAAGCCCCTGTATTAATTGTAAATTACATAAAATCACATGAGTACTCTCTCTTTTTGCACAAATCACTTAGGGTATTATTTTATTATTATTTCCTAATCTGTTTAGGATATAATAATGTATTAAATTTGCTGATTGTGCTGAATTCCTAATAAACCCATATAGGCACTAAAATCCAAATTTCCACCCACACCACTAAATAAAGTCTTAACTAAGGGCATAGTGTTAGCAACGTAATTGCGTAGGTTTTCTTTTGTGATTACTTATTTGTGGTGTGCATTTATTCTCTTGTTTCTTATTGTGTGCTGCTACTTTCCGTACCGCATGCAATGATGTATTTAGAGTCGGTTCCCGAGCCGACTTACAATCTTCAGGACTACCACTTCACCAACCCACACTTCGAAGAAGGCAAGTTCCTTGACCATTTTGCACCTGTTTTATTAAGTTTTAGTTAGTTGCATGCTTAATAAATTGAATCCTATTTACTGCACCCTTCCATATAATTCCTTGTCACCAGGTTGGTTCGGATAGATGTTACTATTACTTTTACGCTTAGCCATGCTTAGTTTTGGGAGGAAAATTTCTCTACATACATGTTATACTATTAATTGTTGTGATCATTTATTTAGATTTGGTTAATTGAATTGTAGTGGATAGGAATCTGGCGGGTTGGTTTGGTTGGTATGGTGCTGTATGCACGAGACCCAGGTTTTGGGGTATGAACCTTGCCGGATTCTAAGGACCGGTTTATGGAGAAAGCCACTAAGCTTTATAGTATTGCCACAAGATTGAGTATGGGGCAGCTTGGTCGACTAATTGGACCTCTCCCGGCGTAGTATTAGTGATTGGATAGTGCGGGGAATTGGTTCAGGGTGTACTGCCTTGGGATCCGCATGGCTCAAGAGGGGGCAACTAGGGTGTCGAGTCGTGGTGTAACGGCTCACACTTTTGTATAGGGGTGAAACCTCAGAGGACTAGTACGCGTCGGGAGAATCCTTTGTAAATACCTCGTAGTGATCTCCTAGCCTCACACCAAAGGAATTATGCAATGTGGTTCGCGACCACGGGCATCAGGGAGGTTTACTTAGTCCACCTGGCAACAGGGGATGAAATCACGGCTTGTGGGTAAAGGGTACATTCTCTGCAGAGATTTAGAAACTGTCATGACAGCCGTGCTCACGGACAAGAGCGGCTTGGTGTCCAATTCATAATTAGTCAAAGATTGGGAATGATAGTTTGGTTGGTCGGGACTTGGATTACAAATGGGTTATGGTTGGGTTCATTTAAATTAGAAGTAAGGGCTAACGAAAGCTAAGGATAGGATGTAATGCTATAGTGCTTAACCCAAATTTGGCCTTCCATTCTATAAACCCACATGCATCTTTTCCCCACTTGCTGAGTACCGTTGGTACTCAAACTTGCTTGTTGCTTATCTTTCCTCAGTCTATAATGGAGAAGAGGTGGAGAATGAAGACTTCTTCGCCGATCCGAAGGAGACGTTCTAGGCTGGCGCAACCCCCGGGCAACGCTTGTGCATGGAGCCACACTAGTTTACTTTTGTCGATGCTTTGTTTGTAATCTTATTTTAGACCTATGGGTCATTATTGTAAGATATTTGTGTACTCGAACATGGCCTGTAATAAATGATATTACACTTTCGTCTACACATGTATGATGAGAAACGATCCTGGCATACATGCGGAAGCCATCCGGTTGTCTTGTTGGGACCGGGTGTGACAAAGCTCGAGACAGATCCAATTGACGTAATTCTTTTAGTGTTGTCTTCAGAAGTCAATTCTCTATCATCTTTGAAAATTTCATGGTCATTGGATTTGTGGTTTCTGAGTTACACGAGTTTTTTTGCAGCATTGAAACTCTATTTTTTTTCTGTTGACCTTTTCATAGGGTTTTTGCTATAACTTGAGTTCTACTCAATGTTTACACGTGATTTTTATTGTGGTGTCTTCATGACTTTATTCTCTACAACCTATAATGGTTTGGTCACATTTGAACACACGATTTCTTTATCAGATTGGTTTTCTGCCGAGGGGTTTTTGTAGCATCTGCTCAAAAAGATTTAATCTATCATTCACCCCCTCTGGTAGCTTTTCACATGATCTTTAATACTACACTAACATAAACATGTTAAAAACTTTATGCAAGTCTAAGCCGTAGCGAAAGTGAGTCTTCATAGGGCGACTCTCACTATTTACGGACCGGAACATGGATGATCTATCCATGACCAGGATGAAACTAAGAAGAGGTCCGAACTGACTGATGTTGAAGAATCAGCGGACGAGTTGTGGTTAGAGGTGAAATGCAACTCAAACTATTGATGTTCAACACGATCAATCAAGTTTGCTTAATCCTAACAAGTGTTGTGTAAAACTGACCAGTCTGTAGAAATCTCAGGTTTTTAATCCAATTAATGGCAAATTCCTGACTTGAGGTGAACATCAAAGTTTAAGTTAACTTTGATACTTTTCCAACGCTTACCCATATGACCTCATTGCATTTTTGCTTTGAGAGTTTTGATGTTTTAAAGGTAACAGCTTTTCTGGTAAAATTTTGACAAAACATTTGCCAACAGTGGATGTTTTGGTCACAATTTATACGTATAATATATTCAATACATGCACAAACTTTAAATTACAACAAGTTAGTACAAAATATTTGATTCCTAGAAATGCATACATTCACCATTTACAAACTTTCCTACATGTGGTTACTTGCAAAATTCAGAATATGCAACACTATGTCCAGATTCTGGAGTTGCTAGACAGTTTCGAAGATATTAAGAAGTTGACCAAGTTCCATTGAGATTTAACTTTGGACTTGACTAGAAACTTAGTAGAGGACTTCCTACAGTTTCCAAAAATGTATATAGATGCCCAGGTTACATTTTCAGATTAAGAGATATGACAGTTCAAAGTTCTCAGATTTTCTGGCAGAGTTCTACAGCACCTTCATAGAAGTACTAGTTTAAACCCACAATTCCAGATCTTTCTGTGCCAAATTCATAAAAAATGAACTACAAAGTTGTAGCAATCTCGTCCCCTCTCCAGAAATGTATTATAATAGACCAGAATATTTTATACACGAAGATATTTGTCA
This sequence comes from Tuctoria greenei, assembly GCA_036927565.1. Lineage (NCBI taxonomy): Eukaryota > Viridiplantae > Streptophyta > Magnoliopsida > Poales > Poaceae > Tuctoria > Tuctoria greenei. The sequence continues at coordinate 137,244,280 of JAYESD010000008.1, read as the reverse complement.
CACCCAGTCTCAACAAGACAACCAAATGACTTCCACATGTATGCCAGGATCGGTTCACATCATACATGTGTAGAAGAAAGTGCAATATCATTTATTACAAGCCATGTTCAAATACATAAATGTCTTACAATAATGACCCGTAGGTCTAAAATAAGATTTACAAAGCAAAACAGCGGAAAAGTAAACTAGTGTGGCTCCATGCACATGCGTTGCTCGGGGGTTGCGCCAGCCTAGAACGTCTCGTCTGGATCAGCGAAGAAGTCTTCATTCTCCACCTCTTCTCCATTGTAGACTGAGGAAAGATAAGCAACAAGCAAGTTTGAGTACCAATGGTACTCAACAAGTGGGGAAAAGATGGCGTGCAGGTTGTTAGAAAGGAAGGCCAAATTTGGGTTAAGCACTATAGCATTACATCCTATCCTTAGCTTTCATTAGTGCCTACTTCTAGGTTAGTGAACTCAGCCATAACCCATGTATAAGCCAAAACCAAACCAACCAAACCACCATTCCCAATCATTGACTAATTATGAATTGGACACCAAGCCGCTCTTGTCCGTGAGCACGACTATCATGACAGTTTCTCAATCACTGCAGAGAATGTACCCTTTACCCACAAGCCGTGATTTCATCCCCTGTTGCCAGGTGGACTAAGTAAACCTCCCTGATGCCCGTGGTCGCGAACCACATTGCACACTTCCTTTGGTGTGAGGCCAGGAGATCACTACGAGGTCTTTACAAAGGATTCTCCCGACGCATACTAGCCCTATGAGGTTTCACCCCTGTACAAAAGTGTGAGCCGTTAAACCACGACTCAACACCCCAGTTGCCCCCTCTTGAGCCATGCGGATCCCAAGGTAGTACACCCTGAACCAATTCCCTACACTATCCAATCACTAATACTACGTCGAGAGAGGCCTAATTAATCGACCAAGCTGCCCCATACTCAGTCTTGTGGCGCATAAAGCTTAGTGGCTTCCTCCATAAATCGGTCCTTAGAATCCAGCAATGTTCATACCCCAAAACCCGGGTCTCGTGCGTACTGCACCATACCAAACAAACCAACCCGCCAGATTCCTATCCACTATAATTCAATTCACCAAATCTCAATAAATGATCACAACAATTAATAGTATAACATGTATGTAGAGAATTTACCTCCCAATATTAAGCATGGATAAGCGTGAAAGTAACAATAAAATATACTCAGACCAACCCGGTGACAAGGAATTATATGTAACGATAAAGTAAATAAGATTCAAATTATTAAGCATGCAACTAACTAAAACTTAATAAAACAGGTGCAAAATGGTCAAGGAACTTGCCTTGTTCGAAGTGTGGGTTGGTGAAGTGGTAGTCCTGAAGATTGTAAGTCGGCTTGGGAACCGACTCTAAATACATCATAGCATGTGGAGCAGAAAATAGCAACACGCAATAACAAACAAGCAAATATAGGCACATCACAAATAAGCAATCACCAAAGGAAAACCTACGCAATTACATCACTAGCATTTATTTTCCTAGTTGATGTTTTATTAGTGATGTGGGCTGAAGTTCTGGGTTTTAGTGGACATTGGTGTTTATTAACAATTCAAGGTATTTATCTTCATTTTAAAGCATTGCATGAGTTTATTATAATTTTTCCCTAGCTCAACATAAATAATAATGTTATACAGCATGCCACAACAATTAAATAAATTATTTTGGTGTAAGCAAACTAGAAAATGTAAATCAAATAATGTCCCTAAATAATTTGAGAAAAAGAAGAGTGCAAACTTATGATTTTATGTAAATATCAAAGAGTGTAAAACAGACAGGAGTAGGGGCCTAGAAACATTTTATAACATAGCCAGGGGGTTAATCATAATTTACAGAGGCTATAAACATAATTAATTGTGAGAACAGTGGCTAAAATACCATATTTACACATTTTAATAGTGCTGACATAAATTAATTAAAGTCCAGGGGCTAGTTCATAAAGTATAGGACCTCAGAGTAATTAATTTAAATTCGCGCAGGGGGCTACGTGCAAAATAGCCAACGGTTAAAACAGGATTCAATCTGGGCCATTGGATCTAAAGCGTGCGGCCCAGATTTTAAATAATCGAAGGGGTATGCCCCTTCTAATCTCGGTCGTCGGCCCTAGATGGGCGGCCGAGATTGGGCCACATCGCCCCATGGGCGACAGAGGCGGTGCGCGCGCCAGGCCCGATGGCGCACGGTGGCGGGGGTCGCCGGAGATGGCCGGAACAGCCAAATCATTACCTAAAACTATGCGGCTACGATGGAAAGCGAGAGGGTGGCGAGGGGAGCTCACCTATGGGGTCGCGGAGCTCGGGTTGGGGCTGGAGGTGCGTCGGCGACGTCGGGAGGCGGCGATCTCCGGCGGAGCTAGACGAAACTGATGAAGCGGCGGCGAAATCCCCGATTGAAGATGTTCGGCAAGTTTCTATGGGCATGGAGAACAAGTTGAGCAAGGAATCAGGGAGGATTATCAACGAGAGCCTCGGGAACGGTGTCACCATACCTTGGCACTTGCGGCTAGGGTTGAGAGCTTCAGGGGTGGGGAAAAATAGGGGTGTCGGCCGGGATTTATAGGGGAGTGGGGGCGGCGGAGTATGGAAAGGGATTTCACGGCGACGGAAGGCGACAAGGGCCATTATGGCTGGAGATTCCATGCCAGCGTTTTGAATCAGGCGGCATCAGCGGGGTGCAGTCAGGCGCGCGGCGTAAGGAAAGAGGTGGGTCTAACGGCCGGGGTCCACGCGCCGAGAAAGAGAGGGGAGAAAGGAAAGAGGGGGAAGCAAGGCTGGCCTTGGGCCGTCGCGGGGTTGGGCCGGCGGGAGGGGAAAAACAAAAGGGGGAGGGGGATGGAATTGGGCCGAGGTTGGATTTAGGGGCCAAGCGGCGGGTTTTTTCCTTTTTATTTTTTTCTCTTTTCTTTTTCATTTCTTTATACAATTTGAATTTCTTTTCAAATTTCAAACGAATTCAAGCGCGTTTTGAAATTGAATTTTCAAATCAAAGGCAAATGCATGATGCACTCCTAATTTCAAATCCCTTTATTTCAAAATTTGAAATTTTGGGTGTTACAACTCTACCCCCCTTAAAGGAATCTCGCCCCCAAGATTCAGACGTCCTAAGAGAAAAGATCGGGGAACTCGGCCTTGAGGTCTTCTTCTCTCTCCCATGTTGCTTCTGCCTCAGAGTGATGTTTCCACTGCACTTTGCACATGCGAATCTTCTTGTTTCCCATGACACGTTCCGACGTCTCCAGGATCTTGACTGGCCGTTCTGCGTAAGACAGATCCTCTTGCACATCTACAGCCTCCATGGGTAATTGTTCCTCTGGTACTCTCAAGCATTTCTTTAGTTGCGACACGTGGAACACATCATGCACATCTGACAGTTGAGAAGGTAGCTCGAGATGGTAAGCTACTTCTCCTCTTCTCTCCAATATCTTGAATGGACTAATATAACGGGGTGCTAGTTTTCCCTTCAATTTGAACCGTCTTATACCTCTTACTGGTGATACCTTGAGATACACAAAGTCTCCGACCTCAAAGGTTAGATCACGACGTCGAGCATCTGCGTAACTCTTCTGCCTTGACTGTGCTGTTTTCAGATTATTCCGGATCTCTTGTACCCGTCGCTCTCCTTCTCTTAATATCTCCGATCCAAACACTTGACCTTCTCCGGTCTGATTCCAAAATAAAGGTGTCCTACACTTTCGCCCATAAAATGCCTCAAACGGGGGCATCTTGAGACTAGCCTTGTAGCTGGTGTTGTAAGAAAATTCCGCATAGGGCAAATTTTTGTCCCAACTCTTACTATTCTTCAAGGCACACGCTCGCAACATATCCTCCAAGATTTGATTGGTGCGTTCTGTCTGACCATCCGTCTGCGTGTGATATGCTAAGATGAAATTTAGACGAGTATCCATTGACTCATGTAGCTTCTGCCAGAATCTTGAAGTGAATTGGGTACCTCGATCAGACACGATCTTCTTCGGAACACCGTGCAAACACACAATTCTTTCCATGTATAATTCTGCCAACCGCAAACCATTGTAGCTTTCTGTCGGTACCCTAAAAACCGTACACCCCTTGAGGTTACAAAGATCTCAAGAGAAAGCCATCTACTTTGTTTGAAGACCCTCGGAGGCCCACTTGTCAGACATGACCGGACCCGCTTCTCCAACATGGTTAATCCCAGGGTCGCCACGTGTACAACCAAACCGGAGCTACCGCCCACAAGGGGGAAGCTCCAGGCCACGTACCGAAACGGCACCTCCGGACTTAACCCCAGACCGAGAGAAGCTCCGGACCTGACACGTGTCTGATAGCTTCAGAGCTACCTGCTTCCCACGGCAAGCTCCGGAGCTGCCACGTGTCAAATCGTCGGACCTTTCAGCTTCTAACCTCCGGAAGACCTTGTAACGGCTCCGGATCTTCAAAGGAGAGCCAAGGACTTCAAGACCCGATTAAGTGTCATTAATGCCATATTAATGACACTTAAACGGATGATCTTAACACCAATAACGGTGCTGTCAAAGCCCGTTACAGGGTTATTAAGAGTAATTAAGCGTGTATCAATACTAGTAACCGCCGGGGCCACATGTCGGGCCAGGCTAGCTTGTAACGGCCTGCCCTTGTACTATAAAAGGACAGGCCGACGATACACTCAGGGACGTTCACGAACGAACTCACGCATCCCACACGCTCGTGGCAAGCTCATACTGCTAATACAACATCAACACACCCGTGGAGTAGGGTATTACGCTCAGGCGGCCCGAACCACGTAAATTCTTGTGTCTCCTGTGTCAAACTACTATTCACCTTCTTGAATCTCCGCACGCCCACACCAAACTTCAAACTCCCCAATCGCTTTAGCAGTGTAGGGAGATCTGCTGGCTCCGACAGTCGACAGTTGGCGCGCCAGGTAGGGGCGCCTGAGATTTTCAAGAATGGTGAACTCTGCTGCTGCATCATCCAACGGCCAACCTGCTGCTCAGGCTGTTGGAGGCAATCCCTCCAACAGGCAGCCACCAGCAGGAGCCACACTCCCACCACCACCATCTTCTCCAGCAAATCGTGTTGGGCAACGTGATGGTGCGCCGGCGTCGCTTACCGCGTCGGCGAGTCATGACAACCCGGAACACGTGCTCCATGCAGCGCGTGCTCTTCTCCAACGTCCACCACCTCCAGATGCATCTCGGGATGCGCTGGAGCAATGGAGGGCTGATGTGGAGCACTTGGTCGTAGCAGCGGCCGAATGCCTCAACAACCATGGTCCTCCTCCTTCGGGACGAGCACTGTCGCAGCGGCGGACTTTGTCTGGAAGACTTGGTCCGCACGTCTCCAATAGCAGGAGACGTGCTGCATCTCAACAAGTGACGTCACTGCCCTACGGGGCTCGACGCACTCACACAGTATCCAGGCTTTCAACTCATGACCTCCGGGCGGAGCTTGATCGCCGATACCGCCAGCAGGATGGCCGTGTCCATATTGAGCGTGCCCGTGAAAGACGGGAAGCTCAGGACCTTTCTACACTGGAAGGAGTAGGAGGAGGCTGTTTAGCCCTAGCCATACACCTGCGCATGGTTAGATGGCCACAGAAGTTCCGGCCTCACTTGCCGGAAAAATTCGACGGGACTGTTAACCCCGCCAAATTCCTTCAGATATACTCCACTGCAATCTTGGCAGCTGGAGGAAATGAGGCCGTGATGGCCAATTACTTTCCAGTGGCCTTAACTGGGACCGCCAGGTCCTGGTTTATGAGCCTTCCACCCAACTCTATCAACAGTTGGGAGGAGCTGTGCCATCAGTTCACTGCCAACTTCGAAAGTTCATACACCCGACCAGGCACTGAACTGGACCTTTTTGCGGTCGTGCAAAAAGGGGGAGAATCTTTGCGGTCCTTCATCCAGAGGTTCTCTCAGGTACGCAACACTATCCCTTCTATCTATAGCGCATCTGTCATTGTGGCATTCAGACAAGGCGTGCGGGATAAGAAGATGTTGGAGAAGCTGGCGATCAAGGAGATCACCAGCGTCACGGAACTCTTCAGCCTGGCAGATAAATGTGCCAGAGCTGCGAAGGGCCGTGAAATGCACTCCAAACCAGCCTCGGAGGATCACAAGAAATCCTCCAAAGAAGAAGCCGCTACCTCCGGGAGTGGCAAGAAGAAAAAGAAGACCAACGGCAAGAAGAAGCCGTCGGCCGGCACATCCAACGTTGCAGCTGCTGCAGCTCCGGGTGGCCGGGGGCCACGCCCCGAGAAGCGACCTCGACCGTCTTCCGAAGACGGTGGCAAACCCAAAGTGTGGTGCCCCATTCACAAAACGGGCAGCCACGGTTTGGAAGACTGTCGGGAGGTCCAAAACCTTGCTGAGCGCTACAGCAAGCGCCGGGAAGGATCTCGTTTCCGACAAAGGGAAGGAAAGCAAAAGGTCGACGAAGCTCCGGCTGAAGAGGAGTTAGGGTTCCAGGATCCCAAAAAGGTCCTGAAGGCCGTCTACACCTCTGTCGACGATGATTCTGACGTCTCTGACAACGAGCGCTGGAAGACCATGAACACCATTTTTGGTGGATCATGGGATATCACCTCTCGTCGTGTCATTAAGACTATGCGGTGGGATATGGCCGCTGTAGCCCCTATAGTCAGGCCGGAACCTCATTGAAAGTGGATGGACACCTCCATCACTTTTGATGCTTCGGATTGTCCCCGGAGCATGGTTGGGGCAGGACAGTTACCCTTGATGTTATCGCCTACCATCAACAACATCCAGCTCCACCACGTCATGGTAGACGGAGGTTCGGGGCTTAACCTCATCAGCTTCGAAGCTTTCACTAAGCTTCAGCTCCGACCTTCGGATCTCCAGCCCTCTCAACCTTTCTCCAAAGTAGGTCCGGGGGCCATTACCCCACTCGGAGCTATTACTCTCCCCGTTACCTTCGGGACACGGGAGAAGTATCGCACCGAGAAGTTGGTCTTCGACGTCGCTCAGATCAACTTACCATTCAACGCCATTTTGGGTAGACCTGCCCTGTACAAATTCATGGCAGCTGCCCATTATGGATACCTGGTGTTGAAGATGCCAACACCAGTAGGCGTTCTCCGGATCCGCGGAGATCGCACTGCCGGAGTAACTGCTCTGGAGGAACTCCACGCACTCACCACGGCGCAAGAGGATGACTCCAGACAGGAGCAAGCTCCGAAACCCCCGAGCATTCGTCAACGAGGCTCGACCTCTGCACCCCGAGTGCAGCCAAGCGGCGACACCGACATTCCTGTCAAAGTCGTCCAAATCGGTTCCGATGCCGCTCAAACCACCTGTATATTGGGAGGATTGAACAACAAATAGGAACTCGCGCTCATCACTTTACTCCGGGCTAACGTTGACGTGTTTGCTTGGCAACCGTCACAAATGCCTGGGATCCCCAGGGAAGTGATTGAGCACAATCTGAAGATCTACCCCGATGCCCGGCCTGTGCATCAGAAGCCTCGGAAGCAATCCGTAGAGCGACAAAACTTCATCCGACAAGATGTGAAGAAGTTGCTCGAAGCCGGATTCATCCGAGAAGTCTTCCATCCAAAATGGCTGGTGAAACCAGTCGTTGTGCCCAAGGCCGGCGGGAAGCTTCGGATGTGCATCGACTACACCACACTAAATAAGGCATGTCCAAAAGATCCATTCCCACTACCTAGAATAGATCAGATAGTGGATTCCACCTCCGGGTGTGAATTACTGTGCTTCCTAGACGCATATTCTGGGTATCATCAAATCAGGATGTCTAGGGAGGATGAAGAGCATACTTCATTCATCACAGTAGATGGATTGTACTGCTACACAGCCATGCCCTTTGGTCTCAAGAATGCAGCTTCTACTTTTGTACGAGCTATGTACAAAACTTTTGAAGAACTCATCAGAGACATAGTGGAAGTGTATGTCGATGACATCGTGGTCAAAGTCAAGAACAATGAGTCACTCCTAGACACCTTGCAGGCTGTCTTCGACAAGCTGCGGGCCACCCGCACAAAGCTAAACCCGGACAAGTGCGTGTTTGGGGTTAGCTCCGGAAAACTTCTTGGTTTCCTGGTAAGTCACCGGGGCATAGAAGCTAATCTGGCGAAGATAAAAGCCATTGAAGACATGCGGCCACCAACCCGCATCAAAGACGTCCAAAAGTTAACTGGGTGTCTAGCAGCCCTCAGCCGGTTCATATCAAGACTGGCAGAACGGGCACTTCCCTTCTTCAAGTTATTGAGGAAGTCCGGACCATTCCAATGGTCCGAAGAAGCAGAGAAGGCATTCCAGGAGCTGAAACAGTTCCTCACCACCCTACCAATTCTGGTAGCTCCTAACCCTGGTGAGCCTTTGTTCCTTTACATTTCAGCTACTAACGAAGTCGTCAGTATGGTTCTGGTTGTGGAGAGACCGGAACTACCCCACACTCAGGAACCCAGACCCCTTCGGGAGGGTCCGGAGGTTCCTGAAAGCGAGTCTGGGTCCCAGCTCCCAGATTCGAACCCGCAAGAAGTCACTTCAGGAGACCTGGACCCCTCTGGGAGGGTCCAGGTCATTTCTGAAGAAGCTCCGGGTTCCTCCAGCCAGAACCCGGAGGTCCCCAAAGAGAATCTGGACCCCTCTGAGAGGGTCCAGATCAATGAAGAGGAAGCTCCGGACCCCTCCGGGAGGGTCCGGACCATTCAACGCCCGGTATACTTCATCAGTGAAGTATTACATGATGCCAAGACTCGATATCTAGAGGTGCATAAGCTGCTCTATGCAGTTCTTATTGCCTCCAGGAAGCTTCGACATTACTTCCAAGCTCACAAAGTCTCGGTGGTGACCTCCTACCCACTTCGAGCAATCTTGCATAATCCCAATTCAACTGGGAATATAGCAAAGTGGGCTGCGGAATTGGCTGAATTTGATCTTGAATTTATTTCAAGACAAGCAGTCAAGAGTCAAGCGTTGGCAGATTTTGTGGCGGAATGGACTCCCTCTCCATCAAACCCTTGGTGCCCCAGTGAACAGAAGACGGAGTATCAAGCTCCAACCTTCACCGAGCCTCATTGGACCCTCTACTTCGATGGCTCCATGCAGAAGCAGGGGGCCGGAGCTGGAATCCTTCTCCTTGCACCGACTGGGGAGAAGGTAAAATACATGGTACACCTTGACTTCAAGGCAACCAACAACATGGCGGAGTATGAAGCACTCATCTACGGACTAAAGGTGGCACTGTCATACGGTGTCAGACAACTGCTGGTCAAAGGAGATTCACAGCTCATCATCAAGCAGGTGAAGGGTTAATGCTCCTGCAACAATCTCCAGCTAGCTGCTTACCTCCTAGAAGTCCAAGGGCTTCAGAAGGACTTTGAAGTCCTAGACCTCCACCATGTTCAGCGTGCCCACAACGCTGAAGCCGACGAACTCTCGACGAAAGCGTCAACCGGAGCTCCGGCTCCTGACGGAACTTTTGTCCGGAGATTGTCGAAACCCACAGCTCAGCTAGCCGAACTGAGCGAAGGGGGCGAGATCAGCATCCCGAAGCTGACGGTCCCGATGGCCCTGTTACCATGGCAGCCATCAAGGGTCGTAGGTGCTGCCGGAAGCTCCGAGCAACCCAGCACGCAAGACTCAAATGCTCAAGTCAGTTCCGATGCATGGATCTCGGAGATCCGGAACTACTTGAAAGACAACATCCTTCTTGACGATGATGTATCCGCTGATCGGGTAGTCAAATTGGCTAAAAGATACACACTGGTAGAAGGGGATCTCTACCAGCGCAGTGCCAACAGCATCCTAATGCGGTGCATCACAAGGGAAGAAGGTTGCAAACTCCTCGCAGAAATCCATGGAGGCGAGTGTGGGAACCACGCATCTTCCCGCACGCTGGTCGGAAAAGCCTTTCGGCATGGCTTCTACCGGCCTACAGCGCTCCAGGATGCCACTGAGCTGGTGAAGAAATGCGAAGCATGCCAATTTCATGCAAAGCAAATTCATACACCGGCTCATCCCTTACAAATGATACCTCCTATATGGCCCTTCGCTGTGTGGGGGATGGATATCTTGGGACCCTTCCCAAGAGCTGTCGGAGGTTACAAGTTCCTGTACGTCGCCATTGACAAGTTCACCAAGTGGCCGGAAGCAACTCCAGTTGTGACGATCAACAAGCAATCTGCTATCAACTTTCTGCAATCCATTGTAAGCAGATTTGGAGTCCCAAACAAAATCATCACTGATAATGGGACTCAATTCACAAGCTCCGCATTCCAAGGATATTGCGAAGACCTCGACATACAAGTTTGCTACGCCTCCGTAGCTCATCCAGCCAGCAATGGCCAAGCCGAGAGAGCAAATGCTGAAATCCTTAAAGGACTCAAAACGCGCACTTATGAGCGCTTGAAAAAACACGGAGCCAACTGGATCGAAGAGCTTCCACCCACTCTATGGGCCAACAGGACTTCTCCAAACCGGTCAACCGGAGAAACACCCTTCTTTCTGGTGTACGGAGCTGAAGCAATCCTTCCTCCGGAAATCACCTTGGGTTCGCTCCGGGTCCGGACCTTCGACGAAGCCGCGCAGGACCAGCTCCGGCGTGAAGACCTGGACCTCCTCGAGGAGGGAAGGTGCCAAGCAGCTGTTCGGAATGCCCGATACCGCCAAGCTCTACGGCGTTATCACCAGCGGCATGTACACAACCGACAGCTCGAGGAAGGCGATCTGGTGCTACGGAGAATACTATCCAGAGAAGGGTTAAACAAACTCTCCCCCGGCTGGGAGGGGCCCTTCCGAGTGATCAAAGTATCCCGTCCCGGAAGCATTCGCTTGGCTACCGAGGATGGGACACCTCTCCCAAATCCTTGGAACATCGAGCACCTCCGTAAGTTCTACACTTAATACCACGGAGGTGAGTCTTGAGTAACTTGGGGTGTATGTTATAGAGTCATTGTACAGAGTCGGGTAGTTCCTCCGGGAGAGCAGTCGGACCTTTCCCAGAAGGTCCGCAAAGCTCATGCAACACTTGCCACAGTCACCGGACTAAAAGTGTGGCTAACTACCCTGGGTCAAACAAGAAACCAAACACACTTAGCCTGGTTCCGTACCCTAAGAGTGTACTTGTTTCCCCTGTACCCCGGACCTATAATGAAAGACATCTTCATGTGAAATAGACTCCAGTGCATTTATTTTGTACAGGCTCAACATTTTTATTTTTCTCTTTCTTGTCTATAACCAAGACGTGCAATTCTTAAGAAATTTTAGTTCGACCGATTTATATACGATTTGAGTTGTATTGTCAGTTCTTTTGGATTCAAATATCGCTCATGGCCAACTCGCCTGAAAGCCGCCAAGCCAATCTAGGGCCGGAGTGTGCTATCGACTTAGCCTGGTCAAGCACCCTAAGTACGCCACTCTACCTACACCCCGGCAGGCCGAAGTAAGGCGGGTCTATGAACAGTTGAATCTAAGAGAAAAGGCAACGCATCCGGTTGTATTTAAAATCGCGTTCAACTTAAAGTTTTCTTGAGAATCGTAAGCCGCGACGAAATTATAGACAAGGAACGAATTTTACTATTTTTCTTGACTTAAGTGTGCAGGAAAAATAAAGTCTACGTTGATGGAGAAAAGCCGGAGCTAACTAAGCTCCGACTCCCCCAAGGGGGCCAGCCGTCGACGCTGAGTATAAGATGGTGAGAAGACCCCATAAATGGAGTCTGCTGCCAACAAACCAAGTGTTGGCAAAGGTCACTGCTGGAGCTACTCAGCTCCGACACCCCGGAGGACTAACTATCGACGCTCTACGTGTTGATAGAGGCTATCGCCGGAGCTATCAAGCTCCAGCGATGGACAATGCCGGAGCTTCTAAGCTCCGACAACCTCAGGGGACCTTCACTATCGAAGACTTCAGACCTAAAATTCTACAAGTTCGGAGCAAATGAGTCTTCAACAAAACACAGTATCCTTTTGGTACATGTTCACAATCAAATTGTGTACATCTACCAGGGGGCCAAGTGAAGATAAAGACGTTGAAGACAAAAAGTGAAATTCGCAAAATTTCGGGGATTTCATTCATCTAGAGACACGAGATTACATCTGAAGACAAGGGATTACAAAATTGAGGAAGAAGAAGAGAAAATACAAGTGAGAGCTAAGGAGATGGTCCTAGACCCTATGGAAGAACTCGGCGACTTTCTGGGCGACCCCCGATACGCTGGCTCGGGTAGCCTCGCCTTCTCCTTCGACGGGGCCTTCAAGCACCGGGTCCAAAGGAAATTGGGAGTTCCGGCTGGTGTAGCACGTCAGCACATACTCTGTGACGTTCCTCGCCAGGGATTACCCCTCAACCTCCAGTTGGTCCGCGATGACATCGCCCACCTTGGAGAGCTTGCTACCAGCTGCGCCCAACGCCTGCAGCGCAAGGTCCGGCTCCGGCTCTGGATCATCCGGGCGCACGGGGCTGAAACCCATTGGCGTCAACGTGTCATTGGCCTTGCCCAGGAACTCCCAAATCTGTAGGGAGTCCGCCGTCCTTAAGCTCTTCATCTCTTCCAGGGATCTCTTGGCCGCCGTCAGTTCGGAATTCTCACGGGCGAGGCGCTCAACTTCTTTGGTGTTTTGCTGAATCGTTGCAGCAACCCGCCTCTCAAGTCTTCTGAGCTCCTCCTCCCGGAGGTGGATCTTGTTCCGGCGATCGACCAGGTCCTTCTCCCTAGCCTCCACTTTTTTTCTCCCGAGCAACGAGGGCACACTCGTATTCGTAGAGTTCCTGCCCCCGCACCCAGGTCTTCTCCTCTTCCTCTTGGCAGCGCTCTTCCAATTTCTTGGTGCGCTCCTCAAGGCCCTTGTCAGCCAGAGATACTTTCTCGGCGAGCTCCTCTTCCCTCCTCAGGACATCATCCCGCGGTTCCAGGAGTTTCTGCTCTTCGTCCTCGAGCCGTCTCTCCCTCTCTTCAAGTGCCTCTCGGCGCTTGATGAGTGCGGTGTTGATGGCCTCAAGCTGTTCGTGCCGAGCATTGGCCGCGTCGTTGGCAGCTCTGGCCTGATCGTGGATCTCCCGGGATTGAGCATCGAGGGCATGAGTCATGCTCTCCCTGTCATCCAGCAGCTTACCCTAGTACTCCAAGCGGATCTTCTCCCGCTTGATCCACTCCTTGTCATCCGCTAGCCTCGACTGCGCCAGCTTGGTCTCAAAGTGGAGTCGGTTGCGCCACCGCCTAAGGGTTTGGCGCTCCTCTTCAAGAGCCTTGCTGTCGTGGAAGAAGGCCAATTGGACTTGACGCAGACTGGAGCAGGCGTTGTCAATAGACATCGACAGCGGGATGGGCTCCGGACCTGCTGGGGTCTCCTCCGCTGGTTCCAGCAAGTCTTCACATACAAAAATTGGGTCCCACTCTATGAGAGCAGAACCCTGAGCTTCCAAGGCACTAGGGCCGTCCTCCGGGATGGCCTCAGTTGCCATCGAAGAAGGCCCCGCCGCCAAGTCTTCGTTCACCTCCTCGGGCAGGGGGCCAGTGACTTCGCTGGGGCACAACGGCTCGGCCGCAGGTACCTCCGGCGTCGTCGCCTCCAGAGCAGGAGCTGCTACTGGCTCCGGCCGGGACATCTCTTCCGAGGGAGGCTAGAGCTCCATCGTCTCTTCAACCACCGGCTCTATAACCGGTGCTCCAACAATAACCGGCTCAGCGGCCGGTGCTTCGGAGGTAGCCAGCTCAACTGCCGGAGCTACCTCGACTTCCGGCTCGCATGCCGGGGCTTCAGACACCTCCGGCTCAACCGCCGGGGCTTCAGCAATTTCCGGCTCCGAGACCGGAACTACTACTTCCTCCGGCTCAACAGCCGGAGCTTCCATTACTACAGCACCAGGACCCGGAGCTTCAACCTCCGAGACAGGTGCTGCTGGCGTGTCTTCACTCCCGTGGTCCGGCGCTACCACGAGAACTTCTGGGGACGAGTCGAGATCCATGACCACGACAGCCGGCGCCGGAGCTGTCGCGGCCTCAACCACCACCTGGGGCGGCACCGGGACAGGAGCAGAAGCTCCCACGGCCTCAGACATCGTGGCTGAGGGTGGAGCTTCACTCCCCTTCTTGGGGACGCTGCAGATGATGGACGAAGAAAATCAACAAACAATCGCTACAATTAAAAAGTTAACCAAGGTAAAGCTTAAAAATTACCTTGGAAGGCTTCCGCACCAGCTTGCGCGGAACCTTTTTCCTGGACGTTACGGGCTGGCCACGGTCGGCGTAGAAGCTCCAGAAGGCCCCCCGGAACTTGTCGCAGCTACGGGCGTTTCCCGGGTCGAGGCCCTCCTCGATCGGGAGGAACCCCTGGACCTGGAGGCTCCCACCGTCCCAGGTGCCGGAGTTGTGCGCTCGGAGCTAGCACCCCAGGAGGGTTCCACCACGGGGACAGACGCGCTCCGGGAGGATCCCACTGCAGGAACGGTATCGTCCCGGAAGGACCCCACTACGGGGACAGTCGCCACGGTGGCAGAAGATCTTCCCCCCTGGGGAGAAGGGACCGAGGCGGGAGTAGCAGGCCTGACGGACCTTCCATCAGCATGTCGCAGCTTCCTCTTCCAGCTCTCCGGCTCATCCGCTAGCTCCTTGCCCTTGCCGACGACTTCAACCCTTGGCTGTGGGGCAGGAGCGGAGCCGTCTTCGGGCATCCCGGGGATCGCCACCTGGGTGGTTGCTCTTCTCTCGACGACACCAAGGTCGTCAAGTAAGGGCATCGTCCGCCGGAGCTCCCTGCTGAACTCCACTTCCACGTTCAGAGGGAGAAAGGCCGATGGCAGAGTCAAGTCATCACCGTCGACGTCGATGCCGTGCTGGAATTTATTGAGGTGGAACTCCAAGGTTTTCCCCACGATGTTGGACTTCAACCCGGTCTCAATCCGCTCCTCGTCCATCACGCTGTTGAGGGCCCAAGCGAGCTTCTCCCTCCTCTTCAGCGGCGCCCACCTGTTGGCCAGGAAATTGCAGAATACCGCCTGAGGAGTCAATCCTCCCTCCACGCATTGGCGAATCCTGGTCAAGGCGAGGTTGAAAGCTTTCGCCAGCACCAGAACCGCACTCCAGATCGTCGTGTTGATGCCGGGCAAGCCGTCGAGCAGCTCCAACCGCTCATGCTCCTCCACCCTGACGACTATCCAATATTTCTTCCAGTCATCCCACTTCCCGGAAGGGAACGACCGGAGGTACTTGAATGGGCACTTCTTGCGCTTCACACAGTAGAGAAGCCTAGGTACTCATTGCTCCGGCCGGTGGTGTGGACGGTGAAGAAGGTCCAGAAGAGTTCGATGCAGGGGGGGGATGCCCACCCACATCTCACAGAAGTGGACAAAGATGGACACGAGGAGAATGGAGTGAGGGCCAAGGTGGTATAGCTGCAGACCATAGAAGTCTAGTAGCATCAAGAAGAAGGAAGAAAAAGGTGGGATCAACCCCACCATGGCGTACGAAGAAAAGTACACCATTTCACCGGCGTGCTCCTTCTCGAAGGGGAGCTCTCCGCCGGCACGGACCAAGCAGTTGAAGAAGTCCGAGGACCACCCCATGAAGGCCCGGACCTTCTTGAAATCGCTGTCCGTCTTCAAGCGACTCTCGCGCAGACCCAACTCCATTGCAGCACAGCTAGGCAAGAGAAGAAGAGCTAAGCACGAGTTGGGAGTTTGAGCGCAAGATCAGATGAGAGGCGTAAAGAACTCCCGACGGTGCGCGCTTTCCTTCTTAAGTAAGCCCTCGCAACGCTTGGATGGAAACCGCGGGGAAGTCGAAGATACCATTCAAGAATTCAACCCAGCCGATGACAAGAGGGCCCGGGACCACCCCGACGATCAAGTCGAGGCTCTTACCCAGGCGAACGGTTGTCATCACTCGGTGGGAAACCCAAAGGAGGCGGCCTGACAGGGCGCGCGAAACCGATACGGTTTTCGTATCGGGAAACGGCGACCTTCAATTGTGTGAGATCCGCACATCAAAGATCTCATCAGCCGCCTGAGGTGCGCCACGCGGTGGGATCTAACTGTAAATCCCTGTCAACGGCACCTCCGAAGACCCTTGAAGACTCAGTTCAAGAGTCGCAAGGATGGACCCACCTCCAACGGAATGACTTCACCCCAGTGATCTTCCTCGGAGGTAGGTCCAGGGGGCCACTGTCGGTACCCTAAAAACCGTACACCCCTTGAGGTTACAAAGATCTCAAGAGAAAGCCATCTACTTGGTTTGAAGACCCTCGGAGGCCCACTTGTCAGACATGACCGGACCCACTTCTCCAACATGGTTAATCCCAGGGTCGCCACGTGTACAACCAAACCGGAGCTACCGCCCACAAGGGGGAAGCTCCGGGCCACGTATCGAAACGGCACCTCCGCACTTAACCCCAGATCAAGAGAAGCTCCGGACCTGACACGTGTCTGATAGCCCCGGAGCTACCTGCTTCCCACGGCAAGCTCCGGAGCTGCCACGTGTCAAATCGTCAGACCTTTCAGCTTCTAACCTCCGGAAGACCTTGTAACGGCTCCGGATCTTCAAAGGAGAGCCAAGGACTTCAAGACCCGATTAAGTGTCATTAATTACATATTAATGACACTTAAACGGACGATCTTAACACCAGTAACGGTGCTGTCAAAGCCCGTTACAGGGTTATTAAGAGCGTGTATCAATACTAGTAACTGCCGGGGCCACATGTCGGGCCAGGCAAGCTTGTAACGGCCTGCCCTTGTACTATAAAAGGACAGGCCGACGATACACTCAGGGACGTTCACGAACGAACTCACGCATCCCACATGCTCGTGGCAAGCTCATACTGCTAATACAACATCAACACACCCGTGGAGTAGGGTATTACGCTCAGGCGGTCCGAACCACGTAAATTCTTGTGTCTCCTGTGTCAAATTACTATTCACCTTCTTGAATCTCCGCGCGCCCACACCGAACTTCAAACTCCCCAGTCGCTTTAGCAGTGTAGGGAGATCTGCCGGCTCCGACAGTCGACACTTTCCTTGACCGGAATGAAGTGAGCGACTTTAGTCAACCGGTCCACGACCACCCATATGGAGTCGTATCCTGATTGGGTCCTTGGCAATCTTACAATAAAGTCCATACTTATCTCTTCCAATTTCCACTCGGGTATCTTGAGTGGTTGAAGTAGTCCAGTAGGTCTCTGATGTTCCACCTTGACTAACTGACACGTGTCACACAGAGCCACGTATTCGGCCACATCACGCTTCATACCAAGCCACCAATATCGATCCTTGAGGTCTTGGTACATCTTGGTACTCCTAGGATGAATAGAGTAGTACGAGTCGTGGGCTTCTCTCAATATCAAATCTCGGATCCCCTTGACATTTGGCACGCATATCCTCTTCCCTAACCATAGGGTTCCGTGTTCATCTTCCCTGAAATCTGGGGCTTTGCCAGCCTTCATCGGCTTCTTAAGTTTCTGGATCTTCTTATCCTCTTTTTGGCCCTCTCTAATGTCTTGTTCCAACGTGGAGTCCACTTCCATAACTACGGCATCTGCATTAGACACTATGCATAGGTTTAATCTTGCAAACTCCTCACATAGCTGCGGTTGATAAGCTTGGATCATCGTACTGTTGCATTGTGACTTCCTACTCAAGGCATATGCGACCATGTTCGCCTTTCCAGGGTGATAGTTGACCCAACATCGAAGTCATTAATGAGCTCTAACCACCTTCGTTGGTGAAGATTAACGTCGGGCTGAGTGAAGATGTACTTCAAGCTCTTGTGGTCGGTGTAGATTTCTGTCCTTTTTCCGATCAGGTAGTGTCTCCATATCTTCAGTGCGTGAACCACAGCTGCTAATTCCAGATCATGGGTCGGATAATTCTTCTCATGCTTCATGAGTTGTCTCGAAGCGTAAGACACCACATGTCCCCCTTGCATCAACACACATCCCAATCCTTGTTCGGAAGCATCACAATAGACCAAGAACTCCTTTTGCATATTCGGCATGACCAACACTGGAGTAGTGGTCAACCTCTTCTTCAATTCGGCAAAACTTGCTTCACATTCCGGTGTCCATTTGAATGTAGCTCCCTGCTCGAGTAGCTTGGTTAGCGGCCGGGAGATCTTTGAAAATCCCTCAATAAATCGTCGATAGTAACCAGCCATTCCCAAAAAGCTTCTGATGTGTCCCACATTTTCCGGCGTATCCCACTTGAGAACATCTGCCACTTCGCCCGGATCCACTAATATTCCTCCTTCTGATATGACATGTCCCAAGAATGATACATGCTTCAGCCAAAACTCACACTTACTGAATTTAGCGTATAATTGGTGCTCTCTAAGCTTCTGTATTGCCAACCTTAGGTGTTCCTCGTGCTCTTCTTCACTCTTGGATAATATCAAGATCTCGTCGATGAATACCACCACAAACTTGTCCAGATATTCCATAAATACTTTGTTCATGAGGTACATGAAGTAAGCTGGAGCATTAGTCAACCCGAAAGACATAACAGTATACTCATAAAGACCATATCAAGAGACAAATGCAGTCTTGGGAATGTCCGATGGTCGAATCTTCAACTGGTGATAACCCGAACGAAGATCAATCTTAGAGAACACACATGCTCCTCGCAGCTGATCAAACAAATCTTCGATCCTTGGCAGTGGGTACTTATTCTTGATGGTCACTGCATTCAATGTACGATAATCCACACACACCCTTTGAGTGCCACCCTTCTTAGGCACGAATATGACAGGAGCACCCCAAGGTGATGAACTAAGGTGGATGTATCCTTTCTCCAACAACTCTCTAATGTGATCCTTTAGCTCGGCTAACTGTTTAGCGTCCATTCTATATGGCCTCTTATATATCGGGGCCGTTCCAGGCACTAGGTCAATGACGAATTCAATTCCACGGTTAGGAGGCATACCCGGTAACTCCTCAGGGAACACGTATGGGAATTCACTGACAACTCGGATCTCTTCGGCAACCTCAGTTTGATTTAGCCTGATCCTCTGTGTTGGAGCTTGATCTGGAGAGAACTCAACCTTGGTACCATCGGTATGGGTCAAGGAGACTGTCCTTGTGGCGCAGTGGATCACCCCATGGTACTTGGTCAACCAATCCATTCCCAGAATAATATCTAGCCCTTGAGATTCCAAAACAATAAGGTTTGCTGGGAAAACTACCCCCCTTATGTCTAGCCTTACATTAGGGCATACTTGTTGTGTTATCATATCTCCCCCAGGGGAGTGAACTATAAGTTGGTGAGTCATTAAGTGCACTACCATGTCATGCCTCCTCATGAATTCCTTAGATATGAAAGAATGCGTAGCACCAGAATCAAACAACACTATAGCTAGATGAGAGTCAGCAGGAAACGTACCAACAACCACATCTGGTGCATTGTGCGCCTCCTCAAGTGCCACGTGGTTAACTCTCCCACGTGTAGGTTGCTACAGCGACTTCTTCGAGCAATGATTGGCGAAATGTCCCATCTCACCATAGTTATAGCACTGCACAACCGCGTTGTTACCTTGGGCTCTATTACCTCCTTGAGGGTTCTGCTGCGGCTGACCATTAGGGCGGGATGCTGGAGCTGCTGGGCGAGGTGGTTGCATTGGTTGGCGTGGAGGCTGTGGTGGTTGGTGCATCTACTGGTTGTATGGTGTGGGTGGCCTGTAGGAGGAGTTTGGGAACATTTGTCCCGTGTAAGAGTTCATAGGACGAGTCATAGGTGCCGCAGGCTGAGGGGCATAGCAAGGGCGCACATTATTTCCCGAACTGTGTGCTTGAGCCAACTTCCTCTTCCTGTCACCATCATCCAACTCTTTCTTGGTCCTTTCTACTTCAAAATCCTTGTCCACCAACTTATGGAAACTGTTGTAGTCACTGGAAACCATAGCGAACTTCAGCTCCTTGTCAAGCCCCTTCTTAAAATGAAACATTTTCTTTGAGTCAGTGTCCACATCTTCTGGTGCATAGCGAGACAATTGTGTGAATTTGTTCAGGTACTCTCGCACACTCATACAGCCCTGCTTAAGCATGAGAAACTCCTCATGTCTCGCCTGGACCTCTCCTTCGGGCACGAAATGACTGCAGAAGTAAATCTTGAATTCATCCCATGTGATATTATCTGGGTCCTGATGGGCTTCGGTGAAAGCAGTCCACCAATCGGCTGCAGGTCCCTAGAGTTGGTGCGAGGCTAACAGTACCTTCTCCCTTCCTTCACATTGGATAATTCTCAGCTTGCTCTTAATTGTTCTCAGCCAATCGTCGGCATCCATTGGCTCACTAGCAGTGGCAAAGGTGGGTGGATGGGTGTTGAGAAAGTCTCTCATGTGGGATCGGGGACCTGGAGCTGGCTGTGGCTGGGGCTGATTTGGTGGTGGAGGTGGAGGGGCTTGTTGGGCTTGCTGCATGTTGGCCACCACCTGTGTTAAATTTTGCATCATCTGCATGGCTATCATTTGCTGCATGTGATTCATTGCAGGTGCTCCGCGGGCACCACTCCCATTCCATTGCGGTAGCTGGAATCCAGCTTCATCATCACCGAGGGGCATACCAAGGCCACGGCCACGACCTCTTCCCCTGCCTGCCATCTGAGTATGAAGAGAATATAGTCTTAGGTACTACTATAACTAGTGGAAGACTACTATACGATACTCTTACTATATGCAAACACGAGTATATATGAAAATTATTTATTAATAGCTCACTAATTAAGGAAGTATCAAAAAGGTGCGGTTGTAGACAAGTCGCCAAGGCGTTCGACAACTCACACAACACACCAAGAGGAAAACATGAAAGAAGTAACACAACTCAAGGTTACACGAGTACGTCTACATCGCTCTTATTTAACTAATTAGGGGTGTGCCTATCCTTGAGTCGTGGCATAGGTCGAGGACTACTCGTCGTCAAGTGAGAACTCCTCCGGGTCCTCGTCGTCGTCATCGTCCTCGTCGGGGTCCTCGGGGTCGTGTGGTGGTGAGGCAAAAGGCGGCGGTGTTGCGGTAGATGCCACACTGGATGGCTCCTCATTAGAAGACTCCTCAGAAGACGACCCACGCTGGCCGCCACGACAGTCTGGAGAGTCCGGGGTCCATGTCAAAGTGTCGGATGTGTAGTCGTCCGGGTCCTCGTCGGTGATCCGGCGATACCTCCTGATCACCGCCTCGTGGCGCTGGGCGAGGTCACGACCATCTTGAATCTCCTGCTGCGCCCTCTGAAATCAGGCACTGAGCTGGGCCACGTCGTCAATAGTCTGACGAGACTATGGAAGGTCCTGGGGTCCCACCACGTGTCTTGAGACGAAGCCCGCAGTGCCACTGGGACGCGGTGGAACGAAGGTGTGCACTGTGTCCTCCAGACGGAAACGGTAGGCGTGACTCCAAAAGGTAGCTGCTTCCCAGCTAGCATCCTACTCCGCATATCAGCGGGAGCTCCTCCAAGCAGGACTGTTGTGGGTCTTCACCAACTCATCGCCATAGTAGATATAGATCTTGCAGTTCCACTCCTTCCTGCCGGGGCACTGCACTCCAGTGGTGTGGTAGGAGAGCGATGATGAGGACATCACTTATATGGATACAAACAACACTCTACTGAATATACAAGATGCAATCAATAGAGTTCATACACAACAATAAATTTCAGAGGTGAACTCGTTCTTATATATTTCCTTATATGTTTTTGAGCATAAATTGCTACTTAATGATTTATTTGTGATTAGGATCCATGGAGAGGTTCAAGGAGTACTTGGAGGGAGTATTAGGGACGTGGAAGACCAGAGAATTCGTTCAAAGAAGATGGAAACCGAACCAAACTCCAAATCGTATCCAACTCGGAGTCCAGGAGTAGTACGCACTAAAATGGATGCCCAGGACGCATACGAACTCCGTTTTGGACGTTCTACATATGCACGGAAAGGGGAGAGGATAACCTTTCCAATGGCACCGGTCCCATGTCAAAATTCCTTCGGAGTCGTCGGGAATCGTCGAAACAAAATTAAGTACAGAATCTGTCAAGGTGCTGCGCCACCGTATTGGGCCATTGGGCCTTGTATCAAGTCTAAGTCCATTATTTTCGTGTCTTAGGGTTAGGTCACGACCCTAACACCCCCTTGGACGTCCTCCCACCTATATATACTCCATGGTAGCCGCCATAGACAATTGGGTTTTGCTTAGATCAATCATATCGCCGTTTTTCGGTTTGTGAAACCCCAATTCAGCAATTTCAGATTGCTTCTTCTACGTTCTTGCTTGTGTTCTCGGTTGCACTTGCAGGGATTAGCCTTCTTGGCGAGGTCAATCGTGTGAAGCACGGTTGATAACCAACGGAGCGGTGGTGTAGTGATTGCAGGGGTTGTTCGTGTTCTACTCGAGAACCTCGGATCATCAACGTCGAGATCTCCATCAATCGACTTACCCATTACCTATCAGAAGATCGGGCCTCATCATCAATTTTTCCTATCAATTGGTATCAGATTTCCAGGTTGCCCGTTAGGTAATTCATCTATCCATTACATTAGTTTTGTTTTTCATACCTAGAGTCCACAAAAAAGCCACAAAAAAAACTTGCAGTTTAGTAGATCTGTTCATTACTTTGTCCAAACCATATTGAGCCTTTGCAACTTTGTTATTCAGTTTGGTTTTATTGAGTTTGTGTCCGTGGTTGAATCATATTGCTGGTTTAGAAAGTGTTTTTAGTCTTAGTTTGAGTTTTGTATTGTGTTGATTCATCCTTTTGAATCACGTCATCACGTCCAGATTAGATTCACCTCTGTCCAGTTCGGTATTTTCATCATATCTCGCTCATACGAACTCGGATTTTAGAGTTCTTGTACTTTCTGGAAAGCTTAAGAAGTTTTCTATAAATTTATTATTCATCAATCTCCCAGAAAATATAGTTATCAATGTCGAAATTGCATTAGATCTGAATCTGTTATTGATCTAGAAATTCTGAACAGTCTGTATTTCGGGGGCAATATCTCCCATTGTTCTTATCCAAAATAGATCTTCCATATACTGAAATTAAAGAGGATAGATAAATCTATAATATTTCTGTTCAAAGTTTTTAGATTTGGGGACTATAAAGGTGCTTAATTATCCTTAGAATATTGAGCAGAAAATCTGTAACAGACATACGAGATATCTTTTAGTGTTTGCATTGTGTTCTTCTTTTGCAGCACATTCTGAAAAAAAAAAGGAAGAAAAAAGAAAAAGGCAAGTGCAAAAGAAGATACAAAAGCCGCACAAAAAAGGAGAAAAAAAAACAACAAAAAAAACAGAAGTGCTTGCATTCTTTGTGTCATCTAGTTTTGTCTCATGTCTTGCTAGCTTGAACTACTAGGAACACATTTAGGCCAGCAAATTTGACAAGTACTTTGGACACTTACTCAACTCTACTATCTGATTTCATTGTTGCTAATCCTTGCTACATATAAAGTGCCATCCAAGCTACACTTTACTCTTGAGCAGAATCAATACACCTTTGCAATCATCCCACGCTTCATTGGTTTCTTCATACCGGCCACCGTTTGCCACCTGCAGTGTCAGTAAGAACACGTGTAAGAGCGTGGTAAGACGCTTGAGAGTGTGTGATTTCACTTCCACTTTTCCATTATCCTTTGTAGTTGATAGGGATAACATATTTTTTGTGTTGTCTTCTGTTTGCTACTAACAATGTCAGGTAAAAGCAAGAATCATGCATTATATGCTGAGATGATGGACATGATGAAGACGGCGATAGAGTTGCGCACTAAAAATCAAACATCAACTAAGGATTCACATGACATTCAGACCACCTTTACAACACCTTCCACAAGAAGTAATTACATTCTCCTATCTCTTCCTTCTTATGATGGTTTTGGTTACGATGAATATATTGCTTGGGAAATAGAGTTGGATAAAATTTTTGGACAATGTCATATGTGTGAGAAAAGAAAGATTAGAAATGTTGCAAGTGCATTAGTAGGTTGTGCATTGACTTGGTGGAACAACTTAAGTGATTTAGAAAGACCTCGAACATGGAAAGATATGAAAATTCTTATGCGAGAAACTTTTACTAATGTATCTAATTGTAAAGATGAAATACATGAACTTGAGAAGAATTTTCTTGTTGTACCTCCTCCTTTGCCTAACCTTTTGCAGGAACATGAACAAATAAATGGAGATGCAAATGAGAGTGAGGTGTTGAACAACTCTTCTGAATTTTTTGATGAATCAACTCATAATGCATTTGAATTTGTTGCTGAAAATGAGAGTAGTGTTAATGGACAATGCTCTACAGTTAACCACGGTATGACATTTTCAGATGTGCTGAATTTTGCTACCAATCATACTATCGATGAGCAGCAACAAGATGAACCTTTTCATAATACACCTTTACCATTAGTTGATTTTCCTACTGACTCTTACAACAAAAATGAGTTGTGTGCTGATAATTATATTGTACCTATGCTAGAACAACCAAATGAATTTGATACTTTATCACTCACTTGTGCTGAAATTAAGCATTTGATCCCAACTACATGTGAAAGGGATAAGCTGAAATTGTTATCTTCTCTAAATACTTTGGGCTATATTGAATTTGACACTCTTTGTGATCTAGATATCGTAGAGAAGATAATATTTTCTCAATCTGAATTGCCTTTGTTAAGTAGAAATATTTTTCATGCTATAGGCAAATATGAACATAGTGGTATGTTTATGGTGCATAAAGTTTACATATGTTCAAATGAGGAAGCTCCTTTTGTGCTGCAACAACATGGTCAAGTAAATGAATGTTCTAACGCTAATAATGTCTTGTCAAGTTTTTCTAGTATGTTTTCCTTGCATCAGGGACAACAAAAGCATTATTCACTGTGGTTGTGCATTATGGACAGCACTTACTCTACCTCCAATGCAAGCCTCTTTGCTGGACATACGAGCAAGCCGAGGACGGCTTGTCATAAAGAAGGGGAGAATGATGAGATCATGCACATTATTATTGCACCTACAAACATGACACAATATTTATTTGTTTGGGATCCTGGCTCAAGTAAATGTGCACTTTTATTTGATCGACAAGATCAAGATGGCGCACTATGTCGTCCACCACCTTGGCCTCCTCCATTCATGCATACAAGAAGATTTGATGGCGTTGCACATTTGGACCAACACATGAGAGGAGACGAACTTGAGTCGAGGACGACTCCAATTCAAGGAGGGGAGGATGATGAGGACATCACTTATATGGATACAAACAACACTCTACTGAATATACAAGATGCAATCAATAGAGTTCATACACAACAATTAATTTCAGAGGTGAACTCGTTCTTATATATTTCCTTATATGTTTTTGAGCATAAATTGCTACTTAATGATTTATTTGTGATTAGGATCCATGGAGAGGTTCAAGGAGTACTTGGAGGGAGTATTAGGGACGTGGAAGACCAGAGAATTCGTTCAAAGAAGATGGAAACCGAACCAAACTCCAAATCGTATCCAACTCGGAGTCCAGGAGTAGTACGCACTAAAATGGATGCCCAGGACGCATACGAACTCCGTTTTGGACGTTCTACATATGCACGGAAAGGGGAGAGTATAACCTTTCTAATGGCACCGGTCCCATGTCAAAATTCCTTCGGAGTCGTCGGGAATCGTCGAAACAAAATCAAGTACAGAATCTGTCAAGGTGCTGCGCCACCGTATTGGGCCATTGGGCCTTGTATCAAGTCTAAGTCCATTATTGCTTAGATCAATCATATCGCCGTTTTTCGGTTTGTGAAACCCCAATTCAGCAATTTCAGATTGCTTCTTCTACGTTCTTGCTTGTGTTCTCGGTTGCACTTGCAGGGATTAGCCTTCTTGGCGAGGTCAATCGTGTGAAGCACGGTTGATAACCAACGGAGCGGTGGTGTAATGATTGCAGGGGTTGTTCGTGTTCTACTCGAGAACCTCGGATCATCAACGTCGAGATCTCCATCAATCGACTTACCCATTACCTATCGGAAGATCGGGCCTCATCAGCCTCACGGAGTATGGCCAGGAGACGAAGTCGCATGCGTCCTGCGGCCCTGCCGTCAGAACGGACCACAACGGGGCGACGGGGATAGATGGCTAGAGAGCGACTGGCCAGCCTACGCGGGGGCACAAGTCCACCGGTTGACTTACGGGGGGTCGTCTTGGTGCGGGCCATCTACAAATTTTGAAACAGGAGAGTGTTAGTAGCAAAACATATAAATAAAGGAGTAAATAAAACTAGTAGACAAGGTAGGGAATACAAAGCAACTTTATAAATTACTTTTTAGGATATAGTAGGGTCCTTAAGTCATCCTTTTCTACCTAGGCTTGCGTCCTACGGGCAACACGACTCTGATACCACTTTCTCACACCCGGTTCCAACAAGACAACCGGATGGCTTCCACATGTATGCTAGGATCGGTTTACATCATACATGTGTAGACGAAAGTGTAATATCATTTATTATAAGCCATGTTCGAATACATAAATGTCTTACAATAATGACCCGTAGGTCTAAAATAAGATTTACAAAGCAAAACAGCAGAAAAGTAAACTAGTGTGCCTCCATGCACAGGCGTTGCCCGGGGGTTGCGCCAGCCTAAAACGTCTCGTCCGGATCAGTGAAGAAGTCTTCATTTTCCACCTCTTCTCCATTGTAGACTGAGGAAAGATAAGCAACAAGCAAGTTTGAGTACCAACGGTACTCAGCAAGTGGGGAAGAGATGACATGCAAGTTGTTAGAAAGGAAGGCCAAATTTGGGTTAAGCACTATAGCATTACATCCTATCCTTAGCTTTCATTAGCGCCTACTTCTAGGTGAGTGAACCCAACCATAACCCATGTATAAGCCAAAACCAAACCAACCAAACCACTATTCCCAATCATTGACTAATTATGAATTGGACACCTAGCCGCTCTTGTTCGTGAGCATGGCTGTCATGACAGTTTCTCAATCTCTGCAGAGAATGTACCCTTTACCTACAAGCCATGATTTCATCCCCTGTTGCCAGGTGGACTAAGTAAACCTCCCTTATGCCCGTGGTCGCGAACCACATTGCACACTTCCTTTGTGAGGCCAGGAGATCACTACGAGGTCTTTACAAAGGATTCTACCGACGCGTACTAGCCCTCTGAGGTTTCACCCCTGTACAAAAGTGTGAGCCGTTAAACCACGACTCAACACCCAGTTGCCCCCTCTTGAGCCATGCGGATCCCAAGGAAGTACACCCTGAACCAATTCCCCGCACTATCGAATCACTAATACTACGCCGGGAGAGGCCTAATTAATCGACCAAGCTGCCCCATACTCAGTCTTGTGGCGATACTATAAAGCTTAGTGGCTTCCTCCATAAACCGGTCCTTAGAATCCAGCAAGGTTCATACCCCACACCCGGGTCTCGTGCGTACTGAACCATACCAAACAAACCAACCCGCCAGATTCCTATCCACTACAATTCAATTCACCAAATCTCAATAAATGATCACAACAATTAATAGTATAACATGTATGTAGAAAATTTCCCTCCCAATATTAAGCATGGTTAAGCGTGAAAGTAACAATAAAATATACCCAGACCAACCCGGTGACAAGGAATTATATGGAAGGATAAGGTAAATAGGATTCAAATTATTAAGCATGCAACTATCTAAAACTTAATAAAACAGGTGCAAAATGGTCAAGGAACTTGCCTTCTTCGAAGTGTGGGTCGGTGAAGTGGTAGTCCTAGAGATTGTAAGTCGGCTCAGGAACCGACTCTAAATACATCATCGCATGTGGAGCACAAAATAGCAACACACAATAAGAAACAAGCAAATATAGGCACATTAGAAATAAGCAATCACCAAAGGAAAACCTACGCAATTACGTCACTAGCATTTATTTTCCTAGTTGATGTTTTATTAGTGGTGTGGGCTGAAATTTTGGGTTTTAGTGGACATTGGTGTTGATTAACAATTCATGGCATTTATCTTCATTTTAAAGCATTGCATGAGTTTATTATAATTTTCCCTAGCTCAACATAAATAATAATGTTATACAGCATGCCAAAACAATTAAATAAATTATTTTGGTGTAAGCAAACTAGAAAATGTAAATCAAATAATGTCCCTAAATAATTTGAGAAAAAGAAGAGTGCAAACTTATGATTTTATGTAAATATCAAAGAGTGCAGGGGTTTTTATGTAAAACGGACAGGAGCAGGGTCCTAGAAATATTTTCTAACATAGTCAGGGGTTAATCATAATTTACAGAGGCTATAAACATAATTAATTGTCACGCCCGGCCATCATAAAGATGAACAGACGCTTATCACATGTACGCCAGGATCAGTTGAATCGTACATACGTCGACGAAAGCGAAATATCATACATAACCATGTTCGAATACATAAATAGTCTTACAATATGACCCGAAAGTCTACAAATACACACCACAACTATTTACATCAACAACAGTGCTAACAATGTTCAAACTACAGCAGAAGACTAATAGGTAAGAGAAACTCCATCTCCGCAGGCAGCAGTTGCGCGCAAGGTCGCCAGCCTAGACCAAGTCCTCCGGATTGACGAAGAAGTCCTTCGGTGCCGCCTCTTCTTCTTCATATTCTAATGGAAAATTAAACGCTTGAGTACATAGAGTACTCAGCAAGTGCGGGAAGAGTTGACATGATTGGCTAAAGCAAGGGAAGGCCAAATATGGCTTAGCACTATGCTTAAAACCTAACCTTAGCTTTCAATTACCAATATCATAATTCAAGAAGTAATCAACACATGAGTAATGATAATGAATGTAACTTGAATCATAATTGACCACCATTTCCCAACCATAGACTAATTATGAACTGGCCCCAAGCCGCTCTTGTCCGTGAGCACGGCTGTCATGACAATTTTACCAAATCTCTGCAGAGAGTGTACCCTTTCCCCACAAGCAGTGATTCCATCCCCTGTTGCCAGGTGGACTGAGTAAACCTCCATGTAGCACGTGGTGATCAACAACATTTCACACTTCCGTAGGTGTGTGGCCAGGAGATCACTACATGGTCTTTACAAAGGTGCTCCCGACTAGTGCTAGCCCTCTAAGGTTTCCACCACTGAGGATTCTCGGAGTAACCCTCCACCTCAGAGCCCCCTCTTGAGCCTTGCGGATCCCAGAGCAGTTCCCCTGCATCATTCCCCGCACCATTCAACTACTAGCATTTCATCGGGAGAAACCTAATTAATTGACCAAGCTGCCCCATCTCAGTCTCGTGGTGGTACTATAGAGCGTAGTGGCTTCCTCCATAAACCGGTCCTTAGAATCCGGTGGTAACAAACCCCAATCCCGGGTCTCGTGCAAACTGCACCATACCAAAACTATCCAACCACCAGATTCCTATCCACTACTATTATGTAATCACCACAAATTAAAGTAACCATAAAGTTTAACATGGCACAATTGTATGAAATCCCAATCCCAATGTCTAAGCATGGCTAAGCATAAATAAGACCTATCTACTTCCCAACCCATTTAGGTAACAAGGAATTATATGGAACAGGGCATGTAAACATGAAATAGGACATCAATTTAATTAGCATGCATCTATCTAAATTCCTAAAACTGGTACAAGATGGTCAAGGGCACTTGCCTTCGTTGAAGACTTGAGTGTTGGTGAAGTCTTGGTCTTGGAGGTTAAGATTGGGGTCGTAGTACGACTCTAAATATATTGCCCAAGCATGGCAAGAATAAAATAAAACTAAATAAGTAAAGGGCACGCAAAACAATACATCACAACACACACATAAGCATAAACTCCTATACTAATGCGTCCCTACGAAGTATTTATTACTTAACATGGCCAAAGTATGCATTTTAGATTTATCCTACATTTTTGGGATTTAATTATAGCCTAAAACTATTTTTGTTGAATTTTCTATGGCCAAAATATATTTTTAAACACTTATAATAAATATTATATGGACAAAATATATTGTATATGAAACCTACAATTTAATCATAGCATAAAGTAATTTATACTAATTTTCCCTACTATTTCTACACTTAATTACCATTTTTATCTATTTTCTACACCTCAAATACACCTAAAAATCATATTTAGCAAATAAATAAAAGTCCAGGGACTAAATAAATATTTTCCTATACTGTTCAGGGGCTAAATCCATGATTCTGCAATTTTACAGGGGCTAGATTGCTTATTTAAATGATTAAATACAATTTCAGAAAGTCCAGGGGCTAGACTGTGAATTTCGGGGGCTAGATCCGAAATCCAGCAAAGGTCAGGGGGTAGCCCGCAAGTTTCCAGGGGCCTGGGTGAATATGCGGAGGCGGGAAAGGGCATTCAAATGTGGGCCGTCGGATCTGCACCGGATGGCTCGGATTTTATTATGCGAACCGGTACGCTGCAATCTAATCGCAGTCGTAGGCGTCCAACCGAAGGCCCAGATGGGGCCACGTCGCCCCCAAGCCGGCGACAGCGCTGTGCGCGGCGGCGCCCGGCGGCTGCCGGCGGTGATCTCGCCGGAGATCACCCCAAATCGTGAATTACACCCTAATTCTAGGATTTGAGCGCATAGAAATGAAGAGGGAGATCATGTGGACTCACCGGAGGCGTCAATTGGACCCGGGGAAGAGCAGAGAGCGCCGGCGATGGTTGGAGGCGGCGGTGCTTGTCGGTGATCGACGGAGCCGGCGATGCGATGGTGAATTCCCCGAGCGAGTGTGTCTGGCGCGTGTCTGGCGGTGCGGCGAACACATTAGGGGAGGATCAATGAGGGAATTGCCTTGAAATCGGCAGGAACGCCAGTGACTTACCGAGAACAGGGGCGGCTAGGGTTTGAGGGCTCGGGGGAAGGGGAAGTTCGGGGCGGCGGTGGGTTTATAGGTGTAGCGAGGTCAGCGGTTGCGGAGCGCGCGCGTGGGGCAGTTCCCCGAGAGAATGGAGCGTGGGGTGAGGCGGTTCGGGGAGGGGGTTTGTGCGCGGCACGGCGCGGCGCGGGAAAGAAAAGGGGCGACGATTGCTCCCTGAAGGTCATGACAGGTGGGGTCCGTGCTTCAGAGAGAGAGGAGAGGGGATGGCTGGGCCGCAGGTGAGGGGAGAGGAGTTGGGCCAGAGGTGGGTTTTAGCCCAACAGGGGATTCCTTTTCTTTTTCTTTTTCATTTCTTTTCTTTTGATTTGAATTCAAATTCAAATTTAAATCGTTTGCTACATGTTTGAACTTCAAAAATCACCCAAAATGCATGCAATAATGTTCAAGGGTTTGAGCAAATTTTTGTACATGAAATATGGATGTTACAACTCTACCCCCCTTAAAAGGAATCTCGCCCTCGAGATTCGGACGTCCTAAGAGAATAGATGAGGGAAACCCGCCTTGAGATCTTCTTCTCTTTCCCATGTTGCTTCTGCCTCTGAGTGATGTTTCCATTGCACCTTACACATGCGAATGACTTTGTTTCTGGTGACCTTTTCTAATGTCTCAAGTATCTTGATAGGCTGCTTCACATAAGACAAATCTTCCTGTACATCCACTGCTTCCATAGGTAACTGTTCCTCAGGCACTCTCAGACACTTCTTAATTTGCAATACATGGAACACATTATTCACATCTGACAAATGTGGTGGAAGCTCAAGCTGATAAGCCACTTCACCTCGTCGTTCTAATATCTTGAACGGACCAATGTAGCTGGGTGACAACTTGCCTCTTACTTTAAATCTTCTCAATCCTCTCATAGGTGACACCTTCAAGTACACATAATCACCAACCTCAAATGTTCGATCACGTATTCGAGTATCCGCATAACTCTTCTGTTTTGTTTGGGCTGCCTTTAGATTCTTTCGAATTTCTTGTACTTGCCTTTCAGCCTCTTTTAATACATCAGGCCCAAAGACTTGACTTTCCCCAGTTTGATTCCAAAACAACAGTGTCCTACATTTCCGCCCATACAATGCTTCAAAAGGAGACATCTTCAAACTGTCCTGATAACTGTTGTTGTAAGAAAATTCAGTGTATGGCAGATTCTTGTCCCAACTTTTGCTATTCTTTAGAGCACACGCTCTCAACATGTCTTCTAATATCTGGTTGGTGCGTTCTGTCTGACCATCAGTTTGAGGATGATATGCCGAACTAAAATTTAGACAGGTATCCATTGATTCATGCAACTTCTGCCAGAATCTTGAGGTGAATTGAGTGCCTTGACCTGAAATAATCTTCTTAGGAACTCCATGTAAGCATACAATCCTGGAGATATACAGTTCCGCCAGCTTGGGACCATTGTAGGTCTCTTTCACAGGAATAAAGTGAGCAACTTTGGTTAAACGATCCACTATGACCCATATAGAATCATATCCAGACTGTGTTCTTGGTAATCCCACAATGAAATCCATACTAATTTCTTCCCATTTCCATTCTGGCACTTTGATTGGTTGCAGCAACCCTGCTGGTCTTTGGTGTTCTGCCTTAATCAATTGACATGTATCACATATGGCCACATATTCTGCTACATCCCGTTTCATTCCATGCCACCAATATCGATCTTTAAGGTCTTGATACATCGTTGTGCTTCCGGGATAAATGGAGTATGATGAGTTATGAGCTTCCCTTAGTATCAACTCTTTAATCTCCTTGATATCTGGAACACAAATCCTCTTTCCAAGCCATAAGTTCCTTGTTCATCCTCTCTAAAGTTCGGAGCTTTCCCTTTCTTCATCAACTGCTTCATCTCCTTGACCTTCTCATCATTCTTTTGTCCTTCTCGTATATCACGCTCAAAGGTTGAGTCCACTAGACACTAGACATAGGTTTAACCTTGCAAACTCTTCACATAACTGGGGTTGAAGAGCTTGTACTGACAAGTTATTACATTATCCCTTCCTGCTTAGAGCATCAGCGACCACATTAGCCTTTCCTGGATGGTAGTTGATTCCCACATCAAAATCATTTATTAATTCCAACCAACGACGTTGTCTTAGGTTAAGATCTGGTTGTGTGAATATGTATTTCAAGCTTTTGTGATCCGTGTATATCTCGGTTCTTTTCCCATTAAGTAGTGTCTCCAGATCTTCAATCCAACGACTGCCAATTCCAGATCATGGGTTGGATAATTTCTCTCATGTTTCCGAAGTTGTTTTGAAGCATAGGCTAAAAAATGTCCTCCTTGCATCAAAACACATCCTAAACCATGACCAGATGCATCACAATAGACCACAAACTCCTTCTGCATATCAGGCATCACTAATACCGGTGCACTGGTTAACCTCTTCTTCAACTCGGCGAAGCTTACTTCACATTCGGGGGTCCACTTGAAAGCAACTCCTTTCTCAAGCAACTTGGTTAGTGGTCGAGAGATCTTCGAAAATCCCTCGATGAATCGACGGTAGTAACCAGCCATACCTAAGAATCTTCGTATATCATGCACACTCTCGGGTGTTTCCCACTTAAGAACATCTGCCACTTTGCCTGGATCCACTGCTATACCTCCTTCCAATATGACATGCCCCAAAAATGATACCTCCTTTAGCTAGAACTCACACTTACTAAGCTTGGCATACAGTTGATGTTGGCGAAGCTTCCGTAGAGCCATCCTGAGGTGCTCCTCATGCTCTTCTTCAGTCTTGGAGTAGATAAGTATTTCATCGATGAATACCACTACAAACTTGTCCAAGTACTCCATGAATACCTTGTTCATTAAATACATAAAATATGCTGGAGCATTGGTCAATCCAAACGACATAACTGTATACTCATATAATCCATATCGAGAGACAAATGCCGTCTTGGGAATGTATGAGGGTCTAATCTTCAGTTGGTGATAACCTGAGCGAAGATCAATCTTGGAGAACACACATGCTCCTCTCAACTGATCAAACAAATCTTCAATCCTTGGTAGTGGATATTTATTCTTGATTGTTACCTAATTTAAGGCACGGTAATCCACACACAACCTTTGAGTTCCATCCTTCTTAGGTACAAATATAACTGGTGCTCCCCAAGGTGATGAGCTAGGATGAGTATATCCTTTTCCTAATAACTCCTCATAGTTCAGCTAATTATTTAGCATCCATTCTATACGGCCTCTTATATATTGGGGCCGTTCCAAGTACTAACTCAATGACAAATTCAATCTCTCGATCAGGGGGCACACCTGGTAAGCCATCTGGGAATACATCCGGAAATTCCTTCACAACCCTGATGTCGGTACTCTCAAGATGGTTGAGTTGTACTACTGCCTCTTGTGTTTGATCTGGCTTGAACTCCACTGTAGTGCCATCCGGGTGTGTTAAGCAAACTGTTCTACTTGCACAATGAATTACTCCTTGATTCTTCGTCAACCAGTCCATTCCCAAAATGATGTCTAATCCTTGTGAGTCCAACACTATTAGGTTGGCCCAAAAGACTACCCCCCTTATGTTTATATTCACTTTTCGGCATAGATGCCTTACCACCATATCTCCTCCAGGAGAGTTTATCAATAATGGCCTATTCAAGAATGTAACTACCATGTCATGCTTCTTCATGAAATCCTTGGATATAAATGAATGCGTAGCACCCGAATCTAACAATATGGTGGCGGGGTGGGAGTTAATAGAAAACATACCGATCACCACAGCAGGCGCTTCCTGTGCTTGCTCTAGGGTCACATGGTTGACACGGCCAGGTGGGTTTTGTTGCTTCTTTGGACAACTGCTGTCGTAGTGTCCCCATTCTCCGCACTTGTAACATTGAACTCCCGCAG